>JARHVA010000506.1:2007500-2700000 GCA_037957365.1 Torreya grandis
TTGCTTATTTTTAAAATATTTGTTATTATTTGTAATGATCTTATAAGGAATATCGAAGCAACAAACAATATGATGATTAATAAAATCAACAATCTTATTTGCCTTAGTCAAAATAAGGGGAGTAACCTCCACCCCCTTGGTAAAATATTCAATGGTGGTAATGATAAAATCATGTCACTATAAAGATTTAGGATTAATCTATCCTATAAGTTCTAACCCCCATTTAGAAAATGGTCAAAAATCCTTGGCTACATTTAATGCATGACTAGGGACATGAGATAGGTTAGTGTGTTGTTGACATTTTATGCATTTATTTACATATTCATAAGAGTCTCGATTCAAAGTGGGATAATAATAACCTATTCTTAATTTTATTAGCAATAAATAGGACACTAAAGTGTTCACCACATATTCCATCATGTGTTTCTTTGATTGTGAGGATAACCTCAAAATTATGGATACATTAAATGAGAAGACCATTGAATCCATGCTTATAGATTATAGCCCATAGGATAACATAATGAGTGGTTCATTTTTTAAAATCATGTTTACCATTTATAGATAGATATAGAGGGATAATGCCTTAAGACAAATAATAAAATATCTTTTTTTACCACAGATCTAATTTTTTCCTTCTACATTATGGATAGAAGGAAGATAAATTTTGGTATAAGAGGGTTGGCTGACCTTTTAGATGAGTACAAAAAGTTTGGATTCCTAAGAGGAAGCTGGGATAAAATAATCCATGGAGGCCATGGTATTTATGAATTTGTTTGTTGACCAAGGAGTGGATTAAATGCATAGTGATAGAAAATGGCTCATAACTAATCTATGAATGATTTGTATTTATGGAGGATGTCATTATTACACTGATATGTGTCATTTATCTAATTTATATCAGTTGGGAATCCCCATAGATATTAAGTGACTTAACACTTAGGGTTAAACTAATTTGAAGACCTATGATTAAGACTTCATATTCTGCCATATTATTGGTGTAGTATCAATTAAGTTTTAAATATAATGGTATAGGGGTGCCCTAAAAAGGGATTAAAATGCTTCTAGATCCCCCTCCACATTTGGATCTATTAAATAATAAAGTCATCTAATATGTATGATCTCATTGGGATGTGGAAGCAATAGATTCATTGTGAAATTCAAAACTAGATGGTTGACCACCTACAAGAGGTGCTTATGCTAAATTATTGATGATGATTTGGCCTTTAATTGACTTATAATTTAAAAACTCTATGTCAAAATTAGTTAAAATCATGAGCCATTTCATTGTATGCTAGTTCTAATAAGTCTTCCAATGCATATACTTAAGGGGATCAATACTTTTTATTACATAGGTTTTGTGATTAAGCAAACAATGGTAAAGCTTAGAAGCCCCAAAGACCAAATTCAGGTATAGTTTTTTGTATGTGTATATTGTGTCTTATATTAAATGATAATATGAATTATATAACAAATTACCTATTTTCTATGTTGTTCATCACAATGGTCAAGCATAGCCCCCAAGGCAAGATCTGTGGCTAAGATATATAAGAATAAAGGCCACCCCTCTTCAAGAGGAATAATATGGTGGGGAAAAGAGATAGTTTTTAAGATATTAAAAGTCCTCTTTATAATTAGAGTCCTAAATAAAATGGGTATCCTTCCTTAAGAGGTCATGTAATGGTTGACATCAACCAAATAGTTGGGAGATAAAATGATAAATAGATTACATTTTTCTTTTTAAGATATAAAGTTTCTTAAGATTTGATGGGGGTGGCATATCTATAATATCCCTAATATTATTAGGATGAACTTCTATTTCATGAATAGAGATGATGAAACCCAAGATCTTACTAGTAAAGACTCCAAAAACACACTTTTTAGAATTGAGATAGACACAAAATTAAGTTAAGAAGTCAAAGTCCCTAAGGGGTGATAAAGGAAGTCTTATGTTGGTTGAGGATGGTGGAATAGTATCATCTCAAGGGATCCTAGTGAGATTTTTTCATTTTTTGGGGTATCAATTTTTGGACCATCCTTACTTTTGCACTTTCACTTTTTTATTGATTGTATGAGTGGTTTTAAAGGGTGGTAGGGGTATTTTAGATAAATTCTTGGGGTAATAAAAATCCATGTAGTTAATATGAGATATTGGTGTTGGTAATATGGGTGGAGGTTTTTGATATAGATTAGATCCCTTGAGGGGTGATTATACAATTTTGATCTTTATTTTAGAGGAAGGATGTGGTCCTAATATGGATGGTTTAGTTTAAACTTGGGGCATAGTTATTTTCCCTTTATGAGCACAGTTAGAGGTTTCAGGAGTACCTTTATAAGGGTCCTCATTTTTATATGTCTAGTGCAGATCAATACTTATAGGTGGGTGTTTTAGGGATTTACCCTTAATAATACCAAGGCATTTATCCCATGTGGCTATAGTAACCTTTTTATCTTCCACTTTTTGTGAGTGATTTTTAGCATGTTTGGATGACCCTTCCTTCACAGTATCTCATGTAATGAGATTGGGGAGGATTGAGTGGATGGTAAAAATGGGTTTATCTAGTTAAATTTTTTCAAAACTATCTCCTGCAAGGAGGTCTAGGATTATTTTTCCTTTTAAATATAATTTAAGAGCATTATCAACTTCTTTAGGTAAAATTTGATCATGAATAGTGTTTATTATGTGAGTTTCTTGATCTAGGATGCTTCCCATATTTGTTTGTATAAAATTATATGAGGATGGATGGTTTAGGAATGATTATCTATAGATATTGAGGGATTAGTTTTGAGGAGAATTTAAATTATTTAATTTTAATTCCATTCGATTGATAAGGTTCTAGACTAAACTCTTAAAATATCGACATCTATTGATCTCATGACTGGGTATGTGATGGTAGGTGCAAAAGTCACTCTCTTTATACCAATTAAGTTTAGGAAGAGAGTCATAAATGGGTTTGATCAAAGTTAGTTTAATAACTAATGATTTTAATACTTTAATTAAGATGGTAGTGTAAGATTCTCCCAAGGGCATGTATTGCCTGGGTGGAAATCATGTTAAGGTTCTTTGTGGTTGTGTCTAGGAAGTAGAATAAATTGGTTGGATTTTTGTTGATGGAGGAGATGATTTTAGGACATCATTAGTTGTGCCTTTTGGTTTAGGATTTTTTGTCCCTTTGGAAGGATCAGGTTTAAAATTATTATTTGATAACTTAACCTTTCCTTCTTTTAGGGCTCAAATTTTTAGCTTACAGGACATGGTAAAGGATTCGTCAAAAATTTTAAATGATTGAAATTGGAGTGTGGATGAGATATGTTTTACACATGACCTCAGAAACAACTCAATCAATTTAGGTTGAGGAAATAAAATCACAATTGATTTATAAGGCCTTGCCACCTAGCCATGAAATCTGCAATGGACTCATCTTCAAATTGTGTAATGGCATATATGTTAGTGATGGTTACTTTCTTTATAATACTAATAAAAAAAGTTTTCTAAGAGAATCTAAGCTAATTATCTAAAGGAAAATAAGGAATGTTGGGAGATAAAGTTTTACCAATCTAAAGCTAGTCCATTTATCAACATGGGGAAAGTCTTTAAAAGGAGTGCATCCTCATTAGATATAAGGTAAAATACATACCTAATGCCATAATGTGTTGTTATGAGTCCTCCATGATTTGAAATTTAATAAACTTAAGAATTTCCCACTATTTTGGATATGGCCTAATTGTAATGGTGGGATTAATAGGCTCATTACACAACTGTTCATATGTGAGCATGTTCTTTTGTTTGAAGGTATAAGCTTCTAATTTTTCCATCCTATCCATGAGGATACACATGAGGTTAGGATAGGAGTTTTATTGAGGAATACCTCCTATAAAAAAATTTTGAAAATATTGATAAGGAAGAAATGAAGTAAGGAATGGCTATGAAAGGGGATAACTAATAGAAATGGTAATGGTTGGTTGAGATGCAACTACATACTATATGAATAAGAGGGGTAGGATTTGTTGTTGATATGGGTTAAGATAAGTGGTTATGAGGGTTGAGATGGAATCAGGTATTGAGTGGTTAAAATATTTTTTTGTTGGAGAGTTTGACTCGAGGGGATTTATTATGCGGATGGTAATGGTTAAGTGGTGTGTTGGGGATTTGAGATTACATGTGTTTGGATTGGTAAGAGTGTTGAAAGAATGGAGACTAATAAATTATGGAGCATGGGAGAGGTTGATTGATTGGATATAAATTTTTTTATAGTAATATTTTGAGTTTGGATAATGGTTATAGAAGGGTTACTAGATACTAATGGTGGTTGGGTATCTATAGGTTATGTCACGCTAGTATTGGAATCTATTGGTGGTGGGTTAAAATAAGAGGAAACCATCATTACCATGTATCCCTATGATGTTTTTAGTGGTATTCCATATAAAAATTAAGAGGATTATCCTTTAGGGGAAATACGACTTCATATGGATCATGAAGTAAGGTAATGTCTTAGGGAAATTAGATTGTTATCTAATATATTTTAAAATTCAGGATCACCCTATAGGTAAAATTGAGGAAGACCATCTCCAATGGATTTAAGAGAAGTAGGGGGATTTGTGAATGTTCCATTGAGGAAGATGAAGGTGGTGACTTAGTTTATCTCTGTGATTATTGTTGTATTATAACCATGTAGTATTAAAATAACAAAATAAAGAATAAATGCAAAATCACACAAAAACTTCTTTTGTTTATCTCATGTGAGGATAAAACACATAATCTACTTAAATGTACTTAATTATTTTTATTTTTATTAATAAATATTTTATAATGTGAAGGGGTTTGGCTTAACAAAGGTCCTAAGAACATCTAAGCTAATTCTAGTATCAAGTTCATTTAAAGCTAATATCCTCGATATATGTGAAGGTATTATGAGGCATGAATCTATGTTGGTGGTAGTACATGGATTGGTATTAGGGATTAACACCTCACTTTAAAATCCAAAAAAAATAAGGGTGTTAGGCTTTTAGCCTTTATACTACCAATTGATTATTTATATTTATCCAACACACCGAGTCATATTTCCCCTTGGTGATGATATCCAAGTGAGTCTACCTAGGTAGGGTTTGTCTAATTTCTTATTTTAATATTTTTGTGGTTTGTTAGTGTGTGAAAAAGGATTGAAAATAAAATGGTGAGTTAATCCTCCTAATTGCACTAGGTGTGCTACTTAAACAAATAGACTGATAAATGCAACTTATTTCAAAAAGAAAGTAATCTTTTTTTCTTGCTTTCATGAAAATGAAGAAATGTTTTTATGAAAATGTAATGTTAAACAAAGAAATAAAATGAGAAAACAAGAAAAATGAGGCCCAAAAAGGGCCCCACCAAGTGTGCTAGAATGTTTAAGTTTTTTTTCATTTGTTTCTTTATAAATTAGACTACTAAAAAATCAAATTAAAATGTAGGGTTTAAAGAAAACCTATGATTTGGAAGATTGTGCAACATTAATTAATTGAATGCAAGAGATCCTTTTTGGATAGGAAGGACTAATTACACACATGAGAAAACTTGCAAAATATTTGATTAATAGGATATATTAGTGGGTTTCCTATTGTTAGATTAGTTTCACGAAGTAATGAACTTCCTAAAAAGGATGTCGGCCCATTTTATGAAGCAATTAAGAGGATAAAAATAGTAAAATAAATTAAAATATGCATCTAATGATATAAATATGAAAATAAAGTATTCTGAATTAATCTACATCCATTTCATTAAGATTAGTGAAGCGATCATTCTAATAAGCTTTAATAGAACCTTCATCTTCTTGTATGATTTATAACTAGTCAAAAACCACCTCTTTAGTAAGGGATAACATGATGGCATAAATCCATAACTCAAAAACAATGTCACTTTGATCGATGAATAAAGGCTGAGGGATAATTAGTAAATCATAAATGATAATAACTTCATCTAAGACTCTAGATAGTGTCATCTATTGGTAAAATTCATGGTTTAGGAAATAGATAATCAAGATTAATTTAGATGTGATATAAAATAGGTTTTAGATTCAAAATATATAAGATTTAGACAGGGATTTATATCAATCCTATAGGATCGATGTCGATTCTAAAAACAAAGACAATACTTTAAAAATAGGAGGCTAAGGGTTATTTTTGTGACATCTAGGATAGTCTAAGAATGATAAGGATGCTTAACAAAAACATAAAAAAAATAGAGAAATATGAAAATACTATAAAATATGAAATATACTTACCTTAATAGTGTTCCAAGTATGTGACAATCATGAAGTTGAAATACTAATTTCTATCCTTTTGATAGATGTTGAGGGGCTAGCAGGGTAGTATGTATTTATAATAGAAGGGTGAGTAATTATCTAGTATTCATATCAAATGAATTACATTGGTGTTTAGGATCAAAATAACGGTCCCTTGTGTATGTAATGAGAAATACATTAGATCTAGAAATCAATACAAGCTTAGAGAAGATATATCCTACTTACACTTCCAATTGGGTATACATTATATAATCTAGATCATGACCAATATGGACCCACTAGACTAGATTATGGGATCTATTACCACAATAATATTACTAGGGAGGGTTATAAAGCCTCCATTCAAGAAAAAATATGCAATAACCCTAACTAAGTCATATGTTTTCATATTCACTAAACTAATAATAAGTAAAGTAAAATCTAATCTAGTGCTCACAAAAGCTTATGGAAAAAAGTGGGGCATTAGTAAACATAAAAATATAATGTATGAGAGAATCATAATTAATTTATGTATAGGTAAAACCCTAATGTATGGAGAGAGAGAGAATATTATTTAAAAACCATTACTTATGCTACTTATATCCTAAAGAGAGGAGCAAAGTTAGATATACTTTTTTGGAAGATGAGACCATCGAGAATCAATATCTCCCTTAGACAAAGGTGTTTTGCAAGAGGTTGTTATGGTTTTTAAGGATCAATAAGAAATTCCAAAGCATCCAAGACTTATCCATAAGACAATATTCTTCTCCAAGTAAAAACCCTAAGTTAACACTCCTCAAGTAGAATAGTGGAAGAGAAAATTGTAAAGAAGCACAAATGAATAATAAATCTTATCTAATTTTTAAGAATGTCAAAATAGATGTATTTATATAGGTGGATCTAACCCTAAACCCTTTAGAAATTTTTAGCCAACAAGGTGAACCCAGTCGACCTAGTATCATTATTAATAAAAACACACTAGGTTACAGACTAGGTTGGCCAAGGGTTGACCTAAACCCTAAAATTATTTTGCCAATAAGAGTACAAGGTCCACACAGTAGACATAGTCATGAAAACTATTAAAAAGAGGTTTAAATTAGGAAAACACTAATGAAGGTGGTAAAATACTAGAGGAGTGTGTAAAAGAGGAGACAAATCTTAGGGGAATGTTTCTAGGAGTTATTTGGATTGGTAACAAGTGAAAATAAGGGACAAAAATCATGCAAAACACCAATGGTTTGCCCACCCCTTTTTTTGGTGACCCCTTAGGGCATGCACTCAAAGATATTAAGACCCGACAGGTTCCTACAAGATAAAGATCATCAATAATTGATAAAAGTTTAAAAATATTGTGTATACATATGAACCACTCAAAGCTCATCATGTGTCACTCAAGTGCAATAGGGGATGGTGATTCAATAAAGAACATAGTAACACATAATGTTGAAGCTAAAAAAAGTTACAATATTTTAAAGCAAAAATATCTGAAAGTAAATGACTGAAATGGAAATAAATAAAAAGTAAAATGTGTGCATACCTTGACTTACCTTTATCACTAGATGGTTATTTGTTGTGTTTTTAGTTTTGATTTTGGAAGTAGTAGAGACTTATTTTGACAAACCCAATAATACAAAATTAAATAGAAAAAATAAACAAATGCAAAAAATCCAAGATAATTGGTGCTATGTGGATGGGACATACTTAGAAATTTAGTAATCTAAAGTGCCAAGTGCTATGTTAGACCAAATGGCCAAGTCAAAATTTAAAATAAAATAGGTAACCACAAATCCAAGGCGACTAAAGACCAAAAACTCAAACAAGTAAACCTTAATTAAGAAACGAGAACTCACCAAGTCAAATAAAGGATACATGTCCAAAATGATGGTAATCAAACATCAATGTAAAAGTAGTAACAATGCTTAAATAAATATGGGCAAGAAAAAATGGTAAAACAACATTGATGAGTGAGCAGTAAGAAGCCTTGATCAATCATCAATGGAAAAATGTGCATAAAGGAGAAAACAACATTTGTTAGTGAGAAATAACAAGCCAACCTCACTCAAAAATGGAAAAAGTACATTAAATTATAATTAGACTCAAGTGTCCTAAAAAATGTTGGTACAAAAATGACAAATGGTAACAAGAAATCAAGGCTTATCTAGAAATGTAGAGTCATGGTGTAAATAAATTAATCCATAGTTGCTTAAGCATATTATTTTATTCTAAGGATACATAAAACTAAAACAAAATAGTGATATCATGTTTTTTAATGTGAAAAAGAAGGAAGTATAGAAGATGGAAAATAGATTTAGAATCACAATGTGCCTATCAAGGGGGGAAATGAAATGGGTGTATGGGAGAATGAAATAAAAACTAAGGTAGAGTAACTCTTTATTGAATTCAAGACACGTAAATTAGGTTTGTTAAATCAAGCATACTTTCGACCTTAAGGACTCTAAATAAATTCTCTTATCCACATAAGTATTAGGTCAACAAATGAATTATATAGATCATCCCAAGAAGGTTGTATGAATGAAAATTAAAATAGACCTACCTTCCCACAATGTGTTCCCTATTCCTTAGGACCCCTTATAAAGTCATTGGTCTATTGTGCAGATTGAGTACTTGTGTGAGAAATAAAGTAGAAGGATAGATTTTTATTAATTATCCTATTCCAATATACTATCCCACCTCACCCCAATGGACCTTAGCTCTATTGTGAGGCCAATTGTGGATTTTGAGATTCTATTAAAGATAGGAGATTTGCTTTTAACCATATCTGTTGGTATGATTTTGACTTCTAAAATTTGTATGTTGCCTTTTGTATATCATTTGATTTTGTTTCAATTGATTTGGATTTTAACTTTCTTGATGAATTTGTATATTCCTCCTCCATACGGATTTAGAGATCCAAACATGAGTGCTAAAGATGACTTTAATTTGAATAATTAGGACTTAGTTTCTAAGAGAGAGAACTCATAGAGCATGGTGTTTAAGAGTCTTATGAATTCAATTGAAATAAAAGTGTTATATTAACTTCAACCTTGTTTTGTTCAATGTAGAGTGAAAGGAAAGGAAATCAAGAGGATTTAAACATGAAACAATTATAATTAATTCAAATCATGGAAAATGTAATAAAGGGTAAAAAATGATACAATGAAAATGAAATGTGATTCCTTATCACAAGAATGAGGGGAATGTAGGAAAACATACTAGCATAGATTATTGTGCAAATTTCATCTATCAAAAAGAAACAAAAGCTAAATTTGAGAACAAAGATCAAGAAAACATAACTAGTGCTAAACACATTTTATAAAAGTAAGGACAAGAGATGGTGATTTTATGAGGAAGGCTAGGTCCTATCCATGGCCTTACATTGTAACTTATAAAAGAAAAACCCATGAGGGTGCTAAAAAGTATTAGGAAAATAAATGGGATAAGAAAAAGATGTTATTTGTGAGGAAGGCTAGGTCCTATCCATGGTCTTACATTGCAACTCACAAAGAGAAAGCCAAGGGGTACAAAAAATGAATATGTAATAAGTATGAAAATAAAGAGGATAAAAGTACATCATGAGGAAGACTAGGTCCTATTTAGGGTTTTACAATGTAACTCATGAGAAAAATAGGAAACTAAAAGACCAAAAGGAAGGACTAAGATTTTTAAAAAGAGAGAATTATTGCATAGGGTGAGACCCATGTAATTATCCTAAAAAAAGTGTTAGATAGATATCATATAAAAATCATGAAAAAGAAGAGAAGGATTTAGGAAAAACACTTCTTGAGGAATTGCATGTTCATGGGCTATTTGAAAATATGACCTTCATTGGTTTGAAGGCAATAAATACTTAGACCAAGAATATATTTGACAAACTAGGGGAACCACCATTTTTGGGTGTATTTACCTTCTTTGTCATGAGTGTAGTCTAGTTTAAGGACAAGATCACCAACATTAAACGTGCAAACTTTAACTCATTTGTTGTGTTATTTGGCAATATAGGCCTTGTATTGGTGATTATGTTGTAAATAAGAAAGAAATTGTTCATTAGGAAGATCGAGAGTATGAAGGTGATATTAACATAATTCTGTATTGAATATGATACCATGAAGAGATATATGGAGAGAGGGAATCTCAAATTCTAATGGAAGGACTAATTTAGAACAACAGACTAGAGAAAATAGCATTGCCCTAGTGGTAGTACTTATGTTAGTGTGACAGGCCCAAAGAACAAGATAGAGATGAAGGTACCAATCTATGTGGGTTTCACAAATTATATTTTGGAGAGTTTTATTGATAATTTTTTTGGTGGCCTCAGCTTGGACATTATATTGTGGATGATAGGGTGTGGATAATTTGTGATTGATTTTAAATTTATCACAAAGTTATTTAATATATTTATTTTTAAAATTACCACCTTTATATGAAATGATAATATGAGGGACACCAAAGTGGAAAATGATTTTATTAAGGATAAATTTGGAGATGGTAGTACCAATGATGTTAACAAGGGGAATAGCCTCAACCCATTTGGTTAAATATTTTTTGGATGTGATTATAAAGATATGCCCATCTTTAGATCGAGGTAATTTGCTTATGATATCTAATCCCCACATGGAGAATGGCCATGGAGATTCTATAATTTTAATCTTGATTGAAGGTAAATGAATTAATCATCATGAAACTATCAAGGATACACTTTTTAGCAAATTCAATGGCATCCTTTTCAAGAATGGTCCAAGTATCCCATATGTAAGTATTTATGACCTATAGTATGTCTGCTATAGTGGCCACCACAAATGTCCCCATGTGCTTGTTTAAGAAGAGGAGGAACCTCATCTTGCATAACATATTAGAGTAAGGTACCTTCAACATTGTGATAATATAGGATGTTATATCCAAATACATGCATAAAAGCTTAATTGTGAATATGAGTCTTTTCACATGAATCTAAGTTTAGAGGATAAGTTTGGTGTTCTAGAAATTGAATGATGTCTTTATACCATGGGCTTTGTCAAATGATGACAGCCTTAATGTGGTGTATTATCAAATATTGTGGTTAAATATAATATGGAGATTTTATTATTTGGATAATAAAAGTGGGATTGGTAAGAACTTGGTGTAGATGAAAAAAGATGCAGAAGAAGTGAGGGAATTAGCAATAAAATTTTGATCTTGAAGGATAGGTGTAGACATCAAAAAAATTCACACTATGATTATGAATGTTGAAATACCCCCTGGGCTACCCTAGTCCCCCCTCAGGACTAATATCACCTTCCAACCCATAATCAACCCAGCCCATAGTTAGTTTAACTTAATTGGCATAACTTTGACTTTTAGACATATTAACCCTTGACACTTGATCGTCAATAACCAAGGTAACTATTAATGGTCACCTTGACTATCGATGGTTAGGGTGCACCACCCTAACTAAAATCATGAAAACTACCCACCTTGCTTTTCTAAAAATAACTTGTCTAATTCTAGTTGTGAGCCATTGCATAAATGAATTAATTTTAGAAGGCCTAGTTCACATGTTGTTACAACTATCTCACCTTGCCTATAAGAGAGAAGAGCAAAGAGGTGAAAATCCATCTGTAAATATCCAAAAACATCTATAAATCTACAATTGTCATCAAGTGCTTGTGTATCTAGGAGTTTCTTTCTTACAAGTCAATCGTCATCAATAATCCAACAATCATATTAGAGAGTTAATTTGTTTCCACCTCTCCATTAAGCCTTAGGTACTATTAATCTACTCTAATAAATATATATTCCACCAATAAATTAGCTACCTCAACCATCTAGCCAATCAACTTATGGTAAGACAAGTACTTATTTCTAAGTATTTGTTTACTTTATTTCTATTTTGCAATCAACCTAGACCCTACCCATCTATTAGAATTAATATTTTAAAACTTGTCAATCAACCAAACTACCAACCCAAATCCTTACATAGTAACCATAAATGGCTATATCAACCATTGATGGTCTACCCAATCACTGATAGTTAGCGTGACCACTGATGAGCACCTTAACTGTCGACAGTCATCCTAACTGCTGACGGTGAATATGGCACCAAAAACTAGTAAGCTAATTTCACCTACCTACACCTAATCAAACTTAATTTTTTGTGTTCCTAATTATTTATAGACCCCTTTTGGATTTTCTAAAGCATACTCCAACCCTCTAGCATTAGTATTGATTAGTTTATTACTAATTTAATAATTTATAACATATTTCTTAGTAAACCTCTCTTGTATTCAGTTGTAGAACCTTTTAATTCATTTATGCAAGTACCTTTATTTTTTATTTATAAACTTAATTGTTTAAAATGTGTGGATTGATAGCCTTTAAGTAATCCCTCACATTCAGGATCTATCAATCGCTAGGCAATCCACCCAACTATTTGTCTAACAAACAAGTTTATTTTAGTGTTTTCTTATCTACAAGTCATCCTCCCAAGGTAAAGAGTAGCTCTTCACAATATTATGATTCTAACATGTGCACTATCAATCATGTTTTTCAACCATACCCTTAGTTTCTTCTCTTCCTGTTTCTAATAATAAGCAATAAATTCATTAAAACATTATGGCATGCTTGATGGGACCCTTGTGTCTCTACTTGGGTTATTGTTTACTTGCATTTTTCTCTATTATTTTCTCATTAACAAAATCAAAAGTTTATTTTGGGCTCAAAATTAAGTGCATACATCAATTACGTGAAATTTATGTTAACATAGCTTAACTTAAAGGCAAAGTAATATGTCATAACTTCACTCTTTGTTGCACACACCTAAACCAAACCACTTTCATCAATTAAACATCAAACATACTTGAGACAAGGCCTTACTAGGATTTAATCACATAGCAGTAACTTTACCCTTTCTTGATGATCCTACTTGGAGGTCATTACCAAGGGGAACCAACTCAGCGCTGTAGTTGAGTATAATCTCTAGATATCAATATATTTTAGCTAAGCACCCAACACCCTTATTGCTATGGTGTGTGAAGTAAGGTGGTAGGCCCCATTACCAAGCCACATATTAAATCCAAAATAGATATTTTTTGAGAGCCTAAACATATCCTAAAACTAGCCTTAGATTTCAACTTTAATACCCACTCCACAAACTAGTTTCAGTCACATACCTTTTTAAGGCATAAGCCAAAAGTAAGATTAATTAAAACTCTAGGGCTTAATGTATTTTGGGAAGTGTGGTCTATTTTCTTTGATCATTTTCTTATATTCTTTGTTTGAGTAGTAGGGATATTTGTGCTTTCTCCCCTATCTCATATGGTTCTCACTCACCAATAATGAAGAGACCTTACAGAGCAAAACCTATCACCAAGCTAACTTGCCTCTTCATTCATGGATTATACCTCCAAAATAGTAGACTCTCCTCACACTTTGGGAAGTCCTACCTTCCCTTGCGAGGTCCTTTAAGGAGATGCAGACTTTGCCAATTTCCTAGATAATAATCATGTAGCCTTGCAACATTACCTTACAACCACATCTTACCATATTATGGCTTTGTCCCCATCCATAAACCCACCTTATGTCATGCCCCCCATCTCATGGAGAGTACCTTAATTTCCATGATTACTAAACAACCATTAACTACCCAATTTTCCTCATAAACCAACATCCCCTTTGAGACTAACATTGAAAACCAACCAACCTAAACTACCATTGCCCCTATACCTTTTACTCCTAACAACTAATCCTCCACTCTAGGAGTTCCTACCTCTAGCACTACTAGCCTTCATCAAGTCACCTTCAACCCATCAACCACCACTCCACTTCAAATATTTATGGTGTCTATACCCTCTACCTTGCAAATAATTAGTACAAGGGTTACCACCCTTCTATCAATCACCAACCCAACTACTGCTCCTATCCAATAAGCACCCCTCAGATAAAATTTTAGCTACATCCTTATTCTAAGAGGTAATGTACCCACTACCCAACCACCTACCTCTAACTACCCTTATATGTCCTCCACCTAATCATTGACATCCTCTTACTCATATGTATTAGCCTACCAACTTTATACCCTTTATCCATATGTCTCTCAACCACTGCAGTAATATGCATCTTATAACCCTTCAAGTACACAACCCCAAGGTGACTTAATGAAGATGCTTATGGATTAGATTACCACCTTAGAGTCATCCATCTCAAGTGCCCATAACATCCTATCATATGACCAAATTTTTAATGATTCTATCCATCCATCCACACCTATTAAGCTATATCCTCCATAATGGGAACTCTTTAAATTCTCTAAATTTCAAAGTAAGAAGGATCCCCAAAAATACCTTAGGGCATTCATGCATGCTTGTTATCTCATTACCTATGATGATGCCCTTCTCCTCTGCACCTTCCCAATGTCTCTAGCCGATCTGGTATCAGATTGGTATAGTTCCTTACCCAAGCATTCCATCTTATCCTTTACCCAACTAGCCCAAACCTTCTTGGACCACTTTTCTATCAATATCTCCAAGTAAGTTTATATCATCGACCTCTATTCTATCTGGTAGTTTGAAGATGAATTCATTGCTGATTTTTGGCTCACTAGAGGAGCATAATATACAAGCTATCCTTCTCCCTACCTCAATATAAACTCATAAAACTCTTTTCTTGGGCATGTGCCAAGCATATCTCCACTACCGTATGTGATCAAAGCTTCCAAACTTTTGATGAAGCTTGTACCATAGCTCATAAGTTGGAGAATTGATCTATTGATGAGGGAAAGCTTAAGCTCAAAAACAAAACTCAACCTATAAAACCAATAAGACTTCTTCCTCCATGTCAAGAAACCATCCCAATACCAACACCAAGAACAAGGAAACCACAAATGCAGTTTTCCTCAAACCATTCCTCCACCTTCTATGGACCAATAAAATTACTCTAGTTCCTTAAACAAAAACCCAAGGAACCAAACCTAGAATAATAAAAAATAGTTCACTCCACTTGGAGAATCTTATGATTCCATCTTGGAGAAGTTTTTGAAAGCCAATACCATTCAAATTCCTCCTATCAATCCATGCCAAAAATTTGACTCCTCTCATCCTGCATCTAGTTGGTACAATGAGAATCATTTGTGTGCCTTATATTGAGTGATAAGACATAATATCAGTAGGTGAAACACCTTCAAGAGCCTTGTCTAAACCCTCATTGATAAGGGGGAGCTTACATTGGACAACCCCAATGCACCATCAAACCAAGCTCATGATATATTTAGGAAAACCTTTCCAAACCATACCCCTACCAAGAATGAGAGCAACAACATTGAGTATTCTCACAATACCCATATAGTTAATGGTCCTTGATGCACTCATTACCAAACCATTTAGTACCCAATCTTCTGATCCTCCACTTCTTCCATTTATTGAGGTAGATAGAATCACCTTCCCTTCTTTTGGAAAATTAAAATAAATAAATGCCATCCCCTCTCCTTCCACTTATTGAGGTAGTGGATCCATTAGCCACCCTTTTAACTAATACATTAGAACCACCAAGCATCACTAACTCACCTTCACCTTTAGCTACGAAGTGAACTAATTCCCCTTTAGAGATCAGTATTGAGGAGGAAACCCCCATGTTTATTCATCCTATAAATAAATCACCTATCTCAACCCTACATCCTTTGATTGAGGAAGAGGATGAGGTTACCATCCCTATGTCTCCTCTTGTGGGCCTATCTTTTAGGTCCACTATTCAAGGAATCACACCAACCTATAAACCTTTCTCTAGGCTACTAAAAAAAATAGAATTTATCTCCAATCCTAACATATATCAAGCAACCTTTTGGTAGTAATTATGTCTACATTACATTACCCAAGTAAGACTTCTAACCCTTTCTCGATTAGAACAACCTACCACTTCTATTGACCAACCTCTTATCATATTTACCCAAACAACCAAACCCTTTAACTAGCCAATTAAAACCTCCACTAAACCAATCAAACCTCAAGCACTTAAGCCAATCAAGACCTAAGTATCCAATCCCTCTCCTATCATCCCAACTAGCTTTCCCAAGAATCTTGGTATCCTCCCTAAACCGAGCCTTAGTCACCTAACTATGAAAGTGGACCTAACCCCTTCAAGCCTACTAACCAAATGCCAAACAAAAACAACTAAAAAGATGAAGCCACACAAAGGTTGGAAGACCTAAAATTTTCCTCCCTCAAATTTTCCCTCTATTTTGGGGCCTCATCCCTCTACCTTAAGCAGGAATCCAATTGCCTTTACCAAAACCCCACCACCTATCTTGGTTACACCTTCATAATTGCTTTCTAACACACCTTTCTTTACCACAACTGTAGTACTTAGGCTACCTACCCTAAAGTCTTCTACCTCTATCTCCTCAACCTACTTGTCTAAACTAAGGCCATTGACCAAGGATGCCACCTTACGTTAGGTAAATACTACCAAAAAAATTTCCAAGTAACCTTATACCCCAACCACTAAAGCTAATACAACTAAACCTTTACCACATTTATCCAAGTCCTACTCGACCATTCTCCATAGGTTATTATATAATTATTATTTATCCTTAACTCTAATTAGGCCCTTTGACCCTTTTACTTCAAATCCCATTTGGTACAATGACCACCACATGTGTTCCTATCATAGGACAGTTGACCATGATATGGAGAATTATAAAGCTCTCTAAACCATCATCCACTAGATTTATGATGAGGATAACTTGTTAATGGATTAACCCCCTATGAGACTTTTACTAATTCAACTACCCACCATACCTACCCAACAATCACCTACTCCCCCATCCTCACCTCAGAGTGAAGATGAATTTGACCAAACCTCTAGCTCAACCTCTCCTTATATCTATACTATCAATGTGGTCATAAGAGCACAATAAAAATATAGGGGGAATGCTAAGGTGTCCATTCCTTAGATATAACCCTCTTCAAACTCCCAACAAACCCTCACCTAACCTTCTCCATCCTCGACTAAACCTAAGGTGTTTATCTTAGGTGCCTCCCAATTTAACCCCTGAGAATCTATTAGGAGAATTATCCTCAAAAAACTTCATCAGACCCCAATAAAGATGATCTTGTATGAGCTAATCTACACCTCTCTCAACCATCACCAAGTGATGATAGAGGATTTACAATCCATTGAGTTCTAATCTGAGGACCCCCAACCTTTATTTTCCTTTATCGATGTTCTTCTAATTTCTAATATTGTTACCTTCAAAGATTCAGAAATAACCTCAATCCATCCTAAGGACATAGATCTTCCTCTCTTTATCACCACCTACATCAACCAAACCCACATCAAATGGGTCATGATTGATGGGGGATCTAGAATAAACACTATCTCCTCTCACACCTACAACCAAATTGACCTATTAGACAATGTTATGCCTGAATCCTTAGTCATCCTTCATTCCTTCAATGATATCATAGCCACTACCTTGGAAACTATCATCCTCCACATCTGTGTGGGACCTCGTACACTCCCTAAACTATTTTATGTTGTAGAATCTGAATTCCAATACATCTTGTTGGGAATACCTTGGATTACATCCATGGGTTATATTCCCTCTATTGTTGCATTAAGTTTGAGCATGAAGTTTAGGTCATCACCATCAAAACTAATCCAAGTCCTTTCTCAACATGTAATATGACCTACCACCCCAATGATGTCGTCATACCTCCATCTAACACACCTTTAGTAGTTCAAACCCAACCTTCACCAACCAAAGTAGATATCATACCTCCTTCCACCAATAAGGCTTTGACTATTTCTTATATCCCTTTAGACTAGATCCACACCATAGACCCTTTAGAATCCATGTTCAATCACCTTTCTCTAGGGGAGTATCACCTTTTAGCACTTGACACTTTCCCTACTACTTATGAGTATGAGTAACTTACCAACCAGATGGGATATGATGCTAATGTTAGAACTATCATTCCATTTATACCTTCCAACCATCAAACCCATTTTATCCATGGAGGACTCAAAAAATACCTCAATTCTTCTACCACCTCTCTTCTACCTTGACCATTCACCACCAATTTTTCTTACCTTGATAAACCAAGTTTCACTAAGACATACCTCCATCGATGTGCTTGGAAAGGTTTCAGTCTTAGATGATATGAGCATGGTCCACATGAGTTGTTCTCTATTGATACCAAGAAACCTCACGAGAAGCATAGAATTGGTTTCATCTTACCTAATACAAAGAAAGGTAAATAACCTACCCCTACCACTATTGAAGAGGATGTACCTTCCTCACTGACCTCACCTCTACCTTTGTGTGAGGATGATGACATCATCCCACCTAATGTTTTTTCATAAACATGATTAACTTTTTACCCCTAACTTATCAAAAGGAGGGGGTGATTGTAATCATCCCTTTGATCTATCTTAAAATGATAGGGGAGGACTCTCCTACTATTAAAACTATGTAGTGTTAGGATGATGATCCTATTCTCACCTACCTTGGTGCCATAAATTATTCAATCCATAAATACTTTCCTCCTAAGACCTCAACCATGTTGAATAAATCCATTATAGATATCAACTTGGGTACTTTGGATAACCCCCACATTTTCAAACTAGGCCAATCTTTGAATACCTAAGAACTTCATGACTTCTCTTTCCTCCAAGATCGTAGCATATAATTTAATTGGTATTATAGTGATATGTGTAGAATTGACCCTACCATTACTACCCATAACATAGGTACTCATCATGATGCCAAACCTATCAAGTGACAGATATGATGCATGCATCCTCACATAACCCTTTTCATCAAAAAAGAGATTCAATGTCTCCTATTGATCAACTTCATTAAACCTATTGAATACCCCTAGTGGGTCTCAAATGTCATACTTATCAATAAATCCATAGGGGGACTACAAATTTATATGGAATTTCATGACGTCAACCTCACCTACCTAAAAGATGACTTTCTTTTACCTAGTATTGACCAACTTATTGATCTTATTGTTAGCCATGAGATGTTATATCTCATGGATGGGTTCTTGATTTATAATCAGATCTTAATCACCCCTGAAGATCAACATAAATCTAAATTTACCACCCCTTGGGGGAACCTTTGCTACAAAGTCATGCCTTTTAGGTTAAAGAATACTGGTGTAACCTACCAACATGTTATGAATTACATTTCCCATGACCTTATCTATAAGATCATATAAGATTATATAGATGACCTTCTTAGAAAATCCAAAATTTGAAAGGATCACTTGGCCATTCTTATGATAATATTCAAGTACCTTATCCACTATCATGTTCACCTTAACCCAAAGAAGTTCATCCCTAGGTTTTTGTCAGGAAAGCTTATAGGTTTTATTACCTCTGTTCATATAATCAAAGTCAATCATGAAAAAATCAAATCAATCTTAGACATGCTCCCTCCTACCAACCTTAAGCAACTTTAAAGATTATAATGGAAACATTAGTCCATTCATTATTTCATTTCCCAGATTTTGGATAGGTACTAACCTTTCCACCACCTTTTGAAGAAGGATGTCTCTTTCAAGTTGAATAACAATTACCAAAAGGCCTTTGATTCATTCAAAGAGTACCTTTTGTCACCACCTATCCTTACCCCTCTAAAATATAACCAACATTCCTACCTATATATCTCTTCCATAAACCATTCCCTAAGGGAAATGTTGGCTCATCAAGATGAACAACATAGAAAGTAAGCCATGTACTACATTAGTAACACACTTGTAGAGTAGGAGACTCAATACACTCATGTGAAAAATATCTTCTTAGATTTAGTCTTAATGGCCACCAAACTTTACCACTACTTTCTTAACCACAAAATCTATGTCATTACCAACAATGTCCCACTCAAGTACATGCACTCTAAGCCATACCAAAACCAGCGTATGGCCAAGTGGCTCAAACTCTTAGTAGATTTTGACCTTGAGTTCCTCTAGTAGAAATAAATTAAGGGGAAAGTCATTTTTGACCAATTAGTTGAAGCACCGTTAGTAGATAATCAACCTTCTCTTCTTGATTTTCTCAATGATTCCATCACATCCCTATCTCAAGTAGATTTCACCTATCAAACCACCATGTTCTTTAACAAATAAAAATGTCAATATGGTGGGGGATCTGGTATTATCCTTATCCCCTTTAATAGTGAACCCCTTCCTTTATCCTTCAAACTTGACTTTGAATATACCAATGACATGGCTAAATACAAAGCCTTAGTGATAGACCTTAAGACTACCTTAGCCCCAAAATAATCAATATTTTTGGTGATTCCCAACTTGTGGTCAATTAAATAAATGTCTCTTACTAGAATAAGAATGATTTTTTATAATAATACAAATAACTAGATGATGAAATCCTAACATCATTTAAGGAATATGCATCCAGTCAACCCCATGATCTACTAATAATTTTGCTGACACCACGGATTCCATTGCCTCATAGATCCCATCTTCACCTTCAAAATCTAAGCTATCTATCATTATTCATAGGCTTACCCAACTGTCCTATGTCAAACTAGATCCCCCTTCCATTTTCAATATGGAAGAAACCCAACCTAACCTCTAGTATCAACAAACTTTTAACTACCTTAACCTTGGCATAATTCATTTTGGCATCTCTAGGAATTCTCAAAGAGCATTTATTTAGAGTACCTCATGTTGTACCATTATAGGACAAATTATTTATAAACACAACTTTGATGACCTCCTCTTCCATTGCCTACACAGTCATGAAGCCTCACATTCTATCAAGGAAATACATGATGGTATCTATGGTGGCCACATTAATAGCCTCACTATAGCTAAGCACATCCTCTATCTTAACTATTACTAGCCTAAGTTAAACCAAGACTATTGTGATTATGTGAAAAAGTGTGTTAAATGTCAACAACACACTAATTTTCATCATACACCTAGCTATAGCCTTCATGTTTCCACCAATTTATATCCCTTTTCATAATGGGGTGTAGACCATATTGGGGAATTTAATCCCCATTCCTCATAGTGACACCATTATATCATCACCACAACCAAGTACTTTACCAAGTGGGTAGAGGCTATTCCTCTAGTATCAACCAAAGAAAAAAATATTATCAACTTTATCAACCATCACATCATCTACCACTTCAGTGTTACTCATAAGATTATCACTGATAATGGTAGGTCCTTTAAGAACAAGCAAGTCTAGGGTCTATAGGATGCATTCAGTATTAAGTTATATTTCTCTTCACCCTATTACACTCAAGTGAATAGACAAGCATAAGCCTCTAACAAAACTCTGAATAACATGCTAACTAAAATGGTCAATGAATCAAGTTGGGATTGGCATTCCCACATCTCATTTATTTATGGGCATATTATACTAACATTAGAACCCATATGGGTGCTACCCCATTTTCTCTTGTGTTCAGAGCAGAGGGTGTCTTGCCTCTTGAAATACAAATACCCTCTCTTCACATATCTTTACAAGATCTCATTTTTTAGAGTGATTATCATCAACATCATTTAGTCTAGCTAGAGCTAATCAATGAGTGTCACCTATTAGCCCTCAAAAATCTTCATGTCTACCAAGAATGTATCAAGCATGCTTATAAAAAGAACCTTAAAGTGCAAAAAATTCAATATCGAAGACCTTGTCCTAAAGGAAAAATAACATGGCACTAATATGGAAAAAATCAAGTGGGAAAAGTTTGCTTTTAATTGGCTTGGACATTATATCATAACCCATAATTATGGATCAAGAGCTTATTGGTTATCTTCCCTCGAAGGCCACCCAGAACCAGAACCCCTCAATGCTTCACATCTATGTCTATTCTTTTGTTAAGAAGGATCAATTTCACCTTTTGTTTCACTTAAGCTCATCACTTATTATCTACCCACATTTATACCCTTATTTTAGGGGTAATCAGTTAAAAATGAATCATGTAATTATCCATCATAGTCATAGCCTAGTCTTGAAAAATGGGTACCAAGGCTCTACCCATGGCATGGTTCTCATGGTACTTTTCACCCCTTTTTAGGATGGATCCCCATGATCATTATCATCTAAACCTTTTTATACCTAACTAACCCTCTTATACTCTTGGTTTCACCTCCATGAAGGTGAACCACTAAGTCAGTGTAAGCAATTCTATGTCAATCAAAATCAAAGAAAAATAATAAAATTCCTATCACTAGAAATCATGGGTCATTCCTAGCATTCACAAACTGTTCCCTTGAAGGATAGATATTGAAAACCTATTTAAAATTTCCACAACGTAATGTGGATTGTTCCCTTGAAGGAAAACTATCCAAAGCATTTAAGTAAAACACATAAAATTAGACCACTCCCTTGAAGGATGGTTGAGCAATAATTTATCAAAATCATAACAATTTATTGGAAGCTTCCCACAATGATCAAGTTCTCACATACAATAATTAATAGAGGACCCATTATCAAAATAAAAACAAAAGTAAAGTAATCTTGAAATCCACAATCAACTCTCAAAATAGAAAAAATAAGGTAGAAACTACCATCAACTTTTACAAGTAGACTTCCTGCACCGATCAGTTTACATAATTTAACATAGTCTTGCTTACCCTAATCTTTTAGACACCTAAAATAGAGGGTTACTAGTCTTGCATTAGGGTTTCATTTTCACCCATCTCCCATTTGTCATTATATGCAAGGGTTTTTTTAGCCTACTTAACATTACGTGGTCAAGACACCATTTTTACCAAATAACAAATGCTCATCCAAAGCATTCAAAGGGATTAGGTTCATTAAGTCAATCCAACTCCAGTTTGTCCAAAATTACCAACCTATATCCTCACATAATAACTACTAATAGTTATATCAACCACCAACGGTCTACCCAACCATTGATGTTCATCTTAACCATTGACGTTCACCTTTACCATCGACAGTCATCCCAATCATTGACAGTCATTGTGGCACTAAAACTTATCAAGCTAATTTCACCTATATAAACCAAATAAAACATAATTTTTTGTGTTCCTACCTATTCATAAACCCCTTACAAAAATTTTAAAGCATACTCCAACCCTTCTAACACTAGAATTGATTAGTTTATTACTAATTTAATCATTTTTATTATATTTCTTAGCAAAGCACTCTTGTATTCAATTTCAGTATTCTTTGATTCATTGATGCAAGTACTTTTATTTTTTCTTTATAAGCTTAATTATTTAAAACATGTGGATTGACATCTCCTAAGGAAGCCCTCACTTCTAGGATTTAGCAATCACTAGATAATCCACACAACTATTTGTCTAATAAATAAGTTTGCTTTAGTGATTTATTATCTATAGGTCATCCTCCCAATCCAAAGAGGATCTCTTTACAACCTTCTAATTCTAACATATGCACTATCAATCAGCTTTTTCAACCATACCCATACTTATTTTCTTCTCTTCTTTTTTCCAATAATAAGTAAGAAATTCATTGAAAAAAAATGCTCAATGGTGAAAGAAATTAAATATTTGGTGGGAGCAGTTACAATTTGATAATAAATGAGATTTTCACTTTTAAATTGGTAATAACAATTGACTTGGTAACAAATGATCTAGTAATTGCTTAAAGTGTGCAAGTATTGGATAATTAAATAAAGGGAATCTCGCATGCCTAAGATTAAATCTTCATACTCTACCATATTGTTAGTGACATCAAATGTTAAGTGGAAAGATAAAGGGATGACTTTTATAAGAGGACTTATAAGAATACAAATTTCCCTAGCTCTTTGAAGGCATTTAACACCATCAAAGTGAAGGGTCCTAGTATCCTCATGTAAATTGACATTAACTTCAAGAATTTCTTTGATAATGACTTTTGGTTTAGTGGTATCGAGAATGATAGTGGATTCACCAATATTAATTGATTAAAGATTAGAAGTAAAGTTATGGAAGTAATATTTAAGGGATATGGATTAGTTGAGACCTTCAATATATAGAATATTTTCATCAGGGATATTATCATGAAGGTGGTGATAGTAGGTATGGTAACTATAATAAGTTAATAAATGATGATTTGTCCATTGATAGTTTTGAGTAATAATTTAGACATCAAATTACATGAGAAGGACCATCCACTTGCAAATTTTATCTCTAGAAAGAAATTTTTTGGAGAAGTGATGAAGTGGATTGGAAAGGATGATAAAATAAGTGGTCTAATAAAGCATATAATGTCAAAGTTTTTTATCTATAAAATATATGACAAGGAAATCACATTCAACTTTTGTATAACATTTTTCATAATCAATGAGGCCTCAGCTGATATAGTATATGGCATATTATCTTCCAGTATCATCTTATTAGGCAATCATTTCCCCAACTAATATGGGTATGCAATGAGCATTTAGGATTAAAGGATAATTGTTTAAAGGGGGATGAAACATAGGTGGGTGAAGCAATGATTCTTTCATATTATAAAATTAATTTTGATAAGGATCCAGCCATTATAGAGCATTGCCTTTCTTAAGAATAAAATTTATGGAGTGGATATGGTAATCCATTTTGGGGACAAATCTTCTTATTTCTCAAGATTTATCCAAATAAGTGAAATTTCTAGAATGGACCTAGGGATTGGCATGTTGATGATAGCATTAATATTGGTAGGGTCAAAATTGATGTCATAAAGAGAAAATAAAAGTCCTAATAGTTTTATAGATGTGACACCAAAGACACATTTGTAAGGATTTAGTCTAACTTTATATTTAAAAAGACGATCAAAGATGATTGCAAGATAAAAAAGATGAGTCTTACAACTTTTAGACTTATAAATGAGGTCATCCACATAGGTTCAAACAATTTTATGAATAATATAGTAAAATATATGGGTCATTACTCATTTATAGTTAATTCCATCATTTTTGAGTCTGAAGGGCATTTTAACATAGTAATAGGTTCCTGATTATGTGGTTAAATTGGTCTTATGTTGATATTCAAGGGCAATGTGAATTTGGTTATTTCTCAAGAGACCATCCATAAGAGATAACATTTCATAACTAGCTATGGAATCAATGATGGCATATATTGAAGGTAGAGGTAAATTGTCCTTTAGATAAGTAATATCAAAATTATAAAAATTAATGAAGATGTGAATGACCATGGTGATCTTTTTCCAAATAGGAACTATGTTAGAAACCAATTCATAATAGTCCACTATTTTGATAAACTTAGCATCAAGAATTTTGATAATTAATTTATAACATAATGTGGAGACCTCAGGTGGAAATTTCTATTACTTTTGGCACACATGTTCAGCATCAGGATAAGTGATGATATTATGCACCATAATGCTAAGGTAAATACCAAGCATGTATTCATAATACCAGGCAAATATTTCACGATATTTATCAAAAAATAAGATAAATTTATCATGTTCAGAAGATGTGAGGTCATAATAAACTATAATAAGTTGAGGGCATGATGGATTACCATATTCAATGTGAGTAGTTTCTTTGATAAGCATAACATTTCCATCTTGGAAATGATATGGTGCATTTGTTAAACAAAAAAATGGATTAGCTTTAGGATCAATTCTAGTGATGAAGTTATTAAAACAAGGGGATTTATTTTTGAAATTAATAATTTTTTGATGTTTCCAAGGAAGTTGAGGTTCTCGAGCATGAAGTAATTCAAAGATAGCTTCATCGCTAAGCAGAGTGGGAAGAGGGCCATAATACTCAACATCTACTTTAAGATCCAAAATTTGATTACCATGGTTATCATATTTAGAATGTATTTGATAGACATCTGTGGCCTTGGCATCTAATGTAATCTCAGGAGAAGGAAGAGTAGATTGATCAAAAGAGATTGTTATATTGTAAATTTCTTTAATGGGGAAAGAATTAGATGTAATGATGGGATTTGTAGGTGGTAGAGAAGATGAAATAATCTCTAGAGGTTTGGAAGGTAGGATTTGTTCAACCACCCAAGGAATATTATTACCACCAAATCTTTAACCCTAGAGGAGGTTGTTTAGGGCTACTATAAGATTTGGGAAACATTGGAATACCTATAGGCCTATGGGTTGCTTATAGTAGAGGTAAACCTCTAGGTTGAAGGGTTAGCTCCCTAAATTTGCCTTGAAATAGTTATCAACTACTCTAACTGACTGCTTGGAGGAAAAGGGAAATAAATATGCATGAAATTAAACTAATCTAATGGGGTAATAAACCATAAGTATTTACATAACATCATCATACTTATTTCACTAATAAACAAGACCTACAAAATAGCTTTAAAGTCTTAATATTTTCTAACATTAGTATTTCAATATAAAGGTGATATGCATGAGATAACTCAAGGTAGGTGAACTAGTGGTATGCTTGTAGACTCTAAGGGCACTTGAACACTTGAAGAGATCCAAACACCCTAGCTACACTCTATACGACCTATTAGAATGAGAACTCCTTGTATTAGAAATGAAAGGATAAGGATAAGCAAGGATAGAAGATTATCTCTAGACCTCACCATTCATCATTTTGCACACTTAAACAAGATTTTCATGAACTAAAAACCAAATATATTATATTATTTAAAGTCAAAGTACAACATCAAACTAATAAGGCTTCACCATACATGGTGTGTAATTAATAAACAAGAGCTAAAATGCCTAGTACTTATAGAATGTGAGATGGAAGAGAGAAAATTGAAGTTCAAGGGTCATAAGAATAGGTTTCAAGATATGATAATGAGTTACATCTATATTTTAATTAAGTATGAGACATAACATGCAAGGTATCTTTGGATAAATGTCCCTCTAAGGCATGAAAATCTTCAATTTTGGATTAAGACTCTTTAATTAATTATTTGGAAAATACCTTCACCATTTGGATCTCCTTGAATGCTCCACATCATACTAAGGATAGATGACACAATTTCATTGTGAAGGAGAATTGATTTATAAACATGATCCAAAATGCATTAGATGTGTCCCTAATCATCGATATTCTTCTCGCCAAGTATTCTCACTACTTGTAATCGTAATCACCCTTCTTTCACTCATCCTTCACACTTGGAAAAAAGGTGGTCTTTAGTTTTTCAAACCAATCCATATAGTATTCATTCCCTTAGATTCATCAATTAGACCTTAAAATGCCTCCCAATTAGAGTTATCACCTTCTCACTTGGTGATCACTCTTCATTTACTATGTCATTCTAGACTAGGTAAAGTGAAGCTGATAATAGAGATACTTGTGATATCTTCTAAATAAATAAATGCATATTAGGAGTTATATTCGGTCTCATTATATGTCCCAAAGTGATCCTCATCCTTTGACTCTCCCTTAAACTTGTAAAATACATAAATTTGTTAAGAAATGTAGTTTTATACCCTGTACGTACAAATAAGTCATAATCTAATTTGATGGGAAGGAGACTTGGGGAGTCCTTTGAAATTATAAGATCATTTCCAAGCCAAACTAGCCCTCTTATATGCCTTTCTTTCTTTTTTTTCTCCATTAGGTCATTAGCAAGGGTTTTATAGTGTTTTGAGTGGTTTCACCCCTTAAGTATTGTTTATAAAATTTTGAGGTTTAAACATTAAAAAATACAATAAATCCTATTTTAGGAGCCTCTTCGACATATCATATATCCTTAGACTCCCTACTAGGCATCTACATATATATGAGCTTTTAAAGATGACTCCTCAAACTCTTCAAGGCATTCTATGCACCTTATAATGTTCTTGATCCAAGAAATGATCTCTCTGTGGCCTTTTCTACAAACTAAAGGATTTGACACACCTTGAAACTCCTCATATAGGTTATCCAATGTATTACAAATATATTATAGTGTTATAAGTTTTACCATACCCACTTTAGGTCTTTAACCCTAGTTAAAGATTAGTGGACTTTGATTGTGTTTAGATCCTCAACACCACCTCTGAGTGGTTTATCATGACTATGAGGGATTCTCTATGTTTTTATATTTCCAACATAGCTTTATACATCTCCTTTTAAGTCTCTAAATCTCTTAATCACCTTCTTTTATCATATTTATGTAAAACCTATAGGATATGGCTCTCTAGGAGTACCCTCCATCTGAGATAAAATAGAGAGCACTTACCCTATTTCCTCAAGTAAAAAAAATATATTAGGATGTTAAATAGTTCATATGGACCTTCTCCATAAAAATTAAGGATTGAATTATACCCCTGACACCTCCAAACCTCATAAACCCCAAGGTAGACTTCTATGTAACTCATTGTGTGCAAAATTTTGTGTACCAACTATAGGTTGTCATGTTAGAACCCTTATTTGACCTATTTCCTTGATATGGTAATCTCTTGAGATGGTTACTATCATTTTCGAAGTACTCCAAGTAGGTTCATTATCAAAACCTTTGTTAAATCCTTTAATGTATACCTTTTTCTTTGATGGGTATAAACTGCAGGTTATGTGACTATATTATTTACTCAAGAGAATAGCATACCTATAGGTGTACACTATAAGGTTAGACCTTGTGTTATTGATCCACCATATTTGAAGTCATTAATACCATCCTATAGTCACTTAGATCTATTCACACCATATCCATGCTTGGCCATCCTCTTAAACCACCATGTTCTAGCTTACTGTCATGCTACAATCCAACTATAGATGTACATTTTAAGAGCAAAAATGGCCTATAAGATTACATTTCAAATTTTGGACATGTGTTAAATAGTATAATATCTCTTTGGAGTCTTAGAAGCAAATCCAATAAACAAGCGTTTGATTTTTTAGGTCTATTATCACCAAGGCTCATCTCATGATTTTGTGAGTACCTATAGTCAAGTTGTAGTTGGTCTCTTTAGGAGCAATGTTATACCTATAGGTGATCAAAAAGGTAAAGACCCTACTCTCCAAACTATCTCAAATTTTCTTTGAGACAGTAGTGTCCTTTCACTTTAATAGGATCAATTAACATAGAGATATGCTCATTTTTGTTTCTTTGTACAATAAGGTCATTTGGGATTCAATACACTACAGAGAACACTAAACTTCTGTAGTGAAAGAATGCATGATTTTAAAACCTTCCAACATCAACTATTGGGACCAAACACTCACTCTATTTGGTCAAGGCATATCCACTATGATAGGAATTCATGATGGAGGCATTCAAATTCATCTAAACTCCATGTTACATTGTTATATAGCAACACCAAAAGTTGACAACACTCTATTTTAGAGTTTGTAAGGTAATGGATCCATAAACTCAGTTTCTTCAACTTAAACATGAATTTTAAATATTTCCTATCTCTCTATGGATCCACTATGATTATTATGGACTTATTTAACTCCTCAGAATCCTATGAAGGTCTCAACACATGTTCAAACTTTCATGCAACACCTTTAAGCTTCTATAAGAGCCACTTGTAGGTGTAATTATAGGTTGGAGGGTAGTGAATAGAGATATGATCAATGTGCATGGTGTATGACCTCCAACCAGTTATAATCCTTTAAAAGTCTAAAAACTGATCCTTTCCACCTTGAAACTAGTCAAAATGTTCCCATTCCAATGTGATTATCTCCCATGGAACACCTATAGGTGTCCATCAATGGTGTAGGATTATGTTAGGATTTGAATTAGGAGAGAATGAATTAAAAATAGACTATATATATGTTCTATCATGTTGATTTTAATTTGAAGGGTTCTCACCACCTTGAAAATTTCTCCTTACATCACCATGAATGTTCTCAAAACATTCATACATTGCATTCAGTTGGTTGTAAGTGGATATGTGCAAAGAGTTGACTATGTTATTTACTTGACTGAAACCTCATTGATATTGGAATTTGATATTTATCTTGGAAATAGGGTTATTTACATGACCTATTAGAAACATGAAACATTAATATACTTCTTATTGAAACCACTACAAGAAATGACAACCTTTGTAGTTGATGAGCATGCATGTAATTCCACTAGTATACTCATCCTACAACTTGAAGAGTTTGAGCTCATAAAATCACCTACAAACATAAAAATAAGTATGGAAACCATGAAATAAGTAATTACACATCTCCTAAAAATAATTTCATCAACTGGTTTGTACATACCAGCTCATACAAGAAAAGGTGTGTTGATTAGCATGCACAAAGAGACAACCAACTTATTAAGAATGGTTCATAGAGTATTGGTAAACAATATTTGGAATATCACCATGAAATGGAAGTTTAATAATTTTAATAACAACCCATAGAGGCATTTAAACTAAAAATACTCATGTTGTTTATACCATGAAGAGACTTGTTGACCATTTCTGCATGCCTAGTGGAATGATGGATGAGTAGAATGGTTTTGGACCATTTTTGAGACTTAAAAAGAAAATAAAATGTATAAATGGAGTTAATAAAGTTGAAGAGTCATTCCATAATATTACCACATGTTTTACACTCTTTTAGAGGTCGTGCAACTAACAAAACCCCTCCTTTTCTAACTATTTTCTTGGTTTCAGGTGGGAACCTACACATTTTCTATTATAACTAACAAAAATAACAATAATATGACATATTTGCAATTTAAAGTCACTTTTTAACACTTATCTACTATGTAAAATTTTACCAACTTCATGAATGACTTGAATATGAGCCCTAAGTGATATAAAATGACTTAGAACTAGATTTGACTATGACCAAGGTTAATAGCTCATTAAATAACATCAAATAGGACCATAAAACACCCTATTACATCTTATAGGGCCCCTATATCATTTTTTATACTATAGTTGGTTGACTTATTTTGACTTGTGTTCAAAATAATTAACATTGTTGGTGATTTGCTAGGGATGATATGCTTGCTATGCCAAGACCAGTAGCCTAATCCTATCAATTGGGACATGGAGTCACCTATGAATATATATGAAAAATTTTCCTTTGAAAATAGACCAAAAAAACAAAAAAATATATGAACAAGACATAAAACAACACACCACACACTTGTACTTCATGAGCACTTATGGAACACACACACAAACCAAATTCAACTAACTCAAACACAAACTAACCTGAAATAAACTTTTACTCCTAGGTCAAAATGGAAGTTTGAAACCTTTCTTGCTCTATGAAATGAAAGAGTGAATGAGTCATGTTGCTTTTTGTCCCTTGGCATTGATGCCTCTATTTTATTTATGGTGTTTGCTAATCTCTTTGGCATGATGTTCAATGAAATCAAAGATACCACCACTAGATCATTTATAAAAGTGAACTCATATTACATTACAACATCCTCAACCTTATATTAAGACTCCTCAACTATAAAATCAAATGGTGATTCAATAAATCATACCTTATTGACTTCCATGGTGCTCTCAATAAGATCAAGTTTCTTTTCAGCTGTAAACTCTTCAAGCTCATCAAGGAGCTTTACATAGTCCTCCCAATCTTGGTCATTGTCTTCCATGGAAAAAGTTTTCTCTACATTCTCATGTACTTGGCCCTCAACTTGAAAATTTTATTCAAGATCTTGAAAATTCTTCATTCATTGCTACTGATCATCTTTTCTCTCCTTGTCTTTGAGAAACACCACCTCTTCAACTTGATCTCCTTGATTTCAATGTTATTGACATATGAGGTCATTAAGATTATATTCCTTCTATTTTAATACATCTACAAATGGTTCAACTTCAGGTTGAGGTGTTTATTTCTCATCAAGGATAACATCTTCTACCTTGTATTCATGAGACTTTTCTTGGAATACAACTTCTTTGATAGTAGCTTCTTGAGGAGCAACTTGATCTTTCTCTTCATTCTTAACAAGACTCATTTCTTTATGCTTGATGACACAATCATCTTCATGCTTGGTAAGATAATAACTAACCTCATGATTAGATATTGAGTCTTTCTTATGAGATAAAGTTGACTCACTTAGCTACTCAAACTCCTGATTTAGGGCATGAAACTTCTACCATAGATCTTCTTCCTCATGACTATCATGTTCATGGGTTATTTCATCATGGATAGTAGGTATGGGGTCTTTATCAAGTACTTATCCTTTCATGTTTTTACCAAATTCCTTGTGTGAAGCTATAATAGGCTCTTAAATGTCTTTCTTCTCTCTCAAGAAGATGAAATTACACTTACTTTCACTAAGGGGTCCCTATGGTGATTTATTCTTCATACTCACTTGAGGCATCCTATTGACTAGTTGTGGCTTGAGTTTGATCCTCTTCACATTCTTTCCTCAAAATGGGATATCTTCCAAGAAAGGATGAGGTAGGGGGATGATGGATAGTCTCATGGGCTTAAGATGGAGTATGAGGTGTGGTGGAGGGCTTGTGAATGGATTTGGGAAAAAAGACCTCTTAAGTAAGCTCATGGGGAAATGACAAGTTAGTTTATTTAAAAGGAAATACACATACTTCAACAAATTTTTCACCTTTCCCATAGCCTCCTTGAGGCTCTTCAATATCTTTAGGATCACTTTTAAGATCTTTATATTCCCACATATTTAGCCTATTTATTGAGCATCGGGAACACTTCTTTACCAAGTAAAACTGATCTTTGATCTCCCATTGTGTTTCCTCTTCAAAAATATCTAAAACATACATACACCCTTGGTTAATACCTCTTAACCATTAAATAATATGGTTATGGAGCACATCAAACTCATAATCCTATGTTCCCATCCATTTTTCGTTATCTAGCAACTCTGGTATGAGTACCAACAAATATTTGATATGAGATGGGGTTGATGGAGGGGGAGGAATGTGATAATTGGGATTATGATGAGATTCCATTTGAAATACTATGAGTTTATATTTTGTATTATAGTATCTTGATGTACAATCAATAGGATCATCAGATTCTTCATGATAAGACTAATAGGAATCCTCTTGAGGTTTATAGGCATCACACTATGGCTGGTAAGGGTTGTATTGGGATTCATAGGAAGACACTTCTTGATAGGTTTCTTGATAGCATTCCTCATATGGATGTCCAACAACATGATGTCCATATGGAGAAGAAAATGGATAACCATGGGGCTGCCATGACTCATAGGATTTGTAGCCATTTTGATAGGGTTGTTGAGGGGTATAACATGGATCATAACAAGGCTAATAAGGAAATGCATAGTGGGGATTTTCATCAAATCTATTCATATCAACCTCATAGATCAAATTAAATACAATAAATAATCAAAACCTTCAACAAAAGATACCATGGATAATTAAAACTAGAATATGTCATTTGGAGTCACCATTGGTGCTATCTTGTTTGCTTCTAAAATTTGATTAGAGGAAAGACACACCAAAAATCTCTCCACTCTCTTGGACATTGGTCCCACCAAGCATGCCAGAACTATTGTCACCAAATATTTCACCCTATAGAAGGTTGTTTAGGCCTAATCTAATATTTGGTAAACATTGAAATACCTCTAGGCCTATGGGTTGCCTATAGTATAGATAGACCTTTAGGTTTAAGGTCTAGCTCCCTGAATTTACCTTGAAGTGTTTATCACCTACTCTAACTAATTATTTATGGGAAAATGGGAAGAAATATTCATGAAAGGAAACTAATTTAAGGTTTTGATACACCATAAGGATTTACAAAAGATCATCATATTTCTTTCACTAAGAAAAAAGACCTACAAACTAGCTTTAAAGTCCTAAGATGTTATAATATTAGTAATTCAAACTCTAAGGGAACTTGAACACTTGAAGAGAGCTAAACACACTAGCTACACTCTATATGACCTGTTAGAATGAGAACTCCTTGCATTAGACATGAAAGGATAAGAGAAGCAAAAGTAGAATATTATCTCTAGACCTCACCATTCATCACTTTACACACTTAGAAAATATGTTTGTGAGATAAAAACCATATTATTTTTATTATTAAAAGGAAAATTACAACATCAAACCAATAGGGATTTACCATACATGGTGTTGAATTAATAAACAAGAGTCAAAATGGCTAGTACTTATAGAATGTGAGAGGGAAGAGAGAAGAATGAAGTTCAAGGGTCATAAGAATAGGTGTCAAGATGAGATAATGAGTTAAATATATAAAGTAATTAAGTATTAGATATACCATGAAAGGTCTCTTTGGACAAATGTCCCTCCAAGGAATGAAACTCTTTAATTCTGGCATAGGACTCTTTAATTAATTGTTTAGAAACTACCTTCACCATTTATCTCTCCTTGAATGATCCACAGTAGACTAGGAATAGATGAAATAATTTAATTATGAATGGAGGGTTATAAATAAGATCCACCATGCATTATATGTGTCCCTAATCATAAATATTCTTTTGGACAAGTGTTCTCAGTGCCTGTAGTCATAATCACCCTTCTTTCACTCATCCTTAACACTTGGCACCCAGGTGGTCTTCAATTTATCAAACTAATATATAGGTTTGATTTGACACTTTTCAAGAGTATTCATTCACTTATATTCACTAATCAGACCTTAAAATGACTCCTAATTGGAGTTATCACCTTCTCACTTGGTGATCACTCTTCATTCACTATGTCATTCTAGACTAGTTAAAGTGAAGGTGTTATCAGAGATACTTGTGAGCTAATTTGAATTAATAAATGTATATGATGATTTATATTATGTCTCATTTTATCTCCCAAAGTGATCCTCATACTTTGAATCTCCCTTGAACCTACAAAATGCATAAATCTATCAAGAATTTTTTTACCTTGTTTTTACAAATAGGGTACAACTCAATCTGATGGGAAGGAGCCCTAGGGAGTCCTCTACAATTCCAAGATCATTTCAAAATCCAAATAACCCTCTTAGATGCCTTTATTTCTTTATTTTATCCATCTGATAATCAAGAAGGGTCTTAGAGATTTTTGAGTGGTTTTACCCCTTAAGGATTATTCATAAAAGTGTGACATCCAAACATCAAAAAAATTCCAATAAATCCTTATTCAGGACCCTACTCAACATATTCTATCTCCTATGACTCCATGATAGACATCCGTACATATATTAGCTTATAAAGATGACTACTCAAACTCATCAAGGCATTCTATGCACCTTATCATGTTCTTGAGCCAAGAAATGATCTCTCTATGGACTTCTCTTTAAAAAAAAGGATTTAACACACCTTAAAACTCACCGTAGAGGTTATCTAATGTATTAAAGATATATTCTATTGTTATAAGTGATACCAGACCACCTTTAGTTCTCTAAGCCTAGTCAAGGCTTAGTGGACTTTGACTGTGTCTAGCTCCTCACCACCACCTATGATTGGTTTAATATGAATATGAGGGATTATATATGTTTTTCCATGTCTAACATAGATTTCTACATCTCCTTGAAAGGCTCTATGTCTCTTGGACACATTATTTTATCATCCTTATGACAAACCTATTTGATATGGCTATTTAGGAGTGCCCTCTATTTGAGATAGAATAGAGGGCACGCACGCTCGATGGGACCCACACCCCAAAAAGTTCTTCTAGCTACTTTTTAGGATGTTTTACTAATCATTTTCATGATAGATTTTTGAATGAATCATCAAAGAGGTGAATAAGTTTGAGTTCTCAACCAAACCACAAGGATTAGAGATAATTTTAAATAATTAGGGTTGATTGATAGAATCAACCATGATCCAAAGAATTGGCAATGATTCCCATGTCAAAAACATAATCAAACCAAAAGTCAGAAATGTCAAAAAAAATCAAGTTTTTCTTGTCTTCCTTATTTTTATTGGTACCTAGTAGTCTATTTACTACATTTTTAACAATCTTCTTAAAGGGTAGCGATAATTTTTTATGTTTAAAACCTTGTTTATCAAGAATTTTTGTGTCAAAACATGTTTATTTTTGTTGTTATTATAGGAATCAGTGATGATCACATAAAATTGGCATTGATCATAGGAATAGACCACGATCCATGTGGATCGTTAATGACTCTCCATGATTTTTTAGAAAATCTAAGAGTTAAAATTTATGTTTTTTTAGCTAACTTGTAAGAATATAATATTGGATCGAACGCAAATTAATCCCCTAATTTTTTGTATGGAATTAGGCCAAAAAAAGAAGTTTGCATGGTTTTTAATCAAATTTTCATTTTGCAAAGTCCAAAATTTTACAAAGTTTAAAAAATCATAGGGGCCAAAAAATTCAAGAACATTTCAAATTTGGTGTTAATAAAAAGAACTTACATATTTAGTTAGAGATCCCAAGATCTTTTTCAATTATTGTTTGTGCTTTAGACTAGTTTCAAATCATTTAGATTATATTCTTTGATTTAGGCAAACATAAAATTTAGCATGCATGCTCTCCCTCCATCCATTTTAGGGAACTTAGGTGATAAAAAGAACTTAGTTTATTTCCCTTGTTTGTAAATTTGTGTCATAAATAATGTCATGTATGCTCTCCCAAGCTTTGAGTGACTTGGGTGATTCAAAAGTTACTGTTAAAGTCTTTCCATTTTAATTTATTTATTTTTATGCACTTGGATTGTGGGTAGGAGTTCATATCCTCCCCATGAGATTTTTAGGGGTGAATTGACCTGGGTTTTCATCTCTCAACATCATACCAACCCTGAATCATGGTGAGGTATAAAATTTGGGAAAACTATTGGATGGGATAGTGGTGAGCAGTTATCCTGACCATCCCAATGGGTATCCGGGCCAGACATCAGACTCCACTAAGTATTACATGGCTAGAGTCATTATGCAAATGAATAGGCCCATGCATAGTAAGTTAGGTAGTTTGGATTCAATTGATGTGTTATTCCCGTATGTTATCCACACTTGGGGCTATATATTACATGTGAAACTTATATATTTTAGATAAAACCCCACTTTTTTCAAAATTTCATGCCAAATGTTGAGTGTTCCTCACTCTAAATTCATGCCACATATCAATGCTTGAGAGACAAATGGGGCATAAAAATTATACTTACACTTGTACTTAAATTTTTAGATTAACTCTTAATTCCTCACAAGCATTAGTATAAATTTGGAAACTTTGCCTAAAGTTATGCACACCCATGTCAATTATAGGGAATAAAACAAGCCATTTTTTATACTTTTATTTTTATTTAATTTACATGTGTGTTTTTAAACTAAATTTTTTTGTATTTTCATGTCAAAATGAGTCATAAACCAATCACATGTTTTTACACCACTTTATCCTAAGAGGTGTTATTCTATCTATTTGATACCACACTTTTGACTTAAACATTTCCAAAACATTTGTGTGTGTGTGTCATTTATTTAAATAGGGTATTGTTACACTTCCCATTTCATCCCAAGTATTTTCTTTGGAGTTTTTAAACAAAGGCCATTGTCATAACTTTGAGCGAGATAGCATTGTTATGTTACTCATATTATTTCAAATCATTTCCTTGTTTCAAACTAAGTTTAAAACCATGTATTACTTTGGCCTATAATTTTTGTTATTATGCCATCCATTTGATTCTAGGGTGTTATCCATTTGAGACATCCAATTATTTTAAACTCAGTTCAAAATTTGTCTTGCGAAGTTCATTCAAAATTGAGTGGTTTATACCTATGCCTTTCTTAATTTTTTATTGGGTCTTTACCTTTTACCTTTGAATTGTGCAACTTGGACTAATTCCTTTCTTGATTTAAAGAATCTTTTTCCTAGATCTAAGAAGTCTATTTTTTTGAATGCCTTGCATCTATTTATCGCCTTGAACTAAGGTAAAAATTCTCTTTTCAAGTAGAACCTTAAACACTGTTAGTTTACATTAGAGCCTTGATTATCACTTTGGATTGAATTCTTTGCTCATCACTCTTATTTTTTATTACTTGAGATTAACTTTCCCAATTAGTTTTGGGCGTGTGCCTAGGGTGAATGTCTTATACCAATGGTCAAGTTTGTTTTTGAATCCATGTTCCTAGATTGAGTCTAAGTGTTTTTAATTATTTTAGAGATTAGATTAATTGAAATTTTTTACCTCCACCAGAGTTGTTTTTAAGTCTAGATTTGTTCTTTGTTTCCAAATACCTAACATTTTCCTTAGTTTTTAGATTTCCTTCATACCTTTTGAGCCTATTTTTATGCCTTGTTTCCAAAAACTAGCACTATTTTTCATTTTTAAACCTAGATTAGATTTTTTTTAAACACCTTGCCAAAATTAGGATTCCAACTTTACCTTTCATTTGACCATTTGTGTGAAAGACATTAGACCTTGGAGACCAAGCTTACCATTGAGGATTTTGGAGAAGATCTCTATTCTTAGGCCATATTTATTTCATTTTCAATAATCTATCATGTTTTCAATGTTAGACCAAGTTTCTAGATATGACAAGCATTGACCAATTATTTTATGCCATGTTTGAGATTTTTTTAAACTCTAAACCTTTTCTTCATGAGATGTTAGTCATGAATTTAGATTGGTAGTGGAACCGTGTACAATATAGAATACAAAAATGTAATCATGAATGATTCCTCTATTTATGACCCATATGGTGATGATGTAGTTTATGAAATGGATCCTTATCCTTCTTATAATTCTAAATAATAAATCCAAGATTAATTATCGCACTACCTAGTTAATATACCTCTTTATCTAGGTTAAATTAAAAAACAAATAGCTTAATACCTTGATAGTGTGCCATCTATTATTAAACAAGTTCAATAGCAACCTTATTATATTACCATTCCATCGACCTATAACCCATAATTATTCGATCATCACTTTTTTGAAAATAAATATGAGGTTTTTGTCAAAGCTATAGAGGTTGGGGCCAAGTTTTTGGAAGACTTCCCTATGAAAACCTACCTAGTCTAGTTAGAGTTCCTAGAAACATACCTTATAACCAAACTATTAAATAGGCCTCTACTATCACCCTTAATCATTCATGTTTATTTCATACCAAAATTTGAATATGATTACAAAAGGAAAAATCCCCATGGAGGACCAATTCATACAAATGCAACAAGCATATTAGACCTATCTTAATCTAGTATAAAATTTTAATGTTATGGCCATGTTGAATGTTCTACTCATAAAGCTAAATCCTTCAACAAGAGTGCCATTTGATTTTTTAGGTCATGATAATCTAGGTATAGACCCTTTTTTACAAAGTAATTTAGTAGGTAACATGTTTAATGTCCCATTCATTAAGGAAGCTACTGTGGCCTCTAGTCCAGACCATGTTCCTAATATAGTGGATAACATGCAAGTGTTTTCTAATTCAAGCCAAAGTGAGTTAAAATCTCTCCAAAAACAAGTTCCTCTTGCCAATACCATGAGTATTTCACAAAAATAGTGGGTATGAATTCCTAGTTCCCAACCACAATAAGTTACTCCCACTTCTCAGCCATCAACTTTTTTAAGCATGAAATAGCAAGGGATAGGTAATCAAACATTAGCCAATGTGTTGCCTTAATAAGTGATGAATGTTATCCCACCTCAATATGTGATGACTAATATTATATGGCCATAGGAATAGACTAATTTACCACCACAATAGAGTTAAAAAAATACATCGCCTCAATAGGGGAAACAAATGTTCCACCTCAATAGGTAGTGATAAATATACCTCAATAATCATAGACTAATGTACCTCAAAAATCACACACATTATCTAATTAATAATGTATTTCTATTGGTCAATGATAAATTCCAAACACCCAACAAGCATACATTTCATAATAGGTATTTTCTCAACAAAGAGGTGTCAATGTCCAATAGGTACCTATTAGGAAACCATTACCTTTTACTCAACATGTGCCACATATTCAAAGACACGGATTTAGTCAATAGCAAGTACCATTTATATAGTTAGGTTCAACTAGTCTATAACAAGTCCCTACTCAAATTCAGAAGGCACAACACCTTCCCTAAATCCATATACTTCCATCACAACCCTAATTACTCTAGACCCAACACCATATTCCAAATCTAGACTAGAATATATACCAATAATACATGCAATATCAACACCTCATCCCAATGCATAAGTGCATATTCTTGGTTGATTGGTCAATAAAACCAACATTGCACAATACTCCATACTTCCACTATACCCAGGTCAAGTTAATCCACCTTTGACCACCTAGCCAAACCACAACCAAATATGCCATCAAGTTTCTTGGCCCAATAACTGTAACATATGAAGGATGTAATTGAAGCCATTCAAATAGGAAAGCAAACCAAGAAGTTCAAAGTAGATTATGTGTGTTCACACTTATTTAATAAGGAGTATCTTTATATACCATGTCCTCTAGTTATGAGCCACCAAAATTTGACAAGTACAAGGGTAAATGAGACCGTAGAGATCATCTAAAAAAAATTATTGCTTACCATCCCATGGCATATAGTGACATCTACCTACTTATATTTCCTCAAAGTCTAGATGGATATGATTTAGAGTGGCTCTTTAAGTTATCGAAGAACTTGATATCTAAATTTGATGATCTATCAAACAAATTTATTCAACATTTCTCCTACAATATCAAGCATGAGATTTTAGTAGTAAATTTTAGTAAGGCCAAATAAAAATTTGGTGAGATATTTGTGAACTACTTATAGAGATGGAGAGTGTTGACTAGTCGTTTCACCCATAACCTACCAGATAAATAATTGGAAACTATGTTTACCAAAAATTTGCATAGTGAAATATCTTAAAATTTGGAGCTTTAATGTGTGCACACATTCAAGGAGATCATTTATAATGCATATAGATTTAAAAGGACCTTATAAAAAAAGGGATTATCAAGTTGTCTTCCTAAAACTAGAATCAGAGCCAAAACCAAAACTTGGGCCCAAGTCAGAACCCTAGCTTAGTCCAATTACAAGCATCTGTACCTACTCAGGCTAATAATTATGAAAAACCTAAGTCATAAACCATGATAATAATGTTTTAGGTAATAGATTAACTAAGTTATTTTATTTTTAAATTATGTAAACACCATCTACTCAACTTATGCTATAAATGTAGCCTATCCATCAAGCACATCTTATGCCTCAACCTAGGCTAACTCTTCAAATTCTATAGGCACCACCTTTGCAAACCCCTCCTCCAGTAAGAAGACCCACTCCTATAGTCTTAAGTGACCTTGATGAGCCTATTAAAGTAGTGTTTTACAAACTAGCCATGGCTAATATGATTAGTTGTTCGATTCTAAAACATTATCCTAAGTTTATATCATATCTAGACTGGTACAAAGAGCATTGGTTCTATGAATACCATCATGTTCATATTAAAGTGCTTTTTAAAAATATGTTATAAAAAGAGAGATCTAGTTAGATAATAGAGCATCTTCTTTCAATCAAAATTTGGGTATCTACCAAAATATTTTTCCACAACATAATAACGCCAACTAACATTACCAACAACAAAGACCATAAACATAATAATAATAGTATAAACAATAATAACAATAATAATTACCACCAAATGTAAAAAAACAAGTCTAAAAGGAACCCAACAACCAATAGACTTACCACATATTTTCACATGACTACAATAAATATGTAAGTCATATTGTGTGTGGGCATGTTACTACCATTACCATCAATCCTAGACCAGGTGCCAATAGATTAGGATTATTATCTAATAATGATAATCAACCTACCAATGTTGGTAATTCTTCTTTGACCTGTGACCACATCTAAGCATAATAAAAACCAAGGATTACCATTTTGGGACCTTATGCTAGTAACTCTTAATTGCCTTATGACCACAATTGAGCACACCAACAATTAATAATTATCCTATCTAGCCCATCTCCATCACTTTCTATTTATAATAGTCATGTTTCCAATTTGGATTACACAATTGTAACTCGGTGGTCTAAAATCACCATACTAGGCCCACAACCCCCTACTAATGAGACAATCCAACACACTATGCTGACTAGGAGTAAGCCATTTACTACTATTAAGGAAACATGTATGACATTGTGAAACAACTCCAAAATACACCTACACAAATATCCATTTTAGACTTATTCCATATAGCTACCATCCATAAGAATATCCTTACAAAATTCTTAGGCTAATCCCTAGTGACAAATGACATCACACCTAATAAATTTCAATCTTTGGTTGGATACCTTGCCCTAAGCCAACATTTAGCCTTCAACCAAAGTGATATGTTATCCCTTGTCCCTTTCCATAATAACCCATTATACATTGAAGTTGTCATTATGCAGCATAAATTTAAACATGTCCTTATAGATAATGGATCAAGCCTAAATATTATGTCTCTAAAGCTAATCAAGCATCTTAGATATACAGTAGTAGAAATTCAGTTGGAGACTATTACTATCAAGGATTATGACAATGAAGAGTATAAATTGTAAGGAACCATAAGTTTGCCAGTGATCAGTGGGATTTTGACCCATAATACACTTTACCATGTGTTATACCTAGATTTATCATATATTTTGCTTTTGGGTAAACCATGGATACATGAAATCCATGTAATTACTTTAACATTGCACCAATGTATCAATTTTCTTCACTCTAGGATGGAGGTCACTATCCATGGGGATTTATAGATATGAACACTATAAGCATTTTGAGGTCAAATATGAAAGTTATAATTATTGATTTGGTCTAGACCCCATGCTAAATAAGGACAAAGATGGATATACTTGTTGAATTATCAGAGCCAATCATATAGACCTTGATAGCCTTGCCTCATCTTCATTTACACCTCTTATTAAAATTTATAATTATTTTACCAATTTATACTATGGTCTAAGAGAGTATTTTACCCATGACACATTCCATGTTACCAAGCTTTCACATAATCCCAAATCTTATGAAAGGCCCAAATCTACGATAATATGCATGAAATGGAAATAAAAGGGAAAAGAAAAGCTTCATAGCCATGCACCTATTATTTTCACACCTACCACTAGCCAAGAACAAGACCCACTTTCCAATGATGATTCCTAGTTATAAAATGACAAATTGGTTGATTGTTATCGAAATGCAAAATATCCCATCCCTAATAGGATCATGAATAACCAAACCTATGAAGGTAAAGGCCTAGGGGTAAATAAGTAGGGTACTCTTGAGCCCATTTCTATGACCAAATATAAAGGAACTTACGGTCTTATATTTAAACTACCTAGGGGTGACCCCACATATCTAATTCATGATCCAATGCCAATGACTAGTGATAATGATGTCGATAGTGAAGTAGAGTCTAATCATAGCATTTATGAATACCTTGAGAATACCAAACTATTTGACCCATATACCATTTGTAACATTATACTACTAATCTAGCATTCCCTGTTTCTCCTTTATCATCCTCAACTTATATACTAGGACCAAAAATAATCCATAGTACCATTTATTTCTCTTAATTTCTTCTCATTTCTTAATTTTGAAAGAAGATAAGAAACTAGTAATAAGGGTGTGGTAGAAATACCTATTTGGTGATGGGTGTGTAATCTAGACAAAGATGGAGAACTCCTCTTTGGCTAGGAAGGAATAATCTTCAAATAATAAATCACTAATAAAGGAGTTGTTATCAATATTGTTAAGTGGAATGCCTAGCATGAGCTAGATCCAAGAAGCATATGCTTTCTAAGAGGCCGTCAATCCACTATTGATAACAATCAAGTTGAAAATGATAAAATTAATGTACTTGCATAAAGTATATGAAATATAATATAAGAAGAAAGTAAGATGCTTTTTAATGAAAATGACTAAATATATCAAATGCTAATCGATACTCATGCTAAGGCGGGTGAAGTCAGGTTCAAAAAATCAAAAAAGGGTTTGTAAATAGGTAAGAACATAAAAAGTTAGGTTTGGGTGGGGTTAAGGGTCTAAAAATAAATTGCTATTATTTTTTTCCATAATGACCATTGGCGGTTGCACTGACCATCGATGGTTTGGTAACTGTCGATGGTTGGGGGTAACCATTAGTGATTGTGCTAACTGTCAGTAGTTGCTTATGTATTTTTGAAGGTATTCAAAAAAGAGTTGAAAAATAGGTAGGTGTTCAGATAATGGTTCTATTAAGGATCTATTGGAGAGGAAATAAGGTGTAGATAGGTTTAATTAGGTTAAGGAGATTAGAAATCCAACAAAGAACAAGTAGAATATACCTATAGCTTGTTAAATGGTTGCTAGTTGAAGGTCGAGGTAATTTTGCCATAGTAAATGTACTTTAGCCTCAAAAGAAAATTAAGTATAGGTTCGGGTCTCTTTTTTTGTTTTTGAGTTGTTAAAGGAAGACTGGATACTAGAGAGCTTGAATACCTATGTGCAATAATATTTGATAGCTTGAACATAGATCCTTTCCATCTCTTACTCCCCTCCTTTTATAGGCAAAGAGAGATAGAGGATGGAAGGTTCCTTATAGGGTGAGGTTATTGATCACAATTCTTATAAGTTCATTACCACTATATAAGATGAACATATTAAATTGTGCCTCATTATCTCGTACATATTTGGTGGTGTTAATAAGGTGAGGACCTGACCATCGATGGTTAGGCTAACCATCGACGGTTAAGCTGATCATTGGCAGTCGAGTGTCTAAGGGTAAAAGGGTTAAATTAAGTTAAAAGGGGTTGGTTAAAAGGTTAAGTTAGTAGGTTGATGAGTTAGATAACTATATGGTTAACTAAACTCAAGGTATGATAGGGTTCCATAAGGGTCCTAAGGCATTTCAACAACTAAAACTATCATGTGCATTTTTCTAGTGTCTACATTTTTCCCCTTTTTATCATGTGGCTTTGAATTAATAAGTTATAAAATAAAAATGGAGTATTGGTCAAAGGTCTAATTCCCTCAAGTATGGGAGGAGGTGCTCCCCCTCAAACTAAGATTCTATGAGGTGAAACTAAAATTGATTCAAGGTTTGATAAGTGACATATAATGAGGCATGAATTTGGTGGCAAAGGGGTTGGGTATTTAAAAGATAAACATACACACAAAATATGACTACGTGTGACACCAAAGATCACACATAGACTAAGGTTTCCAATGTTGGTAAAAATAAGGTTGGTTCTAGAAGAACAAGTGATAGGGTAACCAATCCATATCATTAGTCATAGTTGATTGAGTTACTCTATAAGTCTCCTAGACAAGGTTGGTGTTTTCATAGGTATCTGAGGTAGGAAGTACTAACTTAAAAAATATAAATGGTCTGGTTGTGCACTATGTGGTGAAAAATTTGAATGGTAAACATGTGAAAAATGGTAAATGTGATCAAAAATACCAAGCAAGGTCATCACAAAACATGTAAATAGTTTAGGTTAAAAATGGCCAATGTCAAGGTGGACATGGTCCAATGGTTGGTTAAAGAAGGGTAATCTCTAAAAAGTTCAAATTTGGTTTAGAGGAGATTAGGTGATCTTAAAAGTTGGGGCACTCAAGTTAGTTGCTTAAAATAGTTTTTTTCCTAAAAATGTGGACTCTCTTAACTATCGATGGTTAGGGGTCCCAAGGTTGATTGTCAGTGGTCAGGGGGAAACACTAAAAAGTCAAATTATAAAAACTGAAAATGAAATTTCATTTTCACTTTTGATAATTTAACTCCATGATTTTGTGTAATATAGTGATTTGGTGTTTGGTGTGTAGATGTGAGAGTTCGCTAAGCATTTGGGTGAGGTGTTAGTTTTGGATTGGTTGAGTGTGTTTGAGGAGATTAGCTAGAACTAGACATGTAGGGTGGATGAGCACATGGCTGAGTAGTAGGATGTGGGCTTTGACCTTGATACTGATTGAAAAATGAGGTAGGGGGTGTATTAAGTTTGTATATTAGATGATTTTTTTATTTATGAGGTTAAATTTGGGTAATTTATGATTATTTAGAAATTGTGTTTGGGTGGTTTTGCCCTGGTTTAGTGGATGAATTTTTATTTTGAAAGAGGATTTAGTTTGGGGGGTGGATTGTAGAATAGTTTTAAGTTATTTAGTTTATTGTTGTGGTTATTTTGGTTTGTGTTTAAGGTAGGTAGGGTTGAGGGTTTCACCACTAATGGTCACACATAGTGACCATCAGTGGTCAAGATTTATAGGACCATCAACGGTTTGTGTGAACCATTGACGGTTAAATGTTTTGGGAAATGTGTATTTAAAATGTATAAATGAAGCTAGTTTTAAAAAATGGTTTTAAAAGTTGTGTGGGTGAAATTAAAATGTTTAGTGTAATTTTAGGATAGGTTATGTGTTTGAGTGATGGGTTGGAATGATTTAGGAAAAGTGTCAAGTAGGAATGTTGTGTGGAGAAATTTACTAGATAGAGTTAGGTGTTGGTGTTATGGCTTTAGGAAAGGTGTTTGAAAATTATGTGGGGTAGGGTAGATGTTTATGATAGAAGTGTTAGGTGTTGGTGTGATAGGTTAGGGTAGGTGATTGAATATTTTTAGGTTAGGTTTGTTTTAAAGTTTGAGATGGTTTTGGTTTAGTTTGTAATATGTTAAAAGAAGTGGGTATAGGTGGATAATGAGGTTGTGCAAACTTTGATTTTTGTAGGCACAAGACTAGATTTAGATGACGGATTAGGTGTCAAGGATATTTGTAGAGGTTCATGGAGGGATGACTCAGGATGATTGGATACATATAGAGTAGGTTGTCTTAATATCCTTGTAATAATATCAATGGTTGTTGTGAGATGTGGTGATAATAGTGACCCTCATCGAGAGATGGGATCTAACCATTAACACCTTATTGCTATCGATAAGAGAGATTACCATCCTCCTAGAGGATATTCATAGGATTGCATGGCTATCGATTTGAGGGGGGCCTATTTACCATATAGAGAGTGAGGATAGGGAAGAGCAAATAGAGTTGATATATGGTAAGGATCAAGTACATACCAAGTTTCATTCAGGTGGTTTTGGTTATAGGCCACTATACCAATGGGCCCCAAATGAGAGATGTATGATGATGATGATGATAATTATGGAAGTATCCTATTTCATGTTACCTAATTTCAACAATAGATGATTTCCCTATCTACTATTGGGAGTGTTGGTAGAGATGTTACTAGGTAGGATTATGTTTAGGTAGGCACCAGTCCTACTTGTTCATATTTATAGGGAGCTCTAGGCATTAAAATCTCACAAATAATATGGGATTAGCATTGGGTTCATGTTCCAATTCTAGGCTTATGAGAATATTCTAGTTTTGAGACCTTTGGGGTTGTCATGGGATGGCTATGCATAGGCAAACTATAGAGTGGGATTCATAAGATGGAGAGGAGATTATGTTTTGACAATTGTTGGAGGTGGTGTTAGGGACATTGAATAGTTTATATATGCCTTGGAGGGTTTGGTTTTAGGTGACATGGTATGGAGGCCATATGTGGGTTGGCCTTGGTGAGCCCAGTATAGCTAGCACACTCTATCTTTGTAAAGATGGAGGTGAATCTATAGGAGGAGAGAGGGTGAGATGGAGCTCATTCCCTTTGATTGAGTTTTATGGTAGTATGGCCTTGTATAAGGGATTATGGCTTTTTCTCTAAGGTATAGGAGAGAGGATGTGAAGTTTCTAATTCCAAAACTATAGCCACAAGATGTAGTGATAGATCATGAAGAATTGATTTCTAGAGTAGTGATAGATGATGTCAATTTTGTTGATGGATATGTAAGATGGTATCCAGCTTGATTTGTAATGGCCAATTTTGGATGGGTTGATGGGGGCCGATATCCCATGGATGTGGATCTAACTAGGGCATAGGTACAAGGTGGTGGTCAAGATGGATAGGTAGTAATAGCACTAGTAGCTACATAGGCTCAGATCATAGGGTTATAAGGATAGGTGGCCACTCTATAGGGCTAGATTATTAATTTATAGGGTCAAGTTTCCACCTTGATAGGAGAGTGAGATTAGGCAAGGACCTCCCTTGGTTTATTGAATCAAGAGAGGGATACACTAAGGCATATGGTAAGAGCTACGGTAGTACCAATAGGAGGATCACCTAAGATGATTCATATGACAATGTACTTAGATATGATTGAGGAGTTAAGGTAATATGAGGCTATAGTACTGGCATAGTGTATATAAAAGCTAAGATGGGGGGAGTATAGGGTTAGTTTAGTAGGTGGGGCAGCCATGGTGACTATAATATAGTAGGCCTCTACAGTGGGTGGATAAGCGGGTAGCTTAGGAGGACCGGTACTTAGTGGTAGTTTAGGTGGAGGATCAAGAGGGGCCATTAGTAATGGTACCCTAAGGGCATGATATTTGATATTATCTGATGTATATATACATGATTTTGATATTGACCTATGTGTCTATGATGCAAGATATACATGAGAGAGATTTATAAATTATTACATGTATTTTTTTGATGACATGATGTATATGATGATGTTGATGATTATATATATGATGTATGTTCATGATTCATGGTTTACATGGTGATGTGGAAATTTATGTTCATTTTATGGTTCATGGTTATGGTTCATGTGTATGCTTTATGAGATGTGGACTTAGTAGCTTAGGCATGTGATGTTTAGAATATGGTTATGATGTTCTATTTTTATTCATTGATACATTTTGATGTTGATGGTTATTGATATGGTTTACATGATGGCATTTGATATGATTATCATGGATTATGTGATGTAGTGATGATTTTTAGATCTATGATGATTTTTTTTATGGTTTATGATGTTATATGATGACACATAAAGTTATTTAGATAAACTAAATGTGGTAAATTTATAAGAATTAATGAGACACATGTCTACATGAACCAATAATGAAAGATAAGAAAAGAAACATGATGCCTTTTCATTGGTGAGGATAAAATGAACCCCAAGTTAGATTGGCTTATGGAACATAAGCCTTTTAAATGCTTCGCATTAGCATGTTTAGGTTAATAAAAAGGTGTCTTGATCACATCGTGTCAAGTAAGCTCATAATCCCTTGATTTATAGATAATATAAAGTTGGGGTAGGTAATAGGATTATAAAATAAATGATTGATAAATAGGGTAACCTTGTGTATTAGTTTTCCCCTTATATAGGTGACCTAAGAACCATAATATACAAGTGCATGTCTTATGCTAGGTGTAGACTAATTGATGCAGGAAGTCTACTAGTGTTAGATATAAAAGTTGATTGCAACTTTCTTGGGATAGATTGTTCTATTTTGATATAAGGTCTAATTGTTATTATTGTTTATTCTTATAGGTTTTTGAAGCTAATTAATGTGGGAAGCTTAAAATGATTGTTTTTGACAAATTTGACTTAGCCATCCTTCAAGGGAGTGGTCTAAATTTAGATTTATTTATTTTGGTAGTTGTCCTTCAAGGGAGCAGTCTATCTTTTAAGAAATTTAGTGGGGAAGTTGTCCTTTAAAGGATCAGTCTATAATGCTAAAAATATGTGACCCAAATAATATTTTGGTATCCCAAATTATTTTGATGCTAGTTTTAGATATGGACAAGTCTATTAAGGCCTAGAGGTTTACCTTTTTTGAGGGCAAAACTTTTAGCACAAAGAGGTTATTGGTAGGTGAAAGAAATGGTTTGGGGAAAGATCACCATGATCTTTCATATTTTTAGAAAAGACAATTATCCATGAGAACCATGCAATGGGTAGAGCCATGGTACCCATATTTAATATTAGGATATGACTCTGATAGTTAATCACATGGTTCTATGTTGTAATTGGTTGTCCTCAAAGGGAGAGGGATAGGTGAATGAAGGTGAAAATCTCATAAATCAAGGGATCAACTTAAGCTAGACAAAAAAGTGAGTTCAATCCTTATTTTAACAAAATAAAAAATGTAGATATGAATCATTGAGATGATCAAGTTTTGTTTTGCCTTTGAGAGAGGACAAACGATAAGCTCATAATCCATACTTATGGGTTATAATGTAGGGTCTAAGCCAATCAAAAGAAAATATTATTCTTTATATCTTTAATTGTTGGTGACATGCTAATTTTCCTTAAGGATGACGTCTCTGATATTTAATTCTCATTATTTTAGGTGTTTGTTATAGGCACGCTTGATTCACTCTTGGTAGACATGAAGATGGTTAAGTGCTATGAGGAAATGTTCATCAAGTAGCTCAAGTCATACCAATCATTCTTGATGATAGTCAATCTCAAAAATGATCTCTTGCAAAGATATGCAAAGAGAGGGAATTTAGAATTCTAGAGGTAATATTGCCTCTACTCTAAAGACTAGAGAGAAAGGGGTAGTACTTGTAGAGGTTTGAATACTAGTGCGATAGGCCCATAAATTGAAGGGTATGTGCAAGTGCCAATCTTGACTTGAAGCACTGATGACTTTGGTCAAAATTTTGTTAAGGATTTTGTTAGAGGCTTCCACCTAGCCATTTTATTATGGATGATAAGGCTAGGAAAATATTAACTTGATGTTAAGTGTGTCGTAGAGACCTTGAACTTTCTTGTTATTGAAATATTTACGATTATCAATGATGATCTTATGAGGAACATCAAAATGATAGATGATGTGATGGTTGATGAAGTAGATAATTTTCTCAAACTTGGTTGATATTAGAGTAATGGCTTCCACCCACTTGATGAAATACTTAGTGGTGGTAATGATGGATTAGTGACATTGTGATGAATAAGGGTTGATTTCCCTAATAAGATCTAGGCCCCATTGTGAGAATGGCCAAAAGTCTTTGGATACATGGAGGCCATGGGAAAGTTCATGGTGTAAATTATCATTTTATTGACATTTAACACACTTATTTAAATAATTTTAATAGTCTTGGTTGAGGGTAGGCCAATAGTAGCCAAGGTGAAGGATGCATTTAGAAATAGCTAAACCACTAAAGTGTCTCCCACATATCCCATCATGTGTTTCCTTGATGGTATGGGAATATTCATGATTTCAAAGGTAGTGGAGAAGGAGGCCATCAAAGCCATGTTTTTAAAGGATTCCTCCTATTATGGTATAATGAGAGGTACTCTGAACAAAGGCCCATTGGGCATTCCTTGAGAGGTTGAGAAGAACAATATCGAGGTTGAGGTAATCAAAAGTTTATTCATACTATATGTCTAATAGATATTTCTTTACATTAAAAATGGTAGGAAGGTCGTAATGGCTATAGTATTTGGTAATAAAATAATGGATAGTAATAAAGAGTTTAGATTTATAAGGTTGAGAAGGAATTTGGGAAGCAAGGGAAGCCATGGTATTCATAAACATATTGGTAGATCATGAAACTGACTGGATAAAGTAATGATCAAATGATGTTAAAAGTACATCTACTAGGTGTTTTTACTTTATTAAGATGTCATTCTTACATTGGTAATATCCATTAACTTGGTTTACCATTATTTTGGAATCGCTAAAGACACTGATTGTCTTGAATCCTAAGGGTAGAGCGATTTGAAGACCTATGACCAGGGCTTCATACTTAACCATATTTTTGGTTCATTTAAATTAAATTTTAAAGGAAAGGGTAAGAGGTTCACCATTGAGGGGAATGAGAATAACCCTAGTGCCCCCACCATATTGGCATTTAGATCCATCGAATAACATGGTCATTTGGTAGGTGGAGTCCTCTTGAGAAAGAGTCATGATGGACTCAACGAGAAATGCAAGATGAAGAGGTTAGTTATCAGGTAGAGGATCTTTGGCCAATTTATCAGCGTTGACTTGCACTTTAATTGACTTCTAATAAATTGAATCAAGATAAAACTTAGCTAAAATCATGAACCACTTAGCCATATGCTAGTTTTGGTATGGTTTGGAGTGCATGTACTTGAGTGGGTCAGTATTAGTGATGATGTAGGTTTTATGATTAATAAGGTAATGGTAAAGTTTGTAAGCCATAAAGATGAGGGTGAGGCAAAGTTTCTTAGGATGGGAGTACTGAGTCTCATACTCAATAAGTTTTTGACTTATGTAGTATACATTTTACTCTTTGTTTTGTTCATCACGATGAGCAAGCATTACCCCTAGGGAATGGTCAGTGGCAGAGATGTAACAGTAGAAAGGTTGATCCTATCTAGGAGGGTTCAAGATAGGTGGAGAAAGAAGGTATTCTTTAAGTGAATAAAAGGTTTGTTGATAGTCTTTAATCCACTTAAAATAGGTGACTTTCTTAAGAAGATGGTGAAAAGGTTGACATCTATTATGATAATTGAAAGATGAAACATCGGATCAATTAGAGCTTCCCCTAAAAACTATGGAGTTAATTAAGGTGTGTTGGTGGTGTCATTTCAAAAATTAATCTGACTTTGGTAAGGTCTACCTTGATTCCTTAAAGGGAGACAATGAAACCAAAGATTTTTCTAGAAAGAACCCCAAAAATACATTTCTTTGGGTTAAGTCTGACATGGAAGTGGATAAGGTGTTTGAAGATGATTTTCATAACATATAGATGATCCTTGTGATATTTATATTTCCCAAGGAGATCATCCACATAGTCCTCGATGATTTTATGGATGAGTTCATGGAATATGTAGGTGATTGCATTCTATTAGGTGGTGTCAATGTTCTTCAAATCAAAGGGAATGACTCTATAGTATAAGGTTCCTTATGGGGTTATGAAATAGGTTTTGTGCTAATCCTTGGGAGTAATCAAGATCTGATTATATCCTAAGAAACCATCCATGAGAGATAACATCTTGTGGCCAATTGTAAGATCAACAAGTTGGTTAATACTAGGCAAAGGGAAGTTATCTTTTAGAAAAGCAAGGTTGAGGTCATGAAGGTTGATATAAAGGTAAAGTCCCCCTATGGGTTTGGAAATAGGAACAATGTTAGAAACCCATTAGGGATAATCAATGGGTTGGATGAAGTTAACAAATAAGAGGCATTGAAGTTACTCCTTTACAAGAAAGGCAATGTGAGGGTTCATCTTATGAAGCTTTTACTGAATAGGTTTAGCATCAAGATGGGTGATGATGTTATGGAGAGAAATAAAAGGGTCAATATTGATCATCTCTAGATAATACCAAGAAAATTTTATACTTTAGTCATGAGGGAAGAAAGGTTAATCCTATTGTTCTATAGAATTCAAGGATTGACCAATCTTGGCAATGCGAGGGTTATCTTGAGTACCCAAGTTGACATCAATAGTAGATTCATTCAACATGGCTTGGTTCTCAAGAAGAAGGGATTTATGGATAGAAGAATCCCCCACACTAAGGTAGGTAAGAATGAAATCATCATCTTGACATTGAATGGTGTTGATGGTAGGAGAATCATTTTCTATCATTTCAGGATGGATGAGAGGAAGATTTTTAGTTTGGCCATCCTTTTGATATGTCAGGGAGCCCAAACTAATGGTATTAATAAAAAAAAGTTATATGGAATGATATCTAAATCCTCAGACTTTGAGGGAGTTGGGTTGGTGAGTATGGGACATCCTTGTTGATGGTGGTTATAGGTTTTGGTGAGGTGGGTTCTTCTAGTGGTACGAACCCAAGGCCAAATAACTCACAAGGTTTTTGAGTTTTGATTATGGGTAACTTATGAGGACCCTATTTATAAAATCCAAGGCCAAACCCCTTCTAAGAACACCTATGAAGGTAAGCTTTGGCAAATATAATTTTGTTTAGATAGGAGAAGTTAGAGGTAAATGGTCAAATATGAGTAGTGGTAAAAGAAGTAAGAAGTGGATGGTTGAGTCCCCCATATATGAAATTGGTTAGATGATTGGGTGTGCCAAAAGGGATGATGATTCTGATGTTAGGGTCATAAATATGGTCATGTTCAAGGTTCCCATAATCTTGAAGAGTGGGGAAGGCATCCAAGGCCAAAATATGGTATTCTCCCAGTGAGAGACATTGGAACATTGGTTCCAAGGGGTCCTCTATGGGGATATGTGAAGAAGGGATGGATGAGCTTGTTTAAGCTTAATCAATAATAGGGGTAAGATTATTTGTAGTTGGAAGTAATATGGATAGGTGAATAAGAAGAACATCATAGGGTCAATACATCATAGTACAAGATGTAAAGGGAATAGGGTCAGTCGATATGGTGATGATGTGACCTTCGTGCTCAAATTTGATGAAACAATGCAAAGTGGAAGTGACATAGCTCATAACATGAATCCAAGGGCATCTAAGAAAAAAATTGTATTAAAACTTGCCCTCTATAATGTAAAATATTTTTGGAATGGTATGAGGTCCCAAATGAATATTGATAACAACTATTCCCAAGGTAGTGTTCATAGTATCATTGAAAGAGCAAAGAACTATTATAGTTTTAGACATGATGTTCTTTTAAAACTCAAGTTGGTCATAGGCATGGGAGGAGATAATTTTAATACTATCCCCTCCATAAATCATCACCCTTTTCAAGTGGGTTTGGTTGATGTGTGCCATGATAAAGAGGGGAGGATCAGGATCCTTAAGATGCATAGAAGGTATTTTTCAATCCTTAAAAGTGACTAGGGTAGAAAGTTGAAGGGCTCCAAGAAAGGCTATAAGGGGTTGATTATCTTTAGTCTGATCCTCTATGGATTGTAATATCTCTATGAATGTTTGATGGTGAGGAGGTGAGGTGTTTATTAATTCATATAATCTCATCTTCACAGGTGATTGGTGAAGTTGTTTCAATACTACATGTTGAATAGATTTAGAAGGGTTGATAGGAGAGGCACCCAAAATAGATATTTTGGTTTTTGGCAATGGTGAAGTTAAAAGTGAATGTGCTTGGTTTTGGCTAGTAGGTTGAGGGGTAGAAGGGTAGTTCTATGGTATAAACACATTTTATTTTCCCTTATCTTTTTGTTGGGCCCTTGATCAGGTAACCATATGAATGGTGTGGATAAGGGGAAGTGTTGGTTTAGATAATTGTTTTTATTCCTCCTCAGTCTTAGGTGAGAGTGGGGGAGTAGGTAAATACTAGATGGTTTGGGTTGGTATTTAGGTTGGTAATGGGCTCAAAGGAGGTTCATTTGATAACATATCATCCTCATCTCATAGGCTATGGACCAATGTTTAGAGAGCTTTACAGTTCTCTGTATCATGTCCTGGTGTCCTATGGTATAGGAAAATCAAATTGTCATTGAACTATGTTGGTTTAAGATGTGAAGGATCTAAAATTTTTATGGGTGGTAAGGTTAAAGAAGAGGTTTGCAATAACCTTTATAGAATGTTTGAATAAGATTTGATCAAAGGTGTTGAGGGTGTTGGGTTTTTGGTTTTAGGAGTGGGATCCTTCTCTAGAATAGTCTTTACCATGAAAATTGGAGGTGGTGGAATGGTTTTGGAAGGTGGCTTTGGTTGGGATTGTTTGGTTATGGTTAGTTTGGAGGTGGAAGATTTATAGGTGGAAGGTGAAGGTTGTGATAGGTGGGAAGGTAGAGGTAGCTAGGTTAGTTAATAATGATGGGGATTTTATTGTTTTGATGGAGATAGGTGTAGGTAGAGTAAAATGAGAAGGTTTACTATATGATGAATAGGTAATGGGGATAGTAGAGGGATGGGGTCATAAAATTGAAGGTAAAAGAGAAAGGGGGTGGTATGGGTCTAGTTTGAGATGCTTTGGGTGGTTCCACATTTTTGATAGGTTTAGTCAAAGTTTTATTTGGTGGAATTGATGGTGTTAAGTCAAACTTCAAATATGGATGAGCCAAGATAGGGGTAAGAAGTATTCCTAGATTCTTGATGATCTTAACTAGGGGGTGTAGTGTGGTTTAGCAATTTTAGATAGAGATGGGTTGGAATATTCCCCTATGGTTTTGAAGGATGTATCCAAGGATGGCATTGAGGTAATGATGGGTTTGAGGGTAGATGTAAGTGAGGTTAAAGTTTTCTATTTATCTTGGCAAGGTAGCCTAAGACAGTGCTAAAAGGTGGCCCTATCTAGATTGGGTTGAGAGGTAAGCTCTAGGCTTTGAACCAGTATAGAAAAATGTTTATAGATGGGTTTGATTCATTGGTTATTGGTTTCAAATATTAAACCCATTGGTTGAGGTGAGGGGATAGTTTCTTCACCTTTGTCTAGGGTGAAAGGTTTGATGGTTGAAGAAGATGGTGTTTCTAGGAAAGAATAGATCAAATGATATATTCCTCTAGAGTGGTTTCCAAATAAGAAGTGGTTAGTTCTATGGTAGGTAAGGAGGGTGTGGTTTGTTCAAATAGAAAAATGGAGGTGGTTGCTTCCTTTGTTTGGATGTCTAAAGGAAAGAGTATTGATTCCACCACTTCCATAAGTGGAATGGAGGAAGAAGTAGTTGAAATAATGGTTGGCTCCTTTGGTATTTCTATCAAAGGAGAGGTGGGTAAGTTAATGGTCTCTTCAATTGAAAGAAGGGAGGTTTTTTCCTTTGTTTGGTTGTGCAAAGGAATATAAGAAGAAGTAGTTGAGGTTATAGTTTCCTCAATGGTAGGTTCGCTAATAACGACATTTACCATGTGCACCTCATGAGCATGAGATGATTTTGGTTGGCTATTGTCATGGTTTGTGGAAGGTGCATGGTTAGGAAAAGGTTTCCAAAATATGTCTAATGATTGATTTGGAGGTGCATTGGGATATATAATGCTATTTCACTCATGTAAATCATGTTTTGGACAATATTTTTAAAGGTATTGTACATACTAACATCATGTATAATAACATAATGGAAGGCACATGGATCATTTTCATTATATCAGCCAGGTGTGGGGAGAGAAACATCAAACTATTAGGTTGGTTTGATAGGAAGAAGTTGTATGAGATTTGATTTAATTAGTTTATCCAAAACCAAAGCATATGATTCCCTTATGGGAATCTATTGTCTTGGATTAGTTCAATTTTGGTTGTAAGTTTGTTGGTTTGATGGGTTGGAAGAATTGGTTTGATTAGCTTGGTTGATAATTGGAGGTGGAGTGGATTTTAAGACAACCGTGTTTCTGGTTTCCTTTGTCTTGGTGTTGGGATGTTTGGATGGGTTAGTGTTTCTAGTTGAATAAGGGTCATTAGATTTAAAGTAAGAATTCTTGTTTCTCAGTTTCAATTTCCTTCATCAATGACTCTACTTTCAAGTTTATGTGCCATGGTAAATGCCTCATCAAAAGTTTTAAGAGTCTGAACTTGAAGAGTTGGAGCAATATGTTTGGCACAACCTCAAGAAAAGAGTTCAATTATTTTAGGTTGGGGTAATGAGAAAAAAATTGGTTAATGAAACCTCTACATCTAGCTATGAAATTAGTAATTGATTCATCATTGAATTGCCTAATGGAGTAAAGGTCAGTAATGGTCAGTGGTAGAGATGCCTACATTGATGCAAGTGCCATATGTTAAGATAAGTGTATAGTTCCCTAAATTCATAAAAAATTTCAATTGTAACATGTCTTTGTTGTTAGCCTCTGTGATTTAATGCAATATATTTTCTGAAAGGATTAATATATATGCATGATCAATCCTCATTCATTCCTAACCTAGCAAAGACCTAACACATACCTAACAACTCACAAGGAAACTTACCAAAAGTACTCAATAAAGATTTCAAGTGAACAAAGCTTCTCTATTATTTATTATTTCAACATCATTCATATGGATATCCCATCTATAGGTCTGAAGTATTGAAGGATCATCCCATGAGACATATTTTCCAAGTTACAAGATAAGTCCCTCTATGTACTTGATTATCACACATTTCATCATTATACACACACAAGCCAGCATGTAGGAGAAAACTACATAATTTTGAGGCCCTTTTCAAAGTATTGGTTATGTAAATAGTACCCATTGATAGAGGAGTCATTGGGGTAGCTCGATATTGTGTGCCCACTAACCCATTTTTCTAATAGTCACTCCAAGGGTGAGGAAGCTAGGGTTTTATCAATTGATTAAGAATGACAATTTGTGTACGAGATCTAAAAACACCAAAGTAAAGGTAAAATAAAACCTAGAAGCTTCTAGGTGGTCGCATCTAGATCTATTTAATATTCTATATTAGACACCTATGTCCAACTAAAACACTAGTGTTAATGCAATTATCTAAATCTGACACAAACATCCATGGCCATAAATTGAAATTTTCTATAATCTGATGATTGGTCTAGAATCTATATTTATTTTATTTCCATCTTATTCCATATCAAATCTACATGTGCATAGTAAACTAGCTAATTACTCTTTTTTCCATTTATTGTAATACCAATCAATAGTTGTAATTTATATTTTTACCATATCTCAATATTATAAATTAACGATATTATTTATCTAAGTTAAAAATTAATAAGCCTATTATAGATCTATTTATCACCCTTGTGCTTATTCATTTCTATATTGTTAACCCTTACTAAATTGACCCTTCCTAATTTAAGATTTTCTTATTTTTCTAATTATTGTAATTTATTTTAAATTTTGAATTTTTCATTTATAAGCAATGGAAGATGTTAATCAAAAAACTCATTTTCAAATGGAAGATAAATAAACATTAATTCGTCATATTAATAACAATAAGGGCTTAATAGATGTATTTTTGTATGTTACAAGAGATGAAATCAGTAAGCATGCTAAGGCTATAGTTTCCTCGCCTAGTGATGGTGAATCCTTTGGTGGTATTACAACTAATTATATACCACAAACCCTCCCCTTGAGTAATCACCACTTCATATTTCTAATGGGGGCATGGGCTATGTGTTTACACCTTTGTTCCCCAAAACAAATCCTATTATTTCTACATCTTACATGGGAAACATAAATACTTCAACCCAATTAACAATTTCAATGTCTATATCCACTCAAACAATGGGTACACCTACTTTGGTGACTTATACCTTAAACCTTAATCACCAAGAGGTGTAAACTCTTGTCTAAACTATTAAAAAATTGCAAACTAAGGTTATAAATATTGAATAAAATTCTATGAAATCACCATATGTTATTGATTCACAAGAGGTACTGCATAACCCTTTTTCATCTAAAATATATTTTTGCCTCTTTCCAACTAGATTTGTTACACTTAAGTTTAAATTTTATGATGTAAAGGGTGATATTAAATAGCATCTTCAATCTTTTTATGCAGCATGCCTTGATTATGAATCCAATGATAAAATTTTGACTAGACTATTTCCAAGAAACCTTAAGGACTATGCTTTAAGGTGATTCTATAATTTACAAATCTAATCAGTAAAAGCATTCAAACCTCTTGTAGATCATTTTTGTCACCCTTATCTATTAATATTACAAAAAAAAATCCATGCCCAAATTACAAAAATAAAACAAGGAACCAATGAACCTATCAATGAATCTATCTTAAGGTACAAGATAATGTTGGATAAAAAGACCAATCCAATGGAAAAAAGAGATTCAAGACATCTTCAAACAAATATTACCTTCCCATTACACGAGTCCATTATTTTCAAGAACTTTAAATCTTTCAATGACTTATGCCATATTATTCATGATCATGAAATGAAACTCATCTCATTGAACAAACTTAAGTATGTATCAAACATACCAACTACATCAAATACTAAGTTTAATATCAAATTAAGTTATAATTTGAAACCCACAAAACCTAAAAATAAAACAAATACTATGCTTAATGTGGTGTCAGAACAACCTAATCGACTTATTTTATCCAATGTAACACGCAGACAATTTACATGATTGCCTAAGTATCTAACTTTGTTACTTTCAAAGTTTGTGGTGTGTCACCTCATATGTCTCCCTCATCATATAGAGGTTGATATGAGTCGACCTCTACCCAAAGTATATGATGCCAATGCTTATTGTGGCTATCACCAAGGCACTTGGCATTCTATGAGCTAATGTTTTACCTTGAAGCATAAGATCCAATACCTTATCAATGACCAAAAAATTACATTTGATGATCCTTCGAAGGAATTAGGTTCACAACCTAATGATCACTAGAATCAAAAAACATTTAACAACCCTTTGCAAGGCCATTCTAAGAAGGAAATAGAATTAAAAAAGGAATATAATACACATCCTCCTCCACCACATTATGTACACCCATTAGATGGGATTATTGGTACTTATACGTGACATACACCTCCAATGGTTTAGATAGCTTATAGTACTTTTGATGACATTGAGATTGTGGATGATGACTTAGATCTTCATTATTTCTTCATTCGAGCGTACCTTGATCACCAGCCTATACATAGAGTTATGATTGATAATAGTGAAATTGAGAACATTTGCACCATGACATTACCTATGCACTTGGGTTATACACATGATGATTTACATCTTTCAGCTAAATTAGTTAGAGAATTCGACAAAACCTCATAGTAGGTTCTTGATGAGATTTAATTACCTCTATAGGTTGGCCTAGCACATGTGGTCACTATATTCTTAGTTATACCATACATAAGTGTTTTAGATACATTATTAGGATGACTTTGGATACATACAATTTTCCTAGTACCTTCTATAGTGCATAGGTGTGTTAAATATATTCATACCAACAAGGTATTTATAGTTTCCAAAATTCCATATGTACATCCACTTGAATAAAAGAAATTTATACCCTAGATTGTTAATTATCAAACCTAATAATGTTAATCCTTTGAGAAAGGGTAAACAATAGGCAATCCATACTACTATAGCACGCAATGGATTCCACAACTACTACATACCATATTTAGATATCTAGAGCACCTAAACATGTTCCTATTAGTGTTATTTCAAAGAAACCACACACCATTTAGCGATGGGTTCCATGAAACCCTATTCCTTCTATTTTCTCTTCATGACCATAGAGTCCTATTATACATATGTAAAGCATTAAAAATCATATAGTGATAGATATTATACATATACATGCCTCTTGGTAGTGCCACCAATTTATTGTACCAGGTTCTCAATGGGGAGATACTTATGAGCATCCTTTAGATGAGATCACAAGATAGTATTTTATGTTTAGAAATTCCAAAAATACCAAAAAAAAAAAAAAAAAAAATCACAAATCTAAAAATGTTTTCATCATTTACATGTTCTATTAGATCCTTGCCATTTATGTTTCTAGTTCCATATTGGCATATAACATATCATTCCTTATATATACACATGTCTCATGTATATTTTGAGTGTGATATAGGCATACATAGGCACATGATATATGCACTTCAAGATGTTGGGCCTTCCCTACACTCATGTCATATGGACATTAGGCAAATCCACTTCTTTGATCACGATACACCCAAGTTACATTATTCTATGATCATTTTCCATTATAATGTTTGAACTTATAAACTTATTTATGCCTTTATCCATGCTTATATATCTTACAGTGTACTTAACATGTTATGTACTTAACAGTTTTTGCGAACACATATATTCAAGGAGTAGTATGATATACTTATGTTGGTTGTTTATGTTCCATGTTTTCCTTTTATGCACTTCCTTAAGTATCTTACCTTGCTTGTTATTGTCTTGATTTTTTGAGCATTTGAATATGCTTCATTATTTGTGGCCCCTATGCCTTTATTTACCTACTTTGACATTTGACATGTCATTGCTTATTGTATATACATTTGAATATGTCATTGCTTGTCTTGTGGACACTTGAATAAGTCAAGTCTCTTAGATTGTGCATCATTCGAACATGCCCCTTACTTAATGTCTCCTTCGACCATTACCTTTTGATTGACTTTTGAGTGCTCTTCTGTGTGTGCTTGATTATTTATTAAGCTTGTATTTTTACTATCTAAATGTTTCAATGATTCACATCATGCATCTTAAGATTAGATGTAATCACCTACTATGTACCTCATTTTTATATCTATCTATGCATGCCTCTCATAAATGCTACATGATCCATGCATAGACTATACAGTTATCTTATATTTTTGAGGTAAGGTAATTATCAGTTTTTACTTCCCCTCACCTCAAAAGGGATAAATATTAGTTGGGGCATGTCATAGAGGCATGGCTTTTATTTTTTCACAATTTCATGTTTCAATGGGAGAATACCAAAAAAAAGGCATGCCTCCACACTTATTCAATACTCAGTATATTCATATTATAGTGGGGGCATGTTGTAGAAACATGTTCTCTACATTCATACCAGTTATTAGTTTCATATTTCAATGGGGGCATGTTATGGTAACATGTCTTCCAAACTAAAAAAATTAATTTGGAAAATTGCACAGTTATATGATTCAAATACACATTTGTGAATCATTATATATATCGGTACCATTATTATACCTAGGTTTTAGGCTAAGACATATATAAGATGTATATGCCATGCAAAAATATTACCTTAAATTGTAAAATCAAATAAGATTTCAAATACTTCTATGGAATTTAGCATACACCAGCATGGACTTTTATGAACTATTAGTGAGCCAATCTACTGTAGTAGTTGGTTAGCTTTTCGCAAGGTCAACATGATTACATCATTCAATATTACCAAGTTTATAGGATGGAGTAATTAAAGCATCCACCCTCATTAGATTTATAGTGTGAGTTTAATTGGATCACTCATGCGCACAAGGTTATAAGTATGATTGGATTACACAGTTGAATTAATCTCAACTGTCAGGTGGTAACTCACATTTTTTCCAAGGTTGGGGTCAAGTTTTCCTCCAATATTTATATATATGCATTTTCATGTTTTCAAATTGTCATAATCTTAGATCCAATACTTTATATTGAAGCATCTTGATGTAGCCTTCGACCACATAAAGGAGTCATAAATCCATATTTATTACATAACACATAACCAAATAAAGAATTCATCAAAAAATATCTTCATTAATTCTATTTAATCAACAACATATTACAATTCACAAGGCCATGCCATCAATGCATACCATTACACATTCTCAATACTTGGCCAACATGTCAAGGAGGCTTCCTCAAAGGTTTCACACAAGCCTATCCTCATAAATTCACCCCATTCCCACCTATCCTACCAAAATCAAAGAAAATACACTCATTTATAGATTTTACAAAGAAAGAATGAGTGAAAGAAACAAAAAGGGGCCCAAAATATGTCCCACTCCTTCACATAGAGAGAATCTTATCCAAAGACAAGGTGAAGCCAAAGGAAATGATACACCACATGCTCCATGGGGTCATCTTTGACCAAAGACAAAGCATCTTTAGAAAGTTAGCATTACCTTCAATCAAGGCCACATGAAAAAAGTAGATGTCAATCTAAAATAGTGATTCATGTCTCCCCACTTAGCACAAGCTTCCAAAAGGGGTAGGTTTGTCTTTTGACCACTCTTTTCATGATCCATGTGATAAATTCAGCCCATGCCACCTAAGCACTCAAAAATAATGTTTTGGACACCTCACCAAGATGAATAGTGTCCACCACCTCATCAGTGAATAGTACCCATAAATAGTGTTGTATGAATAGTGTTTTTCCCACTACATCAATCTCTTCCAGTTGAAATAAACTCAGCTCCTACAAGTTGCCCTGATTGTATCCTTATCATTTATTCTATAAAACAAAGTGTCACTTTATTTTTAGGTGATGCAAGATTGCCCAAATCTTTGGATGCTCCTACATTAGACACCCAAAGTAGATATTGTGATCTTATGATCACATAGATGGGGTAAGTGGTAAAACCACTCTTTTTATCATGAAGAGTAATGACCATGGCATCCCCTTCCAATACACCAAGTGCACCTAAAGAATTTTTGTTTTGTTTCTCCACTTCCATCATCTACATACTAACCCTAAAACTATCCTCCTCCTCTAATATATCATCCATATCCCAATGGATGCATATATAGGCTCCAACCCACCACAAACACTTGTGGGATCACACCCACCCAAAACTGTACTCATGGGAACATACCTCTGAACATGTGGGTTGAATCCCACCATCATAAACTGACCTCCTCCTCCAAGATGCTCTATCATGCATCTAATCATCCCATGTGAGATATATCCCACCACTAATTGTCCACCTCCACCAAAATCCCACCTGACTTTATTCACAACTCATCCAACCACCTATTGGATTATCTATAACTTCACACAACACATCTACTTGAAGCTTCTCACTCATGGATGAAACATCATCATGTGCACATACATTAGGTAAGACAAAAATCCCCTCAACAACTTCATCATGCTCCAAAGGCATGTTATCAAACTCTTCCACATGCGTATTATCTTACACAAAAATATCCTCCAATGCCTCTACAAAATAATCTTGCAACTCCACCTGGTTTCACTCTCCATCTACTTGAAATACCTCATGGATACAATCTCTCTCTATTTCCACACTCTCTTCATGTGCATTTACTTGCATATCCACCAAGATCTCCATGTGTGCATTCACTTGCACCACATACTCTTCATCCATAGCTTCCTCCAAATAAGTTTGAAACTCTATATGGATGCAATTTTTACTCTCTTACAACTCTCTATGGCTGAAATTTTCTTCAACATGCAACTCTTGATTATTACATTCCTCATTCTCCTTCAACCCTACAAGGCTGAAATCCTCCTCCACATGCAACTCCTCTTGATTTTATTCATTCTTTGGCCACTCTATATGGTTGCAATTTTCTTCCATATTCAACTCAAAATAAGCATTAGACTCTACACATAGAAGCCTTTCTTATTCAACACTAGCATGCTCCACATTCTCTCTAATGTCATTATGGCCTGCCAATGGCCCATCCACAACAACTCTCATAGTTGTTTTCTTCTCTTCCATCTGTAACTCTCCATGGTTACACTCTTCAATCATCTGTGTGGCTATCTCTCTCTTTAATGATTCCACTTTTGCTTTCAGGGAGTCTATTATCTCCCACACCATGTATTCTTCTTTCTCAATCTCACTCTCCTCAAATTTTTTTAGCAGTAACTCCAACAATCTGTTCCATGTCTTTATCTCCTTCTCCCATTATCTCTCTGGTGGAATTCTTCCACTCTTATTTTTAATCTTCATCTTCATACCTAAAAAATAAAACATACAAATTCACATCTTCAACTCAAACTCTCTTCTCATATCCTCTACCCAAGGAATTAGAACTTTCTTTGATACCAGTTGATGGAGTTAACACTCCATATACCTTAGCTCTGATACCAGTTGATGTGGCCTCCAACCACATGAATGATTCAAAAATCTTTACTAATTCTCATTCACATAAATAATATCATAAACACATATGAATTCAATTCATAAATTCAACATTCTCTCACTAATATTCACAAATACAAAAGCTTTATCAACAAAGCTTATCTCTCACCACATACATAACTTGGCTTTCACAAGCCAAGGAGGCTTTACAAGAGGATTTAAAGCTTATTCTCATAAATTCACCCCATTCCCACCTAGCCTACCAAAATCAAATGAAATATATTCATTTATATATTTTACAAAGAAAGGAGTGAAAGAAACACAAAGGGGCCCAAAATTCATCCCACTCCTTCACATAAAGGGAATCTTGTTAAAAGACAAGGTGAGGCCCAAGAAAATGATACACCACATGCTCCATGGGGTCATCTTTTACCAAAGACAAAGCATATTTAGAAAGTTAGCACCACCTTCAAGCAAGGTCACATAAAAAATTAGATGTCCATCTAAAATAGTGATTAATGTCTCCCCACATAGCACAAGCTTCCAAAATGGCTAAGTTTGCCTTTTGACCACTTTTTTCATGCCCCACATGACAAATTTGGCCCATGCCACCTAAGCACTCAAGAATAGTGTTTTGAACACCTCACCAAGATGAATAGTGTCTTTCACCTCATCAGTGAATAATACCCATGAATAGTGTTTTTCTCACTGCATCACATCTCTTCAAATCAAATTTTCAAAAGGTAAGATGGTTGCATCGATACACAAGTATACTCTTAACCTTGATCTCTTTACTTTCAATTATTTTAAATTCTTTCAATATTATATTGCATGCACCGATTATATACTACAACATACTCTCAGTTGCAGGTCACTCACTAGCAAAGCACTCAAATGGGATTCACGCAAAGATAAGGTGTGTTGTACAAATTTATTTTCTTTTAAACTAGTAATTTGATTACTAGATTAAATATATGGAAAAAGTAGATATTAAATATGAATCATATATGACCACAGTATTGTATACTTGGCATGTACTTCTCATGGTTTTACCCTTAAACTCTTAGACCTTTCTACTGGTGAAAGGCTCACTTTCGCTATCTAATGTGCCTATTGCTTATCTCTTAGTTTGACCATATATTATTTTGATGATCAAGCCTTTTATAATACTCAAAATGTTATAAACCAACTAATTATCATCCTTTATAAGTTTTGGACATGTATCCATTTTCTAGCTTCCCAAACACTTGCATCCCATCCTAATGCCTATGTTGACGCAAGTGTCATATGCAAAATTTAGTGTCAATTTCCCTAAATTCATTAAATTTGTAATTTTAATGTGTCTTTATGGTTACCCTAAGTGCTTTAGTGCAATATATTTCTCAAAAATATTGGTATATATACATGGTCAATCATCATTCATTCCTCACCTAGCACAAACCTAACAACTCACAAGGCAACTTACCAAAAGCACTCAATCAAGCATTCAAGTGAGCAAATCTTTCCTATTATTTGATATTTCAACATCAATCATAGGGACAACCCATCTACATGTCTAAAATACTGAAAGAGCAACCCATGAGCCATATTTTATAAGTTACAAGATAGGTCACTCTATATACTTTATTATCACATATTGCATCTTTATACACACACATGCCGACATATACAGGAGAATACATAATTATGATGTCCAATTTGGAGTATTGGCTATGTAAGAAGCACCCATTTATAGAGGGGTCCTTAGGGCAGATTGACACCATGTGCCCACTAACCCTTTTTTTCTACAGTCACTCTAATGGTGAAGAAACTAGGGTTTTATTATTTAACGAAGAGCGACAGCCTATGCACAAGATTTGAACACACTAGAGAAAAGGTAACAATAAACCTAGAAGGTTTCAGGTGGTCACATCGAGATCCAGTTAATACTTTATACTAGATACCTACATCTAACTTAAAAACTAGTGTCAACGCAACTATCCAGATCCGATGCAAACATCCTAGGCCACAGATTACTTTATTCTAGAATTTGATGATTGGTCCAGAATTTAGATCTAGTCTATTTCCATCATGTTCCATATCAAATATGCATGTGCATAATAAATCAACTAAGTACTCTTATTTTCTATTTATTTCAATATCAATCAATGATGTACTTTCTATTTTTATTATATCTCAGTATTATAAATTCAAGATATTATTTATCTAAATTTGCAATTAATTTCTCTATTATATATCTATTTATCACCCTTGTGCTTATGCATTTCTATATTCTTAACCCTATTATACATTGACACATCTTAATTTTGGGTTAAACACCTTTGTCTCTTGAGTAGATGATGTGATCTTCTCTACTTTTATTATTTCTTCATTTATGTCTTCATCTAATTCTTCCTCATGCTCTTCATCACCATCTTTAACCTCATCTCCATGCTTTACCTTGAATTTTATTTATGCCTTTCCAAGTGTGATATCTTGTAAAGTAACCTTCCTTTTCTTATATCAAAACTTCATGAAATGCTTCTGCACATTAATATGTTTTGTTTCCAATGCCTCTAACCAAGGATATCCAATAATTATATCCACACCATTCATATTCAAAGCATAACAATATGAATACAAAATATATTTGTCCATAGTGAGCTTCAAATCTTTTTAAAATATATGTGTTCTTACCATCTACTTTAGTCTCCTTGATATTCTTTGCTTAAACATGTAGATGTTGAGCCACATTTGTGTTGATGAATTTATACTTGCTACTAGGGCTTATAGACATAGTGACGTTCTTCTTTTGAATGCATCCATGAAATTAAAATATTGAAGTATTTTTATTTGGATCTAAACTTTTTAAACCCTTGTCATCCATCTCTCCTCCTTCATCATGATCCTCTCGCTCTCCTTTAGCATCATTTGTAGCCTCTTCATCATTGTGCTCATTTTCTTCTTCCTCATCATCATCTAAATCATCTTCCTTGTTACCATCATCATCATTATTTTCTTCCTCATTTGTATTTTCTTCACCCTTTGTTCCTTCTTCATCATTTGATTTTATGTCCCATTGATTTAGGAAAATTTGTTTTATTTTTTCCAATGCAAATTTAAGTCAATCTTCACCTAGTTGAACCCACCAATCCATGGTAGGACCCATTAATGACATTGAAAAAATTATTTTTCACAAAAATATATTAAAATTATTCTTTGAAAAAGAGCCACCATTCTCTAGCATCAATATCATCCTTTCCTGAAATTTTGGTTAAGTACATTATTCACACAAGCTACGGTTAACAAAAAAACCCTAAAATCACAATAAATCCCTCTAAACTTATCAAAAAATCCCAAAATTTATGTTGTGGATTTCGTCTATTCTCATAGAACATAAGTAAAACAATTGTTGAAAAATTCCACAAAATTTGGCTTGAAGAGCGACTCTATGGAAAATAATAAAATCATAATAAATCACACAAAACATGTCCAAATTTTCTAAAAATTTTATTGTGACTTCCATTTATAATGGTACTAATTTATTAAAAATTTCAGAGATAAATTCTTGAAAATATGGCATATATGATGAATTTATTACAAACCCTAAATTAACAATATCTCCCTCAAAAATGATCATCAAACCTATATTTGTTTACTGTGACTTCTTTGAAATGTTATCAAACTCTTGTAAAAAAGATTACAACAAATTTCAAGATATAAGCAATTCTTCAAAATTAGGGTTTTGCCCACAATATTTGTCTAAATCAATGCTTTGATTCCACTTATTATGATCCACACTTATAATATTTGAAATATAAATAATATAATGTAGATCAACACAACACAATAGATATCAGTGGGCCAAGTTTCCCAAATATTTAATAAATGCAACAATAGAATAATACCCTTAAGGTAGGGCAACACCATACAATACTCCTTTATGAAGGAATAACTCCACAATTCCACTTTGAGGGGGACACATCCAATATCCTTATAACAATAGAAAATTCAACACTTGATTGATTGATATCCTTTATAATGATATTCATCTCATTTTTATATACCTTTATATAACTAACAATCGATGGGTAACCTCATAATCCCAATGTAGGTCAAACATTACCCAATGTACGAATTTTGTAGTTTACTCATTTATCTTAATATATTTGACCCATATAACTAACTAAAGGGGATGTGTTCCACATATCGACATCTTTATTAACCAATATACATTAATATATCATATCCCTAGGTACATAACAATAAATGAGTGGACTTTATTTTGTATTTATATCACACATTTTGAGAATATCTCACAGGAGGGTTAATTAAGACAAATAGCTTGACCCATATATATCAAAAGATTTTCAAAGTTGAGTGTTTGTAAGGTATGGACACTAGCATTAGACCTAAAACACTAGCATCAATGCTAGTGTCTTTGTTTAGACAATAGTGTCGTGGAAGATAAAGAATTGTTGAAGATCTGTAACTGACAATGTAATATGTTTATCAAATTTTATGTATATTGTGAGTTACCTATGATTTGGGTAATTAAAATATCAGGGTCAAACAATAAGTATTTAAGCATAGTGAGATGGTGAACATGAACCTTACAGCAATAGAAATGTCATAAATTAAAGGGTCAAGCCATGAGTGATATTTGACAAGTGTACAAGACTAGTTTATCATGTCAAACCCAAATTTAGCATTTACAATCCCCCCTCCTTTAATCTAGTAATGCATAAAGATGAAATTACTAAGTTAAAGGTAAGAAATGTGTATTATGATGTGTACAACACACATTTCTTTGACTTGAGCCTGTTTGAATTTGTTGTATGTTTGTTACCTGCAACCAAGAACATATTACAGTGTAATTAGTGTATATAACCTAAAAATTGAAATAATTAAAATGTTTAAAAGGAAAAAGATCAAGGAGTACACGTGTGTTTCAATCTATCTATATTGCCCCTTAGTCCTTTGCTTTTGGTAATGGTGTTTCCTAACTGAAGCATTGGAAACAAAGGTTCACAACTGAACCTTAGAGAAGTGAAGAGGAGAATTGGAAGGTGATCATGCCCCCAATTCGGTGCAAGGGTGAGTTGTGCCAAGGTCATCAAGAATATTGAATCTCAATCACACAACCCAATTGTATACATAATCTATACAATCTCGCCCAAGTCAAATGGTATAACCATATCAACCTATAAAAATTAGTGCCAAGGCCATCGAGGGCATTAAATCTCAATCGCACTACTCAAAGGAGCCAACCGTTTAGACAAATAAAAACTCAAACAGTGCATCTTGATAATGTCAGTGCATATATAATATGCATGTGTATATGTAATTTATTGCATTTCCATGGCATATGCATCTCCAATGTGTCTCAAGTTGAAGTATCTATCAAAATGTAACCTTTGATCTATAATTATGTATAATATATGTCACAAATCTAAAAAACCATGTCTCAAATATATATCTGAATCATGTAAACTGTATCAAATTATTTTAATTTTAAGTATGTGGAATCATGACTCTATGACATGCCCCCACTGATATGTTCACTCCTCCCTTTTGAGGTGGGCAATGTTATCTAATAGTCACCTTATCTCAAAAGGATAAGAAGACTATGTTATATTTGTATCAATCATGTCGTAAAAATATACATAGTGGAATCATGTCTAAGTAGTTGTATCAATAAAGCTTGTAGTATCTAAATATAACAAGCCCTAAAATGCATGATATAGATCATGGCAATGTCTAGAAGTAACAAGCACAAGCTTAGCAAATAATCAAACACACACATAATTTCACTCAATGTCACACAAAAAAGGGGTCTAAGGAGATCGCAAACAATAGGCATGTTCAAATGTCACACGCTCAAAGGAGAGAACATGTTCAAATGTCTACATACAAAAGAAATAATACTCAAGGCAATGGGGCTAACAAGCAAGGAACATGTTCAAATGTTCCACACTCCAAACAAAATAGCAAACAAGAAGTACACTCAAGTAAGGAAAGAGATAAAATGAATAAGTGAAGTCTAAGCAACTAGCATAAGCATATCATACTAGCTCCTACATATATGTGTTAGCAAAATGTCATGTAACATAGCATATCTAGCACACTATATAAGATGTAAGCATGAGTATAGGCATGTATAAGTGCTAGTATATAAGTTCAACATGATAATGTAAAGTGATCATAAAATAATAGAACATATATCATTGTGACCAATATAAGTAAGATGCCCCCAACATAGTGTGTCATGCAAGAAGAGGAAACGTCCAACATATGCATGATTATGTATCATGGATCTAGTGTATGCCTATATTACACTCAAGTACTCATGAAACGTGTGTATACAGAGGAAATAATATGCTATCTATTAACATAAAGTAAACAACATATGCAAAAAATAGTAAACATGTGAATGCTTAATATTTTTGTATTTTTTATTTATTTGAATGTTTTTGTATTTTCTTTTATTTTTTTATTTTTTTGAATTTTTTTTTAATATTTGAGGCGATGGTCAAGATTGATTGAAGAGATTATCTTTGTCATGATTGAATCCTTGAGATTCATATTGATCTCCTAAATCATGTGGAAAATGATGTTTTTTTATTGCTACCTCTATAGATAATACTTGTGGCATGTTCGTAGTAGCAAGAATTTGTTGATTATGTAACATGTTAATGATATCATGATGTTTATACTTTAGAATTTGCCCTTAAAAAGTATTACAATGGTCTATATCATGTCTTGTTATTCTATAATAAGCACAAAATGATTTGTCGTCCTTAAATAGAAGGCACTTTGTGGACCGATGTCTTGTAGTAGGTAATTTGAAGAGCTTGTTTGCTAATAACATCAGCAAAAGTATCATCGGTGTATCTTGATGAGGTTGAATTTGGATTGATTGTGTGATCTTTCCATTTGATATCTCCATGTTATTGACTTTGATGTTAAAAGGTACCATATGAAGATTAAGATTTTGACTATTGCTTATATGATCTTCTTTTAACAATTTGCCTTCATAGTATCTTGATCAAACATTTTTTTTGGTAGAGAGGATGTTTTTATTTTTTTATTGTTGTGGACTAGCTCGTGTGCATACTTATGCACATTTAGATATAAGTTATCAAAATTTGCATGATGAAAATACAATGCCCTTTCTTTAAGTGGAGCAAGAAGACCCTTACTAAATATGAATTACAATTCCAAATCTAAGGGCTATTATATTAAAGAGTGTAATGCATTTTTAAATCGAATGGACTCATCAGGATGTTGCTTTAAGCCTTGTAAATGTTCCAATGTTAATTTAGGCACATCATGCTTATGAAAATATGATAAGAATATATCTTCTAGTTTTTTGAAAGTAGGTAACGAACCATTGGGAAAAGTATAGAACCAATCACTAACCTTGTGTGTGTGAGACTTTTATGAAAAGCTTTTAACAAGTGTCCAAATTTAGCCCAATGTCCAAAATAATGCATATATTGAATTAAATGTTTGGAAGGATCCCTGTGGCCATTAAATAAAGGTAAGATAGGCATAATAAAGTCATGTGGATACGAATACTAAAAGACATCTCATGTGAGAGGTTGATTTTCGACAATATTTTTGTTAATAGCAGCATTGCATGAAAACATTTGAGAATTGAGAATTGAAACTTGCCTTTGGAGATCTCTTATGGCTTGCATCATATATATAAGATGAGTAGTATGAATTGTTGTAGTTTGTAAATATGTACTCATAGTTTTTTATTTACCATATCTTTGAAACATAGGAATAATGGATTGATCATCCTTAATATTGGGTTGTAAATGGGCGTCATAGGAAAAATTAGGAACACTAAGTAATTTTAGTCATATGAAGCAATATGCACATCATTTTATTGTTGTAAGGAAGCCATGATATCTTTATAAATTTTACGAAAATTTGCATGATTAAATAAAGGAAGATTTGGTGCAAGTGTATCTCAATGTGTTATGGAAGATAGAAAAACATGTTTACCATCTCTATGATGTGATAATCTACCTCGTTGGTTACTAATAGCATGGACTGCGATATCCAATATACGTAGTGGACAAATAGTGGAAGTGACATGGTGACTATTAGAACCTTGAAGTGTAAGTGAAGCAATAAAATGTGTCATATGTGCCTTTTGTTGTCTACTTGGTATTGTTTCCGATTGGATATTGCAGTAATAAAAATTTGTGAACAGTAGGAGCTGCTTTTGCTCAATATCTATAGCTTTGTAAATGTATAACTCTTCTTGTTCATAAGTTATGTTTTATTCAACAAAGTTTTCCATAGAGGATTTGTTTCTTTTATCACCTAGAAGCAATATGATTTTGAGCAAGATCACATTGAAAAAGAAGAATAAACTCTGAAACCCTAGAAGGTTAAAACCCCTACGGTAAGTTAGGATTGTCATAAGAAGACTCAGAGCTCAGGTTCACCAAATGTTTAACTCTTTTGTAAATAAGGGTTAGGAGAATAGCCTAATCAACTAACGAATAGATTATTCTAGAAATGGGTCAATTAAATAATTTCAATTCACAATATTCAATTACAGTGTTGAATTATGCAAATATGTTAAATATATGTAGTATAATGTCAAATAGTAATTTGATTTCTTAAACATGAAGAAGAGATAATACTTAGCTTATTCACTGATTCACATGCAGATCTGAGAAATGTAGGTGCAAAAATACTCAGGGTGATGCTCAAGTATGATTTGTTAGATTTTGTAAATCAACTCTTTGTCAGTCTGGGCACTACTGTTGGAATCTAGACAATAGTGTCAATGTTTTTGTCCCAATTTTGACACCTTTGTCCATAATGAAGTATAGGTCTTTTTTAAAAATTTCACTTGCCCTTGTTAGGTCTTATTGTTGCCTTGCAGATTCTTTGTCTAGATCAAGCATACAAGTTCCAGATATCAGTGTGTAGCTCAAAATGCTAGGCCCTTTTATTAAGGCATGTGATCTTGCAAAACAAGGGTTAGTGAGTTCAAGTGAAGTTGAACTGACCTAAAAGACCTCTCTGTCAATGCGCATTGTCTACATACTCCAAAGAGGGCCTCAATCTGATGTAGTTCTCCCCCTTATGTGGACTTGTATGTGAACAATTATATGATATGTTATATGCAAGTACATGTAATGATCTAGCTTGCAACTTGGCAAACACTACTCATACGTGACATTTTAAATGTTTTAACCCTATAAGAACACTATTCATATAACTAACATGGAAATGGAAAAGAATAGGATAACAGAACTTAGTGGTGTGCATGATTTAGTGAGTTTGATAAGTGATTTCTTGGTAGTTGTTAGATGTATAAATGAGTGGCCTTTGTTTTGTATTTATATCACACTTTTTGAAAATATCTCATAGGAGGGTTAATTAAGACAAATAAGCCAACCCATACATATCGAAAGGTTTACAGATTTCAGTGTTTCAAAGGTACAACCACTAGTGTTAAACCCAAGACACTAGCATCAACTCTAGTGTCAGTCTTGACAGCAATGTTTGAAAAGATAGAGAATTATTGAACATTTGTAACTGACATTATATGATATTTATTAGGGTTTAAGCATATTGTTAGCTACAAATGATTTGGGTAGTCAAAATATCAAGGTCAGAGCATAAGATAAACATTTAGGTACGTTGAGATGACAAACACGAACCTTACGACAGCGAAAATGTTATAAACTAAAGCGCTAAATGATAAATGATATTTGTCAAGTGTACAAGACTAGTTTATCATGTAAAATCTAAATTTAGCATCTACATTATAGTTGTACCAAGCCCCACCTCCACTCCCCCTAGATCTTTTTTGTCCACATTCTTTTATCAATTGTGCATTGGTATTAATCCTTTAATGTCATTATTGAGTAAAAACAAATTTAATCTATGCCCGGTACCTTTATAGTTATGTATAAAAAAATAAATTAGGAGTTGACTAGGCGGCATGGCAAATTTTAATTTATTTTGACTAAAATAATTTTTTGAACTAACAATGTTTTCTTTTACTTTTGTCCTTTATGATTAACATCTTTGTAGGAATTGACAAATTATTCTTTAATTTATATCATTTATTCTAAATCAATCCATGATTGAAATCTTCTTTAGAATTGACTTGTTCTAGTGGGTGATTATCAAATTAAAAATTGTAGTGAAAGTCAATTTTCTACATTTCACTCCGGATTTTGATACACATTTAGATGCACAACTGCCACACATGCAAATCTACAGAGTCGTACAGAAGCACACACGTGCATGGTCATACATACACCCACACACGCACCCACGACAAACACACGCACACTGATACGCAATGACATATGCACAACAACATGTAGTGACATATGCCCACATATCTATGTATGCACACCTACACTTGTGTACACCCTACTTGTGCACAACCACACAAGCATGCTATATTGTGACTCAAGCTCTAGTGTTGTGTAAACCCAAGGAAGCTCTATCACTTGCAAAGCCTCTCTCTCCAAAAAGTGCAATGTACCCTTTACAAAAAGAAAGAATGTGAAATTTACTTCAGCTCGCTGAAAGGATCTCTATACCGTTTTTGTTAGATATACATTTCAACATAATGAAGATGGGTAAATAACGCTTAAAATTTTGTGTTTATTCTCTATAAAGGGCCCACAACATGCTTAAGCTCAAGTTGTGTCTCATGCTGTATCGCATGCAAGTGGCATACTTCCGCTCAAAATAATGATTACGTTGAGAACTTAGGTTATCGCTATTCTTCTTCAAAGAATGGTTGCTCAGAGAGCTTATGTTTGGTATAATACTTTCTTCACACCTAGGGATGACATCTATTAGTAGCTGTGGGGCTGCATATGTGCAAAAGCGGTCAATGTTTTGACCACCGATAAAATGAACCTCAGTTGCATTGACAATCAATCAACTTTGACATGAATCTACAAATTATGCTTCAAATTTGCAATTATAAATTCATGAATCCAAGCCACCCTTCAATTATCCTTGATAATGAATCCCGCCAGCCTGGTTTCTGTCCATTTTGTGGGTCTTCCCTGCAATCAAACAATTAACACACTTCATTTTAAATTGTTTGTTACATGTGAGGCACCAGAGGTATTTTTGTATTTCCTTTAAAAATTGATCCTAAAATGTCGAAGGCAGGGGTATCTTCAATTACTCATCAACGTACAAACAATAGTTTTTCGGCTCAGTGAGGTCTCTGCTCTTTAATTATACTATGATTTTTCTTAAATTCCTGCAAATCTATGATAATTGGTTTTTTAATATGTAACTTAACAGGCACGTCTATGAAGCAGCTGGCATCTATCAGATGGAGGCCATCCAGTTATTTAGCCCTTATTGTATATCCCTATAATCCAAACACGGGGACAAAAATGAATTCAACTTGTTCTTCGCTAAAAGATACAGAGAATCCTATACCAAGGCAATTCTTCATGCCATTAATTGTGAACATTATCTACAAAGACAACTATCAATACAAAGGGACCAATTTCTCTGTAAGTATATCGTACAAGATAAAAGGATTGCCCTATGGACAGGACCTTCTTAAAGTTCCAAATCACGAATACTTCATCCATGCAGTTCTTTGCAGTAGTCTATGCAGAATCTCTTTCTCATGCAGCAAAAATCAATCTTTGGCATGTTTGCTGGAAATAAACTTGCAACAATGAGACCGAGGAGCCACTTCATGAAATCCCTTAATTTCTTAAGCAAGAATGCTGCTTGACTAATCTATACCGGTTAAAGTCCAGGTATGAACCATGCTGCTCCTTGCTTCACAATCAACAATGAACTGCATAACTAAGATTTATTAGATCAAATTTTACATCTAAGAAGAATATGGGAAGAAGATGTTCCACGGCATCAGAAAGTCCAGTAACTACTGAAATATCTAAATGGCTCTATTACTTATGGCCAGTTTTTCTCTTGTGCCGACTGAAGTCAGAAACAAATCGGAAGGTCTTGCCACAGCTTGCAAGTGCACAAACATAGGGACGCTCTCCAGTGTGGACACGAATATGCTCAGTCCTTGCCCATGGCCACTTGAAAGTCATTTCACAACCTTTCCAGGAACACTTAAGGGGCCTGTCGTCTAAATGGACACGTCGGTGTTGTAAGAGGTATTTGTGTGAACCAAACCGTTTCCCACATCCCTTGACAGTGCAGGCATTTCGCTTGTGCACAAGAAGTTCCTGTTTTGTTTGGAAATTCATAGTACATCCTTCAATGTCACAATGATAAAAACCCTCGTCTTCTTCATCCTTATATATAGTATATTTTGTAATCTTCTTTCCTGTGGAAACCTTTTTTGCTGAGGATCGACACTGCTTTCCTGACACCTTGTCTACATCTGCGGCTAACATGGGTACATTACCTTGCATTGTTCTAGTTCTCAGCCGTGTTCTTGGGCCTGAAGGTGGGTTACCTGGAAATATAATAAAAACAATAGTTATGTTATAGGAATCAAAAGATAATTAAAATTGCAATATTGCCAATCAGCAAAAGGAAAACAATTCCAAATTTAGAAGCTACAAAAACAGTTTAAAGATGATATTGAATACTAGCCAAGATCAAAATGTCAGACACTAGACTATATGCTTCTCTCAGGATTTAGTAGCTATCGTGTCCCCTAGTTTAGTTGAGAAATGTAAACTGATGGGTTTTTTGCAAGCATCAGGGTTGCATGACAGAAGTGCTTCAGTACCTGGACCTAAATGCTCTTCAGAAACCACCACGTTAAATTTGCCTTGACTGTTTTCTGCAGGATTTGGGAATACTTCGACACCATGGGTCCACCCTGTTTGTTTCCTTTTGTGTCTTGATTTCCCTGCAGATGTCTTCTGACAGGAACCTGGTAGCAATAATCTTGATCCGGTTGCTGTAGTAGATAACAAGTGTTCATACTGTTCATATGAATCAGCTTGTTCAGATGAAATATCACCACTCTTTATATGCTCCGAGGAATCTAATATTCTGTCCTCAAAAAGTTGAATATCTGTCTTATTATCACAACTTATCTCTTCCGTGTTTGCTTTTCTTTTCCTAGATAAATTTCTATTTACATATCCATTTTGTATTATACTCATGGAGGGTAAAAATATCTGTTCATCACAAGTTCCTTTTGCGCTTTCCTCAGACATGTTTTTATTGTCTGATATTAGAATGGTCTGTTTTCTAGGATGTCCACGATATCTACCAACTTCACTGCATCCTATCTCGTTGCTTACAAAAGCAGGTTCCTGTTGAACATCAAGCCTCCCCAAATATGGATGAACTTGCTTAACCATCCAAACTTTCCCACACCATTTTCCTGCAACTGTAAACTTCTTATGTTTGCTTACTTTTCGTTTACAATCTTCTGCTCGTCTTGGTGGATAGCAAGAATGTGATTTCCCCATTTGCCACTTAAGATTTGGAGAATTAGAACCATCAAACACACTGCTACAAAATAATGCATCCAATACTCTACTGTTGGGCATTTGCTTGCTATAGATTGGTGATTTGCTAAGCTTCACACTGTATCGTAAATTCACACCAAGCTGTGCAGTCCAGTCTCTGCCCAATTCTGCATCAGTTTCCTCCTCAATGGCGACAGAAATCATTTGTAGATCATCTTCAAGTGCATTTCTAAGGGGAATGTTCTTCCATGAATTATCAACGCCAATTTCTTTGGCAAGCAATTTTGCTTGCTCTTCTATTTTAGGATAGTCTGCAATTAACAACGCAGTAAAGACACAAGGCAGTTAGATAAAACAATCAAATACACAAAAATAGGAAACCCATACCCATAAATTAGAATTTTAGAAAACATGAAAATATATAAAATGGAAAATTCTATCCTTCAAAATAAGGTGATAGGATGGTCCCCTCTCTGTATGGGGAAGTTGAGGCTTTTTAGACAAGAGTTGGCCTGGATTGTACAAGCTAAGTTTGAGTGGTTTCAAAGAGATGTAAACTCTTTGCCCATTGGGGCGCAGGCTCTGGTACTTTCTTTCCTTGCCTATGTAGGGAGAGATGCTCCCTGCTAGTATTTTGTTTAGTTGATGTAATCTTTGTTTTTCTTACTTTTGCCCAGTGATATAACCTTTTGTTCTTTGGAGTAATATATGATGCATTTTTCCAAATATATATATATATAATTCAGTGGTTGACATTTTGAAACGTTTGCATGGATCATGATTTGATTGGCTGCATGAATAAGGGAAGATAAAGTTTTGGAGGCACCCTTATAAGCTAAGTCACAAGGTTTGAGTTTGAGTTCAATGAGGATAAAATTCAATTCAAGTTTGCCAATCGATAAAATTCGAAAAAAAATCGCCATTAAATTTGAACCATAGGAAAACATAAATAAAAAATATTAAAATAAATTTAAATAACTTAATTTTTTAATTAAAAAAATAAAATATAGAGATAAAATAAAATATAAAAAAAAATAATATAATTATATATAAATATAAAAATCAAATAAAGATTAAAAGAGAAATAAAAAAATAAAAATAAATATTTAAAAAATATATTTTTAATAAAAAATATAAACAAAATATTAATAAATATAAAATATTGATTAAAAAAGTGAATATAATTAAAATGTAAATGATTTTAAAATAAATCATATTAATTTTTTTTTTAAGATTATAAAAATACAAATAAAATGAAAACCAAAAACAAAAACATGTTAAAAATTTAAAAATAAATAAAAACCAAATCAATTTAAAAAACTTTAAAAGATCATAATACTTAAAAGTAAAAATAAAATAAAATACAAATTAAAGACAAACAAAAAAACAAAAAATATAATGCAAACGTCAAAATTTAAAAGAAAACCCCAAAAAAAACAATTAAACAAGCCCTACAAACATTCCCCACGGCCATTCACCCACGGCTGAGCAGCTGCTCCTCGTCAAACAGCAAATGGAGATGAATGCCAGGGTTCGAAGAGGGCACATCAGACAACGAATAGGGCCGAGAGTAAATGAAATTGCAGGGCATGCCTAGACTCCACAGCGGGTTCCATTTAGATGCCAGTCAACTCCTCCACGAGGCCACTCAGTGCCGGAACCACTCCGAACACTCAGGTCCTGGTCCCATGCGGGGGGCCAGCTAAACATTTTTCAGCCGGTGCTGCTGAGAAATTTTAGGGGCTTTAAATTTATTTGAGGTCCCATGTAATTTTTTTTATTTCTGCTACAAAATTATAGTAGCTTAAATTTATTTTAGGTCCCATGCAAAAAAAATATATTCTTGCTACAAGAATAGTTGCACAGGGAAAATGTTGGAGGGAGGCACATGCAAGGAAGACAACTGGCAAATAAATTTGCAAAATTTTAGGAGCAGGGAAAATAATCGTTCTGCCCCTCACGGCTTACCTACCCAGGAAAAACTCTCGCTAAGCAGTCACAACTCAAAAAAATTCGGAGATAATTTTTGCTAAGCAGTAAAATTTGGCTAAAAAAATTTGCATGGGACCCTCTTTCCCATATTAACGGAAGCGAAAGCCCCCTGCATGGGACCCCGCTGTTAGATGACCCAATCAAAAACCCTCGCAGGCTCCCCTCAACAACCAATAGTCGTGTCCCTTTGTTTTAGCATATGGATAAAAAATTCCATCGCTTTTATAGATTTTTTGTTATTGTTTTCAAACGCTCATCTATTTCCCGCTCAGCACAAATTCCGTACCGAACTGCAACAATTTTCACCGATTTTTTGGGCACAGCAAATAAATTGCCGAATTTTGAACTTTAACCTGAAAATTCGGCAAATCTTGTCACTTAACATATAAGCATGTGTTGGGTGTTTCAGCCCTGAAGCCTCAGAAGCTCAAAATCAAAACAACGAGATGAAGATGCATCTTCTCAATCTTCCATAGTTATTACAGCATAATGTTGATTTCAAGCATATGAAAAACAATTACATCATGCATTGCATGGGTGTCAGGGGAATATCGATATCTTTAATGAAAATTTCAGATAGCAATTGTCATACTCAAAGTAATGTGATGCAAATGCTACCCCTATATAGTATGCTCTTCTGGGTTAGCTTGATCTACTATCGGGTTCAATGTGGACTGTGCTAGTTCATAGTTTGGGCGATACATCTGTATGGAAAAACCATCGGGTTTTCAGAAACAGAAAAGAAATGTCATCAGGGTAATGACTATTCATGGAGGTCATCTTGTGATGAATTAAACACACACACACGTAAAAATCCCACAAAATTTCAACAAGATAATTAAAATTGTTCATGAAAGCCTTCAACTACCTAATACATAGCAGATGTCCTGGATTTGGTGTATTTTAAGGGTTTTTTCCTTTATAAAATTCTCTCGTGAATGTTACACTACTTTTGGCTTCCCAGACTTTAAGCCGAATGCCCAAGGAAATTAGGATACAAAATTTCAACAAAAGTAACTTTCCATGGCTGTTGGGTCAGGTGGGTTTGATGGATATTCCTATTGTAAAAATTTGAGGCATTTTAGAAAGGATTGTCCCAACTTCCCAAGCTTGTTAAAGAAGCAATTTGTGACAAAACGAGTCTTTCAATTTTCAGGCAATCACATGATATTATTAGAGAATCACATGAAACTGAGAGTAGATTTTAAACCTACAGTTGTGATTGATGTTCATGGGACAGGGACCGTAGACAAATAGTTGTCAGTGAAGAAGAAGCAAACCTATTCTAATAAAATCAGTCAACATACTGACAACAACAAAAGGCAAAATAAGGCCTTGTCTGTTAAAGACTGTTTTTTGAAATAAGTCCAACTTAGGTAAACAGAATCCCAATTTGAGTTCTTAAATGAGACTTGTCAACGAAAATGTGTGGCTTACTGAATCCCCAGATTGTAAGGCAATTTTCGTTTAAAAACCTGAGGTTGTAGAGATTTTCTATTTTTAGAGGTGGCTAGAGTAATTCGTTTTTTTATAAACTTAAATTTAAAATTTCTATGAAAAGAGAGGAGGCTGCTGCTATAATATGTCTTAAGCCTAGGAAAGCATGATTGTTAGTCTGCTGTGAAAGGCGTGTTTGGAATGTACTGTGAATGAAGAGTTGGAGTGTGAGCTTAACATTCGGTTGTACAAGTTTGATATTTATTATTTAATTACCTTGAGGTTAAAAATAATTTAATTATTAATTGTAAGTACAACTGTACTACTGAACAAATGATGTTTTAAAAAATATCATTCAAGCAAATTTTATTAATCTTTTTCAGGATCCTGGTATCATGCTTTTAGAAAAGAAAGCAAAGCATAAAATTGCTCATGTACCTGTAAAAAAAAGTGGCCCAGGCAAAGTTTTGCTGAGAGGTTAAAGTGAATCCATGCTTTCCAGGGAATTCTGGGATACATTGAAACATAATACCAAGCACTAAGTACTACAGAAATGTAAACATAACAAGAGGGGTAAACTTTAGGTTGTTAAAATAAGGGGGTTGGGACATTTTGCTGCTAATATGAAAAGCAGAGGATATGGAATATAACTTGGCACTGTGCAAAGAAAAAATCTTGTCTATAAAAGAGACTGCTGAATATACAGAAATATATATATATATATTATCCCAAATGCATTACAAGAGCATATAAGCTAAGGAGCACTCTTCGATTAAACAATAAAATTCTGGTAATGCAGATGCTCATTGACACAAGCAAATGTAGTAGGGTTAGAATGCAATTGTGTTAAGTAATAGCAGAATTTGAAACATAGACAAAATATGAAGATATTTGAATGGTTCAACGATAAGCTACCTGATTCTTATTTACTGACTGAATCATACAAATAATTTACGAGAAAAAACCACAAAAATCTGTTATTCTTATCTCAAGTAAGAAAGAGAGCACTAGAAAAGGAAACTATAAAATCCTGGATAAAGGGAAATAAATTCCATTGAGAAACGTAAGAAAGAGAGCAGTATGAGTAACAGAGAAACTGCAAATCATGAGTCTGGAATAATTAAAGAAATTAGAAGCCAAGTGCTTAGTTTTGTCTCTAAGATTGTGAGACATTAATTTTTTACTCACGAAGTGGACTGGTGAAGACCTGCACTATCTAGTGAATATATAATACAATAAGGAGAAAAAAAGAAGGCAGTGCTTTGAAGAGCACATAAACTTATAAGGAAAAAGATAGCATTGTCTCACTTGCATGGCATAGGAGAAGCAGATGTACACCTCCCATAGAATGCAATTGCTCCTCCAACTCAAGAGCATGCTCCAAGCAAAATACATGAGGTCTCATAAAGCCATTGCAAGGTTTCCATAATGATGCAGTTCTTCCACTCAATGCTGCCATGTCAGGAATATTTTCTTGTAATGCATATCCTGTCACATAACCTCCGCTATTGCCACCTGCTGTAATGCAAGTCTCTATATTAAGAATATTATCTTTGCTGAATTACCATTCACAACAGGCATATACACAAGGCCAGAATCTTCTACAAGAAAGTCTTTCAATATATTCTTTGAAGGAAATTTCTTACCTGCACGGCAGTCACTAAAAGATGCTTCTTGAGAATAGCTTGTACAGAAATTACCACTTGTTTCTTCAAAAACTGAACCAAACACTTTAGGAAACTTGGTAATACATTCAGATACTGTATCTGCATCTGATTTAGAAACACTTGTGCCCACAGTAGGTGATGTCATGGTCTCAACTTCTCGCATAGAAGAAAATGTCAAATTTGCAAGACCTTCATCAGATTTAGAAACCTGTGCACAACCACCTTCAACCTTAACATTTTTATTTGCAGACTGATCACTTTGTTGTGCTTCATACACAGGAGTCTCTTTGACTGAATTCTTAAAAAGTGCGAGAGTTAGAATTGACTGCTCCTGTAAGTCATTAGATTGTATTGAAGATAATTCAGAACCATTAGCGTGGAAATCCCTACAGATGTCAGTTACATCTTGAGAAATAGATTGCCTCCTGGTTGGAGAATCGTCCGATGCATGGAAAGGCACGTTCTTGAATCTTTGATCCCACTTCAAGCTGTCACCAAGAGAACAATCATGGTCCTTGGCTACTGATGAAACTCTATCTGCAGGCAAAAGACCACTCAAAATGTAGCCATCACGAGTCCCTTCCCCAATGGCTTTCGTAGTTGATCCAGATGAGGAAAGTTGGCTGTTTACAGCACCAGCGATGTCATCATTGTCAGATGCAACTTCTGACTGTCTACTAAAAGGGTGAGACTCACTGACTTTGAGAACATCAGCTACTTCATCAGAATCTGATACATCATTGTAAGCAGCTGCAAGAAGATCTAGTGCTGATGGCACAGGCATGGGAGAACAACTGACTGAAAACGTATTTGATACAGATTTGTTTATCGGTTTGTTTGAAGCATCCAGATCTTTAGATTCTTTATTTTGATTATATATTACCAATAATTCTTTGTTACATTCTTGGGGCAGTTCAAAGGCTGCATCCCTAACAATTAGTTCGTTGTCCAAAGGAACATAAGAACCTGTGCCCTTACCAGAAAAGACCTTTGATGAACGAAATGAGCCTGGACAACCCTGGCAACCAGACTTTCCATTATCATTAATCACTTTCTTGGAGGATGCTAATACAGAAAAACTTTCAACAGTGTTTTGCAAAGTTGCTTTGCTGTCATCTGGTGATTTTCCATTGCAAACATCACCAGCTGAAGTGTTTATTAGCTTGGCAAGACTCGAAAGATCATTAAGATTGGATGCAGGTTTTCTATGTTCTGCCAAATCATCATCCATTTCAGTAACTTTTATTAACAGTGTCACAGCAGATTCAAATTCAGGATGTTGATTCTTTCTTTTCCCGAAGTCTATTTTGCCATCTTTGGTTGAGGGTGCTGTTACAATGGATTAAATCAATAATGCCAGTCAGTATAATCAAAATCCCTATACAGTTAGGTAAAAAATGATTTCACTGAATTCAAAACTAAAATCAGCATTTCCTCAGATCTGATGGAGAGATTTTTTGTTCACATTACTAGCAAACATATAAAACTTTTGATATCAGTGGTGAGAGGGGAATAGAATACCAAGAATAGTTGTGTGTACCAATGATGCGGTACAGTCTCCAACAGTATTGACTTCTGATGGTTGGACACACAAACCTGTTATATACATTATGCCAGCAAATGTCGATTATTCTAGTTGATTGCGAAAAGATGGGAAGTTTGCAAGTGAAAGAGACATATATGCATACACATGATTTGCAAGTTTCTTCTCACCTTCACCAGCTTCATCTTGATAATTGACACCATTAGATACCAATGCAATGGGTGTTTCAAGAAGAAAGTCCACGGTACAGTTATCCACTGAAAATAGACGTGCATAAAAATCAAAGGCTCAAATATTTTCCTGAACTGGATTCCAAAAACTTCATTGAAATAATAAATAATGAGAACATCTTGTGCAACTCTGCTAAGGATGAGAATAATATGAAAATAAAATTATAATAATCCTGCCTATACCTGTTCTCTGTGTCGCAATAGCTTCAGCTTCAGCAGAGGAAAAATATTTTCCCGCATCGTCTATTTCGGATGCCCCTAAGTGCTTATAACCAGTAGGAAAAAGGTTCCTTGCTGCTGCTTCAGAAGGTTGAATTATAGCCATACATGGGAATCCCAATAATCCACAAGCAGCACATGCCAATGTGCCTGTATCAAGGTGCAGTGAATCACCAGATGGCGTATCACTGCCCAGAGATTGAAACCCCACAGAATTTTCTTCACCATGAATCTTCATAGGCCTATCATCAGTACAGTTAAGCAGATCCTCCTGCTGGCATTTGTCACTTGAAATTTTCACTCTCATTGAATCAGATAACGTTTTGTTCATCTCCAGGATGCCCTCTGCACACAGTTCTTCCTCTTTGCAGACCATCATGCCCCTAGCTATTGTTGAGTCAGACTGCAATGTTTCCAGGCTGCTGGCTCCAAATGTCAGCCTCCAATTTGGGTAACTCGTAGTGGAAACACATGAAGGCAATGATGAAGAACCACTTGGAACGTCAGCAGAATCCCAGAGAACTGCATAGCAAGTGGATTCCTTTTCGAGGAGAAGATTAAGCAGGTGATTATTATGAATCATATCATTTACAAAGAATTTCTTGACTGCCATTTCTCCTTCACTTCTCTTCCTGTCCTTTAATCTGGAACTCCGCGGCTCAGCTGCTAAGCTTACAGGTATCCTGTAACAGTAGAAATCATATTATACTTGGTTAAAGCTGCAGCTAAGGATCATAAATAATTTTAATTACTTCTGAAAGAGCCTATTATGGCACAATTACAAAACATAGTCAAAATAAAATTGCAGAGTAACAGGGTAGAACCATAGCTTTTGCCACTTGGTTCCAGGAAATCGTAAGTAAACAATAAATGCTTACGCAAGAAAACCTGTTGCCCTTGGCACAATTACAAATCATAGTCAAAACATAATGGTAACTAAAAGAAGAGATCCATAGCTTTCTCTAGTTCCAAGATATAGTAATGTAAAGAATTCATTCTTATGCAAGCAAACTTGTTCCTCCCTAAGATGTCATTTTTATTTCCTTTATTTATCAAGTTTCTGATACGATGATTCCCCACGTTCGTGATTTTTGTATCTCCCATGACCTCCCCCATGCCCACCATGCTGTTTTGGCTTTCAATCTTCATGCAGCTCATAGGTCCTTCTCCCCTCCCCCACTACGATACTCCAATAGTCACAACACAACAATCCACTTTGATGTTGACTATGTCATTGATTACGCTGCCCTCCTTTCCTAGCGTATGACCATGATCCAGATTTAATTGGCATTCAGGTGGACAAAACACTAAACAACTAAATCTAATGCATCATAGAGAGATTTCTGGATAGATCTGTGTTACAGAAACATAAATACCTTAATGTTTTGGGTCACAACATCAGACCCATCATCAGGGGAAGATACGATGTGAAAGCTAATGTTTCAGAAAATAAATAAAGTTGAAACCGACAATGTAGAAAGAGATGAACAACACTGCAATCGAAACAAAATCTTTTATTAATATGAGAGAGCTATGAGCAATGGTACCAATCTTTGCGAGGAGATGTTTTGCAACCAAACCACCTTGTCCCCTATCAAGTGAAGCACCTCAACATACATAGCCAAGTGCATTAAGAAATGAAGAGACTCAAAAGGAAAAGATGAAGAGATCAACCTTGCGAAGCCAAGGGGTCATCAACTTTGGATGCATAGAACAAACTAGGTTGGTGGATAATAAGGACAAATGAATTTGGCATGTATATTCAAGTTTGGGTCAGAATTGTACTTTGCAATTTCTGGGCTTTCTAGAGTGGGTTTTTGGGGGTCAAACTTTGTTTGACAGAGTTTCTCACCCTTTCATCATCTACTACACCTTCTAAGCTTTCCTACACTTTTTTATCAGGGTTATTTTAAGCAACATTAGTAAAGTTAAGATGTCAACAGGCTAGCTGTCCTGATTGGCACTCTATCGCTTCACCACATGGGTTAGCCACCCCCTCATTGGGTAGCAATGGGCCCTATTGCTTCCAGTTCTGATTCATGATGAATATAAAAACTTCTCAATGCAGAAGTTGATTCTCTTTGACTTGACTACAGAAAACCATTTGAAATTCACTTTTAATGACTGTGAAGATGTATGAGTAGGAATGCCAGAAAACAAAGTAGAACTGTTGTGGTTGTGCTTCCCACAAAATTCACAAGCGCGAAGATTCTGATAAACCGTGGCCTCTCCTGCCACAACAATCTGTGGCAGTTTGAGAATATTCCCTGATGTACCCAAGAACCAAGTTCTTGGGCCTGATCTCTGCCTCAAAATATTTTCATATTCCTTGACCATCTTTGCCAAGACCTCAAACAGGGTATCCCGTGTTCTTTAATGGCCTGAAACCAATTCCCTTGCTGTGGTATTCAAAACCACTGAGTGATTAAGGAGTGGTCCGATTGGTGAGGACGCGAGTATGTCATAAATGTTATGTCATCCACCAAGGTACAAATTCCCAAAGAAACTTGAAATAAAAGGGATGAGATTGTGTTTGAGTCTCCAAAAGTATTTGACATAATGGATACCCCTCAGTACCTCGGCACTAAGCTGAAGGAGACCACTTATTCAATTGCCCCCAAGACAACCGGGTAGTTGGTTTGTTCTTCAAAAATAAAAAAGGAAAAAAAAAATTAAGTGAATTTGATGGATAATAAAGGTACTGGAAATTGGGACTTAACATACGCTCGTCTCCTTTTGTTTGGGCATCTCTTGTTGAGACCTGTTTTGTCTACAGCTCTTCAAAATCTATTTTTTGATCCACTGACATTACTTCCTTAGTAGGCAATTCTTCGTAAAAATTTTGCAAAGCTCGGTTACACTTTCCTTTGCTCAACATAATCATCCGACAATAGCGTTTCCAAATTAGGAAATATCAGTCTGCATTTCTATAATTCACTCCATGATAAGATTATGTTTGTTCTTCTTCTCATCCCTTACGTGTTTATTTTCTTCTAAAACTGACTAGTGATCGTTTTGGGGTTCTAAAACAGATCTGCATCTTGGCGCTAATCAAAAAGCACAAACTTATTAATGCTGATCAAAGATATTTTGTATGATGCCACCTCTGATATTCTATATAACTGATCACCCATGGTGATGATGACAATACGAGATCGGAAACAGCAGTTGAACTCTGTTTGGAAAAGTTTGACCCCTCAAAATCCACTCCAAAAAGCCCGAAAATTGCAATAAACAATCCTGATCCAACTGTGCATATACCCACAAAATCTGTTTGTCCTTATCCCCAACCTAATTTTACCTTATCCATCCATAATTGATTACTTCTTGGATTCCCAAGGCGGAACACTTCATCTTCCCCTTCGAGTTTCATCATTTCTTAGCATACTTGGCTGTATTTATTGAGATGCCTCACCTAAAAGGAGGGCTGAATAGTTTCATAGAAAAACATCTCTTCACCAAGATTTCTAACATTGCACATAGCTCTCTCATATTTTAGATTTAGTCATTTGGTGTGTTGTCCAGCAGGTTGCAAATTAAATCCAGATCAAATCAACTACCACTACTCCCAACAATGTGTTTTTATCTCGTTTCCTTTAGGAGGCAGCCCTTGACTTTTTTCCCCACATGGTTCAACACTCTGATCCAACTTCTTTTCGTTCTTTCCCTATCAGCCACTGTTAAGATGATGAGTGTAAATCTATGTATCAGAGGCATCATTTTGTCCTAGTTCATGACCCTCCACCCATACACTCCATGGGTAGAGATTATCGCCATCTCCTTCGATGGAAGAAACTCATGTTTCTTGCATTGAGGAAACTTGAGTTCCTTAATGTCCTCCATCATTCCCAAAAACCTTTTGGTGTACCCTCCTCCCAAGAAAAACCCCTACTTTTGGAATTAATCCCCAGGTTTGGGTCTCCTATGCTAGTTCTCTCTATGAAATTCCAAATTAATCCATCATCAAATTTTCCTACTCTCCCCGCTCTTTTCATTCATTCTCTTCAGGGGAAGTCAAGAGGCCTATTCACAAGCTTTGTACCATAGTATTTGAAGATTGCGAGTTTATTAAAAACTAGTTTGTGAGCCAAGTAGGGGCCCATGAGTTTTAGGCTACATTGCAGGAAGAGTTGTTGACAAAGTCAAAAAAAACAGCCAAAACAATAAAACAAAAAACCTCATCTTCTAGAATACACTACCCTAAATGAGAGATTTTCTTGGCTTGCACAGCCTGATGATAATAATCACATATGGATCATTGCTATGAGTGGCAGCTAGTTGCATGCAAACAATGCTTTCAATTTCTTTTGCAGACATGTATTTTGATATGAACTGTGACCAGCCAATGTTAATCCTCCTTGATTGACTGTTTATGTATGGCCTCTGTTCGTAGTTGCACTGATTTTATCTTCCATTATCTATGGGTCTATGGTTTGGAGTCTTCTCACTAGGCTCGTATAGACAAGGTCCAAACTATCATGCTTTAATGTATGATTCTTTGCAAACAGATAGTTCCTTACTGTATCATTCAAGCAAAGTTTTCTGCCCCGCCCTTCACCTTGAGCATATCTTTAGATTCATTTTCTATATCCACAGACTCAAAATCTTGGGTGATTTAGCCTCAAGTTGTAAGAGATACCCCCACTCAGCGCTTTTTTCTTCAAAAAAGATTGCCCCTTTGGTCCATACTAGCATCAATGTTGGTATTTTGAAACTAGTTTGCTCCTTCAAATTATTGACACCTCCTTCGACTGACTTCCTCCATTCAAGTATTCCTTAGTTACCCCTCCTCACTTCTTCCCTCAAAGAAGGCCGTTAGTAGAGTTGTGAGAGAGTATATTTATTGACTGTACATTTAGGTTACGTGGACTTCTCCTCCATAGCCACTCAGTCCCAAGTTGGTTTCCTATTATGAGTGTTTCTAAAAGATTGTAAATGGCATCATCATTCACCCTATTCTTCATGTCCAAACAAGGGTGTACTCCCGCTAGTTACATGATGAGACTGACCACAATATCATGCGGGGTGACAGTGTCTACCATCTTTTCCCCCTTCAAGTGGTTGAGAAAGAGGAGCAAATTATATTCAAGAGTCGCATCTACTACGATATCTTGGGGAGATATGATTGTTTGTAACAAATACAAAGACTCAAGCAATTCTTTATTCACCTTCTTTCTATACAATAATCAAAGGTGCCAAGCCCTCTCTCCTTGAGAGGTTGTCGTTTGCAAACATGGATCCTTAATGTAAACCCTAGACATATCAAATTGATTAGTTTTCTTTCAACCCAATACACACATTGATGGTATCAATGCACCCCTTGGACACCATGGATCCATGCATAGAGACAATGCTCCTCTTTGAATATTACTATCATAGTGCCCCAACCCCCAACCCCCTTAGTCTCATTCGAGGAAAAGTGGATCTACTTCATTTCGACACCAAGGGCCTCCCCTTGTCCACAGCTCATGTCATGGAGACAAAAACACAATTATAGTTTTTCTCTGCTACCAAAGGTTTGTCAACCTTGGATGTTAGAGGAGGCTCTAAGGGGGAATGATCGACTTTCTTCAAGGTTTGTCCAGCCTAACCTGCTTAGCCGTGGACATTCCCCTATGAGCATTCTTAGATCTTGCATTAGTCCTTTAACAGTGATAAATACAATGTTATTGGTTCTAACTTCTTTTTGTTTGAGCCTTACTACAAACATATGACAGCATTGGTCTCCTACTCTAATCTTCATCAACACCATGCTTTATTGTGTGGTCTTCCATCATAGGTCTTCTTGTGGTAGTAGTAGTAGTACAACCTAACTTTTTGTATTCCATGAATGAGGAAAAGTTTGAATCCAAAGGGGGGTCTGGTACATATACCTCGTTAAACAAAATATAAGGTAAATGGAAAAATATATCCCCTTTTGGAAGTGGAGAGTGGTCTCATACACCAATTTGGGGTCTGGATTGGCAATAACCTAAAACAATTACCTTTGCCTTTACCTTTTATATTTGTATTGTCTTATGGCTCATGGTTTAATCACTACGGTTTACCCTCTCTTGTTTAGTTTACCATTCTTTTGTATTGTGTTTAGTTATTTTCATAACCTAGGTTCTTTCTACCCTTGTACTTCTATTTTATAGCTGGTTGTAGTCTCTAAGTCCCATGGACCTACTTTGGTCATTCATGGAAATTAAAACAACTTTCTTTCAAGTGTTGAGAATATTTGAATAAGAAACTAGTAGTCTAACAAAAATATGAAAGACTTGTAAAAGCAAAAACACAAATAAAGGTAAATCAATAGACATTTAGGAAGAAGCATAAATGAAACAACAACAAAAATGAAGGTCATGAGAGAGATTTTGATCGCATTGTAAATTCCCTGCTTCCAAGGATGTTGATATCCAGTAACTTTTTACCTCCATGAACATTTTCTATTAACAATGATTCATGTATAACCTAGAGACATACATACATCAGCACAGCTCTTGGTGCCAATTGCGCAGTACTTGGGGCCAAAAAATCATATCTCAACTCAACAAGAGAGGCATATAAATCATTGTCATCCAGTACACCATTATGTGGAAAACGATTTCAAAGTTGTTCACTAGTTCCCTTCCCTTATAGGGTCGTCAAGGGGTAGCACCCCTCATAGCTTCCCTACACCATTGGAGGGCAAGGTCGTGGGGCATTGAACAAAACCCCTTGGGAGCTAGAGCCAGCTATATACATTGGCACCTAGAGCCAATTGCAATGGCACTATTTGAGGCCAACAGTTTCAACATAGCGCCACATATTTGGTAACTGTTTGGAAGGCAAACTGCTTCACCTTTCACAATGTTCTTTTATCTTCTAAATCTTCTATAATAACTTGTACATATGTATTCGGGGTACATGACAAATTCATTAATCTTATGTGGATGCGTTATGAACCCAGGGGATTGATACAGAGTCAGTTGGGCTTCACATGATGTCAAATGATGTTTTAGGTCCTTTCACGGCCTACAAGAGGCACCTCCTACAGCTGGGACAGTCTCATGACTTGTTGAACTTGAACGGGCTCGCATGCTTACCAGATTCTCGCTTCTTCACATGCAGGCCTCATGGTGGAGGTACGAGTGTGGTGGACTATGTCCTATCTAGCCAGAACCTACTACCTTCCATCAGTCGCCTTTCTATTTACCCCATCCCTCTTGCGGACCACGCTCTTCTTTCCTTCTCTATCCAAGTTGGTACCCCACCACACTCCCTCTCCTAATATGGTCCCCCTCTCTAGCCTACCTCATACCACCTTCCGCTTCAATGATGGGGACTCTAACATCTTCTCTTCCCACATCCGCCAGCTCCTTCCACCCAAGTCCCAATTCTTCCCGCTTGAGTGTGTTGCCACCAAATATCCCTGTCTTTCTTCCATCATTTGGGACACTGCCCTTAAGTCCTTTCCTAGCTCCACCAGGCCCACTTCCCCTTCACATCAGTTTAATAATTCCAACTCACATAACACTTGTCCCATGAACAAATGGTACGATGAAAACTGCAAAACTCTCCACCACCAGCTTCGTCACGCCTTCATCCATGACCACCACTCCTACCCCACACTGAAATCCTCTTATCGTTGTCTCCTCTACTGCAAGAAACGTCTCTTTATCTCTCAGAGGAGACAAACCTTACGGGCTTCCTTCATCCACTCTCCCAAACAGTTCTGGCACACCATCTTCCCCCACCACTCTCCCCTCCCTCTTGAGCTTAATCCTGGATCGATGATCTCCCACACATCCACTCTCTATGATATTTCGGGGCAACCTCTAATTCATGTTTCCTCCCCACCTTCTTGCCACTTATTCACATGCAAGAACATTAGAGAAGTTGTTAGAGTGATGAACAATAGCAAGGCCGCTGATGAGGAGGGTTTTCAAGCAGATTTTTTCAAACACGGATTTGAAGTCTTGGGTAGATACTTGGTTGATCTCTTTAACCATGTGGTCCGTTCAGGTTTTCCACCATCTTGGTCACATCACATCATCCATCCGATACACAAATCGGGCCTCAGTTCATATCCCAAAAACTACAGGACGATCATGGTGGGCCACACATTCTCAAAACTTTCTACCATAGTTCTCCAAATGCGGCTTTCGAGAGAGTTGGAGCAGAGACAACTCAGAGCTAAGGGGCACGTTGGTTTCCGTCCAACTCATCAGACCATAGACCACATATTTACTCTCTAAGCCATCATTGAGGAAGCACGTCATCACTCATCGAAAGTCTATTGTTGCCTTGTAGATTTTCGAAAAGCGTTTGACTCCATTCCACAGGAGGCCCTATTCCAGAGGCTCGAAGACATTGGTATATCTCACACCCTTCTAATAGCCCTATGCGCCTCTACGAGACGGTCCTCGGTCATCTCCGCACTACCCATGGGTTATCAGACTTTATCAAGAGTACCATCGAGGGTAAACAAAGCTGCCCCCTATCCCCCACTCTCTTTGGAATATACATTGATGAGTTAGAGACCTTCCTTCATCAGCATATCCAGGACGGTGATGGTTGCCTTCTCCACCAGGTTTTGATTTCTATCCTATTGTTTGCGGACAACATGGTCCTCATGGCCTCCTCCCCTGAGGGGTTGTAGCAACAATTGGATGCCCTAGCTCTTTTCTTCGATCTTCGACAATTGACAATCAACCTGGGCAAAACCAAGGTTATGGTCTTCAACAAGTTGAAGACCTCACACCTCCATTTCTTCAAAAGTGAGGAGATAGAGATCGTCAGTGCCTATACTTACTTGGGGGTGCATTTCTCTGAACCCGCTATACCCTGAGATGGGCCCTCCAGCCTTGAATCAACAAGGGATACAGTTCTTTAGCCCTCCTTGAGAGACAGTGTTTTCGACACCATTTTAAGGACATCTCTTCTAAGATGTCCCTTATGGACACCCTTATCAAGCCCACTATTCTCTATGGGTCCATGGTTTGGGGACCCTCTTTGCTTGAATCTGATTGGGCATCCGCTAAGAGAATCCAAACACTTCTTCGCCGCATTATTAGGTGCAAACAGATTGTCCCCCAACATATCATCCTGGCAGAGTTTGGGACCCATCCCTTCAGACTAGAGACTATGTTTGATCTGATCTCTTTCTTGCATCGCGTTCAGAGCTTCGCTAACTCAAGGAAGGGGCGTAACTGATACTTGTACTTAGCCTATTGTTCTCTAGAGGCTATTGCCCGTTCTAGCCCTCCTAGACGGGCCCGTTGTTGGTATGATGGGGTTTCAAAACTCTTAGGGTCTATGGGGATTAGGATGCATTGTCCCCTCCATTTCAGTACTCCTTGGATGCTTTGAGCCACCTACCTACCAGTTAGGAGATGAATAAGATTATCAGAGAGGATATTTACAGACAATTGATTCATACTACTTGGGTTAACCCCTACGGGAGGTTACGCCCAAAGATGGCTTTTTATGCGAAGCACTTCCTGGAACTGAGGGACGGGCTTATTGTTCGTCCTTAGTACACTTTTCGCCATTGGATGCATGCTCTCTGTGTTCCCCTTGGACAGTTCAAAGTGGGTTCTTATAGGCTTCAAATTGAGACAAATCACCAGACGGATCGAGTAGACAAGGTCTGTCAGTTATGCAGCCTTCAGGAGGTCGGGACGGAAGAACACTTCATCTTTCGTTGCCCCATCTACTACGAGATCAGAGGGAGGTTCCACTGCCTTTTTAGGGAGACCCAGGCTCTCTATCTTCTTCAGATATGAAGACCAGATATGTCTGGCTCTTTACATGCAGGAGGCCCTCAGGGTTCGTGACCACATGATTCAAGGCCCTCCTAGACCTCAATCTATCAAGCGGATCACTTCTTTCTTTACGGTGCTACCTTCGGGGAGAGGCACTAAACATCAAATCAACATCAACACAGCTTCACACTCCAGATCAATGCAGATCCAAGGGACCATTCACAATTCCCCGAGATCCCATCGACATAACCATTCCAGCGCCAGCCACAGGGGTCTGACTAGACCTACCAGATCATTGGGGCAAGCTACTTCCTCCAAACAGCAGCACACGGGACAGACCAGACACCCCTCCACTAGTTATGTATCTATTTTGAGCTTCTTTTCAACGGCCTCGGATGTTAGAAGAGTTGGGTCCACTCCTTGATGGACCTTTCTCTTTGCTTCTCCTGGTTCTTCTCTCATATTGTACTTTCCCACCTCTCCTTTTTGGCTGGGGTCGTTGGCTGCATTGTTTCTTTGCCTCTTTCCTTTCTGGTTGCTCCCGTTTGTTATTGTATTGTTTCTCTTTCCGCTGTGTGTTCTCCGTGGAAACCGTTTGGTTTCCTGCTTTGTTTGTGTTCTTTGTGGAAACCGTTTGGTTTTCCCGCTTTGTTCTTACACTTTTGTACTCTGCAGTCCCTTTGACCTACTTTTGTGGTCATTTGTCAGACATTAATATATTTATCTTATCTTATCTCAGGACTTTCAGATCAATAGAATTCTGATTTCAGTTCTACATTTTTCCTTCAACGTGGGAATGAACGAATGTTGTTTATGCTTTCTGATGTCATTAATACAACTGCTTCCACCATGCACAATGAATCCTGCAATTTAGTGTCTTGTCACCAGTATTGTTCTTGGGGTCCAGATCAGATGACCCTGATTCTTACCTTTCCAGGAAGATTATCAAGGGCATCTGAAGCATATGTCATTGTTACATAAATTTTACCGACCAGAAACCTCGCTACAAAGATCACTTGACAGTACCTAGACACTTTCAGTACCCCCACATCAATATGGGTCCTGCCAAATGAGCTATGCCTTTCATATACCCCATACTATAATATTCTTATCAGTCACCTTAAGAACAGTTTTTGCTAATTGCCTCGTCTAGAGGGTGCACTCTATCCTACTTGTAGACCAAGTCAATCATACTGGCTGGAGGTAGAAAGCGAGTATTTTATCTTTCTGTCCACATTTCATGTTATACAAAGTACATGAGTGTGGGGTCATCTTCATCAAAAAACTATGTCCCACAGAAGTCAGCCCACAGAGCTTTAGGACACATCAGCTATAAAAGCAGGAAATGTACCTCATTTGCATCATTACTGATTTCAATTGGTTTCCTCCTCATCTATCTTACACTTGAGGGATTCTTTTGCCACTGCTCATCCTCAGACCTACTGTGAAGAAATGTTTTTGTCATAAGTTCAGTTCCTTCTTTGGCAGGATGTATATCCCCCAAGGGATCCCTTAAGAGCGCGAGCCACACATCCTTTCTAAGGCTGTTGGGCCTGTTATATTCTTAATACAAAATAAGGCATAGGGCTCAGCAGTTATGCCTTCTACTTCTGCATATGTTCTTTTAGCTGCAAGGCTCCAGGAAGCACCCAAAGTTGTCCTTTGTTACCCCACAGTACCCTGTAAGAATTTCATTGATGTCACACATTTTTTTCGCTTAACCAATGCAAGTCTCTATAACCACGCATTTATTTATTTTTGCTCTGAAAGATGTTGGCTTAGGATAGTGCCATCTTTTTGAGTGTATCCAGGTGACCATAAACATGGATCGATTTGGCAGAAGACCAGCATGTTGCTATTAAAATTAGTTTGTTCATCCTGCACATCTGATGTATGAATCCTGACAATGTTATAACACATGTTGCAATTCTTGTACTCTACCTAGAGGTAACTAGTTCATATATTCAGCATAATTGGTATAGTCAAAGAGTGTTACTCAAACCTTTTTTAATCATAAAAACAGAATAAATAGATTACAGAAAAAGGAGTACCAAAACAGCAACCATGATTCCTGAGACCAAGATCATTACAACCACCGTTGGCGCAGTCAGTGGTTTTGCTCCCATACAAGATTATGTAGCATTAGTGTCAACTGTGCTCCATTAGAAAGCTCCTGGGCTCTGCATTGATGAACAAGGAAAATGATGTGCAATATACCGTTCCCAAGGAAACTTACATGTTAAACATGTTACGATTGTTCATTTCAAAGATCTCACATGAATGTTTTTAAGAGAAAATTTTGATAAACAATGTTTAAAATTTGGACCATTTGTCCTTTTAAAGGCATAGCTTTTTAAAGCTGTACCGTCAATATAGGAAAACAACACCAAGACCTTCAAATTGTTGCATTTCAAGAAGGTAGACAAAGTCCTTTACTCCTGAGAAAGGTGTAAAGACATTGACACCATTCCCTAAGCTCATAGTAAATTGGGCACCCAGAACTAAAATGCTCCTCTATCTCAACCTCCTATAGAAAGCAAAGTCTGCAGATGTTATATTTAGGAGAAATGCCACGGCCTATCCTTTTTCTCAAATAATGTGATCAAACTCTGGGTTGACCGTGTAGATGAAATTGGAGATGTTGTCACTTGTGATGCTAGAGATACTTCAAATAATCAAGAAATCAAAATTCTAGAAGAAGTGCTCAATTGAATGTCAACATAAGAGTCTAAGACTAAGGACAAGAAGGGGCAATGGAGGTCATAAGAATATAGCTCTTGTACAAATATTTCTGATCCCAGTATTTAATTTTCTCCCTTGGGTGGGAGAAAATGAGAACAGGCATCCAAAGAAAATCTTAGGGAGGCCATCAATCAAGATACCCCACAAAAGCCAGCAAAGCCTTTATCTTGGCCATATCAGTGGAGGCAAGTTTCTCTCATGAAGAGAGGCCCTAAAGCAGTGTCTCCCAGTCCTTGTAACTTATGCATATAAGTAAAAAGCTTGAGGCCTAATCAAAATGGTGTAGTCCAATATGTGCAGATGATGGTAAAGTGTTTTGTCACACCATCCACCAAGGTACAAATCCCAGGAGATACCAAAAAGGGATAACGCTGGGTTTGAGTCCTAGGCGAATTTGGCAGGATGGATACCCCTCTGTCCTTGGCACTAAGCCAATAAAGGTCAGTTATTCGTGCCAATAGATGCTAAAAGACTCCGAAGGATCGGGATGTTTATTCTTCAAACAAAAACAAAGACTTTAGGCCTCGAAGATAGTCAAAAGACAGAAATGCATGCAGTTGCATCTAATATAGTTGATAAATAAAGTAAAGAATGTCTATACCAAGGTCAATCAAATCTCCCGATGACACAACTTGAAAGTCTGAAAGTATTAAAGTATTTACAAGAGAATCCAGCCTCAATATGGAGAATTTTTTTCCATGGGGGAAGAGATGTTACAACCCGAACAAGAACAAAAAAACATCGAGTTAGCGAACATGCAGCTCAGTTAGCATTTGAAATGACCCATGATACTAGAAACCCATAGATGACCGTAAGCACGCACCACTAAAGGATATCAATGCAAACTCAATTATGACATAAGCCTAAATCAGTATTATGCTTGACATGGAAACCTTTCAGCGAGGTTTGGTATCCATTTTCAACACCTAAAGATAAAAATACTTCACGGCATCTACTTTCCACATTTTGCATCAGTTTAAGACATCACTCCGGCAATTGTAATGTGGCCCTGGAATTCCCTGTGCTCCGGATCATATAGGTATGTTTTGTCCCTCTTTATGAGTCATAATAGATATGCTGCATTTATGAGACAATGGGCTATTATTTGAATGAAAGTGAGGTTCATTAGAGTGATTCCCATGAGGGCCAGCCTAATTCAAATTAAAAAATACTTTGTTTTCGTTAAAATGACATATCTTCACCCTAGTAAAAGATGAAATGTCTTTCTTTGTTATGGAATGATGGTTTGTCATCTATGAGACTCCATACCCTGAATTTGTGGAATGATAATGGATTTATGATGAGAATATGATCATAGTTACCGAGTCCATAAATCTGTAGATCCGTTCAGGATGGTAAAAATTTCCAAAAATCCGGAATTCTTGAGAAATCCAGTCCAGAATGTGTGTGTGTGTGTGTGTGTGTGTGTGTGAACATTAATTTGTAAATACGCAAAGGTGACAAATAAAATGAAAAATAATAATAACATAATATAAAATGTTAATATATTTCATATTAGATAATATATAAGGTTGTTGGGTGCCTTTTTTGGTGAAAACTGGAAAAAAAATATAAAAAACAGGGCCTAACTAGACAGAACTTATCCAGACCGACTGAAAAATCCAGGTCCAGCCAGATTTTGTGCATTTCCAGACAGATTTGGTAACTATGCTTATGATAGTGTTATGGCTGTTTGGTGGAGAAGAAATGATAAGCATAATGAATATGAGTTAAACAATCTTGGCCAGGGCAAAATTTGTCGACTTCTTGGTTATGAAGGTGGTGAGAAAACTACTATGCATGTGTTAAATGGCACAAAGGGACGCGTATATCTCTTCCTTGTAACTGAAGTCCCTTAAATGGTGCCCAGACCCAAATGTATGAGAATCCCTTAGGACCTTTTAGTGATTTTATTGAACTAGTGAACTTGAGGTGTGCCATTAGGACATTGTAAATGTAAGTGCACAATGTCAGAACTAGCTTTTTCAGACTGCCTCCACCCATTGCACTAGATCATGGGTCTTACCAACATGCTTGTCTTCCCCTTGGAAGTCAACTTGGTTTTATGTGTTGCATATGTCAGATGCTGCAAAGCTGATGCATGTCGGATTGTATGATGATTATTTGGGTATCCAAAGGTAAGCTTTGATTTTCTTGATGCAAAAGGACGCAGAGTGACATGGAAGTAAATTTGGTTACATGTGGGAGAAGTTGGAACTGCTAGTTATTGAGCCTTTGTTTTAGACTTAGTCACACAATGAGAGGCTCTGAGGCACAGGTCGGATTCTTAAAATAAGCCGCTCTTTAGGTGTTTATGGTCATCAAATTCATTAGCAACAACAGCACTTGGCGATAGAAATTGTGCTCCAACTGAGCAACCATCCATGGGACGTGTAATAATCTTCTCTCCCTTCCCTAGTAATGCAGATGAGACCAGCCACAGATGAATTGCAATACATTTGGTCTTCAGTAGTAATGCATCTCATATAAAATGATCGGACTGTAACTGCAAGTTTTTTTGGGCTGTCTTTGCATGTTACAAGGAGTGGAGCAGTTACAACCAACAGAAACAAGCTACATAATTCAAAGTTAAAAACTAAAATCCTCGAGCCACCACATTCTCCTCTTTCCCATTTGAAGTATCCCATGTATTACATACTTACTGTCTCTCAGATTCCAGTACACAGCTATGTGATGAGGAATTACTAAATAATATTTATTTTGTGTACATTATCAGCAGAGAGGGCCCATGGAGAGAACTAGTAATATTAGGTTTTAGTTGCACTAAGGAATTATAATATTATCAGTAGTGTCTTAGGTTGACAAACAGTCCCTCAACCCCTCGCTTCCTCTCCCTTTTTCTTCCTCTCTCCATCTTTCCCTCTCATTCTCTCCCTCCTTCCCTCTCATTCTATCTCTCCCCTTCATGCACATATATACATACAAGATCCCAAAACTTTTGACTCAAGAATCCCTCAAACAGTACAAATGAGTATCCCTTTTAGCCCTTCATCATTTCTTTGGGCCCTTTTTCTGTGCACATACCCGCTTCCACTAGGAGTATTCCTAGGCATTACAAATGTGCATTATTTTTGGCAGACCCAAAGAGATGATGATATGGAGAATGGAATTAAGATGCTTTTAATCAAAAGGAGAAGTTTGACATGGTTTGAAATGAGCCTAACTCCGTGTATCTTTGTATATTGGACTTCTAAATGCTATAAATAAGGCTCAAGAATCTGTGTTTAGTGGAATATAGCACAAATATTGGAGCACTTTATTGTCATGTTTGCAAAATTAAATAACAATCTATAAATTTCATGTAACATGCTGAAGCCGATTTCTATTGTGGAAAATTTGTATAAATCCTGCTTTGCTGTTTGAAGAAAAAATGCTGCATCCGTATCCAAATCTTAGCCTTAGGAATTTTCTTTCTAATTTGTAAATTACTTTTATAATTATAAGATTTTGGGAAGGTACAAATTTATGTAACATTCTAACTTCCAATTCCATTGCAGATTTGTCAAAACCCAATTTTGCTGTTTGAAAAAAATAGCATCCGTGTCCAAAAACTATATATGCATTTCTCTTTCTAGAAGGTATTAAAAATATAGGATAATAGAAAGGAGCACACCACGAAGGGAAGGACAAGGAAAGCATATATAGCAACTGCTGATGTGACATCATAGGGAGATAGCTCATTGCAGCCCTACGAAGTGCAGCTTCTTTTGCCACCTTGAGCCAAGCTGGAGTTGCAATATTAGCCGCTTCTCCACAGTTAAAACCTGTTCAAAGACACACAAAGGTTGAAAATCATTGAACATAAACCACAGATAAAGTTTCTCAACTAATTACTTGATTTCTCAGGAAAAACAAACCCTAAAATTTCAATAATTTCACAAAATGATGATACAATAACCCATACAAATTGAATGTGCAAGGCTTGGCAACAGTTAGTGCATGGCATCCTATTACTATTTCATCCAAAGTAGTAATTAATATTTATAAAATATACTCGTAGTTAGAGATTCCTCATCAGCCTTAAAACAAACACCACAAATGTAAATGTATGACCTGCAAAGAGAAAAGAAAAGAAAAAAACTCTCCAATTCAAAGAATGTAGAAGAACAAGCTCATAGAACGTACACTGTGGATCCTAAAGATGGACCAAACTAAAAACCCTCTCAGAAGATAGAATATATAAAATATGCAGTAAAAATAAAATTAGAGATAAACAATACATCTTTAAATCCTTGCCTGTAAAAATATCAGCCGTAAGTACCAGATATCCACTAAAATTTTCCACCAGAAAATGTTATCAACTGATAGTAGTAGACAATTAGAACAATTAAAAAATGACCAAAGTAAAACAAGTTTGGAGCCAAAATTTATTGCTCGGTCTCAAAGACCTTCTTGATCTGCAAGGATAGTAGTTTTCTCTTATAATATATTTATATATATATATACAGAGAGAGAGAGAGAGACAGCTCTTGGTCAATAAAATATGTTGCATCATTATGAATATCTGTTGCTAACAAGTCTCAGGTTTGAATAATGTTGACATAGTTAGCTGAAAACTAATGTTTTAAGTTCCTTGGCATAGCTATTTCATTATTTGTAGTATTCCCTATCAAGGAAACAGAAAAATGCAGAAAGAATAATTTAAACACCTTACCATGGCTAAATCCTAAGTGATATGCCCTTGGAAAAGTGATAACAAACTCCCCTGGGTTCTGTACCAACCTGAAAGCCAAAGTACAAGTTCAAGAAACTATATCATCACCATCAACATTGTTATAAAACATGAATCTAAAAAACATAACCTTTTTTTATTTTGCTAAATCTCTATCATGTAAAAGAACAAAATTCGGAAGAAAAGCTCATCTGAAATTTAACATATGCAGATTAGTCTGACGCAGAAATGATGAAAAGAGCAAAATTCAATCTTCAAGCAAAGGTGGTAACTGCAAGTTTGAAGGGAAAAACATCAGAATCACACCTGCAGCAAGGAACCCCTGTTTGGATCAGTATTTCTGGAGACATGAGAGTTGTCTTCTCACCTAATATTGCAAATGCAGCTGGCCAAAAGTACAAACAGTTAGTTGGTAAAAAGACCCAATTTATTATGAAATGCCAAATGTCAGAGTAGTTTTCAGTCACTCATTCAGATGCATAGCGTGAAAAACCTCGGATAAGGGTATTGAAGTGAATAAAAAAAAACAATGGATATAATAAAATTATGTTAATTCGATAAAAACATGTGAATAGACAATAAAACATACCTAGAGGACTAAGATGCTCCCCATAGCCATGAACCCGTATAACATCCTCTAATGATGCCGCTGCATCACCCGGAACAGCATACCAGGTCTTAGGAAATCCCATGTGTAAGTAGTTTAAACTGTGCAGTTCATGGTCTTCCACATGCCAAGCAAACCAACTAAACAGCATACCGATATAAACCATCGGAGTAGTCACCCCTGGAACCTCATCAGGCATGTGACGAATCAGAGATCCAGGAGAACGCGCAACAATCCTCATGTTCCAAGCACTGTTTGAGAGTTTCCATCCAGCACCTCCTAGTTCCCTGTCAACATTCCCATCCAATCGCTTATTTCTAGTCTTCACACCATCCATCTGATAGTCGGACATTTCGTCTGGTGTTATCTTGTCAGCCACGGGTGATTCTGCAATATCAGTATCCTCAGCTGGTTGGGTACTCAACATATGGGTATCCTCCATAGCGTCTTCATTCAAGGTAGAGGATTTTGGGGAATTCATATTGCTGTTGTCCCTGAGATCTACTTCTTGTGTGCTGTAATCGGTTCCAATTTTATCCGGGTCATCAAAAACAACCTCAGACCGCGGCTGTATTTTCCGCTTCCTTCCTTGAGGAAGAGATTTACAAGTGAATGTTTCGTTGGGTTCCCCAAAAGCTGTACCAGGGATGTCATTAGCATACTCAACTGAGATGGGTCTGTCTGAAGCTGCCTTCCAAAACATTGTCTCGATTGCCAGTGGAGAAATCTCCTTGCATGAACCGAGCCGCGACCGGTGAAAAAGCCTTGCCTTGGCCTCAAATTGCTCGAGTGTATAGCTCTCCCCACTTTCCCATACTTGTTTCTGCACAACCGACTGCATAGGTCCTCTTAACTTCCTAGGACTCCAGCCTATTTGTTGATGACGTGTAGTGAATCTGGGCTTGCAATCCCCATCACCCACACCAGCTACCTCGATAGTCTCACTTTTATAATTACTACCCAGCTGAGAAGCAGAGCAAGTTGATACCATTGTGTTCATGTTACGTGAAACTGTAGAGGAGGAAGAAGCAGAAGAAGAAGAAGAAGAGCCATGAACACCAGCTAAAGCAGAGTCTTGGGACTCTGTTAGAGATCTATGAAGGTTCGAAATGACAAGCTTCCGTGAAGGCTTCGGAAAAGGAGGTACAATCTTGCATATGCCATACTGACTCGCCTCCTTCTCTATCTTCAAAATGTAACCTATTGGGTCTGCAAATTCAGCTTCTGTGGGATGGTATTCTGGAGCTACAGGTAAAGACTTAAGCCAAGGGGCTATTTCCTCGTCTCCCATCCTAAAATCTGGCAATCACCCACCTTATACAAACAAAATACAATGGAAAAACACCAATTACCCACTGTAGATCCTTCAAAACCAGAATGACCCACCAATTCCTTCTCTCTTAACTTTAGACACGAAACCCCACAGGACACCTCTTCTTACAATCTGCATTATTCACCCACAACTGTATGCCTTCTATAATGAGTATTCAACTGGAGGACTGTAAACGAAAAATCGTATAGAACCCAAAAAAGAAAAAAGTAAACCCAATGCGTTTCAAGAAGATGGGAAGAAAATAAAAACTAGTTGAACACGTTTACTGGGCCTCACAAATATTTTTCGAGGGTTCCAAGCAAAATCGATATGGACCTACCAGGAAACATATCGTGTCTCGATAAAACTACAATCCTTAGCAACCTCAAAAAAATGGAAATGCAAAACACTTCCTGCTACAACCAACATATCAAAGATCTCAATCATTTCAGAAACCATTTTTTCATAGAGAAAAGAATATTCAGTGATACTTCAAAAAAATTAAAAAGAAAATTAATTCGCACTTCTATTAGTCACTTACTCTGTCTAGTTAATGTTAAGCAAAGATTCCAGCGGATAGCTCACTTGACCAATGGATTTCATAGACGACATGGCTGTGTTTCGAAATCTAGCCTTGCACTCGATTTAATTTCTTTTTAAATGGTTCGTAAATTGATTGATTACTACTACCCTTGCACTAACAGAATAAATGGGACTTTTTTATTTCTGGAAAATAATTTATAAATTTAGGTAAAAGACCTTTTTTAACTTGGATCTTGAGAATCCATGCCGTGCTATCTTCGGAACGTTATAATTTTGCTTTAGTTTACAGTGTCATGGTAAGTTAATGTTAGACGTTTATGAGAAATTTATAAAGCTTTTATTATTTATTTGTGAGGTTCTAAACACTAACCCACTTTAAAATTGACATGTTACATGCATACAATGAAGGTTGTCTACGAAAATCGTTTTAACTGTCTCAAATTCTATAAACATCAATTCGCGGCATATCGTCTTAATCAATGATGTTGTTTTGACGGTTTAAGTTTTCTTTATTCAGAGGACTCCACTGAATTGATTTGCATTCCCTGTAAGTTAATAATTATTATTAATTTAAAAATTAATAAATATATTTAATAGTTTTTTATTAAAATTTTAATTTATTTGTTTTAATAATTATTAGTGGTATTAATTATGTTTATGGATGTAATTTATAATGGTTGGTGATTGATGGTGGTTGATTGTGATGTTTATAAGACATTAATAATTAATGGTCAATCTTAAATTTGGCGTACACTTAATTGTCATATGATTTATTTATTTTTAAATGAATTGAAAAATCATAATTTCTTAGGCATAAAATAGAATTTGATACTTTTTATATATATAAATTGGACTTCTGGGACCATCCCTTGGTCTAATCACTTCTACAGGGAACACCATCACCCAAGGAGTGCTCTCTTCTCTCTCTCCATCACTGTTTGCAGTTAGTTCTAGCTCATGTATTGAAGAACGCATATCTTAGGGTTCTGTTGGCAGCGAAAAGAGTTAGGAGCCCTGCGTATGATCAGTTGAGGGTTTCATCGCCCCTCTCACCTCTTGTGGAAGATTCTCTAGAAGTAGATATCAGGTGGATTTATGTTGAGTGTAGAAACGTTGGGAACCCGTTCCATTCTAGTCGCAGCCATTACAAGTCTTTGCTTGCTTCTGCTTCAAACAGGTCCCTTTCATCCTTAGTTGGAGTGGCGTTGGGGTCTTCAATTCCTTCAACGTCTTCTCTGAAATCCTTTCACTCCTTTATGCTTGGTGACATTCCAATATCCTTCTCGAAGGATATCCATAAAATTCAATTTTTTGATCAAAAGATGGAAATGTTGGAATTGACTCTTAGCTATAGAACCTTATTCGACAAATGTATTGGGGCCCCTATTTCATTTTCTAAGCTTGTTCTTTGGGTTGCTTCAACATGCAGTTTATCAATTGCCCCCATCTTTCCATGGCTCAATCTTGAATTCTTTCAAGTTGTCTTCGAGTCTATTGTGGATCGGGATTTGGTCTAGTCTTTGGGTCCCTAGTTTACTAGAAATCATGGAATTTTTCTCTGCCCATGGTCTCTTTTCTTTGATTTGTCCTTGACGAAGATTGCAACTACTCCTCTTTGGATCAGGTTGTATAATCTTCCTCCCCTCTTGAGGAATGAAGAACACATCAAGAAGGTGGACAGCTGGGTTGGCTCCTTCGTGAAGTTGGATGATTGTTCGATGGGAAGAAGATTCGTTAGAGCCTATGCGATTGTGGATCTCTCTAAACCTATTCCTCATTCGATTAAGGTGTGCACAGATCGTGGCTCTTGGACTCAGTTCCTCAATTTTGACGGACTGCCCTTCTGTTGCTTCCATTGTAATCTCATAGGACATCAGCGTGCGGACTACCCTTCCAGGTCTGGTGGGTTCACTTCATTAGTATCTTAGTTTTCTTGAAAGAAAAAAGACGGAACCCCTGATCAAGGGTTTGTTTGGTGTGACCATGATAGGTTCTTTCATCCTCCCTTCTCCTTCGTTCTTTCGAAGGAGCTATGATGTTTAGTTCCCTGATGTGGTGTCAGTCCTCTCTCAGGGGGAGTTTTCAATGGTCTCCCCTCGTCCTTTTGTTGCTAAGCATGTAGCTAATGTGGATGCTACCTCCAAGAAGAAAGCCCGCAAATCTGAAGCTAGATTGCTAAGAACGAAAGCAAAATCCTCGATGTTTGATGGTGTTCAATGGACTTTGGATGACCTTATTTCTCATCGAGGAAGAAGATTAACAACGACTTGTGGATAGTTTTCCTCCTCTATTTGTAAAGAATCTTTGATATGCTTGATCGTGTTCCCTGGTTTGGTTGTGTGGCTCTGAGTTTCCCTAAGTAAGGTGTTTGTTTTTAGCCACTAGGTTATCTTGTGTAGGGTGCATTTTGATCTCTTTTCCCTGTTGTTTTTTTGCAGTGTTCTTGTTGTTTTCCCTTATGTTGTTGGTCACTTTCAGATGGTGCTTCTTATATTTCTTGATTTTTGTTTGCAGAGTTATTTTTCCATTTGGGATTTGAGGCCTTGTTTGCTGAATGTAAAAGGGTCGAGTCCCTCTCTTTATACTCGTCCTCCGGTTCAAAGCTCAAGCTCAAAAGCATTTACCAATAATAATTTTTTTTTTTAAATTGAACCCCGACATATCTATAACTAATCAACTAAGAAAATAATCACTTAACATTTTTCAAATAAATATATTAAAAATATTTATACCAATTTATATATAATATTTAATTTATTCAATATATAAATAATTTAAAATATTTTATATAATAAAAATAAATAAAACAATAAAAATTAGACAATAAAATATCTTATTTTAAAAAATTAATTACACTTACTAATAAATGTGAACAGAAAAAAACTATACAATTTAACTTATAGGTTACTTGAATATCTATAAAAAAATATATATATTGATAGTTTAATTCAAAAGATTTTAAAAATTATCTTGTATTTTTTAAAATTAAAAAATTTATAATCAATATTTAATAATAAATATAAGAATAATTTATTGTAAATTTAAAATAAATTTAAAAAAAAAAAAAAAAAAATCTTCCCATTTATCATTATATGATTCGAAAACTTTATTCTTCAATTTCAACCTCACAAATGTATGCGAGGAACCCAATCTTCGTCAATTTAATGTTTCTCTTTTAACACCATATTACGTTATTTTATTTTTTAGGGTTCCTTACTATTACCATTTTAGAAGGAAAGACCCTAATTAAATGGTTAGAAGGGTGTGTATCCATGCTACGTGTGGACTAAAACACCCTTCTCAAGGTATGTGAACATGTAGTACATCTCTTAATTCTTAATAGATGACCCACCCACATTTGCAAGCCTCCTCCACCACTATAGTTCATCAAATTATGTACCTAGATAAATCTTAAACAATAAACAAAGCTTCAACGGGTTTTCAAATACTAAATTGCTCAGAGTGGAAGTAGAAACGAATGATGGCATCCACTGGAGGGCCTTCTTTCTCAACAAGGAAGAACATAGGGTGTTGCCTTGTTGGTGTCTTTTGATCTTCGATGTGTTTTTTCTTCCTTTATCTCTTTGTTGGGCTTGTTAGACTTATTTGTCCACAACATTTCTATAGCTCCTCCTTTGTTAGCTCCCAAGGTGTTTTCTTGATCCCTTCCCTTTCCTTTCCTTGGGGAGGATATTCGATCAGTGTACTCTGGGTATTTCTCCATTGTATAGGTGTTTGTAGTTGTGTTTTATAGGTTTTATTTATGTGTTTCTTTGTTGTTTGTTGTGAGCTCGTTGTGTTTTCTTTGGTTGGGCCTTTTTATCAAGTCAATGGTTTTTGAGCTCCATTTATTTAATATTTTCTAGCAACTAACTGTATCTAGGACAGGACCTAGTCAAAACCCGCCCTTTACCCTCAATCAAAAAAAATGTTAACTTTAAATTTGACATTTATATGATCATTCAAGAATTTTTATATTTCTTTGAAGAAGCGAATTGAATATTTATTTTAGCATGGTACAATAAAATTAAGAAATATATCATCAATCAACAAAGTATTAATGCAAAAAAACAATAGAATCATTAATTAGTAATAGAGAGCATAAATAACTATAATTAATCTATATATGGCTAGGGTGAGGCAATTATAGAATAGATATCTACCCCTTATATAGATAAGATGGGAACCCACTATACCCAGAGAGTTTTGTTTCGATCAGATTGCCTATAAAGAGGGGGGTGGGGGAAAGGGGGTGTGTAAAAAAACTATATATACAAGGGAGTGTTGCCTATCTATATAGAGCAGGTTGTCAATCAATTTATATTTTTTGAATGGCCCTCTCATATCTATGGATATGAGCAATCACTCATGTCACATATTGTATATAATAGACGGACAAAGGTTATGTTATAGACCGCAACATACATTCCATTTCCATTGTGTTGGTTCCTCACCCATTTCCGGCAAGACAAGTTTATACAAGTCGTATTTGTTCCTTGACCAAGTGTGTACAATAGATCAACATAACATCTTAACTTCATTATTAATTGGATCAACACAACTTCTTATCTCAACTCAAATAAAAGACAAGAAATATGTGAAACCAATATCTATAGAATATCTTCTCGATTGTAGGAAACTTTGGCTACATTTTTTTACCACCTAACCAAAGCATGGTAATATTATCACTTGAAAATGTTGACTACCAACCTTGCAAAGGAGGTTCTCTCTTGGTATAACCTCATTCTTACCCATCTTTAAGTTATAAGGAATTTCTTAACTCATGAATTGATCGTCAGAATCAACTTTAGAGTCCTAACACCATTCCATTCCCCTTGTTGCACACAACAATTGGATGCATTTCGCTCATGCTTCAAGTTAATACAATAAACTCTCAGGTTAAATTTAAGATTGAGAACAATTATGAAAGCGTTTATATAAAAATAACTAAAATGTTTCAAAATAAAATTGAATTGAATAAAAAGATTAATAAAATTAATCAAAAATAATAATATAAAAATACACTAAAACTTCATTTCCATGCACGCATATCTTACGTATTATTATGATGAAGCATTATATGCTTTAAGATGAATATATTTAGCACAAAATAATTAATTTCAAAGTTTGGTTGCCCAACATGACATGGTCTATAAAAATAAAGAATTGTACTAATGTAATTTGATAGTCATTACAAAATACAATAAAAATTGGGGCTTGGGAATTTAAAATAAATACTATACAAATTTCCTTATAATTGTAATTATATAAATTGTAAGAGCTTCAGTGCATGAAGGCACAATGGATAACAAACATGTTAATGATAATGGGTTTATTCACACTCATTTAATCGAAAATGGTTATATGCATTCTTTTACTAGTGAAAACAAATATTATTAATCAAATCTTAAACTATTCAAACTATTCATTTTTTAATTTTAATTTCATAGTTTGAATTAATATAAAACTTGGATAAAAATGTGAATTCAATCTTTAAAATGTCCTCAAAGCTCATAGATAATTATAAAATAATATTTATATAGTTTTTTTACAACCACTATGATGAGTAGTAAACATAAATAAAAATAAAAAATAAATTTCAGAAACGTAATTGTTATTTGGCAAAGATATTCACCTTATGGTGACCCATGTCTCTTGCAATCTCTTATATATTTTCCTAAAATTGTATTTATATAATGACGAGTTGCTTGGCTTGCTCAATACCATTGTATGAGACAATTTTAAAAAGTTGGTGTGCATTGTCATTCAAGATGGAGTCCTTATATGAAAAGACATTTCCTTTTAAGTTGACATGAGCTACACTTGGATGCACAACAAGGTACTTTGCTTATGGATGTGAGAAGTGATGTAATTTAATTTAAAAGTTCAATTTAATTAATTTATATATTAATAGTCACGAAAAGTTAAGATATCTACAATATTTTGGATATAGTTATGTAGTGTGATATATTTAATTTAAAAGTTCAATTTAATGTAAAGATTGTTTTATTAGATTGTAAAATATATAACTTAAAAAATATAGGTAGAATAGTAACATTTAAAAATATATAGAAATAAATAAATAGAAAATAATTTAAAAGAATTAAAAGATCAAAAAAAAGGTCCTAAATAATGAAATGAATCTTCTTGTTTTAAAAAAACATGTTTGCTATTCTAAATGGTAAAGAAGTCAGTAATGAATATGAGATCATGTAAATCATTGAATCTATGAGTGAACTTTGGAAAATAATATATTGTAAGATTCAATGTAAGGTCTTAAAAAGTGTACATAAATTTATTAGGTACTTTTATGAAAAGTTCAAGCTAACAATGGAAAAGCTATTTGATCTTGATAAAAACTATATGTAAGCATGTGTTTTATTTTCATAAAAGGGACATTTTCTAGTAAATTGAGTCTTTAGCAAGCTCGAAGTTGAAAGTGAATGGTTGTCATTTCATCTTTGTAAAGTATTAAAAAGTGGATTATGTCCAATTGAAATATCTCAAAAATAAAAAAAGAAGTAAACTTTGTTAGTTCCAAATATTAAAATAGAACATTTTTTTTTTTTTAGGATCTTATTTGAACTTTGTATTATCTATATAAAAATTGAACAATAAGATTAAACTATTTTATAAATAGTCTTATAAATTAGTTTTTAACTAAATGTTTGAGTTAATATATATACACTTTTTATTTTCAATTTATATTAATGATAAATCTTAAATATACAAGAAGAACTTGTAAAATTTATCATGAAAAATTTATACACTTGTCATTTTGAATTGCGAAAATGTGCCTTTAAAATATAAAAGTGCAACGTCAAAAAGATTTTTGATAATAATATATTACAAAAATATACTTGCAAAATGCAAAAGTGCAACATCAAAAAGATTTTTGGAAAATATTTAAAAAATACATTATTATTTTTTTTAATAACAAATCCTTTCAAAATGTAGAAATAAAACTTATCCATCTATCATGAAGAACATTATGGGAATAGCTAAGATTGATATGATACATAAGACAAGTAATCCAAAAGAACCTAGGGAACATTTAAAAAAAAATTATTAGGAAAATGTTTCCCTTTGAACCACCAAATATGTCATCGCTATCTTTGAATCCTAAGCCCCTTAAAAGTTTTGAAGCAAATTTTTAACGTTCCTTTTGAAAGTAGAATAGGTGCTTTGTGGGGAAATACTAAGCATTAAATCATATGTAAAGTGAATTTTGAATACCATATGACTTCGAAGGAAAAAGTTTCAATATATAGAATCGAACAAGTTTTTAAAAAATTTAAAAAAAAAAAAATTAAATATATTTTTAAAAAAAAATGAAGTATATAATTTAAATGAAATAAAGAACAAAAATAAATTTTCTATTCAATTATTGTTTTTATATAAATATTACATTTAACTATGTAAATATTTTTTATTATATATTAAAATATTAAATTGTAAATCAAAATAATCAAAAAAGAAATGAAAATTTATTAAGTTTAATAAATATAAAATAATTTTTTATTTTAAATACAGATTTTGATTTCTATTTAATTATCCTTTTTATATAAATATTATACTTAACTAAGTAAACATTTCTTATTATATATTAAAATATTAAATTGCAAATCAAAACAATCAAAAAATTATTGAAAGAATATTATTAAATTTAATAAATATAAAACAGCATTTTATCTTAAATACACATTTTGATTTTTATTCAACTATTCTTACTATACAAATATTGCACTTAATTACATAATCATTTTTAATTATATGTTAAAATATTAAATTGTAAATCAAAACAATCAAAATGTCTTTTATTTTAAATACACCCATTCCATTATCTTTTATATACAAATATTACACTTAACTACATAAATATTATTATTATATATTAAATTGTAAATCACAATAATCAAAAAAAAAAATATATATATATATGTATTAAAATTTTATTATTAAATTTAAAAAATATAAAATAATCTTTTATTTTAAATATTTTTTTTAAGATTAATGTGTGAGTTATTAAGGATGTTTGTAACAACTCACGTATATTAGTTTGAGTTATTTTAGGAGATAAGATTTAAACTCCTATTTTATAAGAAGACATTTGTATAAAAAAATATCTATGATTGAATATAATTATATTTTAATGTATAAGCTTGGTGTCGAGATTGTGAGATGGAAGAATGAACTTATATTGAAGTAATATTAATAGTTTTTTTTGTTGTCTTGATTATAAATATTTTTTATAAAAAAAATATTTTAGAGTAGTTTATTATGAAGAATTTAAAATATGATAATTTTATATTGCATTTGTAGATTGAAGGGAGAAGTGAATCTAAATATTTGCAGTATTTTTTTATTATAAAAATTAAATGAAAAAATGGTGTGTTGTTCTTACAGCGTGACACAGTACTATTAAAACAATAATATCTTTCACATTTCTAAACAAAATTTATATTTACAAAATGTTTTGAAAATCTTAAAACAGAGGAGAACGAAACTCGCAAAACAATTGAAAAGATTTTTTCAATCGAGAGAAGTGGTATGTAGAAAACAAAGAAAAAATTAAAGACATCTTACTATTGAAGCGAGCATTGAAACTGAACAGATGTGTGTTGTTTTCCCTAAAAGACGTGTACCAGTTTTCTTCATCATATTAGTAATTTCAGTGTCAAAATGTAAGTCTGTATGTTGGTTAAATGCATTTCCTTGTCATAGTTTCATAATCACATGTTCTAATGTGGCTTTTGGATCACTTTGTTTGTTAAATCTCACTCTATAAAAAATTCATGTCATGCAATTTTTAAAATTTATCTTTATTAAAATTTAATTTGTTTATTTTTTCTATATAAGTGTTTTATTATTTTATTAAAAAAATATGCTTTGCCATATTGACATCAAAGTGGGATAAGTGGTTTCTGATTTGCTTAGTGTCGTGATATGTTTAACTATTATTCTTTACTTTATTTTTGGTTTGTTACTATGTCTAAAGTTTTGTTAAAGTGTTTTATGTTTTACTTTGTTAATCTTTTATTATTAAGATTTTAAAGTTTGTTAGGTGTGTCATTTATTATAAATAGTCTTAAGTCAAATTTCAATATCTTATTTGAGCTAATAATTTAAGTTATGCACAAATAATTTAGTGCTTTTGTTTAATAAAGTTGTCAAAATAATCAAATAAAACATAAATAGCTTAGTGTTTTTGTTTAATAAAGTTGTCAAAATAGTTAAATAAAATGTCTTTTTTTTGGTCATCAATAATTAAAATGTTAAATTTTTTCTTTGTAATGGACATATTTTCAAGTGAATCGTATGTCCTTAGAAATGTATGCTTTTGTCTTGTGGGGGGATATTTCATCATAAAAACGACATGCTATGTAACCTAATCGCTTGAGCTAAGGCAGTAGGGGGTTGAAGGCAATAAAGGGAGGAGGGCTTTTAGCAACCTCAAGTTTGTAGTGAACTCAAAGACTACATACCACAATAATGGTGAAAAAAAAAATTATATAATTATTTTACTATTTTATAAAAAAATATGTTTTGCCATATTAACGTCAAAGTGGGATAAGTGGTTTGTGATTTGATTAGTGTCATAATATACTTTATCATTAATCTTTATTTCATTTTTGATTTATTACTATGTCTAAGTTGTGTTAACTATAAAGTGTTTTATGTTTTAATTTGTTAATCTCTAATTATTAAGATTTTAAAGTTTGATAGGTGTGTCATTTATTTTAAATAGTCTTAAGTCAAAGTATCAATATCTTGTCAAGTTAATAGTTTAAGTTATGTAAAAATAACTTGTTTTTTGTTTAATAAATTTGTCAAAATAGTCAAATAAAACATAAATAGCTTAGTGTTTTTGTTCAATAAAGTTATCAAAATGGTCAAATAAAATGTGTCTTTTTCTTATCATCAATAATTAAAATATTAAATTTTCTCCTTGTAATGGACATATTTTCCGGTGAACCGCACATCTTTAGAAATGTATACTTCTATCTTGTGGGGGGGATATCTCATGGTAAAGACAACATGCTATGTAACCTAGTTGCTTGAGTTAAGGCAGTAGGAGGTTGGAGGCAATAAACGAAGGGGGCCTTTTAACAACCTCAAGTTTGCCGCTAACTCAAAGACTACATACCACAAGAATGGCGAAATTTTTGTGCCAAATCAACTAATGCTAAAAAAGGTGATCAGTACAGTGACTACTGTTTACGTTGTTCACAATCAAATGGTAATGATTAATGATAGAGGCTACAAATGTAAAACTTAGTGAGAAGCCCAGCACTCACTGAAGACAAGGAGGACTAAATCCTCAATCTTTACGTTTTGTTTTTGTGTATGGTGTGTTGAAAATAAAATTGTAAACAGAAGTGTGTATACTTTATTATGTAAGTACTTCATAAGTCATGTGTCAGTGAGAAGACCAAAACTCGTTGGAAGTGAAAGTATAAACATATGTGTTTACATATGTAGAATATCACTAGAAGTAGAGATGTAAGTAATATGCCAATGAGAAGTCTAACTCTCATTTGAAGTGAAAGCGTGAAAAGTTGTGTTTACATATATAGGTTATCACTAGAAACAGAGTGCATAATTGAATTGTATTTTAACAAATATATATGTATTGACGTACATATTTGTTTCTATTATATATGTTGTGTTTCATTTCCCTACGTTTATATTAAAGATGGAATGTTAAGAATATTGCATACAACATAATATTTTTATTAGAATTAATGTGTGTGTGACTTATATAAATTGTTTGTAAGAACTCACTTATATTAATTTGAATTATTTTAGGAGAAAGATTCAAACTCCTATTTTGATAGGAGGAAACACTTGTATAAAAAAATCTCCATGATTAAATAAAATTAATTAAATTTTCATATATAAGCTAAGACCAAAAAAAACTACTTCACCATTCCACTTTTCAAAGTTTAATATGATTTACCTTATATCTTTACAATCTATGTTTAATATACATTTTCAATCTTTACCTTAAAATCTTCCCATGCATCTTCCTATACAAGTTAATAAAAATGCTTTTAATAAAAGGAAAAAAAATAATCTAACTTTAAAAAAGATCACGTCACTTAAAGTGACACACAAACACCTATGTATCTTTGTACAATAAATTTATTTAATAATAATATTAATATATAAATCTTAAATATATTTATTTAGATGTATTAATTTTGAAGCATTTATCTTCAATTTATTACATAGTTTTGTTTATTAAAAAGTTTCTTATCAACAATTTTATTATTTTCTTTGTAAATTTCTTTTAGAATTGTGATAGGAAGTTTTGATCTAGTTGTACTTTTGCATTACACAAGTTTCTATCAGAATTGTGACAGGGAGTCTCAATCTATTTGCACTATTCCATCGAGTTCAAAGAAAAAATTAGAAAATAAAATGGGCTCTAAACTCTAAATATCACAATTTTTCAATTGCCTACTCCAATCTCAAAGAAAAATTACCCTGTAACGTATCGAATGAACCTCACATTTAAAGTCACCATTTTTATTGACATCTTACATTATTGTACTCATCCTCAAAATCCTTTATATTATGACATTTATACCTCTCAAAATAAATTGAAAAATAAAAAATATGAATTAACATAAATATATATTAACAATATATTGTTAATATTGTCAATGAGATGTGGGTGACTTGGTAAAATGGCTTTGGTATTTCTAGCCCCAACCAAGTTCAAAGCTCGTAGGGCATGTGAGGTCGGTTGTGGCCATATGCGGTGTATTCGAACAAGTTGGTTGTAAATCTGGTATTCATGATGTTGGTTGTTGCCGTATGTGGTACATTCAAGACTTATTGGCCACTGATCTAGTAATCTTATGGGGATCTGGGCCCCTGTATGTGTCCCAAACCGATTATTAGCATTGGTCAAAAGCGAGCATCTATCTAAATATATTATTAATATCTTGGAAAATAGGGTGTAGTGAATGTCAGGAACCCACGAGGTTTCATTGTCCTAGAAAGAACGGTCATACATTTAAAACTACATCCCCTCTTTTGGCAAATTACATTATCATCCTTTGGATATGGTTATTCAACTTTGTTTTCACATTCTCCATTTCCGCCATTATATCACACTAGTCACTTATGGCTCATTTAGGTAACGATGATTTCACAAAAGTCATGGAAATGGAGAGCAAAGATTTTTGTTTAAGAGGTCTAACTCGTTGTTTCAAGGTCTGTGTGGTTGACTTGTGATATGTATAACTTTTAATTTAGTCATTTGAAAACTTATGACGTGTATAACCTTTAATTTAGTCATTTGATCGTTTTTATATTTCAAAGTGGTAAGAGTAGTCGACCTACTTGAATTGTTATAGAGTCCCCATAACCAAATTATGGTATCTAAGAGGTAGTATTTCAGTATTGGTGGATCATATTATGAACTGTGTTCTTATTGAAAGGATTATGGAGGTTTCCCCTCGAATTGGAGGTTGCCTAATTAGAATAAATTTTTGAGCCGTTGATTCTATCAAATCAAACAACTTCAGATAATGAGCTAATATTAAAGTAGGCAAAAAAAATGGATAAGTTAAGATTGAACCTAGCTTATTCCCTTATGAAGCTTAGAATGAACTCTGAATATCCAAAAGATCTTGGTGTTGATATCATTCTGGAACTTTGAACTTCCTATAAAATAAAATTCCTTTCCCCTGAAATAAAATAATTAAACACTTAACTCAAAAATATAAATATTTCAATATTTTGCTCTTTGTTTTACTCGTATTGCATGAATCTACTCTTATTTGCGAAGGATTGTTGTTAATTTACTCGTGTCATTTATTGAATTACAATGTAATGTTGTGAATATACTTGCACAATACAGTAAGTTCATTACAAGTGGGATCAAATCTTCGATTTAGAAAAAAATCTGCAACATATTATGCCTTTGAAGGGAAGCAAAAATCAATATTTGGGGTAAATATGTTTTTCCCACAAATTTTTCTAGTTTCCTAGATCCATTTATGTATGTCTTAGAATTGGTTGCATTTTGTTGTTGGTGCCTCTTTTGAATCAAAATTGAAAATTTCTGATCAAAGGGGAATTTAGGGTTTTCGTTCGCACAAAGCAAACCAATGGTATAATAAAATAAAAATAAAATGATTTTTCAAGGTATCAAGGTTTTTTCAACTTTGTACAATATAATTGCAATTGTATTTGCATCGACAAGGTGTTCATATTGGAATGTGTCTGATAACCTTACTTTTTTACCTCTAAGCCACATCATGGTGGGTCCTACTAAAGGCAAGGGTAAGAATATAATCACACTATTGAAGACTCTATCCAAAGATGATGGAGAATCAGAGGTAGATATGGGCCAACAAAGTGAGGAGGCTATAAAAGTGGAGCTAACAATAAAATTTGATTACATCGCTGAGGAATTGGATCGGCTTAAAGCAAGTGTGGTGAACTTTAGTGTCTGAGGTGAAATGATAGCCACACAAACAAATCTACACAAATCAATGCAATTCAAAGGGCATGGCTAGCAAGGAATAACCAATAGGGATGGCTAAGCATAAGGATATAGCCAGGCTTGAATCAATCATAACAACCAAGTCAATCTAGTAGCGCAAATAACAACTATCAACAACTTGGTGCGACAGATCAAGACTCCAGAGAAAAATGATTCTACCACTCCTAATGGATCATTGGATCAACACTTTGTTGATTCTAATAGAAAGAAAAATCAACACAATGCAAAGTCTAATAGAGCTCCAAATCAACACATATCCAACTCTAATTGAAGTTCACGACACTTTATGCCAAAGATATAAATGTGTAAATTTGATGGCGAGGACCAGCTCAACTGGATTTTCCAAATGAATTATTTTTTAGTTACACCAAAAAGCATGCATGCAAAATATCACAATGGCATCCTTATATTTGGAATTGGATCAATTCATTTGGTATCATTCGTTGTGTGATAAAATTAAACAAAAATTGTATCGTCATAGGTTCTTTTATGGAGGTGTTGACATCCCACTATAGTAGTGACCTAGTGGATATCTACTTCAGCCCATTGGCCAACGTAAGACAAATATGTACAGTCAAGAATTATACTCAACAATTTTAGATCACACCATTGGCCTTCAACAGAGGGTATGCTTGTTCAATCCACCTTCATTATCTGAGTCTATTACTAGTACAAGACAAGTAGAGTAAAAGGTTTTGGCTACTACGAGACAAGCATTCACTAGCATCAATTATCTTAGTCCCCCAACATAATCCTTTCCTTAACCTCCCAAATTAGCACCTCAGCAAATTGAAGAAAAAATGGCAAAAGGATTGTTTTTTAATTGTGATAGAAAATACATTAGACATAAACGTGCAAAGAAGAAAACTATTTTACATTGAAAGAGCAACTAAAGAGGAAGAAAAAGAATAATTTGAGTCCAAAGACGAACCAAAATTTTCATAACAAACTATCTCTTGCCATGCACAATCAGAGATTAGTATCCCACAAACCTCAAGGAAGTGGGATATCTGAAGAGACAGAGTGACTATATTAATTCATTAAGGTAGTACTCAATTTCGTCAACATCACATAGGCTTCATGCTTGAACTATTTTATCTTTCTAGCTTTAGAATTTGATGTCAGAATTGTTGATGATGGTATAGTCAATTGTTTATAGAAATACCATAGTATCAAACTAGCAATGGGGGGATACCATTTGAATAAGCCCATGTTTTCCATTCCCATGGGTCGGGCGGATATAGTTTTAAGAGTCCAGTGGCTTGCTACTTTGATGACACAATAATTATTTACATCCAGGGGTTCTTCATGCACTTCGCTCCAAAGACAAAACATTTGAATTGCAAGGATTGCAAGCAAATGCGACATAAATAGTGAGCTCTCGTCAAATGCAGAAGCTTCTCAAGAAATGATATGTTGGATTTGTAGCACAATTATTTTCACTAGAAGCTCATCAATCACATGCATCCACACCACCAGATCTTCAATTTATCATTGACAAACACAATTGTATTTGGAGATATGTCGAAAAGAATTTTGTGGAAAAGAAATCATGACCATGCCATTCAACTTGTGATGGGAACCAGTTGCCCAACATAAGACCTTATAGGTTGCCATATGTGCAAAAAAAGTGAGATTGAGCGAATGGTATAGGGGGTGCGAGAAGTGGGTATTATTCATCAAAATCAAGGTGAATTTTACTGTCCAATGATGATGCTGCATACGAGGATAACAATTGGTGCATGTGCTCCAAATACATAGAGTTAAATAAACTCACCATCAAAAATAAGTTTCTTATTCCTTTGACTAATGATTTTCTAGATGAGTTGAATGGAGCTGGTTTTTATAAATAAATCAATTATGAAAGACGATGTTCCCAAAACAACCACCAAAACACATGAGGGTCATTATAAGTTTAGTTATGTCCTTTGGTCTCACAAATGCCCCCTATACATTTCAAAGTTTGATGAATTTCATATCCAAGCCATCTTTTAAGAAGTTTGACTTGGAGTTCTTTGATGATATATTGGTCTATAATAAAACATGGAAAGACCATTTGCACCATGTTGATAAGGTTTTATAAATTCTCAATCAACATCAACTTTATGTGAAACCTTCTAAGTGTCCTTCAAAGTCTAAGAGGTTGGGCGTTTGTGTCACATTAACTCCCATGAATGAATCAAAGTGGATCTTGACAAGACCAAGGCCATGGTGGCATGGAAAGTCTCTAAAATCCAAATCAAGGAGGGTATTCCAAAACACATGAGGGCCATTATGAATTTTTATTTATGCCCTTTGGTCTCACAAACGCCCTTGTACATTTCAAAGTTTGATGAATTTTGTATTCAAGCTATTTTTTAAGAAGTTTGACTTGGAGTTCTTTGATGATATAGTGTTTCTATACCAAAGTATGGAAAAACCATCCACACCATGTTGATAAGGTTTTATAGACAATCAAGCAACCTCAGCTTTATATGAAACCTTCTAAGCATGCTTTCAAAGAAAAGGAGGTCCGAGTATTTGGGTCAGATTATCTCCCATGAATGAATCAAAGTGGATCCTAACAAGATCAAGGCCATGGTAAAGCGAAAAGTGCTGAAAACCCTCATGAACCTATGAGGATTTTTTTGGCTTATAGGATGCTACCGTAAGTTTGTCAAGAATCATGGCAGAGTACCAACATCACTCACAATCATTTGAAAACGGTTTTTTCTATTAGAGTGAGACATCAACCAAAGTATTTAAGAAGCTTAATGAGGCTATGTGAACCACTCCAGTTCTAGCCACTCCGGATTTCACCAAAACTTTCATTGTGGAGTATGATGCATTAAGGCATGGTATGGATGTAGTTCTAATGCAAGAAAGTAGGCACATGCCTCGAAATTACTCAAGGCCATTTATGAGAAGGAAATGTTGGTTATTCTCCATGCAATCAAACAATGGCATCCATCAGAGATTTTGTGTTATCACAGTCCATGAAATATTATAGCAAGGTTTTGGATAAACTGTGGTAAAAATTTTAAACGACGTTTCCAATCACCTCCCATGATTCATCATTAAGGAAAACGGTCAAACAATGGCACCTATCATAGATTTTTTGTTTTAACAATCCATGACATATTATAGCAGGGTTTTGGATAAACCGTGTACAAATTTTTAATCGATGTTTCGGATCACCTCCCGTGATATATCATCAAGAAAAATCATTTTTCCTGATGATGGATCACGTGTGGTGATCCGAAACGTCAATTTAAAAAAATTGGATGGTTTATCCAAAAACCTGTTATAATGGTGTACATCTTTGATTGGGAAATCACTTAAAAATGAAGAGGGATCATGATAATCTCAAATATTTCTTAGAAGATAGGGTATTTTTTCTTGATGATATATCACGGGAGGTGATCCGAAACATCAATTAAAAAAATTTAGATGGTTTATCCAAAAACCTGCTATAATGGTGTACATCTCTGATTGGGAAATCACTTAAAAATGATGACGGATCGTGATAATCTCAAATATTTCTTGGAAGATAGGGTATCCTCAGACAAGCAATAGAAATGGATTACTAAGATGTTGGAGTATGACTTGGAGATCATCTACAAGAAAGAGGAAGAGAATATGGTAGCAAAAGCACACTCTAGATTGGATGAAAACACACATTTTATTGTGTCATGTCAATACTCCAAGGAAACTATGTGGATGAGGTAAGATCAAAGTGACAACAGGCCCCAAATACGTGGCATCTCATTCAACAAGATCCGAGCACTACATATAAATTTGTGTGGAAGGGCACTTCACATAAATTCATGTGGAAGGATGACTCCTTTTGGTACAAGGATAAGTTATACCTTTGTAAAAATTCAATCCTTAAACATAAGGTTCTAAAAGAGATCCATTCGTTGGTGGATGTTCAGGATTCTTAGAGACTTATCATAGGGTCAACCAGGGTTTTTTAGAAGGTCTCAAAGGTAATGTACAAAGATTTGTGGCAAAATATTTGGTGTCTGTAAAACAAAGGTGAGACAATTAAAACCCCAAGTTTTCTACAATCTTTATCTATTCCTGGCCAACAATGGGAGGATGTTTCCATAGATTTCATCATGAGGTTGTCAAAATCAGAAGAGAAAATGTTATCATGGTGGTGGTAGATAAACTCACAAAATGTGTCCATTTTTGCGCCTTGGCATATTCTTTTGTAGCAAGCACGGTCGCAACAACCTTCATGAAGACAATTCAGAAACTACATGGTACTTCAAAAATGATAGGAAGTGACCATAATCACATATTTACTAATAATAATTGTACTGATTTGTTCACGTGATTGGGTACTCAATTGGCTCACAACTCTTCATATCCCCCCAATTTGATGGGCAAACTAAGGTTGTCAACAAATGTTTGGAGGGTCATCTGTATTACTTTACTTCTAATAAACATACCCAATGAGTTAATTCGTCGACACTGGTAGAATGGTTGTATAACACTTCTTTCCATACTTTTTCCAAAATGGCACCATTTGTGTTATTGTATGGATACCATCCACCATCCATCACATTATCCTTGAAAGTGCAATTAAGAGTTCACGCAATTAAAGAGCACATTCAACACCAACCAAAAATGTTTTCTAGTCTTCAACAAACCCTGGCCATGGCACAAAACTGAATGAAACAAGACGCTGACCAACATAGAAATGAAAGACATTTTGAAATAGGAGATTGGGTTTTTTTTTAGGTTACAGCCATATAAGCAAATATCCTTGAAGCATCAAAAGGAGGATTGGCAGCGTAGCATACAAATTGGTGTTACCTCAATAAACAAAGATAATTTTCATGTTTTTTGTTTGAAGAAAGTCATTGGTAAGAAGATTCCAAGCCGAAAAATGTTACTAAAGCTTGATAAAGAGGGAAGAATGGGCTTGGACCCTAAAGCAATTCTCTACACACACAAAGAGGCTACAGTCTAGAGTGATCATAAAGTATCTCATAAAGTGAAAGATCCTACCCAAGGAAGATGTGGCATAGGAAGATGGAGCCTTCACGTAGAAGCATTCGCAAATGGCCAACATTGAGGACAACACTTACTTGAAAGGGGGGCATACAATGCCCTTAGCCTAGTAAGTGCCTTGGAATATGTGTCGCTGACTTGTGGTGTGCATAACCTTTGATATAATCATTTAATAATTTGTATATTTCATGCTAGTAGAAGTCAACGTAATTGGATTAGGGAGTCCCCATAGCCTAATAATGGTATATATATGAGTTAGTGTTTGGGCATGGGAGATTCATATTACAAATTATTTTTATATCATAAGGAGTGTGGAGGTTTCCTCCTCAATGTCAAGATCCTACTCCTAAAGAGTACACTTGATTACCTTTGTATAAGCAACTAAACACGGAATTTAACCACAAGTAATATGTATCTATAATTCAGAAACAGCACAGAATATGAGAGACAATACAATCTTGTATTAACACTCTTCCAGAAGGAAATACAATGAAGAAATCACACTCTTCCCACACCTCTTGGGCGTACAGTAATTCTCCCTCAATAGTTCTCTCTCTCTCAATTACAAACCAACTCAAACACATAGTTGTTCCCTCCCCCAGTCAGTAACAATACTGCCAGTCCACCAAGTACTCAAAGTACTCCAAGTAGATCTCCCTGATCTTGCTCCTTGTTGTGTTGCAGATCTCCTTTGACCTTGCTACCCCGCAAATCTCCTTTGACCTTGCACACACACACACACCTGCAGATCAACTGATCTTACTTACCATGTAGATCTTCTACCTGATCTTGCTACCTGCAGATCAACCTGGTCTTGCACACTTGCAGACCCTCTAGATCTTACACACCTGAAAGAACCCTTGTCCTTGCCTTTGCAAGTCCTTCTAATCCTTCACACTTCACTTTACAATACAGCCCCATGGGTCTCTTAAATAGATCCCATACAAACAATAATTAGACTTCCTAATTACAATAATTAGAAACGCAAACTCAAGACTAAAATTACTCTTTTACATGCAAATTGACTGTCTGTCTAAAATTAGACCAGTTCTAGAAGCGCATGCAAACGCACGCACACACAGGGGACCGACGTCGGTTGATGTCGGTCTGCATATGATCGACGTCGGCCGATCCCTGACCGATGTCGGTCAGGTCTGAACCACACCTGACCGATGTTGGCGATACTGTCGATGCCGGCGACTGTGTTAGTCTAGCAACCTTTGCATGAACTCAACAGTGAAGCTTTTAGCTCCACAACTTAACAATCTCCCACTTGGAGATAAACAGTTGCACTTATACCTGTACTTGTACATCCTCTAATTTTGTTTCCTGACTTGTATCCCTCTTCAAGTTCAATCTTGAAGACCAACAGAAGTTGAATGAAGATTCAACTTCTCCTTTGTTCCCGGCTTTGTTAACATATCTGCAAGGTTCCTATCCGTATGGATCCATTCCAGCTTCAACTCACCATCCTCCAATACCTGTCTAATGAAGTGATACATAAGCTGTATATACCTGGTTCTTGAATGAAATGCTGAATCTTTTGCAAAATGAATTGCTCTTTGACTATCACTGTACAATCTGCAACTCTCTTGCTCATTTTCCAACTCTTCCATGAACCAAGTCATCCATATCATTTCCTTGCTAGCCTCTGTGACTGCAACAACCTTTTACATCTCTGAAATCCAGCTAACCGTCGTTCCACTAACAGTGAACACATATCCTGTGGTGCTTCTCCTGTCATCCAAGTAATCTGCCATATCCGAATCTACATACCCATGTAGAGAAGTGCTTGACCCTGCATAGCATGAATCCCTGCTACTGGTCCCTTTCAGATACCTGAGAATCCACTGAACTGCTTTCCAGTGTTTTTTTTCTGAATTGGCCATAAACTTGCTGACAACTCCCACTGCTTGGGCAATATCAGGTCTAGTATTCATATACTCAACCTTATCATGTGATTTAGGACACTGTTATGTGAACTGTCCAACCATAGGTGTGCTAACCAGTTCTGCATCCTGCAAATTAAACCTCTCCACTACCTTATTCACATAATCCTCTGGAGACAAAATCAACCTGTGACTTTCCATATCTCTAGAAATACTCATGCCAAAGATTTTTTTTGCTGCACCTAAATCCTTCATGGCAAACATGTGAGCTAATTTTACCTTTAGCTCAGCAATTTCTTGCATGTGTGACCCTGCAACAAACATATACACTACATACAGTAACAGGATAATGTAGCTAATATTATCCAACGTAGTAAAATAAACACAATGGTCACATTGACATTGACTAAAACCATGCTTTGTCATAAATCTGTCAAACCTATACCATTGTCCTGGAGCTTGCTCAAGACCATATAACCTGGCCTTCTGTCTCACGTGTCCATTCTCTCTTTTCTTTAACCTGAAAATCCATTCGTCTTTCAGTGCTTTCATCCCAACTGGCAACTCTACCAAATCTCCCATTTGGTTCTTTCCCAAGGAATCAATTTCCTCATTCATGCCATGCTCCCACTGTTTCCTGGATTCTACATGCATTGCCTCTTCAAAACTTCTTGATTTTCCACCATCAATGAGCAACAAGTAGTGTAAAGAAGGAGAATAACGAATTTGAGGCTTACTTACCCTTTTAGTCCTCCATATGGGCGTTTGAGACTCCTTGAAAGCTTGTTGTCCGCCCAAAATCCGTTCTGACAGTGACCGATCTCGATCACCTCTGGCCGACTTTGGTCTACACCCGACCGATGTCGATTCCACCTGATCGCCGACGCCAGTTCCCTGACCGACGTCGGTGTCCACCTGTTCGCCGACGTCGGTTCCCTGACCGACGTCGATATCCACTTGCCCGACACCACCAACTCTGGTCTGCACATGACCGACGTCGGTACCTCCCTGATCGACGTCGATAACTGTGTTTTCCTGTGAGTGATGATTTTTACCCGCGAGCTCACTTTGGATCATCACCTTGTCCAAACTGCCCTACTCAGAATTATTCAGCCCCTTGAGTTGATCTTTGTCCATCATCTTCTCCTTAAAAATCAAGGCTTTCCAGTTCTTCAATGTGTCAAAAACATCAAATTTCCTCTTCCTGCAATAAACCCAATCCTTTCTTGTAGCATCAGAAACATAACACTGTGATCCTCCAATAGAAGCTCCCTGAGCTAGTCTCCACACACCTGTGTGAATAAGCTCCAACATGTGCTTCTTTATTGACCCAGTTGTGAGAAACCTCACTTTCCCCTGTTTCCCAAACATACCATGCTCACAGAAATCTCGATCTATGCTTTTCAAATCTGAACTCTTACCATTTGACTTAAGAACATCAATTCCCTTCTTACTCATGTGACCAAGCCTAGAGAGCCACATCTTCGCATCTACATCTGAAGTAGATAAAACAGAAGGAGAATCAGTAATACAAGTAGATAGATAAAGTGTACCCACTTTTTTACATCTTGCTAATACAAATGCACCTTTGGAAACTTTTCAAGATACCGTTGTGAGAGTTACTGTGCAACCCTCATCACCCAACTTTCCTGCAGAAATTAGACTCATCTTCAGGATGGGACCATGCATGACATCCTTCAACACCCATGTGTTGCCCGTCTGCAATTTCAGCCGCACTTCCCCTTTGCCAACAATTTGACAAAGCTCACCAACCCCTAAATAAATCTTTTCAAAGTCTCCATGGACATAATCATGGAAAAATACTCTATTTGGGGTTGCATGGAAAAAGGCAACAGAATCTAAAACCCAAGATTCCACTTTATCCAAGGAACATATAAGAGCATTTCGTGCAACAATACCTGCATCATTTACTTCTTTATTTTCTTCATGCTGATCTTCTACCAGCCAACAATCTTTCTTTACATGCCCTTTCTTTCCACAATTCCATAATTGATAATTCTTGCCATTGAATTTATCCATTCTTAGCTTACTTTCTTCTGCCATTGCTTTACTCCCACTCAATCAGAAACCCCTGAAAGTGCCCTGTAATCAACAAACACTTAACACACTCTGAAACCAAGGTGTTAGTGAACCAAGCTCTGAACCAAGCTCTAATGAACCTGCTCTAATACCACTTGTCAGAATCCTACTCCTGAAGAGTACACTTGATTACCTTTGTATAAGCAACTAAACACGGGATTTAACCAGAAGTAATATGTAACCTAAATTCAGAAACAGCACAGAATATGAGAGACAATACAATCTTGTATTAACACTCTTCCAGAAAGAAATACAATGAAGAAATCACACTCTTCCCACACCTCTTAGGCGTACAGTAATTCTCCCTCAAGAGTTCTCTCTCTCTCAATTACAAACCAACTCAAACACAGAGTTGTTCCCAGTCAGTAACAATACTGCTAGTCCACCAAGTACTCAAAGTACTCTAAGTAGATCTCCCTGATCTTGCTTCTTGTTGTGTTGCAGATCTCCTTTGACCTTGCTACCCCGCAGATCTCCTTTGACCTTGCACACACACACACACCTGCAGATCAACTGATCTTACTTACCATGTAGATCTTCTACCTGATCTTGCTACCTACAGATCAACCTGGTCTTGCACACTTGCAGACCCTCTAGATCTTACACACCTAGAAGAATCCTTGTCCTTGCCTTTGCAAGTCATTCTGATCCTTCCCACTTCACTTTACAATACAGCCCCATGGGTCTCTTAAATAGATCCCATACAAACAATAATTAGACTTCCTAATTACAATGATTAGAAACGCAGACGCAAGACTAAAATTACTCTTTTACATGCAAACTGACTGTCCGTCTAAAATTAGACCAGTTCTGGAAGCGCATGCAAACGCACGCACACACAGGTGACCGACACCAGTTGTCGGTTTGCATATGACCGACGTCGGCCGATACCTAACCGATGTCGGTCGGGTCTGAACCACCCCTGACCGATGTCGGTCGGGTCTGAACCACCCCTGACCGATGTCGGCGATACTGCCGATGCCAGCAACTGTGTTAGTCCAGCAACCTTTGCATGAACTCAACAATGAAGCTTTTAGCTCCACAACTTAACACTCAAAGTGGCCAAATCATATATTTCAATATTCTATTTTTCATTTCACTTATATTTCATGGATCTACTATATTTTGCTCTTATTTGCAAATAATTGTTGTTAATATGTTCATGTCATTTGTTGAATTGCAATCTATTGTTAAAAATTTTATTTTGTGATATAGTGAGTTCATTACATATACCTCCCGACCTAAGTAGGAAAAAAACATTAGAAATAAACATATTAATATATAGATAGTAACATATGTATATTAACATATTAATTTTAAATATCAATAAATACATTGTTAATATCTTAAAAATAGGGGTGTGGTGAATGTTAGGAACACACATGGTTTCACTATCATAAAAAAAAAACAGTCACACAATACAAACCACATCCCCTCTTGCTACAAATTCCATTCGCATCCTTTGCATATGGTTATTCAACTTTGTTGTCATGTTCTCCATCTCCACCATTATATCACTATTCACCTATTATAGCTCGCCTCATTTGGGTACAAATAATTGTTGTAAAATAATATAAATGCAGAGCAAAGATGCAATATGTTTAAGAGGCCAAGCCACATGAAAAAGATTCAAAGTGAACTGGTCCATGTTCAAATATAATGGCTTTTCTTGATAAAATTGTTAAGCTTGCAAGATTAGGACAATATCATGAGGCAAATATTGATGTTCAAATATAATGGTTTTTCTTGCATAAAATTGGTAAGCTTACTTAGATTAGGACAATATCATGAGGCAAATATCAAAGCTTATAACGGACTTTAGACTTGTACTTCCAAACAACGTTTGCAACAAGATAAGATGCAATATTAACTCTTTGTATTGTTTATGATGTCCTACAATTAATCTACTCATATTTCGACAATGAACCACTGGAGAATGGCTCCTAGAATGAGCCACGAAGACTTCTTTCTTTGTTATTAGGAGTTGCTTGATAACAATACAATTAGGGTTAATAGTCCTTTAGTTTCTGGTTGTTTCTTCAAGAAGATAACTTGTTGAATGAAAGATAGTTTTCTATAATTCGCAAGGAAGAGAGTTCACATTTTTTGGTAATGCATATCTAGACTTCTAATTATGTTTCCTAGGATTTGTATACATTGGTTTAAGAGTTTATGGAAAACAATGGATTTCAGAATTAACAAGAAGATTAAGGATTGGACCCATCCATATGTGACAACAGTTTATTTTAATATCAAGACTTATTTTATTATTTGAAAATAAAAAAATAAAAAAAACTTTTAGAATTAAATTAAGTTTGGTATACTTAAAAATAGAGTATATAAATAATACTACACTACGGAAGCCCCAATAATATACAATAACAAAACGTTCGGGCATGAAAATCCTAAATTGTTATTATTTCTTAAAATTCGGAGAAAGTAAAATGGCTATTAATATTCTAATAAGGGCAATGAGATTAAGTTGAGGAATAGAAAACTTGTTTGCATGACAAGTTAATGTATCTAGTCTCATTGTAAATCCACATTCGCATATTTTCTTAAGCAAGAAGCAACATAGTCCAACATCATTTTTAAAAAAATCTATTAGAATTGGGAAGGAATTGGGAATTGGGAAGATTTCAATAGAAAAATGGACACACCACGTGAAAAATCTTCTTAGGGTCACCCACTTTCCAACAGATTGGCTATAGCTGGACAAGATAGAAATTTCAAGGAGAAACGAGCCAGACTCATAGCAAAGGCTTTGCAAAATTTATAGAAGGAAAAGAACAAATGTATAGCTGAATTTGATGTTACCCCAGTGTTTATTCTTCCTCCACATGAGAATTTTCTCAAGGAGATAGCACACAAAAGCTCACACACTTGAGCATTGACAAATTTAATGGGATCACTCTTACTAGAAAAGGATTATGCTGTTGACTTTGGATTTATTAAACACAGAAGCCTGAATCAGAATTTGATTAATCAATAGGGCCAAAAGGCTGATTTTATGTTAGCTTTACCTAAATCGTAGATAGATAAAATGTCTTGGAGAAAGGACCATATTTCTATCAGAGTAAAAGGAATTCACCCTAATACGGAAAAAAATTGCATGCATACTAATTTTGGTTAGGATGTATGCCCTCCCTCTTGAACACTAGCATGAAGAATACCTAAAAGCAGCAAACATAGTACTGAATTTGTGGCTATCTAGGAAAACACAAGGCACGTAAATTACGTTTCATTTGTTAGGGTGTTTGTTAAGATGGACCTTAGTATACCTCAACCAAAAAAGATTAATGCCCATAGAACACAACTGCTCTCATCCAAATGGCTCAGGCACAACTAGCTCATAACCAATATATTTGAAAGGGAGAAAAAGAAGGTTTTCAACAAGTCAAATTCAAGAAACATACAAGAAGGTATGCAAATAAAAAAGTAAAGATGGCTTATCTTTTGAAAATTCGTTTTAGGTATTAGATGAGGAAAAAGGTGCTCTAATGAATAAAACAAATCTCCAAGACAATAATACATCACATTAGGAGGAAGAAACATGGGTTCCTTTATACGTTCTTCAAAATATGAATTCAAAGGACCCTCCCACAATGCAAGAGAATCTGGGTTCACTCCCTAAACAAAGTTACATCCTTGGATCACCCCTTAATGAAGACATATTTGAAGTCTCGCCAAGAAATCGCCCCTTTACGAGTATGGAGATGGATCGCCAAAATATCAAAAGGCTTACCTCATCTAGTAGAATTGAAAAGGATAATATTGGATCAGAAAGCCTGGCAGTGAAGTTCACCCCAAAAGACCATAAAAGTGGCATGTCGCAAAACAAAACCAAAACAAACAAGTCAATACAATGCAAAATCCTCAAGAGGGGAAACAAATTTCTAGCAGGGGCATTCTATTGGAAGGAAAAAAGCAAACAAGGATGCACGAATCCCCTTCTTCGCAACAATGCTCTAGACCCTAAAGATCTCAACTTAGAACATTAGGGGACTAGGAAAAAAGTTTACTAGACTTCTCTTGAAAAAAAATTATTATACAAGAAAAACTAGATATATAATTTATTCAGGGATGTAAGCAGGGTATCACAAAGCTTGAGGATCTAGTTCCTAATCTTCTAACTGGGTGATTTTTCTCAAGATTTGGGTCTTCGTGGGCTTCTATTGGAATATTGATAATATGGAAAACAAGAAAATTTTGTTTTCAACTGTTAGCAAGAGGGAATGTTGGATGGCTAGGGTGGGGAACCACCTAGAGTTGAGAGAGGAAAGTGGATTAGTTAAATGTATATAATCCTAATAACCAAAATTATCAATCTCGTTCTAGCCAGAGCTACAAAAATCATTTCTCATCATCAGCATTTGGATTAGATCCTAGACAGGGACTTCAACACTATAATATCATTGGTGGAAAATATTGAGAAGCACACCACTTCGGTGGCTCTAGCGAGGAATTGATGTCCTTATAACTGGTCTACAGTTAGTGGATGTTCATATTTCGAATGGCTCTTATGTGTGGTCTTACAAACAAAAGGGGCAGCTTATAGAGCAAAGAGATTAGACCATTTTTTGCTTATTGAGAAATTATTCTCAGTAGCAAACATCGTCATCTCATAGGTGGATTATGAGATTGGCTCGGACCATTTTTATATACAACTAAGTCTTAGTCTCTTGGAGCCCCATGAAAGAAGACCGTTCCGATTTGAGCTCGTGGGGATTTTGGATGATAGACTTAAAATAGCTTTTAAAATGTGGAGAGAAGAGAGTCGATTGCCTACCAAACCCAAGATGTTATTCAATAATCAAATACGACACGTGAAATCAAAGCTCAAAATATGGAACCAATCAATCTTCAAAATTATATTCACAAAACAACAACACTTGGATCAAGATTACAAACTCTTGAAGAAGACTAGCGTAGTGGCCCCTATGAATAGTCAACAATGGGATCAGATATAGTAATTGGAATATATTAATAGGAAAGAAGAGATTTTCTGGAAACAAATATCAAGGATAAAGTGGCTCAAGGAGGGGGATCACAATATGACATTCATAAGACAAACCTTGCATGAAGATCTCACATTTCAATGCATCGTATTAAAAAAGAATCCATGGAAGTCCTATCCTTTCCTCACAAAATCAAACCCAAAGTGATAAAAGTGCTTTTCTTCCCTCCTTAAAGCAATAGAATCTATATTATCTTGTATCCTCAAATGGTCACACCCTCACATAACAAGAATAGCTTAGAAATATAACAATACATGAGCTTGGAGAAGTGGTTTTTTTTTTTAAGTGAAGGTAAATCCCCAAGTCCAAACGGTTTACCATTTAAATTTTATCAACACTTACAGGATATAATACAAAAATACTTGTACACGACAGCAAAGGAATCTCCAATCTGAAAGTGCATGCCAAGAGCTTTCAATAGTACCTTTGTAGCTGTGATTCTGATTAAACAAGAGCTTCAATCTTTCGAGGTGTTTCAGCCCATCTACCTATGTATTGAGATCTATAAGATCATTGTCAAAATTATGGTAAATAGGCTTTCTCGTTTCCTATCAACTATTATCTTGTATCCTCAAATGGTTACAGCCTCACATAACAAGAATAGCTTAGAAATATAACAATACATGAGCTTGGAGAAGTGGTTTTTTCTATAAGTGAAGGTAAATCCCCAAGTCCAGACAGTTTACCATTTAAATTTTATCAACACTTATAGGATATAATACAAAAATACTTGTACACGACAGCAAAGGAATCTCCAATCTGAAAGTGCATGCCAAGAGCTTTCAATAGTACCTTTGTAGCTGTGATTCTGAATAAACAAGAGCTTCAATCTTTCAAGGCATTTCAGCCCATCTAGCTATGTATTGTGATCTATAAGATCATTACCAAAATTATGGTAAATATGCTTTCTCGTTTCCTATCAACTATTATATCTCAAGAGCAAGGGAGCTTTTATAGCAAGCAAACAAATCCTTGATTAGATCGTCATTGCTCAAGAGGTGGCCCACACTCTTATCAAATCAAAGGTCGAAGGTGTGATTATAATACTTGACATTTCAAAATCATATGATTCTTTATCTTGGTCCTCCCTCCTAGGAATTCTACAAGCCTTGGTGTTTGGTAACGAGTGGATTTCATGATTTATGGCTTGCATTTTGTGATTGTCTTTGTTATTTCAATCAATGTGTCCCCTACATCATTCTTTAACTCATCCTGCAGATTGTGACAAGAGGATCCCTTGTCCCTATTCCTTTTCATTATTGTCATTGAGGGCTTGGGACATCTTATTCAAAATTATACAGGCCAAGGAAAAATCCAAGGGATTGACATCAACACACGTTCACCACCGGCAATGCATCTTCAATTTGTCCATGATTCTCTTCTAATGGAGAAAGCCTCAATTTAGGAGGCTTTAGCTTTGTATGTAATCTTGGACACCTTCTCAACAACTTCAAGTTCTAAAATTAGCCCTAAAAAATCATATGTTTGTTTCTTCAATGTGTCTCCCATGTTCAAGGTGCATATTCAACATGCTTTTGGATTTAATCTTGAGCCATTGCCATTCTCTTACTTTGAAGCTCAAATTCGTTCAAACCCCCACGCCGAGAAAAATGGTAAGATATAGTAGACAAGCACAAGCTAAAATTTGCAAACTACGACTGGAAAACTCACCCTCATAAAATCATTTTTGCAAGCTACCTCGATATACCACTTCATGTTATGTTTAGCTCCAAAAGACTGTACATAACAAGTTGGATCAGATTTAGAGATAAGTTCCTTAGTAAGAGAAATATACAGAAATAAAGTGGTATCTAGTTAACTAGGATACTGTGACAAGACCCCAACAACTAGGTAGCTTCGTGGTGGCTTGGGCATTTGAAAGGCACGCATAGAAAACTTTGCCCTATAAGGCAAGTTCTTCTTGATATGGATTAAAGACAATAGCTCCCCTTGAACTCCTATTCTTCATGAGAAATATGCAAAGGGTATATCCTTTCACGAATGGGCTACACTAGGCTCGTATCATAGAGGCCCTTATATTTAGGAAAGCATCATGAAGACACACAGCCTGATCCAAGAGGATCTGAGCCTTTGATCGACTCGCAGCTTAACGACATTTCTATGTAGCATGTGTCATCTTCACCAGCAACTTCAACATCATCCCAATCACATGTGGCCATACTATAAAGTCCTAACTCCTCTTCTATGATGTTGCATAGCTCCGATAGCGCAGTAGTATTATTCTCACAGTGCTACAATGGCATTACAAAAAGACAGCAAACTAATGAGTAGTTATGAAGCGGTTGTTACTGACTTTTGTAAACGTCCAACCGACACTTAATCTTCCTCAGTTGTATGTTTAACACATTCTTCTATTCCTTGTAATAAGTTAGTGACACAAAGATAGACTATGAAGTACGTAGACATCACACATTTGATGTCTTGAATCTTGTATAGAACTATTACATAATACAATCTTGCAGTTACAGTTCTAATCTGATGTCCATTCTCTTCTTATCTCTTTACCTTGTCTTATTGCACACTGATAATACAGCCTTCACCCTCTCATTCAATATACAATTCCATAATAGCCCATTTAATCTGTTAACTGTGGTATCCACCAAGTCTCCCCCTGGGTCCCAAATCATTGGTATCGCAACATACACTTCATATCATCTCACAGTTGTAATGAATTTGTATCTGAAATCCTTCTTTGTTTGTATACCCCACTCATATGAGCTCTAATTATAAGAAGTTAGGGCTCAAAATTTATGACAATTCATCGTACCTTCCTTCATGTCCTCAAATAGTAGATAGAAGACCTTCAAAGACACCACCCCCATAAACGTTCTAGAAAATGATAGAGGATGCTTTGCAAAGGAAACGAGAAGTATTGAAAGAATGCCATGCACATGAACGAGTGGCGAACATCGATCGTTTCACTCAACTTCTCAAGCATGTTCACACTCTTATCGATAGATCTCATTGACAACGACCTTTTGGTGGTCACACATTGTATAAGGGACAAGTCAATCTAGACATCCTTGTGTTTGAAGGAAAAATAAATGTAGATGCCCTAGATAACTAGCTTGGCCTAATTTGTTCATACTACGTGATTAATCATTTCTCTGACAAATAAAATACTATGTTTGCTCTTCTGAAAGTTACTATATCTGTAACGAATTTGTGGGATAACTATTGCATAACACATGACGATGACGACTTAAACACATTTGCAAATACCTCGAATGGTTTCGTAGAAGCACTCAAATCAACTTATTGATCAGTTGGAAAAAATGATGACTAGTACATCAAGTTCTCATAGTTGCACCAAGGCCATGATAAATTTGTTCAAGAGTACATGGATATCTGAGCAAAATCTCATTTTGAAGTATAGGTCAAGCTCGAGATCATATATTCAATATGATATGCATTTCCTCCACATCTCCTCCATTGGAGAAGCTTACATATTTGCTTGCATGTTTGAAGCAAAAGCTAAGCACAAGTCTAAGACAGATGATTCCAAGTCTCAGGGCAAAGCATAGTCTAAGAATTCCAAGTCTAGAATCAAGCAGAATATCAAACAAGGGAATGGCCCTTCCCACCATCCTCAAAAGAACACATGGTCAAATGAATAAGCAGTCCAAGGCTGGCGAGTGGTGTTTAGTTCATAACTTTAGCAGTCACTCTAATGAAAAGTGTCGTGTTAGGAAAACTCTACTTGCACAACTTGAGGCAAGGGGTACTAACACTACAACATTAGACAAAGATAAGCACATCATGGAATCTGAACATAGTGCTATGGTAGGTACTGAAAACATCATTTCTTCCTCTAACACAAATTTGGAGGGAGCAAAAAGATTGTTCCATTCTCAAGTGTGGACCAATAGTCAACCAATACACTTCATCATTGACAATGGAAGTCAGAAGACCTTGATTTATCCTGGAGCAATTGGAAGATTGAATTTTCCACTTACACCTCGCCAACAACCATAATCTATTAGATGATTCATTGCGAGCTCTCAAAAACATTTCACTCGACAATGTCACTTGGTGTACAAAATCAAGCCTTTTCAAGATGTAGTTCTTGCGATGTCGCACCATTAGAGGTATGAGATGTTTTACTTGGTCAACCATATCTATACAATCGACAAGCATTCAATGAAGGAAATCCTATAAATGTTGTCATAGATGTTAGAGATATAAGATACTTCATATCAAAAGTATTTCCTAAGTTGTCACTCATTAATGGACTTTTGTTGACCTTGGAATAAATTCACCAAGCCTATGAAGTATGAAGTATCTTAAGATGGACTTTTGTTGACCTTGGAATAAATTCACCAAGCCTAGCAATCTCAAGAATGCTTGTCACACTGAAATCGAGGAGCTAGTTATAGCCATTAAAAATCTAGCCTCATCCTTCTAGTGGATCAAATTAAACACATTAAAAGGAACGCAACATGGTAGCCAATTTGGCTTATTTAAATAACCAAGAAGCATTGTAATTATACTAATGTATAGATATATGCCCAAGGCAATGTCAAGACCAATTTTCTTCTTTTTTACTAAATGATCTACAACTTTAAGAAGTATGCAAATTATAGGGGCAGGATGAATGGATTAAAGGTGATCGTCTTCTTGACTACCTTCTTTCATAGATTTGTCAAGGGATTATTGTATTTATAGATACAACACTATGCGGCCCAATCTGAATTATCATCGACGACGCGCAAATAGCTTGATCATTAATGGCCCCTTGCTCTCCCCTAAGCTACTCACGGCTATACATAGAGCTCCTCTTCATATATGGTCAAATGATTATTATCTTTATTAATCTTGGTTCTCTATGTACTAAGTAGTGGTATGTGGGAATAAGTTATGGTTTCTTGAAAGCTATAGTAGCAAATATGCTTGATTCTGACAGCATTTACTCCTCAAGCTATTTAATCCATTTTTGCATCACCAAAAAGCTACCCAGTTGTACTTCTAATTATGCGACCAAGGGATAAATCCAAGACAAGTATAAAACTTCCAACAGATTTGATAATTTAAAATATTGGGTTCTTGTTATGATTGGGCAGAGTGGGTGGCAAGCAAGCTCAATAAGCTTAGTTTTACCCCCTCCCAAATCCTAAACTAATCAAAGGTAAACCAAGCACGCAGCAAGGTGCTTCCAAAAAGCTCCACACTAGAAAAGGCCTCTCAATTACTAACGAGATACAGAAAAGTAGGCAACACCTTATTGCAATAGTTGATAGCACTCGATTGAAGCTGTTACCCACAACAATATTTATATGGGATGAAATCAGCACCACTATACGCTGTCCTTTATTAATTTATTTTGCAACATGCCTCCAAGACACAGAGCTAATAACTGCCATAGGCAGATTTCTCGTCATGAATATGAAGGCAGAAAACTATATGCTCAAGGAATTGATTACACTGCCCATGAGTTGAAACAAGAAATGTCCGGCGTTTAGAATGAGATGCAAAATGACTTACCAGAGAATTGGATTTATTCTTGTTGCGCTGCTTTGATTGCATCCAACTCAGGGCAAACCAAGTTCCTCGTGGAGAAGATAGATAATATTCATAACTATTTACATTCCCAATTTAAAATGTGCATTTAAGAGAATGGACACTCGGAAGAATTCAACAAAATGCGGCAAGATCAAGTGATCACTTCAATTGCTAAGCTTCATGTGGAGATTTAAAATGTGTATGAATGCATCGAAGAGATGGAGCTGGATATCTTCAGGCTCAACCTGAAGTTTATTGTGATTCCATCCAAAGAATAATTTCCCCAAGCCTAGAAAAATCTTGTGGCTAAACTACCGGCTCTGCAGAATTCAATTCAAGTGGATATGGAGGCAGTTCAATATGTCCTCGCAGCCTACCATGCAGCAATTTATGGCCAGACCATTGTGGTAGAGGTATATGTCAATACCCAAGATGGCTTCTGCTACAGCCAGGCAGGACCTGAGGACATTTCTTCTATATACTTCTGTCGATTTTTGGTTATTAGAGCTAGAAACTACGTTCCACATTCTTATGAGGTCTAAGAAAAATTCTAGTTATCGTTCCCCTTTCATGTTCTTTAGTGATTATCACAACAGTAGTGGAGGAATTCTGGAGTGGAGTAAGGTGGCGAAAAGCACCACTTGATGCCTAAAACACTCTACATCCTCATTTGCTATTAATATAAATGTTTCTATGTTTGGCATGTTTGGATGTTTGGTGTGATCAGAGTTATTTGGATGTACTTCGTGCCTATGCTAGGCGCTCTCACAGAAGTAGGGGCAAGTTTTCACAGAAGAAATTGTCACTGGAACTACCCACACGGAGGCTTGTCATCATGTCATTTTTTTTATACTTCTCTTTGTGATTGTTGCGCTGTGATGAACTATTTGTACTGTGTTTGGCTCCCGGTGTGGGATACCTGTGTTTCCAATGTGGTATTTGTGGCAGCAATAGGGCAATGGAAAGGCTAGCCCAATGCACTGGCTTTGGCAGCTGCTTTTTTTGGAGCCTAATGCTGTATGTAATTGTTCTCTCTTTATAATATATGGATCCATGTGTCTTTTATCAAAATAATCTGACATTGATAATAATTGCAAGATAAGTACGGCTTCTAAGGCATTACATGCACCAAAACGCTTCTAAAGCATTACATGCACCAAAACACTTATAAAGCATTACATGCACCAAAATCTTTTCCAATTGGGAAAGAGGCTAGAGGGTGAAAAACCCAAAGCAGCAGATTTCTAATAATCATCTACTAATGGAAAATTGTGATCACAGTGATGACTTGAGTATGAAAATACTCCACATAGCAACTCAGTACAAAATATACTACATGCACCAAAAGCTTGCTTGCTGGGGAAGATACTAGAAAGTGAAAAGCCTTACCTCACCAAAAGAAGCTAGTAAAAATACTCAGTAGTAACATAGTGCAAAAGGTATGGATGCACCAAAAGATTTGTCAATTGGTAAAGATTAATATTAGAGGGTGCAAAGCCTTATTACACCAAAAGAAGCTAGAGAAATGTCATTAAAGTAAATGACAATTCATAGAAAATAGTCATCCTGGTGATGACTTCAGTGTGAAAATATTCGTAGTGAAAAGTCTCACAAAAATAAAATATTACAGAAGCCCCAATTACTCACTATAAATAGCTTCTCAAAGAAAGAAATGATGGGGAGTTTAGTAATCTTTTGGAAAAAAATGCTTAAGAGCATCTTTCATTGTAATATCTCTATTTTTTTTCGTTGCCCTTAATATCAATGACTGATTTGTGTTAATTGTCCATATTCGATCATCTAAAATGATCTTTATGAATGTTTAATCCACAAATTTTAATCTGGTTTAAAATTGCATAATCCAATAAACTCGCTATCAAAAAAGCTAACATAAGATCATGTTCAAATCACTTTATCCCCTGCCATCAGTATGCCATTTCATTGTGGGTGGCTATCAAATTTTTTTGGGGGTTTCTAGCTTGTTATGCCTAAAGAATGGAAACAGGAATTATAACATCCTCTGCATCATATGAATAACCATGAAAATAGTGTGAAATATAGCTTAACTAAGCATTAATGTGATTTTAACACAAGAACCAACTGCAATTGGAAAATAAATAAATCATGAACCAAACCATAAAACCCAACAAAATACATCGTCTGGATCAATCCCAATTTCAAATATGTATTTAAATCCATCCTACACACCAAACATGCTCAATACAATAATGGTAAACCGTAAGCATTGTGTAATTGTGTCAGATTGCATTATACTCTATAAAAATTGCATTATGGAATTTTTTTTCAAATCATGCCTAAGCACATATATATAGTGCCAAAAAATGACGAGACACATAAGATAGGCTGTTATAATAAGCATCCATTCCTGAAGAGGTTGTTATGAGAGGAGCTCTATGCAAACGGCTTCCCTTGTTAAACTTGGATCCAGATTTGGAAGTTGTAGACTACAAACAACCATTGGGGAGGAGCTTCATCCCTGTTTGTCAACTTCGCTTTTTATGTGGGTTTTCTCCTAGCTACTTTTGAGAAACAATGTATATTCCATTTGGGTGTTTTCTTTAAACAATTGTTTAAATTAGCTACCCCCTAGAGGATTCCATTCCCTATCTCATCTCATACTAGGGTTTTGTGTTCCTGTCAATTGAGACCAATGCCACAAGGACATCCCATTTGGCTCTCTCTCTATTTTTCTCTGGTTTGTTATGTTTTAGTGCCAAGTGTTGCTGTCATTTGAGACCGGCTACCAAAGAACACCCCTTTTTTCTCCAACTATTTCTCATGATTTTAATGTTTTAGTGGCCATTTTCTTTACCAATGCAGTGTTATTTTATTTTGTTAGTTTCTTTATTTATTTTTAAAAATAATATCTATTCTTAATATGATAATATCCAATGTCAAAATACTTGACAATGGTCAGGGGTCCAAAGTTCAAACCTATTCTCTCTTTGATTTTTAATGATTTCTAAGATCTTACGAGAACCAACAATTAACCAGGAAAAAGTCCTCCATATATTTGTGATCATGGAACAAAGTTTTCTGGTAATTGAAGAAAGAATGTGAACCCCCTTATCACCTCTGAATGTAGCCAATCTGTTGTGAAAAACTTTCATATTTATAATTTCTCCTAAACAAAAGAAGGCAGTTGACATAGAGAGAAATAAATATGGATTATCATACAAGCATGTCAACCTTCTTCTAAATCAGGATTCATTCAAGACAAAATAGTTTCAAGACATGCACATTTGAAAAAAGGGTACTAAAGTTAAAAAGATGATACTTGGAGCTCTAGACCAGTACATGATATGGAACTATAAGGCTCAAAAAACATTGGTGGGGATTTGTGTTGCCATTATATTATCAATTTATCAATATGCATTAATAGAGAAAATTCAGCAAGTATCATGATTTTCTTATTATTGTTGTAGAGGCTAATTATGATACTTTCAGCACAGCCAGCTAATATATCTCCTGGAATGGAGACTCCGGGGGCATTGGTTGATCTATTTCCTGGGCAGGCAACTTAAGTGCTGCTGAGTAATCTATTCCCTAGAAAGGCAATTTCAGGCCTCCAAGTAATTTATCTTCCTGAAAGGCTACTTTAAGGCCACCCCTGGTCTATATACATTGGAAGGCTTCTTCAGGGCCGTGAAGAACTTATTTCTTAATTTGAAAGGAGGGTCAGATGTGATGCGATGGGTGAAGCCCAAAATCAGTGAGCTTCTTGGCATTCAATGTCAAGAGACATCTGACTACAAATGGGCTTGTGTTGGTCATACTCTGCCAAATCTTGTAAGACTAAAAATGGATTTGTTGTTGGTCATACTCCACCAATCCTTGTAAGATTATTTCTCGGAATAAGTACAATTTGCATTTAAATTTGATTGCAAGCATATCGAGAGGCCAATCAAACAATAGCATCGCACAAGCATGTATATCTGGACTAAAAACTTCAAAATTTCAAATCTCAATGTTCGGTTCAAGGTTTTTCACGCTATTCTATGAGTTGTGTTGAGACCCACAGTTGCAATAATAATGTTCACACACCAAGGGGCTACCTAGGCAATGCATTTGTCTTTTGCCCTCTCTTACACACCTGTAACAGTCCTACCAGTTTTCTAGATTTTAAGATAGAAGATTTTCGGATATGATGCATCAAAAAGCTACTCCATTTTGATGTCTATGGCATTTATTCTTTAGAAATTTGGTTACCAACCTTTGGAGCACTTCTTGCTCTGTTAACCCTAACCTTCCATGTTCCCTTGATGAGTACAATGTGATTTATTCAGAATATCAGTTTCCCAGGACAGTTTGTTTTACCAAAAGTACATCAGATTTAAGCTTCTGATGTTATATTCACATTGTTGTCTCCAGCTCTTTCTATGGGGAAATATTTATGCGTTCCACTATACTATTAATTTTTTGCTTCCTTCAGGCCCCTTAACAAGGTGATTCAGAACATTTTGAATGTATTTAGAACATATAGTGACCACTCAGATTTGTGTAATAGAAATAAGAAGTTATGACGTGATCCTTCCATACAAATAGACATGCAATGATGACATCATAACACACACAAAAGATCGTATCCTTCAGATCCAAACAGTTAGTAAGATCAAGCTCTACAAAAATAAAGATGATCTAACCACACCCTTAGTACCACATATCCAAGTTAGCTGGTTACTGACGACATGCAACAATTGTTATGCAGTATTCATTGAGAAAAGTATGAAAAATAAACTAAACACTGGTGTAAATCATGTCCCTATTCAACAAATTATAACAATATCTTCCTAAATCACTTAACTCCTAGATTCCCACCCCAAAAGATACATAAATCATCAAATTGAACTTGAACTCAATGCTAAACCAACATTTTGACCCCCAAATATACTCAGCTATCCAGAAAACAAGAGGTTGCAAAGAAAGTTAAAGGACTTAATCCGGCTCCCAGGAGGTCCGTGGGGCAACACTCTAAATGAGGGCTTAGATGGGTTGTATGCGTATGTGGAAGCAATAGTTAATAAGATGGAGAATAGAGAAAGCAATAGAGCTAAAACAGAAATTATATTAGTCTATGTGTTTGTACATGGCATACTTTTGAGAAAGATGTATGGTTGTTTACTTTACTACCATCTGCCTAATCTAATGTTATAGATATGTACATATAGATTACAAAGCCGTGGAGGCTAAAGAACCGTTATAGAAGTCGAACCGTTTGGGCATCCATGTGTGACCCTTCACCTTCCAACAGTTACATCACCTGACCTCCAAATGCATATGAATGATGGTAGGTGTTCTATCATGGATTGAGCTCAGGGAGTGCCAACTATCATGGCATAGTGTGGCATGGTATCTCCACGTGGCCATTTGAGTGTTGCGAACAGATTTGGAATTGCATGCAAGTTGGTGGATGTTGTGCAAGCCGAGGGTTTTGTGCAGAGACTTTGATTTTGTGCATTGCGCAATTGGCCAATGTCGTGCAAAGGTTGCGCACATGGCACATGTTGCGTAGAATGATGCATTGCACAAAGCATCAACAAAATAAGTTGCGACTAAATGTTTGCATTTTAGCATGGAGTAGCCCTTCAACCCTACAAGAGCTAGGCCCTTGAGACTTACGCATTCCGCATCTATCAGGTTGCATGCACATTTATGTCCTTTTCGCTATGTGACATGGATATAAGCACTACGTAGAATGTGCATGATGCTTGGAGCTTCTTGGGAGTGCTTGAAGCACAAAGTTCTGTGATGTTGTCTTTTGGGCTATGTGGCATATATGCTTGTGCTACATAGGAGACACATGATGCAAGGTGCTATGCAAAGGTGCTCAAAGTGTTGAGGTTGTGTGTCATGTTCCTTGGCACGGCATGGGAGGCACATCATACAAGGGGTTGCACGGAGTTGCAGTAACTATGACACTCGAGATGATAGTGCGGGTCTGTGCAATCGTGCACAAATCATTTTCTCTTTCTTTAGAAGCAATCATCCCAATTCCGTTAAGTCCAGGAAACAAGTGTGACACAATATTCTAAGGAGTTCATGTGGAATGATTAAAGTGTGTGATCACTTCAAGAATATGGTATCTCCTACTTCCCACTACTATGGTGATACTCTGAGGATTGGTTGTGTACACACCATGGCAGCTCTGCATGTATGCATGCCCAAGGATTATATGACATGCATCATTTGGTGCTACATCACAAACTAGCTCCTCTCTAAAAGGATGGATAGCATATGAGAAGCAGCAGTGGTGCACAATATGTATACCTTTGGTGTGTCAAGAACTGGTCCATCCCAAACTATAGGGACGCAAATGAGGCATGGTTGGAAAATTTAGTCACTTAACGGTTGCTTCAGATATGAGATTCTTCAAGCTTCCACCATCAATCAAAAAATCCAATGGCTGCCCTTGCACCCACATCTATGAATGGAATAGGTGTTATTCTTCAACATTAGGCACTACTGGTGTGGTTTTTGCGCTGAGAAAAACAGCTTCAGGTTTGTTTCCTTTACTTTTGGGGAGTCTAGACCCTCTACTTTTGTGCATGCAAGCAAGCCTTTCCACACATGGCACTTTGCATTGGATTGGTTGTTGGTTTTGTGTTTGTCATACCATTTACCTATCTTAGACAATTTGAAGTTGTCTGAAGTAGGTGTCTTCTTTGGCACGGAAGTTGTTTCCCACTTGCCCTTCTTGGCCTCTTCCTCAATGGTTGCTGCATAGCAATAGGATTCTCCCATCATCTTGACCTTAGCCAACTTCAGTTTGGATTGAATGAATGGTTGTATGTCGCTAAGGTACTTGAGGACTCTAAGTGGCTTTGACTTGAAGGAGCCCAATTTTGCATATAGGTCATGGAAGGCATCGTTGTAGGCTTAGACTGACTAGTCATGTCCTTGCTGCAGTTGTTGCCATTGAATGTACATCTTCAGGGAAGTATTCATCCTTGAAGGCTTCCAAGAATTTATCCCAAGTTGGCTCAGACTCATCTTTTGGCTGATCTTTCTCCCATCGAGTGTGCACTTGCCATCACTTCTTTATGGGTGAAGAAACTTTCTGAAGTGCAATCTTGATCTTATTTTCATCAAGAAGTCATTCATAAAAAAATATGACTCTAACTGATCTAACCAGTTAGCCACTGCATCTGCATATATATTTTCCTCAAACATAGGAATGTCTAGGCTTACTTGAAACTTGGAGGGCCTGGACCACCAAAATATTTACCTAATGTGTGAGCCGATGGAACCACCCATTTGAAAACTTAAGCAAACCGGTTGAACAGAAATGTCTTTTGTTCTTGAAGAGCCTTTTTAATATCATTCTTTATCAATGCGTGGACATCATCTTGTGTTGTGTTATCTCTCAACATTTGAACTTTGTTGAAACGGTGCGGCAAGTACTCTGAGGGATCTCATGGTTTGACACCGAACTTCAGATACTCTAACCTTGTTCAATGGGACATGCAAGATGATCAACCGCTCTAATACCAATGATCCACATCTCAAAAGTTTTGGGGGACAACACTCTAAATGAGAGCTTAGATTGGTTGTATTGTACATTGAAGCAATATTGAATAAGATGGAGAAAAGAGAAAGCAATAGTACTGGAATAGAAATCATATTAATTTGTGTGTTTTGTACATGACATACACTTGAGAAAGATGTATGGCTGTCTACTACCATCTGCCTAATCTAATGTTCCAGATATGTATATATAGATTACAAATCTATAGAGCCTAAAGAGCCGTTATGGAAGTCAAACTGTTTGAGCTTCCATGTGTGACTCTTCACCTTCCGACAATTACATTAATTGGCCTTCAGATGCACAATATGTTGATAGGCATTCTATCATGAATTGAGCTCTGGGAGTCTCAACTGTCATGGTGCAATGTGGCGTGGTGTCTCCACATGGCCATTTGACCAAATTTGCACGCAGGGTGGTGGATGATGTGTGAATTGAGGGTTCTACGCAAAGGTTGTGAGTTTGTGCATTGCACAATTGGTCAATGCTGTCCAAAGGTTGTGTGCATCATGCATGTTGTGCAAAATGATGTGTTGCGCCAAGCGTTGAAGAAAGAAGTTGAGACTGATTGTCCGCATTTCTGCCCCTCAATCCTACAAAAGCTAAGCCCTTGACACTTACACACTCCGCACATATTGGCTGGTGTGCACATTGTTGTCCTTGTAGCTATGTGGCATGGATCCAAGCACTATGCGAAATGAACATGATGCTTGGAGCTGCTCGACAGTGCTGATTTAAGTTATAGACGAAGAGGCACAAGATCAAGAAGAGTGATGGGAGCACTCCGCTACCCAAGAACAAGGATTCTTCAACCAACAGGGGAGGACAATGACCTTTGGCCCCTTGCCATATAGTTAGCAGTAGAAGAAGAAGAAGAAGAGGTTCAAGACAGAGAAAAATGGTTCAATCATTCAAGTCGCTCTTGAGGTTCAACAGAAGAAGCCAACTGTGGGTATCAAGCTGCTCTTGTGGCTGAGATATAATCAAAAAATGAATAATTGCTACCCAAGAACAAGGATTCTTCAACCAACAGGGGAGGACAATGACCTTTGGCCCCTTCCCATAGAGTTAGCAGTAGAAGAAGAAGAAGAAGAAGAAGAAGAGGTTCAAGACAGAGAAAAATGTTTCAATCATTCAAGTCGCTCTTGAGGTTCAACGGAAGAAGCCAACTGTGGGTATCAAGCTGCTCTTGTGGCTGAGATATAATCAAACAATGAATAATTGAGAGATGTGAGATGTATCCGCTCTTAAGGTTCAGGGGAGAAAGAAGAAAAGGTTCAAGCATTCAAGTCGCTCTTAAAGTTCATGGAAGAAAGAAAAAGCTGACTGTGGGACTCAAGCTGCTGTTGAGGCTGAGATATAGTCAAACAATGAGTTATTGAGAGATGTGAGATGTCTCCTTTAGAACGATTAAATAACTTTCCAAAATTGATATACAACAGACCAACCCGTCAAGCAATATTAATACATATTTGGCCTGAATAACTCTCAACCTTCCTTGGTAAACCATTTCTAATGATAATTTCTCTCAACCTTCAGTGGGCCCATATCCATAGTTGTGGCCCACGTCCATAGTTGTCATAGGATCACAATAGAGGCTAGCAAAAGGCAGTCACTTTCATGATGATGTCCACAAGCTAAATGCTTGGGAATTTCATAAAGTCAAATCCTAAAAAAAAAAATTATTTGTTGTCTCCTAATGAAGCAAGATAGATTAAGCTTCATCTTGAAATTCTTATGGTATTAAATCTCTTTGAGCAATCATTTGTTAGCATTGCAATTTTCGTTTTTTGGAAATCCTACTATGTTTACAAAACTTGTGAATTTGGTATCAAACACAAGGGAGATCAAAGAGATATTCAACACAGATGGTTAGATGATGGCTCTAGTAAGACTTTTATCCGGTGAAGATGCCATGTACTCTTCACATTAGCTCTCAATTATAAATGGTCTTTTATAATTGATGATTTAGTAGCCAATATTGCTACATAATAGTGTAGTGATACTTGCAATGCCTTGTGGAGACCAATGCTTCTTGTTCAAGCCCCATTTACTTAAGTTTATAGATTTGAATCGTTATACAAGCAAATGGCTTGTTATGTTCTAGTTGAAAGAATGATATGCCTCTTTCTACGTTTTGTGGTGCATTTTCATTTTATACATTCAATTATCAAAGGATATTGTGAAAGAATTGTACCATGTAATTTTTACAATTCGTAGTGAAGCCTTGGTTGATACATTGGGTCCCTTACGGATTAACTTTCTTTCTTGTTAAGGAAATTGCATAAAGCCCTTTTGTTAAAGACTTTGTAAAGTATCCTATCCAACACAGGAACACAATGGAACCCAACTAAATCTATTTTAAGGGAGGTTATTGGCTCATTCCAGCTCAAGACAAACCATTTTGCAACAATTTTGAATTCTTTTTATGAAATAGAACATGCGAATGAAGTATTTTGTCAAATAGTTTGGAGGATTGAAACAGAGAAGTGCTTCTGTTTCAAGGGAGGATTTATCTGCAATATCACTGTAGTAACTACAGTTCCAATTGGGTTCTAAGAGCATGGCCATCGCCACTGAACTTGATGTTTGTCACAACAGATTGGTCAAACTTTTCCCTTCCACATATTCTCTTCTATTAAGTTATCGGTGCACTCAAAAAATTGCTGATTTATTCGCCTAACAACCAAATCAGTACCTGAACAAGCCACAACAAAAAAGAATTTCAAAACACCCATTGAACTCTCATATATGGTGAGCCAAATTATGTTTACAACGTTTGTAATCATGCTAGTTTGACCTACAATTTATACTCAGATCATGGGCTCTTGGTCCTAGTTCAAAATTCTATTAACGAGATGAGCAAATTAAAATGGAAGCAAAGATGCACAAGTTCTGTTGAATTGCGCTTAATAGAGGAATGCCTATGAATGAGTTTCACTTGGACATAATCTATATTAGAATTACCTTAGAGAGGATTAGCAATACCAAAGCTATATGTGTACTTCTTTCGTTCAATCTCCAACAGATTCAAGCTTTACTAGACCTCATCATCAACCCCATCACAATGAAGTATTTGGTAGCATATTGCGTAGGAATATCACCAAAGCAACCCATCAACTACCATCACTGATTAACATTAAAACATTTGACCATGAATGATAGACGTGGACATAAGTGGACATTTCTAACTTGCTTCCCTTGGTTTTCCATTCTCCCACAAGGATTGTTAGGTGTTTTGGAGCTTCCTTTATATATTTACTGTACTTACCAATAGTATTTTTAGGAGTCAAATGTTTTGGATGCATCATGTTGCCTGATATCATTTGACATCCATCCAACATTTTGAGTACATTACGTGTCTGTACCCATCCTTAGGGAGAAAGAGACCATGAAACTTGTTGTGAGGAAACTCGCAGCAGCTTAATCTCCATTAATAATATTCTATGGCTTCAATTGCAGACAAACTTTATGGTCAGCTTTCTTATTTACAATATTCAATTTCTTAATTAACTGATTTAATAATTAATCCAGAATTAACCCACTCTAGTTAATTTTATAAACTAACTACTTAATTAATTTATCATAGAAACTAAAAACTTACATTCATGTTGGCATTGTCTCTCCTCCTATGCGATTTAAAATTGGTGTCAAGGGCTTTCCTATGCCGAGGCCATTGTCTCCATTAGTTTATAGGTCTCTTTTCTATTTCAATGGTTTCCCTAACTTTACTCTGCCAATAATGATCCTCCTTAACAATCAATCTTGATTTTCTACATATCCATTGCGTTTTGTAAAGTGTGAATGTTCCGTCGGGGCTGATTCATCTAGTCGTAAGCCACTGATGCCTTTGGTATACTATTTAAGTCTGGTTTGGAGATACCTCCCAGTCTCTCCTATGTACGGCTTACTGCAAGAACATGGGACTAATTAAAACCATTTTTGTAACCTTGGATCCAATGGGTCTTTTCAAAAGTCCAAAGTTCTGTGAAGGGTGTTCTAAATTTCTCCAAAACTCTTTGTACATAAGGAATGGTAATTCTAGGTCCCTTCTCTCCATCATTTATGTTCCTTCTTCACCTTATACTTGCTTTGTGCAATGCCCTTTAATGTCTCTTCTCTTGTATCCATTTGACCTCAAGACCTTCTCAAGGTGAACCTTCTCTTGTTCTAAATGTTGTGGGTCCAATATTCTGAAAGCAAACGTTGTTAATATATTAACGATAGCGGCCTTTTGGCAAGGATGGTGGTGACAATCAGCTTGGAGATATAGGTATGTATGAGTATTCTTCCTATATGCCTCATGTGATAAGGTTCCTTTTGGTCTTTATGAAACGAGGACATTGAGGAAAAGCAAGAGGCTCTCTTCCTCCTCCATAGTAGATTGGATTTATTACATTCTCCCATTTAGGTGATTGATAAATTCATAAGGCTTCTCACTACCATGGGACCACTTGGCATTGGTGTCAGCAACAAACCTATCCCACCATTCAAGTTTCAAGGGGTAGGACTTTAAAGCTTTCCCCTCAAAATCTTCCATAAATAGATTTGCAACAATAGGTGATAGTGGTGAACCCATTGCTACTCCTTTTTGCACAAAGATCTGCCCTTTAAACACAGAGAAAGTGGATCGCAAGCATAATCCCACCAATTCAGCTATTTGGGAATATGTAATACCTCTGATAACTCTCATTGTTTCCTTTAGTGGAATTTTTGTGTACAGTGACACTATATCAAAACTTGCTAGTATATCTTCCTCACTCGCCTTGTGATCCTTGATCGTATATACAAAGTGTTTGAAGTCCTTGATAAAAGATAATGCGTGTCCTACTAAAGGTTTTATTTTAGCGGCCAATTACTCAGCAAGAGCATATGTTGGCAAGTTTCTCATTTTGACAATTGGTCTCAAAGGGACCCCATCCTTATGGATTTTTGGTGCCCCATTAATCCTTGGGATTATGGGTGCCTTTGTGATGCAGGACAATCCAAGTCCACAAGAAATCTGGCATCAACCAAAAACATTAGTGTTTTTCAAGCCTTGGAGGATTGATGATTCTAAGTTCTTTAGTTTTACACGCACATCCGCGCAGGAATGCACTTCTGAAAGTGTTTGCATAGTTTTGTGCAGCCTTCTTGGAAGTTTGTAAAGTTCTGAACAGCTTTGAGTATTTTTTGCATGATTTTGCGCAGGTTTCTTTTATGCCCATGAAGTATGCATAGTCATGTGCATCTTCCACTGTTGTGGGAAGTTTCGCTCAACTCAAAGTGACTCCAAGGATCTGGGAAGTCATGCACAACTTCGAGTTGTTTGCATATGCTTCAAGTTTTGCACAACTATGTTGGACCCTAAATTTTATATCACTTTATTCTAAATACTTTTTGGCGAGATGGGCGTGGAAGTGAACCTGGGCGCAAAAGCAAGCCAAGGCACGGAAGACCTTGGCGCAAAAGAAGCATGATGCGAAGAAGAAGGATGCAAGAAACACGGAGGAACCAAGGGCACAAGACTCAAGAAATGGCGTATGACTTGGACAAGGGCGCGGAAGGCGGAAGCAATTAAGAAAACGATTCGCACGAGCATCAAAGGAGAATAAGTCAAGCATGGATCTAGCACCAGCCTGTGAGAAGATAGGCACACGACATTGTATATCTAGCATAGAGCAGGTATATAGGAGCAGTTAGGCCCAAATCTACAGGTATTCAGTGTAACAACGTGCCACGACTCATTGTTGATTAATGGTCGTTGGCAAGTCATCATTTTTATGTTAATGGTGTAAGTGAATGATCGGGGTAGAATCATGTATAAATAACCCTAGATTTACTTTAGAAGGGTGTTGTTAATGTTGTTAGTTGTTGTTGTGTAATGGTAAATTTAATCTTGAGCGTATATTTTTGATACGCATCAACATGAATAAATGGAATACTTGTGTTGATTGAAATACATGTAAACTTGTTATGGAACTACTGGCACTAATATTCTTTTTCTTGCTTTGTGCCCTTCTTACTTGTGATAAATAGTTTAAGTATGGAATGATTGCATGGTATGAGTTAGTTCAACTATGATAGTGTTAATTAGACTAAGTGCCTGTTTGAGCACCTTAGTATAGGAAGACCAATGTGTATACCATTGCACAACAGAACCGACGAGAACCAGTCTTAAGCCGTGCGCTTCGGGTGAGCATGCAAGACTAATTCTCGCGTGATAAGCCAATGCGCTAGCGAGTTGGATCTCTTCTCTTTGCACGCACGACCAGGGAAAGTAATGTTAAACTAAAGGAAATGAACCCAACAAACTACAAAGATCTACACATCATGAGCAACATAAGGGCCTAGATTGTTCAACCATAAGGTGCTTTGTGCCTGATTGTACCTACAAAGTGCTTGACTAAGACTTACATGCACGCCAACACAGACATCTGCACACAATCAATTAGGAAGTTATAACTGATAGAAGTTGAAAGGTCACAAAGGAAATATGAACCATCACATGTATGGGAGATGAAACAGTTAAACTTCCATAACATTCTTGAAGACAAGGAGATGGATTCCTTTCAAAAAGGGGGTCGACTCAGTGGGTTCAACAGCGCTAAAGATTGGAAGATGGAAAAATAATTCTTGAGAGGCCATTAGAGGTAGTTGCAAGAAAAGACTTATTGGGAGTGCACAAGCCTGAACAAAGAGCTGTAAGCTTGAACCACATCCATGAATGGACTTATATTGTAACACTACATATTTTGCAGTCTGAGTTGAATCTAAGATTCGTGTTGTGTGTGTTGTAATCTTCTCATTGAAGCAATAAAGATAATGTTTGATTTGTTTCATTATGCGCAAGGACTGTGTCTATGCCCATTTACAAATGTTGAAACCATAGGCTGCAGAGTCTAATGTTGTTGTTCATTTGACACCCTAACCGAACAACCTTTGTTTGTCATCATCATCCATGGATGAACCCTTTATCGCCTTGGTGACATGTTCACCACTTTGTTCAAGGGATTCCTAGTGATTCTTGTGTAGTTTCCACTTGTGGTCAGATGCCCTAGCATATTTGTGTCATAGTCCCTCCTATTCATAAGAACCATAGTGTTTCCTTTATCCACCTTTAGGAAAACTATATCTTTATTACTTCCAAGTCTTCTAAGGGGCTTTCCTCTCTCATGATATTCCCCTTTGGTAGGCGTGCTTTCCTTAGTGCCAGTAAATATTCCGCTCTTAACTCCTTTGCTACATTCTCTCTAGCTTTCTCACACCAATATCTATGTCAATTATAATATCTTCATAAGGGGTCTTTGATGGGCAACCGCAAAGCCAAGGCCTTTACCTAAAAGTTTTTTGGTTGGATTATCTAAGCCAAGGTTAGAAAGATTCAATACATTTTTATTAATCGTACCTTTAATATTTTCCTTGGTTAAACAAACTATAGTTGGTTGTGCTTTAATCATGTTTTCTTTCCTCCCCATTATTGGTCTCAAATTATAACCATGGTTTATGTTGTGGGGTGGAATTTTCTTTGGGCTTGTGACATCATTGGTAGTATTAGATTCTACAATATCAGTTCTACCCAACGAGCCTATTAAGTATTAAAAAGCATTGTCTCCTATGCTCACATCAGCCCTATTCTCCATAAATGATACATTGGCTTCATTTGTTGTGTTTCCACCTCAGCCCTAGCATTCTAACATGGGCCATCCTCATTACTCTCCTCCACACATTCTTCCAAGGGTGAATGTGATATAACATATCCACTACGATGATCAACCACGGTTTTAGAGTACACCATGTCTTTTTTAACAGAAATTGAATCATTAATTTGCACAATTGTATCTAGGGAAGCATTGTTATCAGCTTCTACAATATTTCTCTTCCCAATGTTATTTAAGTTTCCAAATGTAGAGACCCCTTCTAGTTTCTAGTTTAGAAGCTAGGAATAAGTCGTAATTGTGAGGCCAAGAGAAAAATATGTGTTAGTTTACCTCTTTCTAATTTTCGAAAAGGAATTTTAAAGGAACCCAAATTTTCATAGTGCTCTTTACTTTGGAGATAAAAAGAAACCTCTGATTCCTTTTTTCATTTATAACGCCAACGTTTCAGATCTAACATTTAGACCCCTCTCCAGCACTTTGGATTGATCCACAGACAGGAAATGTAGGTAATAAAAATAATTACACATTGGAATCCAGATAAAAGCAAAAAGAGATCTTAAAGATTTAATTTTTGACTCCCAAACCTCCTCTATATCTGGAACACACACAATAGACCAAGCAATAGGATAGAAATTCTTTTGATGATGATGATAATGACAAGTAGCCTAAAGGTGATATGAAAGAATTATACCCGGCCTCTTAAGGATTTGTTTCACAGCTAACATCACATTGGGCACTCAAGCAAGTTTAAAATGGCAAAATATTAGTCACTAACTTGAGGTTTTTAACCAACTGGCGAGAAATCCTTTGATTTTGTCTAAAAATGGGAGCTAGTTTAAGGCTGTACATGGTCTTATGCTTAGCAGCATCCCCATGTATACAAAGTTTTATATATAATCAAACAATGATGCTTCTATGATGATGGAATCAACGGAAGAAAATGATGGCAATGCCCATCATCTTTATCAAATCCCTTCTAACTCCAACCAAACCAAAACCCTTTTGACACAAACCACAATAATTCCATACCAGTGCCAACTTCATGTGTAAAATGTCTGAGCACTATGTAAGCAAGCCCTACAAGATAAGTGTTCAATTGCTCTATCTTATGGACCATAAAGGTATACTATATTTCAATATGTGCACTTCTATTTTGCATGGATATCTCACCATGAAAACCTTGCCATAAGAAAAGGCACTCAATATCCACCTCATCACAACAAGAATTGAAGTCGATATTTCTTTAGGAAACCAACTTGTGAGTCTCAACTATGAATAATGCAGTTGACTAGTGGATGATCATTAAGATTTATATTTCTTTAGGTAACCAACTTGTGAGTCCAACCTATGCAAAAACAAGTATACTGGTGGATGCTTCCTAACACTTGAATAAATTTCCTTCATAAAATGTAACCATTGCTTATATCAAGCATGTATTTGTAGTAAAGGCATTTCTATTATTTTACAAAATGCAAAGAACACATAACAATTAGATTGATTCACTATCAGTACTATACTGTTTGAATGTGCTAAAATAGTGATTCTACAAGAAGGTAGAGGGGATTCGATTTGCAAGAGAAGGAATAATATCCTAGAAATGCTCCTTCAAATCCGCTAGAAGATCTGCACAATGGTTCTCTCACCAGACCCTACAAGCACACTTGAAGAAGGTGACCAATCATAGCAGTTATAGCTGTCATACAAACCCCCTGAAGACTTGAGTAGGTTAATGCTATGATGTTGATGTTGATGTTGATGTTGATGTTGATATAACAGAAACAGCAATAATTAAATCCATGGACCGTAGTGCTCACCACCGAAATAATAGGTAATAAATGTAATAATTAAACTTAAGACAATTGAAAATGTTACCCTGCTATACATTGATATATTACTTATTATCTTCTTCCATTTTAATATGATGATTAAGGAGTATTATAGTATATTGTATCCAGCATATCAAAAAATTGCATCACTTTGCAGGTTGCAAGAGGTGGAGCCTGTAACAGTGGTATCAAAGCTCCGATTTTAAACAGCCCCTTGCCCTCTTGTAAGATAACATCAAGAGATATAAATAAGAAATTGTTGAAATGGTAGCAATAAGATAAGTTGGGAAATTGAACCTTATTGGAGGAAACTTCATGAGAAATAAATAGATAAAATATCAAAAGAAATTGCACATAAGTAAGAGGCCTAACCCAAAATCTGCTCAGCTTTTGCAGGGATATTCAAATTGAGTAGGTTTTGATGCATTGTAAAACAGTTATTTCAAAGCCACTATCAATTTTTTGCTGCTATGAAATTGGCAATAAGAAAGTATCATCTGATAAAGTTACCCTTTCGCAACCAATCTTTTCAAGATGGATATCTTAATACCCTAGAAAGAGGATTATTTGATTTTATGATGAACAACACAAATTCATTGATTATTTTGTTAAAAAGATAAAAAATTGAATGTTCTGAATAGCAAATTTGAATCTTAAAAGGCATTTAACTCTATGATAGAAAGTTATTAATATCTAATAATAATCTTGACCCCAAATTTAAGTTGTAAGATTTTACAAAGTCCAGATAAGTTAGGAATTTGGATTCAAGTTGCATGATCTACCATATGCAGGCCTTGAATATGTATCTCTTAAGTCCCGATATTTTATTTCCAATTGAAATCGTCTAGGGAAATGAGGAGAAAAGACCAAACTTGCACTACTAAAATATCGATGAAGTCTTTGATAAATGTATCTTGTAAAGGTCAAGTATGTGGAGAGAGAGCGAAGTAGTTGATGTCTTGTATACAACATTGTGTGATGTTTTCTGAATGCCAATGTGAGTGCAAGTGTTGGTCACGTTCCTAATATCAATACCATTTAAAGAATCAGGAGTTGTAAAAGGATTCTCCAGTCATCATTTTGCACCAAACTTGGCAGTGACATGTGTCTAGGGAACTCATCTAAGGTTGGGTGGGTATCAGTCCCATTACAGTGGGATTTTCTTAATGCAACTTGTTGCAGTTCTCCTAAATGAATGGTTGGGAGACCTGATAAATTTGACAAACAAGCTTGTAATTAGATGTATTGTTGAATAAGATTGTGTGTTTGTAATCCTTAACTTAGCACTAAGGACAAGAATTTTAGATCTTATGATATGAATGTGAATGGTGGTTGTATTTCGTTGCATGTCTAATTGATGTTGGATACATATCTTGTATGATGCAGAACTTGACAAGATCATGCCTGAGCAAGGGTCCAACTCCCTCCCCCTATTTGCTGAAAACAAGCATGATGGTTAAATTAATAAAGAGAGAGTATAAAACCCTACGGAAAGAATTCCTTATCATTCACCACCATTCCTAATCATTTTGGATGGTGTATGCAACTATAACAGATCTGTGATTTCATTATTATAAGGAGGATAACTTCATCTGGAGAAGGCCAACTCCCATAAGCAGACCCCAGAACCTCAATAACTTGCCTCAGGAAGGTGGAAACCTGCATTTAAGATTGCTTCACTACTGACTAAAGGTGCTATCATTAAATTTTGTGCAGATTAGTATTAGTTTACATATATTGGAGACACTCAATCGCATGAGAAGATCAATATTGTATAATTTGGCCCCATGATGGAGATTGCCCTACCCCTGTGATTGTGATTAAGGTTTTTCACAATTGCTTAGGTAAGCAATTATACACCTCATTTTTTCTCCTGTTTTCATATCTATGTTTGAAGCATGGAATTTACCTCATACTCATGACTGAAATATAGATGATTCACAAATGATTACTTTCTTTCTCATAAAAATTGTACATGGTTTGCAGAAAACGGGCACATAAATACATTCATAAGCCCTAGAGGACCTCCTCTTAGTGAAATGGTCAAGTGTACACTAAGATTATAAGGTCGAATGATGGTGATGATAATATGATGCATGCATCGGTTATTGAGGAATGCTTATTTATGTTTGCACGTTGCAGCCTTGTAGGGAGTAGGAATTGGCTCAAGTTCATCACATGAGTTTCTCATAACTGGTGTTAGGCTCACTAAATACCATTGGCACAAGCACTTCTATGCCAATGAAGATATGCGCAATGTTTATAGACCTAACATTCTTATCCTTTTAAAGCAATATTGAATTGTTCTAGTTGACCCTTTTTCTCAATTCAGCACTAGTGAAAAGGTATTCTACATGCAATAGTATTGTAAAAGGAGGTAACTAATGAGACTATAAATATCTTGATTCTCATATCCTCCATGTGGTGGATTATGTCATTATGTGTATTCTTCTATTGGAGTAGCTATGGAGATTATTCATTAAGGATAATATCATACTTGTATGACGTAACCCTACCTAAAAGACAGTTTGCTATAAGCATCTTCATTAATTTTTAAAGTAAATTGCTTAGGTTTCTTTTATATTTCTATTGTATTTTCATTTTATTATAGTCAATAGCAGTGTTTTCTTCTAATCTGGATTCTGGTTCATAACAAGTGGTATCAGAGCAGCAATGTTAGGAAAATACTTGATCATCTTCTTGCTCCGTGATCCATGAGTTTCTCCCAAAGGACAGGTCTGATCTCGATAATTATTTATGTATCCATCTCAAATTTATTAAGTCTCTCACAGCCCTAGTTATCCATGGGACAGTATTAATGTTGCATGTTTCTTATTCCCCTTTCCAGTCATTTCCCCTTACTCAAAAATAATAGGATTGTTGTTTAGAAACTCACTCCATCCAGAAATACATAAAGATCAATGAAGCTTTCCAGTCAGGATATACTTGTTAAATACATTTGAAACTCTATTAGCAGGTCTTTGTCCTGAGGTATGTGCCCCTTCTAGTTGAGATGGATTCTATAAGCATATTTCACTTTATTACCAAAATCATCTTTGCAAAATCAGCCGTAAATGTAAAAATACATAACAGGAAATGATAAGTAAATGGTCAGAAGCAAATATTTTATGTTTTTCATATTTATATGTCTGAATCTCCAATGTTGCCCCAAACTTGTATACCTCTTAAAAGTGGGCAGAAACTAGAACTATTTACTGACAATTTGTAACACATGCAGAATGAAGCATATTGAAGGAGTATAGCACACTCTAAATATGATTACATTGTTCCAACTACCTTTTTCCAACAAGCCTTGCCACCAAGGTATCATGCAAATGAAATACAAGTAGTCTTCCAGAATGGGTTGCTTGCTTAAATTCAAGTTTCCTAGTAGTGTAATGATTCTGGATAGGAATTCGAAATATCATCATATAGTAGGACTTGACTCCATACAAGCTTCAACTACATACTTCTAAAATCTAAGGGTTATGGTTAATTTGATCAATCGATATCATTAGTAATTCACACCAAAAATGTTGTTAAGAACAATTATACATAAATATTAAAACTACAAGAAAAGCCCTAGGTTAATTTTCATGAACAATTAAGGCCAGATAATGATGCAGTTATACATATTCTTCAAATAAGTTCAAGCCTATGTTATTTGCACAGATAACAACTATATGCATTAAAAGTAAAACCTATGAACTATACACGTTAAAACCTATGCCGCTTGTTAGACACTGCAGACTAACCATGAGTCCAAACCTGTCTTATCATTACGAGTAACTGCCTTAAAATGAAAACATAAATTGCTCCAAGGCCTATCAAATTTGCAAAAAGACAATTCTACTGCCATATGATCGGTACAATCGAGAGAAGGAATTGCTGCTTCCTACCAGATAGAATGGCTTCAAACTTATATTTTTAGTAAGTCAGAAAGAAAGGCAATTTATTGGTGAGGAATACTAGACCAATCCACAAAGAATTCACAAGAAGAATGACGGTATATCAAGGAAAGGTTAATATAAGAAGAACTCATAATATTTTGTCATGATATATGATCGGAGTACTGGGAATCCAAAGTGTAGTTCAGTAATATCCTCAAATTTTATTTAAGAATATATAAGCAATTCTTACTCTCAATTTTTATGGGTAATAATTGTATTTATGTGAAACCATATAAGAATTGTGTATATGCCCCAAAATAAAATTTCAGGATATCAGATAATTGATTTTTGTGGGATTTTACCCGTAAATGTTTAAGCCATCTCAAGATGACCTCCACGAGAAGTCATTACCCTAACGACATTTTTTCTTCAAATATTTTTAGTAGTAATCAAAAGGAAAAGTGACCCACATGGCACATGAGCGCCACAAGCATTTATTACTTAGGTACTTGAAAAAAAATTAGGATATTATTGAACTGTCCTACTTGGAAGCAAAATATACTTTGTATTTCTAGTATTTCTAGAATGTAGGTATATCAAAGAAAGGTTAACATAAGAAGAACTAATAATATTTAGTCATGCTATATGATCGGAGTATTGGGAATCCAAAGAGTGGTTCAGTAATATCCTCAAGTTTTATTTAAGAATATATAAGCAATTCTTACTCTCAATTTCTATGGGTAATAACTGTATTTATGTGAAACTCGTATAAGAATTGTGTATATGCACCAAAATAAAATTTCAAGGTATTAGATAATTGATTTTTGTGGAATTTTACCCCTCAATGTTTAATCCATCTCAAGATGACCTCCGCGAGAAGTCATTACTCTAATGACATTTTTTCCTCAAATATTTTTAGTAGTAATCAAAAGGAAAAGTGACCCACATGGCACACGAGTGCCACAAGCATTTATTACTTGGGTACTTGAAAAAAAATTAGGATATTATTGAACTGTCCTGGTTGGAAGCAAAATATACTTTGTATTTCTAGTATTTCTAGAATGTAGGTATATCAAAGAAGGGTTAACATAAGAAGAACTAATAATTATTAGTCATGATATATGATCGGAGTATTGGGAATCCAAAGCGTGGTTCAGTAATATCCTCAAGTTTTATTTAAGAATATTTAAGCAATTCTTACTCTCAGTTTCTCAGGGTAATAATTGTATTTATGTGAGATTCATATAAGAATTGTGTGTATGCACCACAATAAAATTTCAGGATATTAGATAATTGATTTTTGTGGGATTTTACCCATAAATGTTTAAGCCATCTCAAGACAACCTCCACGAGAAGTCATTACCCTAATGACAATTTTTCCTCAAATATTTTTAGTAGCACTCAGAAGGAAAGGTGACCCACATGGCACACGAGCATCGCAAGCATTTATTACTTGGGTACTTGAAAAAAAAATTAGGATAGCATTGAACTGTCCTGGTTGGGAGCAAAATATACTTTGTATTTGTAGTACTCTGGTATCAGGTATTAATATTATTAGTTATCCTTCTAATACCTTTTCTTTGGTTTATCTACAATATTTAAGTATTGTGTGAATTCTCTACATTTCTAGTGCGGGGTTGTTGACAAAATGTATGGAATAACAAAGAACAATAGTCCACGGTGCAGCTTTCTTAGTTAACTAAGAGTAACAATGCAAAAGCACTAAATAATTTAAGAGGCTTTCTTATAAGGCTAAAGGAATAAGGTTAATTCTCATCTTGCTTGCAAGCTTCTACTATTAGGGTTGTTTCACTGTAACGAACAAATAAGCACGCAAAATCCTTACAGAACAAAAAAGAATATGGCTATATAATTCATATAAGGCCGCAGGCTTCTTGTACCAGTAAATGATTGCGGTAATTTAACATTTCTAATCAAATAATGACAAAAATATTAGTTTATTTAGGTTGGATTGTCCGCGGTATGACATTGTGAGAGATTTATCTAGTGCCAACTGCGTAATGAAATTCACTACTAGAGCTTTCTAACAGGTTATCTACAAGAGCTTTTTGCAAATGCTTTCCTGTGAAAATCTTTGTTCTAAAAATTGGTTACAAAATAATGATGTAACTTGCTTACAAGATTACAAGTAGCATTACTGTCTATTACTTTGTAACTCTGATAATCAATTGCTATAGAACCCTTATTATAAGGCTTGTCGTATAACCCTAACACCGTAAGGTGCTGTAGCTAGTCAAACAAATTGTAATAATATCACTGCAATATTTATCAAGTGCAAGTAGTTAAGGTCATATTGAATGTATATTTCCAGCGCAGCTGAATAAGGCTATTTTGACTGGATATTTTAAATGTTTAAACAAAGTGAGATGTAAATTGCATAATATTAAAGAAAAATAAACTGTATTAATTTGACTTTACGGTTTGCAGGGTTATACAAGTGACGGAAAAACCAAGGTTATTTATTCATCGTAAAAGAAGAAGCCATTCATACGCAAAATTCATCAGAATAATGTTCACAGAGAAATTTAAAAAGATACACGTACCGTAAAATAATAGCGCTCCGTCCTTTAGTTATTCTCTGTTTCGGCAACCGCGCCGCGACTCGAACCTGGGCCGATCGGAATGTAAAACCACGTCAATTGCCGCACATAAAAGGCCCTCAAGTAACGTAATTGGACGGCAAACATTTCTGCATTTTCACTTTGGCATATTTTCCCTGCATAACACGCCTTCTGTAATGTTCTAGAAGGTTCCTGTGCAGAGTCGTTGTAAATGATTTTGGTAAAAAAGGATTTGCATAGATGAAATTTGCAGAGTGGGTAAATCTGTCTAAGTAAAATTGTGATTCGATGATGTAGTAGTAGCATTTCAGGGTTGCAAAATCTGTGCATCGAAGATTTTTTGAAGTGCTTTGGCGAAATAATACCGGGAAGGAGACCATTTTTTTTTTTTCGAAAAGAAATATGGCTTGGCGCGTGAATTATATGGTTAAAGCGCGCCTGCGTATTTACGCAGAAAGCTCTATTATACAGGTGCTGCAAAAGGCTGAGCTCTGCGTACTGCGTATTTTCTTCGCCTTCTTTACTTATTTTTGGCTTCGAGTTTCTCCTCCTTTATTTGTGACCTTCCTCCTCGTTTTTCATAATTTTTGGGAAGCGAAAAGTTGATTTTGCGGTCCCTATATTTGGGCCTCCAATTCGGGCGGTTTTTTTATTATTTTTTTAAAATATATATGATAAAATTTCATTGCAAAAATTATGAAGTACAAAAAATTAAGGGCATATTATATTAATATAATATAAAAATATAAATATATATATATATATATATATATATATATATATATTTTTAAATATTAATGGAGGTAATTTTATTTTATAGATCATATAATTATAAAAAAAAATTTAATGTAGAAGTTCAAAGTTATATAAATATCGGCATCTTTATCAATGTTTTGGATTATAGATAGTGTATTATAACTAATGAGTAAGCGTACATTTAAAAATAGAGCATTCTTTCAACTAAGAGGTACGACTAGAGAGCATCCACAAATATAAATTTTGAGAAAGCCTTCTCTTTAATAAAAGTAACATTTCAATCCCTCAAAAAAACCAATATAAAAGTAAAGGTTATTAACAAAAACTGTAACAAAATATTTCAAGGGCTCCACCAAGCATTATAAAAGAAAATCGCAAAAAAACAAAACTAAAGAGAAATAAGCCCACCCTGAGGAAGAGGAGAAGGATGCAGATCAGTGATGTGTCCCCCCGCCCATTGCCACCGATTGGGTTGATAGTGTCAACTAAGAGCTCCCATTTTATTCGCCCTCCACCGGTTGTGAGTGAACAAGAAAAATAGAAAAATCGATACATGTGAACTTTCCCTATCGAGTCAATGGGACCCAACCTCCTATGTCATGTGGTGAATGTTGTTGACAAGGCTAAGAGGGAAAACCCAACCAACTTTTAAGAAAGATGTATTATTTGTAGTCACCATGGTCATACCCCTAGTAAGGGCATTGTGGCAAGAGGAATTTAGAGGCACCCTACTAACAATTCATGGCATGTTACCCAATGGAAAATCCACTACTAATAAGTATGTGGATGTTCCACCTCTAGTCGTTGTAGACACTAAATTTGAATTATATAGCACCTCAGTCTTGTACACTTGGTAAATACCTACCATGGTTTTACCCTTCAATTATAAGACTTTCTCGTTGCCAAAAGGCTCATTTTCACTATCTCTTTGTGCCAAAATGCTTATCTCTTAGTCTAACCACTGTTATTCTAATGACCAGGCCTTCTATACTATGCAAAATACTATAAACCTAATAATTATCCTTCTCTACTAATTTTAGACCTATACACATTTTTTAGCTTCCTAGACACTTGTGTCCCAACTAGACGCCTACATTGACACAAGTGTCCCTTTTCAAACTAGGTGTCAAGTGCCCACAAGTCATCTACTTTGCATATGAAATGTATCCTAAAGGTTGACCTAAGTGCTTTAGTGCGAGATATTTTCAAAATGGATTAGTATGTATATAAGATCAACCCTCATTCATTAGGGACCAAAAAGACCTAGTAAACACTAATAACTCACGAGGCAACTTACCAAGAACACTGAATCAAATATTCAAGTGAGCAAATCTACCATATTCATTCATATTTCCACATCAAGCATAGGAACATTATCCCCATAGGTTTGACGTATTGAAGGAGCATCCCATGAGCTATATTTACCAAGTTACAAGCTAGGTCACTTTATGTATTTATTTATCACATATTGCATCATCATGCACACACAAGCCAATACATGGGGGAAAACTACATAAGTTTGAGGCCTTCTTCAGAGTATTGGCTATGTAGGCAGTACCCATTGATAGAGAGGTACTTGGGATAGCTTGACACCATGTGCCCACTAACCCATTTTTTTCACAGTCGCTTTAAGGGTGAGAAAGTTAAGGTTTTATCATTTGATAAAGAGTGAATCTATGTGCACAATATGAACATACAAAAGGAAAGGTGACAAAAAACTTATAAGGTTCTAGGTGGTCACATTCAAATTCAATCATTATTATGTATTGGACACTTGTGTCCAACTTAGACACCAGCATCAAGTAACTATTCAGATCCAATGTACATGTTCGATGCCACAAAATGTGAAATTTCAAAATATGGCAATTATTCTAGAATCTTGATCCAGTCTACTTCCAACTTATTTCAAATCAGATATACATATGCACAGTGAACCAACTAAGTACTATTATTTTTATTTTATTGCAATATTAATCAATAGTTTTACTTTTTATTTTTGACATATCTTAATATTATAAATTCAAGATATTTTTTATCTAAATTTGTAGATTAGTTTACCTACTATATATATATATATGTTTATCACCCTTGTGCTTATTCATTTCTACATTCTTAATCCTATGTACCCTTGTATCAATCAAAATTAGGGTTAAACATTTAGTGAACCCAACCTTTATGTCTTTATATGCAAACCCTAATTTGGCTTAGGGTTTCCTATTTTTTTTATTGTTGTAATTTGCCTCAAATTCTAAATCTCTTGTTTATAAGCAATATAAAATGTTAATCAAAAAATTTGTTTTTAGATGGAAGATAAAGAAGCATTAGTTACTCATCTTAATAATAAGGGTTTAATGGATGCATTTTTGTATGTTGTAATAGATGAAATAAATAAGCATGCCAAGGTTAAGGCTTCATCATCTAGTGATGGTGAATCCTTAGATGGTACTACAACTAATTCTATACCAAAAACCCTCCTCCTGAGCACAACATCACTTCATACCTCTAATGGGGGCACGGTTATGTGTTTACACCATTGTTCCTTGAAACAAATCCTATTATTGCTACATCCTCCATGGGAAACATTAACATGTCAATCTAATTACCGATTTCAATGCCTATATCCACTCAAACTATGGTACACCTCTTTTGGTGACTTCTCACATTAGTGATAAAAATGTGCAAGATCTTGTCCAAACTATAAAACTTTTGCAAACTAAGGTTAAAAATATTGAACAAAATTCTATAAAATCACCTTATGTTATTGATTCACAAGAGGTTTTGCATAACCATATTGCACCTAAAATATCTTTGCACCCCTTTCCAACCAGTGTTGTTTCACCTAAGTTTACATTTTATGATGGTAAGGATGATCCTAAACATCATTTTCAATCTTTCCTTGTGGCATGCCTTGATTATGCCTCAAATGATAAACTTTTGAGTAAAGTATTTCCAAGGAGCCTTAAGGACTATGCTCTAAGGTGGTTCTATAATTTATCAATACAATCAATAAAAAACATTCAAACTTCATACAGATCAAGGTTTTCACAGTTCTCTATCAACATTAATGAAAAGGTTTCTTATGCCCAATTTGTAAAAATCAAACAAGGAACCAATGAACCTATCAATGAATATGTCTTTAGGTGCAAGACAATGTTGGTTAAAATGTCCAATCCAATGGCAGATAAAGAACTTCAAGACATCTTCAAGAAAAATTTGCTTGATCCATTACATGAGTCCATTAATTAAAAAAAGTTAAATCTTTTGATGACTTATGTCATATTGTTCGTGATCGTGAAATAAAACTTATCTCATTGAACCAAAATAAATGTGTAGCAAATACACCAACTGCATCCACTACCAAGTTCATTATTAAACTAAGCTAGAAGGTAAACCCTACAAAACCTTTAAAAAAAAACTACTATAGTTAACGCAGTGTCACAACAACTTAATTGATTATCTTATATAATGCACCAAAGAGACAATTTCATTGCTTGTACAAGTATATAGCTTTATTACTTCCAAAGCTTGTGGAGTGTCACCTCATATCTCTCCCTCATTTTATAGAGGTTGATATGAGTCGACCTCTACCCAAAAGATATGATGCAAATACTTATTGTGACTATCACCAAGGCCCTAGGCATTCTACAAATAAATGTTTTACCTTGAAGCATAAGATCCAAGACCTTATCGATGACCATAAAATTACATTTGATGATCCTCCAAAAGAATCATGTTCACAACCTGGTGATCACCAAAATCAGAATATATTTAACAACCCTTTACAAGACCATTCTAAGAAAGAACCAGAGATACAAATGGCATATAATGCACATCCTCCTCCACCATATTATGGACACCCATTAGATGGGTTTATTAGTAATTATACATGACATACATCCCCCATGATTTAGAGACATTCTATTACTTTTGATGACAGTGAGATTTTGGATGATGACTAGATCTTCAGTCATTATTTATTCAAGCATAGCTTGACAACCAGCCTATACATAATGTTATTATTGATAATGATGTTAGTGATAATGTTTTCACCATGACATTACTTACACATTTGAGATATACACATGATGATTTAAATTCTTTGACCAAAGTGGTCAAAGCATTCGATGGAACCTCAAGCAGGTCTTTGGTGAGGTTGACTCACCTTTATAAGTTGGCCTAACATATTTGGTTACTACATTATCAATTATACCATACACAGGAGTCTTTGATATGTTATTAGGATGACCTTGGATACATACACTACACACAATACCTTCTATAGTGCATAGGTGTGTTAAATACATTCATGCAAACAAGGTAATTATAATCTCCAGAATTCTATATGAACATCCACTTGAACAAAAGAAGTTTATACATAAGTAGTTAATTATCAAACCTAATATAGTTAATCATCCATGAAAGGGTAAGCAATAGGTAATCCCCTTTCTTAGGTAGTCAATACTTGAGAGACCATTGCATCAAAGATGCACAGTGAGTTCTATAGAATCTTCAACTACTACTACACAACATATTCAATTACGTAGAGCAACCAAAGATGTTCCCATTTCAACTACTACAAATAAACCACAAAGCACTCAGTAATGGGTTCCAAAAACCCCCATTCCTTTTATTATTTCTTCATGACCATAAAGTCTTATTATATGTAGGTAAAGCATCACAAATCCTGCAATGCCTAATATTACACATATACATACTCATTGGCAATACCACCAATTTATTGGCACCAGGTTCTGAGGGGGGACATACCTATGAGCATCCCTTGGATGAGATCATATGATAGTTTTTTCTTTACAAATATGCAAAAAATACCCAAATAATTAAAAAAAATAAAAATTCAAACATATTTAGCATTTGCATGTCTTATTATCTCCTTAGCATCCATGTCATTAGTTCTATGTTGGTAGATAACATATCATTTTCTTTTTATATACACACATATGTTTCACGCATCTTTTGAGTATGATATAGGCATACCCAAGCACATGATATATGCACATATGTATGTTGGGCCTTTCCTCTACTCACATCATTAGTACGTTGGGGGCATTTTTTTTCTTGATCACAATACACCCAAGTTACATTATTATATGATCATTTTCATTGTCATGTTTGAGCTTATGTACTTACACATGCCTTTATCCATGCTTATATTTAGTATGATATGTTTATGTTGGTTTCTTATAATTCCATGCTTTCTTTTTTATACACTTTCTTGAGTGTGTTACTTGTTTGTTATTGCTTTCATTATATTTTTTGTTTGAGCATTTGAATATGCTCTATTGTTTGTAGCCCCATGACTTTCTTTACCTATCATGACATTTTCATATGTCATATTTTGTTGTGTATAGACATTTGAACATGTATTTATATGTTTTGTGGACATTTAACTAAGTCATGTCCCTTCGATTATGCGACATTTGAACATGCCCCTTATATGCAGTCACTTTGGACCATTACCTTTTGTTTTGCTTTCGAGTGCTCTTTTATGTGTGTTTGATTGCTTACGGAGCTTGTATTATTACTCTCTAAATATTGCCATGATTTACATCATGCATCTTAGGATTTTATGTGATCATATACTATGTACCCCTTTGTTATATCTACCTAGACATGTTACTCCTATATGCTACGTGATCCATTCACATATTATACAGTCATCTTATCCTTTTGGGGTTAGGTAACTACTAGTTTATACTTTCCCTCATCTCAAAAGGGGGGAATATCAGTGGGGTCAAGTCACAAAGGCATGATTTTGACATTTTTCATAGTTTCATATTACAATAGGAGCATGTTCTCCATACTTACAAAAGTTTTCAAATTCTCCAAATTTTGTAATAATATTGTATATAGTTGTTAATCCTAGGTGTCTTTTGTCTTATTAGGTAAATTTTGTCTTATTCAATAAGCTGATTTCCATTCTTGTAGAAATGGGAAGAGTCACACTAGGAGTGTGAAGTGAACAACCATTTTGGCTTTATAATGTAATGTTTGCTCCTCTTTTCAAATTGAATCATGAAATAGAATTTCATGTGCATTCTAAATATAATCCCTATCAGTGGTATTAGACCCTGTAAGTTTTGATTTTTTCTTTCTTTCTCCTATAATCTAGTTATACGGCCTGCAAATTAGAAAAATTAGCATTTGTATGACTATTTTGGCAATATACCAACCCTAGCAAGGAGGCATTTTAGGTTTGAGGAAGGTGTTTTAAACTACGTAACACTTGTTTGGCAGTGAATCATTCTCATTATTTGACAAAAGGTAATAGAGGCATCTTGATAATTTCAGACCTGTGTAACATCTATCTGGATATCATTTTTTCAGTGTGTTACTTATTCTTATTTGCCATGTAATGAGTGGGATGCATTACTACCTGTATGTGGCACAACTTCTGATGAAATGTCTACATTCAAATCAACATTTTATAATTTTGACATATTTCTTGACCTAGAATCTTGGCATGACAAAAGTGTAGTAGACTATTTGTTGGTTCAAAAGACACATGCCAATCATATGTATCCCTACACATGGCATGAAGGTGAAAATAAAATACGACACTATAATCCTTGTTTTTATTTGCTCCAAAAGAGGCATATAGGTCTTTGATAACAAATGAAAGGACATTATTTTGTTTTTTATGATCTCATGCTATTACACCTAGTTGTACAATGCATTATTTGGTGATGAAATTTATTTACTATATTGAAACTCATTCATTTCTTTATTATGTGGATATTCTCATTATTGTATTTTCTGAAGTTTAGACTTATGCGTAGACCTGAGAGGAAGGCGTAGATCATTTTATCTCACCTTCACTTTGATCCAAAACTCAGGAGATTTGCATGAAAGATAATTCAAGAAACAAGAATAACATAATTGTAATAATGTTATCTCTGAGAAGAGATGCTTTATTGATCAAATTTATAGATCCAAACATATGTCTATCTCTTAGAAGAGATGTATAATTGAATTTTCAAGATACAGCTATTTTTATACATACTTTGAAGGTAGGAGGAGGATGTGGAAGGCCACCAATCTTGAGGGAGATGAAGTGGTTCGACTTCCATGATTTACAACATTACAGAATTTAAGAAATTACTATTTTTAAAAACTTATTATTTTTAGTTGCACTATTAAAATTGAAATTTAGGACACTTATATTAGGATTTTAGGGGTCAAAAACCATCAATCATATCTCAATACCATCTCATCATGTTTTCCTCATTCTTAGCTTTCTAACAGTTCAAATGAAGCTCGCAAAAGTTATACCACCAATTAGGGTTGAACCGTCACCTAAATTGTCACCTAAAATGTTGCTCAGATCATTCCTCCCTCCTTGAGAAGTAATGGTCCCCATTACATCACTATTTGTCATCAAGTGTGGCAATTATGTTTTGATTTGATTCCGGATGCATAGTTGGATTAGACTGTGCTTTGTGGAGCTGTGCAAGGCCTGATTATTCACCATTTCTGTCTAACCATCAATCTATAGATAGAAGGCTGTGAAATTCCTCAACTTGGTATCTATTTGCTTTTGTTGTTGTGTTGTTTATGTATTCAAGGATGTAACATCATCCCTTATAGATTTTTATGGCTTGACCACCATGAGAATGAATTTTTTGGCACTAATCAAGGAGACAGATGTAGAAGGTGGTACCTCTAGTACTTTGTAGCATCATGTTTTAAGAATGAGGGTGAGCCTTTGAGTTCTTGATTCATAGATGCCATGTCAATCATACATGAATGGTTGACTAAAGAGTACATCACAAACATTTAGATCGACCACATCACACAAGACCTCATCTTGGAAAGGTTTTATTGCATATGAGAGAAGACATTGGTGGGTGACACAGAGGTTTTTCCCTAGACTCAACCATCCAATACTGTATGGCTTTAGGTGAGGCTTCATAGATAAATTTAGGCTCTTCACAACATTAGCATAGATTAAATTCTTTTGACTCCCACTATCAAGAATGAAATACAGAGGCTTATCTTTCACCCTTAACTTAGAGTAAAACAGCCTTTCCTTATCATTTGGCCTCTCCTTGTGGGTTTGTGATGAAGCAATGATGGAATCAGGGTTAGCATATATAATCTCTTCTTCATCCTCTTCGATTATAGGGTGTGTATGAGGTAGAGTATTAGATGTTGAAGATTGTGACTCAAAACTGAAGGACTTGATGGCTCGACATTCTTCTTTGGAATGAGTTCCAGATTTGTGATAATGACACCATTTCCCAGTCTTCCCTTCCTTTTTCTTCTTATTTTGGCCTTGTGTTTGACCTTCTTTATCACTTTTCCATTTTGAAGGCTAACTTTTTGTATTCATTCTTCCATACTTCTGCTCAATCTTCACTATGAATTTGTACAATTCATTGAGGGTTTTTAAATTAAAGAGTTTCATTTCCCCTCGTATATACCATTATAGTCCACCATGATATTTGAGAACCTTGTGTTTCTCACTTTCTTGGATGCCCAATCTTGTAGATAGAGAATGAAAAATGTTAGTATAATCTTTATCAGATTGTTCTTTACCTTGGTAAAGTTGTTGACACTCTATATACAGATCATCATATGCTCTAATGGGGTAGTATTCTTCCTTTATAGCTTCTATGAAATCATCCCAAGTAGGTTCTGCCTCAAGGCCAATATCATCCATACTGAATCTCTTCTTGTACACTTTCCACCAATGTTTTATAGGTAATGATGCTTTCAAAAGAGCAAAAGTGATATTCTCTTTATCGGTGAATTTATTTACAGAAAAATAGGATGAAAATTGATCCAACCAATTTTCTACTACATTAGCATTGATTTTTCCTTCAAATGTAGGGATATCAAAATTCACCTAAACCTTGAAGGGTGTTGGGGTACTGAAAAGATATGGGGTTGCAAATGAGGAGCCAGAATTTCCCATCAGGATTTGTTGGAGAATTTGGGAAAATTATTGTAGCATCTATGTTTGCTACTGCTAGAGAGATTCATTCACCATTTCCTTGAAAGGATCAGATGTCTCGATGTTGTCCACCATTTGAGGTCATTGGAATAAATAGGTGGATAGTTTGTTGGTTCTATTATTTTCTACCCAAGCTTCTTGTAATCTGACCTCATCCTCGAGATCATACACTCTAAAGACAAACTGCTCTGATACCACTGATCCAAAACTCAAGAGCTTTAATTGAAAGATAATTCAAAAAATAAGAATAACACAATTGTAATAATGTTATCTCTGAGAAGAGATGTTTTATTAATCAAATTTACAGATCTAAACATATGCCTATCTCTGAGAAGAGATGTCTCTTTACCTTTTCAGGCTACATCTATTTTTATACATACTTTGAAGGTAGGAGGAGGATTTGGAAGGTCACCAATCTTGAGGGAAATGAAGTGGTTCGACTTTCACGATTTACAATATTACAAAATTTAGAAATTACTATTGTTAGAAACTTATTATTTTTAGACTGCACTATTAAAATTAAAATTTAGGACACTTTTATTGAGATTTTGGGAGTCAAAAATCATTGATCATAGCTCCATGACATCTCATCATTTTCTCCTCATTCTTGGCTTTCTAACAATTCAAACGGGGAGTCAAACAGAGCTACAATGTAAAAGTTATGGCTCCCAAAAGTTCTACCACCAATTGGGGTAGAACTGTTGCCCAAATCATCGCTTGAAATGTTTCTCGAATCAAACTTGGTGCCAAAATAAGGAAAAATATTATTTTTCATTGAGGAGGTAGTACATTTTTATTCCAATATTGGAATCTTTTCACATAAGTTAAAGATGGAGGAAAGAGGTATTTCATTTTTATTTTTTTTAATTCAAAAAGCAAAATTTTCATTTTAAATGCCATTTTCAAAATTTGAAAGTATTTGAAAAGATACTCTAAGTGAATTTTGACAAAAAAAGCTAAACTATGCAATTCGATGGGAATTAAGGAGAGCTACTCTTTTACCCATTCACTTTTGTTGAAAAACGTAAATCTAAAAACCAAGAAAAATTGAGTATATTGATTTAAAGGATTTTCTTATTAAACCGGTGTTAATGATAGGGTGAATCATTTTCATGTTCCACCTAGGTACCACGCACCACTCTGCTATCACGTACTTTAAAGCCTCTATCACGTACTGTCAATTATATATAAAGGGATAGATTCTTCCATGTACCAACATATATATAGGGATTGCTTTGACATAACACAATATTTTTCCTATTGTGGACTCATTTTTTCTTCCAAAACATCCAACAAGACCACGTATTCCAAAAATGAAGGCAATAATAAGCACATGAAGAAGTACAAGGGAAAAGGTGGCAAAAATGAAAATCAAGGTGGTCAAAAATAGAATGATAAAAAAACTTGTACTATGAACGATGTGACAAAAAATGAATCCATGAGACTCATGAATGTAGAACTCCATGTGAGAAAAATTGAAGCATACCATAAGAAAAAATAAAAGAAAACAAAAGAGATAAACTCTACCCAATTCACTAGTGAATGTGTGTTTTCTAGTATAGATGATGAAGTAAATAGTGTCTTAGTTAGTTCTTCATGGTTTTATGCTTAGTTTATTGATATTAGTGTCACTCTACATATGAATTTTTGGAAAGAGATCTTTGAGGAGTTTAGTGAATAAAGTTTTGGTGGGTATACCTTGTAAATAGATCACGTTTTTAACCATAAAGAAGAGATATAATATGACCCAAGTGTCTAGGGCTTCTAGATTTCAAACTCTAAAATGTTCTTTACCTTCCTCAATTTAATAAAAACTTGTTGTCCCTAGTACTCATAAGACAACAAGGCCATTCCATTCTATTGGATAATGGTGATGTCATTGTCAAGAGAAAAAGTGACAATGCAGTTGTCTTGACTAGATATGAGGAAGGGAAACTACTCAAAATTAAGGGTGAACCATCAAATTCAAGGAATTATGCTTATCTCGTGGAATATGGAATGTTTCTAAACATGTGGCATGCAAGATCTGGGAACACTCACTATAACAACATTCATGCATTACAAAAGAATTGGTGTTATTAGCATGCCTTCATTTCTTGTAAAATTAGATGAAAAGTGTGAAGCTTGCATCTTGGCTAAACATGCAAGAGAACAGTTCTCAAAGTCATAATGAAAAGTTGACAGAAAAATACAACTAGTTCACTTAGACTTATGTTCTCTTCCAATCCTCCCCGTTGGTGGTCATAAGTACTTCATGTTGTTCATTGATCACTACAACAAGGTGACTTAGATATAATTTTTGAAGAAAAAATCAACTACCTTTGCGACTTTCAAAAAGTTTCGAATCATGATTGGAAATAAAGCTCAAACCCGCATCAAAATACTCAAGATATATAATGGTGGTGAATACACTTCAAAAAAATTTGAATCCTATCTTGAGTAAAATGGGATCAAACACCATCTCACAGTTCCTTACACTCTATAACAAAATGGATTTGTAAAAAAGATGAACATAACTATGATGAATATGGTTTGTGCTATGTTTTACTACAAAGGGGTAAATATGCACTTTTGGGCTGAAGTAGCTAAAATAATAGTATACTTTTGTAACAGATCACTATCAACTACTCTTGAATCTAAGAATCCGTATGAGTTGTGGTATGGTCATCTTCCTTAAGTGTGACATCTTCATATTTTTAAATCCACTTGTAACACATTGATTCCAAAGGAGAAAATAAATAATTTGGACCATAGGGTTTGAAAATGCATCCACTTGGGATATTTTGAATCCTCCAAGCATACATGCTATACAATGAGAAAGAGAAGAAGTTTCTTGTTATTGTTCCTAAAATACGTCACTTATTTTTGGGGACAACATATCAACTATTTTGGTCCCTGCAGGCCAAATTTCTCTCTTTTCTTTCAAAAAATTGTTCTGAGCATTCAAGTTCTTCACTTATTCAAGCATTTTCAGCTAAGGGACTCGCAGGTTCAACAGGTTCCACAGGTTCAACCAACGGGCTTTCACAAAGAAAGAAGTTCCAACACTTAGGAAATTTCAAGATTGGTTTAATGCTGAGGTTTAATCAAAATACTTACTGGCGGGCTTCAAACAAATGAAATGAACCATTGAACCCTGCCTTCAAAGGTTCAAAGATTAAATGAGTTCAAAGTTCAATGACATCGGCAGACTTAAAGAGCTAAGCGCTTTAAGTTCAAAGTTCAACTGCTTCAAAAAAAGAGTTCAAAGAATTAAGTGCTTTGACAAGTTAAAAGTTCAATGGCTTCGATGGACTTAAAGAATAAAGAGGACTTTGAAGAGTAAAGATTGAACCATTGAACCTTGAACCAAAAGAGTTCAAAGTTGAAAGGTTCAATAAGTTCAATAAAGATCGAAAAACTTAGAAAATCAAAGGATTCGAAGAGCTAAGAATGAACTGTTGAACCATTGAACTTTGAACTGAAATGGTTTAAGGTTTAAAATTTCAAAGGTTTAATGAGTTCGATAGAAAAGGAAGGGTCCAAAAAGTTTGAAGCTTTAAGAGGATTCAAAGAAGGATTGAACTGTTGAACCATTGAACTTTGAACCAAAAAGAGTTCAAAGTTCAAAGGTTCAAAGGTTCAAAGAAGTTCAAAGTTTGAAAGGAAGCTTCGAGCGAAGAAAAGAAGTGGAAGATTCCAGAAACAAGTTCGAAGAGGTGGTTCAATCGAAGAGGAAAAGAAAGAGATTGAACCAAGGAGAAATTGAACCAAGCAGAAGTTCACCAAGAGAGCTAATTGAATTGCTTGAACCGTTGAACCATTGAACCAATGCACTCTGAAGGTTCAAAGGTTCAAGGTTCAAAGTAGATCAAGCGACCAAGAGATCAATTACGTCCCCGCGGATGTCAAATTTAGGGTAGTGAAATATCTATTACTTTTCAAATATGGCACGACTTTGAGAACAAATTCAACAAACAACCAAAAAAAGAGCCGAAAGAGCTAGTTGAAGGCGAGAAGGTAAGCCCGGGAGCTTAGATTGCAAGGAAAGATGAAACATAACAAGAAAAGGATGAAAGCTACAAGAAATACAAAAATATCTATAGGATTTATTACAGTCCACCAAGTAGACATCAGAGCGCACAAACATTCAAAGGCGTGGTTTATTTTTCTCCTTTTGAATAAAAGCGAATGGACAGATGCGTATATATATTGAAAAGGACCAGGCAACCCATACTTTAGAGAAGACATTTGAGATGTTTCTGAATGCCAAAGTTAAGGCTGGTACCCTGTTCTAGCATGGCCCCTTCATAGAATTTCAAATGCATTCAAGGCACTAAATGCAACATGGGCCATTTTGTGAAACAAAGCACCAATCCTTTCTTAGCTACTATATATTGTAATCTTTTATTTTGTAGAAATGGGGATCTCTTTGTTATAGAAACAAAACTTTGCCCAAATTGAAAGGCATTTCCTGAGACTTTGAGCTCAGTTTGTTAATCATATTTCATTATTTGAATGAGAAAGCAAGTGACTTTTAAGACTTTATGCTGAGATAACTTGTGTTATTTAGGAGATTGTTTTTATGTCTATTTTTTGAATGCAGTCTTGTCCATTTAATCAAATAAGTAGAACTAGTGGAATTAACCTAGAAGGTGTCCTAAAGCCAATTGTGGGAAGCCTTTGTGCTGCCACCATTATCTTTAGTCTATATGTTTTCTATTTCTGTGTAAGGGATCTTGGGAAGACTTTGTGCCCCCATTATCTTTCATATCTTTTACTCTTTGGTAGTTGAGGTGGAGACTTTGTGCTACACCTCATTCTGTTGTGTTACTGCATCCTATTACATTTTACTTCTAAGAAGGAATCTAGCTGTTGATTGAATATTACTTCTGAAAGAAGAGTAGTATCCTCAGAAATCACCTAGGATTTCTTCTTTGTTCTGTGAATATCATCTCTGAAAAAAGAGAGATGGATGGTATTATCCTACCCCTGAGTGTTATTTTCAACATATATTCATATATTAGTATATTATAGTTATAGGGAACCTCCCCTTGATGAGAGGAGAGATTTGTCCCATTTTGATGTGGTAGACTTGCACATTTTGCTGATCAATCTCCTTATGCTATGGTTGAAACACATATTTTTCTATCAATTAGTTGGTGAGAAAATATCCACCCAATAGTTTTTTGGTGACTCCACTGGGGATAAAACATGTAATTTGAAGTTTCAAGCTTCAAATTGAAGCAGTTCTAGTTCTTGCCCTTTTCATTTTTCACTCTAACAGATCCACTATATACACGAAGCCAGAGAGCTAAAGGTATTATTGACCCTGTATTTGAGTTGGTACAACAAAGTAATTTTGATCTATTTCTTTCACCATCTCGCCTCTAACGAACTAGGAGTCTTCCTCCTACAAACACCAAGTCTCTAATATAAAGCAAAACTTATTTTCCCTCTACTAGCAGAGCTTTGCCTATACCTACTCCACCCAGATTTGTTATTCCCCCTTTCCATAGTCATATAATGGTAGTTTAAGGCCCTTGGGGTAACTCTTTTGGTCCACTCAATCTAAATCCACCTCTACATGAATTGCCTCACAGTTTTAGGAAGAATTTTCTTAAGTTCTTTGGTGATGGGAGAGTTCATCCCGATGAACATATTATAGCCTTCAGCATAGCCTGTGGCATGATAGGTGTGGAGTATGAGGATGTAGCAGTTAGACTATTTATAGAAACATTGTAAGGCATTGCTACAAATTGGTTCTATCATCTACAAGCATAAATAGTGATTGACTGGAACACCCTCAAAGCTAAGTTTGAAGCAAGATTCAAGCCTGCAGAAGTGTGCATGCCCTACTGGTCTAGCTCACACAGATGAAGAAGGAGCCTCATAAAACTATGAGGGACTTCATAGACAAATTTGACAAGCTAAGGAATAGAATCCCCATAATTTCTCAGCAAATAGCTGAGAATCTCAAATGTTTTTTCATCAATTCTCAGCTTCCTAAAGTGAGTTTCCTATTGAGATAGGCTGGCCACATTGACCTTGCTGTAGCTCAGGATTTGGCCACTAAGGTGGAAAATGATCTTATCTTGGCAGGAAAGATAAGAAGAGATCTTAACAAAGGCAAATTTTTTGCATCTTTTGAGAATTTTTCTACAGGCACCACTGATCTTATGGTGCAAAAGCTGGCAAATGAATTACTAGCTCTCAAAAAGTAAATAGTGCAAGGGATGTCTGCTCCTCCTTCATACCAAGATATACCAATGAGGACGTTTCTCAATCAATCATGCCAAGGCAATGCTACCAAAAATGAAGGGCAACCAAATTGCCTTCCTCCCCCATAGGGGAAGCTTGCCATTGAAGCAGCTCCAACTAACTCAGTAGTTGGATACCTTGAAACATAATCTGACTTCTCTTTCTAGCCTGAGCTGAACCAAAAAAATGATGTTGATCTCTTTACATAAGACCAAGAAGAATCAGCTGGCAACTCCAACATTGGTTTCCTGAATTATCAGGATGAACCTAGAAGTAAAGGTGAAGTGTTTGATGGATCATACATAGTGTTTACCATGTCCTAGAACTAGTCAGCTCAACAAGCTAATAAGAAAAAAATAGGGGAAAGAGCTCAACCAACATTTTCAATTACTAAACGGGGGACTTCTCTACCTTTTCAGTCAAAGGACCTGGTAATCACTAAAAAATTAAGTATCCCAAATGTTCCTGCACCTTCTGCTTCAAATTCACAGATCAGTCCTACACCCCCAAAAAACCATAAAGATGAACTTCCTTCCTCTGTCGTCAGTCCTTTCCAATCATTTGACATAATCGACCATGTTAAGAAGACCAAAATTCAAATGACTGAATTTGAATTCTTGCAATCCAACCCTGAGTAGTTGGATAGGCTAGTTGAATATGTGAAGAGTAAAACCGTCCCTGTAGAATAAGAAATTCTAAAAGTAACTCCCACATCCACTCAAAATAACCTTGTGATTACTCCTCCAGCTACCCTTGGGAAAATAGAACTATTTTATGTTTCCTTGCTGATAAATGGACACCAACTGAATAATTACATCATTGACTCACGCACATCTAATAATGTCATGCCTGCCAAGGTGGCAGAATCTCTTGGTCTCACACTGACTAAGACCTTTGGGAGATGTTTTTTCATAGAAAACAAACAAGTGCCACTACTAAGACAAATCAAAGATGCTCAATTTGCATTTGTAGCCTTTTCAAATAAGAGGATCAAAATGACAGTCTTGGTGGCAGATGTCCTAGCCTCATATGGCATCCTTCTTGGTCAAAATTTTTGCAAAGATATTGGTGGCGAGTTAAGCATGGACCTGTTTGAGGTGAGGATCCCAGTCAAAGGCGTCATGTAGAGATTGCTCCCTAAGAAGGAGGTAAAATATGTTATCACTCAAACATCAACACCACTTCCTGACCATAGAGGATGTTCCTGTCTTAGCTGATGAAATCTCTGAAGGTGACAATCTAAAAATAGATTCAAATGGGACAATAGAAGAATTGGTAGAATGTAGTGCAATTACAAAAGGATCTCCCCTCCTAAATGAAGTAAAATTTAAAAGAATGTCAATTTTTGATAATGTGTGGATTCTCTAATTTGATAACAACTATTCTTTTACCGATTCTAGGGCTGGAGTTGTCTTAATATCTCCTCAAAGAGATATTTTTCCCTACTCTTATAAGTTGCAATTTAACAACACCAATAACACTACTGAATATGAGTCACTGTTGCTCAGATTAAAGGCTGCTCATGACAGAGGCATTAAGCTTCTTCACACTAAAGGAGATGCTGAGCTAGTGGTTTGTCAGGTGAGGAACCTATATCAAACCAAAAATAAAAAAATATGCCATTATCACAATCTGGTTTGGGATCAAATTGAAAGCTTTGATGCTTTCAGTATCTCTGCAGTGCCTAGAGAGTTTAATGATCGAGTTGATGCATTAGCTATTTCAATGAATCTCTTGGTTTCTCACCAAGATTTCAAAGGAGACAGGTACACCATGAAATTGGTCTTTCGACCAAGTGTACCTGACAATGCCAATCATTAGCAAGTGTTCAATGATAACAACCAAATCATCACCTTTTTAGAACAAAAAGATAGTTTTGAACAACTTCATTTTGAAGGCAGTGAGCCTCAAAATTTTGAATCAGCCCCTAGGACAATTTTAGACATAGATGAAGAGTTCCTGCATCTAAAAGGAAATAAAATCCCAAAAGGACTAGTTTCCCTTGAGAAACTGTTTGACAAGCACGACAAGTTCATCAAGCAGCAACAAAAAGATTCAAGCTCCTCCCAGGAGTTTGATCAAATAAATTTGAGTACTGAAGAAAATCTCAAGATGATGAACATTAGGAGGTGTTGCACTCTTGAGGAGAAGCTCAAATTTACTACCTTGCTTTGCTATTACATAGATTTTTTAGCGTACTTCTATGATGATCTGAAGTCGCTCAGGCCTAAAGAAATCCACCATAAAATTCCTGTCAAGAGCGATTCAGTGCCTCATAAGCAAAAATCCAAAAAAGTATAACCCTAAGATATTAGGTACTATTATGTTTAAAATATAGAAAATGCTCAACACAAGGATAATTTTTCCAATCCATCATTCCACATGGATTACGAACATAGTTCTTATGAGAAAAAAGAATGGCAAAATTTGCCTCTGCATGGATTTCAAAAATTTGAATCAATTGTCCCTAAAGGATAACTACCCTCTGCCCATCATGGATCAAGTCCTTTAGACAGTGATTGGCTCAGAGATGTTATCAATGTTGGATACTTTTTCAAAGTACAATCAAGTAGAGGTCGGTAAAACAGACTAACATAAGATTGCCTTCACTACATCTTGGGGCACCTTTGCATATCAAATAATGCCTTTTGGCTTGATGAATGCTCGCGCCACCTTTCAGAGAGTAATGGACCTTGCTTTTAGAGACAAAATGGATAAGTTCATTATGGTATACCTTGATGATTTGATAGTCTTTTCCAAGCATCATCCTGATCACCTACATCATTTGCAACAAGTGCTGAAACGATGTCGACAGAATGGCATTTCTCTAAATCCCAAGAAGTCTATTTTTGAGGTTATAAAAGGGAAACTGCTTGGACACACTGTATCCTAGGAAGGCATAAATATTGACTCAAAAAGCTTCAAATCCATCCAAGAGCTCACTCTGCCCACAAGTAAGACTGTAGTTCACTCTTTCTTTGGAAAAGTGAATTTTATACGAAGGTTCATCCCTAAGTTTGCAGAGAAGACTCGCCACATTGTGGACATGATGAACGGAAAGGCCACTTTCAACTAGACTGAAGAAGGCAAATCAACATTTCAAGACATCAAGACAGCTATCGCCGATGCCCCAATTCTGGTTTGTCCAAATTACACCAAAGGCTTCATAATGTATAGTTATGCTTCCAAACACACACTTTCAACAATTTTGGTTTAGCAAAACAAAGAAGGCGTGGAATCTCCCATATCTTTCATGAGCTGTCCTCTCAAAGCTCATGAGCTAAAGTACTCAAACACGGAGAGGCATGCTTATGCAGTGGTAAAGGTGGTAAAGCACTTCCATTTTTATATTCTGAATTCACACCTTATTGCCCAGGTTCTTGATACAATAGTCAAGTCCATATTGACTCAACAGGAGTTTAGAACCACAAGGGGCAATTAGATTGCTAAAATCTAGGAGTTTGATCTAGTTATCAAACCAATGAAGCTGGTGCAAGGAAGGGGTCTCTGCCAATTAATTGCTGATAACATATCAGAAGAAATAAGGGATGAAAAAATAGAGGTTGAAGACATGCCAACAGTTCTCTTTGTCACCACTACGAATGAGTGGTATTTGAATATTGCTCATTTTCTTACCTATGGTGAGTGTCTTGCTCACATGTCTCGTAAAGAAAAGATGACTTTTAAGTTGAAAGATGCCAAATTTATCCTGTGGAACAACGGTCTATATAAGAGGAACCTCAATAGGGTATTCCTTCGCTGCGTGGATAAAGAGCAGTAGAACAAACTTCTAGAATCCTTCCATAATTTGGCCTGTGGAGGACATTTTTCTAAGCCTATGACTACCCATAAGATTCTATGAGCCAGGTATTATTGGCCTACCCTATTTCAAGATGCATTCAAATGGGTATGAAGATGTGAATTGTGCCAACAGTTCATCGAAAGACCCAAATTAGCTGCGTTACCTCTTAATCTAATAGTAATAGAAGAGCCATTTCAACAATGGAGAATTGATTTTATTGGTGTTGTAAATCCATCTTCAAGTGCTGGACATGATTATGTCCTCACAGCCATAGACTACTTCACTAAGTGGGTGGAAGCTATTCCAGTCAAGCATGCTACTTCAGAAGTAGTATGCACTTTCCTCAAAGAAAACATCATTTCTAGATTTGGGGTCCCAACCAAGATTGTAACAGACAATGTAGCTTATTTCTCTTCTCATGAGATTACTTAGTTCTAATTTTATTATAGGATTACTCTCTTCCACTCCTCTGATTACTTTCCACAAGGGAATGGCCAAGCAGAATAAAGCAACAAGAACCTGGTGACCATTATCAAGAAGTTGGTAGATGACAACTAAAGAACCTGGCACAAAGCATTATCTAATGCTTTATGGGTAGATAGAATTACACCCAAAAAGGTGATAGGTATGTCACCATTCCAACTTCTATATGGTCATGATGCAAAGTACCCATCACCCTGGAATTACCAGCACTAAAGTTGGCAAAGGCAATCAAAGATCAGACATATGAAAGCTCCATCGACAAGAGGATCATGTGCTTGACTAAACTTGATGAGTAGTGAACTATGGTAGTGGACCGAATTGCTACCAATCAAAGTCTAGTGAAGAAGCTCTTTGACTAGAAAGCAAAAATCCATGATTTTCAGATTGGAGATCAAGTTTTATTATGGGACAAGAGGAGAGAACCAAAGGGAATGCATAGAAAATTTGATTCCTTATGGAGAGGCCCATTTACTATTCATCAACTCAATGGTGAAAATAGTTTCTTATTGAAGTATCAAGATGACACTCCCTTTTCTCTACCTCACAGTGGGCAACATTTGAAGCACATCAATTCTTGAAGTATCAAATAAGTCTGATTGTACATATGTATAATTCTTGTATAGTCTTGAGTTTTTATTTTAAGTTGTTCATTTTTATTTTTGGCACCCTTTTTTTTTGGTAGCATGACTCCGTAGCCCAATGGCATACATGAAGGCACTGAGATTTTAGTTTATACTCCCCTCAGCTGTTTCAAAATTTCAACCGAAGGAAGTTCCCCAACTGGAGCCTACTGTTGTTCTCAAAATCTATCACTTATTTTTGGGGACAACATATCAACTATTTTGGTCCCTGCAGGCCAAATTTCTCTCTTTTCTTTCAAAAAATTGTTCTGAGCATTCAATTTCTTCACTTATTCAAGCATTTTTAGCTAAGAGACTCGCAGGTTCAACAGGTTCCACAGGTTCAACCAGCGGGCTTTCATAAAGAAAGAAGTTGTAACACTTAGGCAATTTCAAGATTGGTTCAACACTGAGGTTTAATCAAAAGACTTATCGACATGTTTCAAATAAATGGAATGAACCATTAAACCTTGCCTTCAAAGTTTCAAATATTCAATGAGTTCAAAGTTCAATGACATCGACAGACTTAAAGAGCTAAGCGCTTTAAGTTCAGAGTTCAACCGCTTCAAAAAAAAGAGTTCAAAGAATTAAGCGCTTCAACAAATTCAAAGTTCAACGGCTTCAATGAACTTAAAGAAAAAATAAGACTTCGAAGAGTAAAGATTGAATCGTTGAACCATTGAACCTTGAACCAAAAGAGTTCAAAGTTTAAAGGTTCAATAAGCTCAATAAAGATTAAGAAACTTAGAAAATCAAAGGATTCAAAGAGCTAAGAATGAAACATTGAACCATTGAACTTTGAACCGAAATGGTTCAAGGTTCAAAATTTCAAAGGTTTAACGAGTTTGATAGAAAAGGAAAGGGTCTAGAAAGTTCAAAGCTTTAAGAGGATTCAAAGAAAGATTAAACTGTTGAACCATTGAACTTTGAACCAAAAAGAGTTCAAAGTTCAAAAGTTCAAAGAAGTTCAAAGTTCGAAAGGAAGCTTCAAGCAAAGGAAGGAAGCAGAAGATTCCAGAAACAAGTTCGAAGAGGAAAAGAAAGAGATTGAACCAAGGAGAAATTGAACCAAGCAAAAGTTCACCAAGAGAGCTGATTGAACCACCCAAATCGTTGAACCATTGAACCAATGCACTCTGAAGGTTCAAAGGTTCAAGGTTCAAAGTAGATCAAGTGATCAAGAGACCAGTGATGTCCCCGTAGATGTCAAATTTAGGGTAGTGAAATATCTATTACTTTTTAAATATGGCATGACTTTGAGAATAAATTCAACGAACAACCAAAGAAAGAGCCAGCTAAAGGTGAGAAGGTAAGCCCAAGATCTTAGATTACAATGAAAGATGAAAAATAACAAGAAAAGGATGAAAGCTACAAGAAATATAGAAATATCTGTAGGAGTTATTCCAATAGGTGGAACAGTCTACCAAGTAGACATCAGAGCGCGCAAACATTCAAAGGAGCCGCCTATTTTTCTCCCTTTGAATAAAAGTGAATGGACAACTGCGTATATATATTGAAAAAGACCAGGTGACCCATACTTTAGAGAAGACATTTGAGATGTTTCTAAATGCCAAAGTTAAGGCTGATACCCTGTTCTAGTATGGCCCCTTCACAAAATTTCAAATGCATTCAAGGCATTGAATGTAGCATGGGCAATTTTGTGAAACAAATTGCCAAGCCTTTCTTGGCTGCTATATATTGTAATCTTTTATTTTGTAGAAAGGGGGATCTCTTTTTTATAGAAACAAAACTCTACCCAAATTGAATGACATTTCCTGAGACTTTGAACTCAGATTGTTAATCATATTTCATTATTTGAATGAGAAAGCAAGTGACCTTTCAGACTTTGTGCTGAGATAGCTTGTGTTATTTAGGAAATTATTCTTATGTCTGTTTCTCGAATGCAATCTTGTCCATTTAATCAAATAAGCATAACTAGTGGAAGTAACTTGGAAGGTGTCCTGAAGCCAACTGTGGGAAGACTTTATGCTGCCACAATTGTCTTTATCTGTCTATTTTTTATTTCTATGTAAAGGATCTTGGGAAGACTTTGTGCCCCCATTATCCTTCATATCTTTTACTCTTTGGCAGTTGAGGTGGAGATTTTGTGTTACACCTCATTCTACTATGTTACTACGTCCTATTGCATTTCACTTCTAGGAAGGAATCTGGCTGTTGACTGAATATTACTTCTAAAAGAAGAGAAGTATCTTCAAAAATCACCCAGGATTTCTTCTTTGTTCTATGAACATCATCTCTAAAAAAAGAGAGATCGATGGTATTATCCTACCCCTAAGTGTTATTTTCAACATATATTCATATATTAGTATATTGACGTTATAGGGAACCTCCCCTTGATGAGAGGAGAGATTTGTATATTTTGATGTGGTATACCTGCATATTTTTTTGATCAATCTCTTTATGTTGTGGTTGAAACACATATTTTGCTATCAATTAGCTGGTGACAAAATATTCATCCAACACTTGTCACAAGAGAAGTTGTCTTTTGTGATACTAAAAAGGACAAAGTTCATATCAGTCAGCGACTAAATTGACTTGATAAGTATGCAAAGTTTGATGTCTATATATAAAGTGATTTGGATGTTCCAAATAATTAGTGGGGGACACAGAGTTGGGAATCTATTTATTTTATATTATTTATTATACATTAGATTGAAACATCTCCTGAAGGAGAGAGTGAAAATTCATCAGAAAATTAATAGGGACCATTATAACAGAGGGAAAATAGTGATGAAACTTAGAGAGTGAACTTGAAGAACCTAAAACATAAAAACAAATGCCTAAGTAGGCTACTCAAACATTGAAAGATGTGAAACTTGATGAAGTTGGGAAAATAGGCACTAGAAGTACACATGTAATTGCATCATAATTAGATACGTCCTTTGAATAAATTCAAGATAGAATTGAAAATCTCACCTTGAATGATTTTCAAAAAAAAAAAACTCAATGTTATGTTTGATTCAAAACCAACATCTTTCAAATGAGTTGATATGCTTGAATTTTAGATAAAAATAATGAAAGATGAGTAGAGTACATTGGTCAAAATGGGACTTGGGAATTGGTTGATCCTCCATATGGTTGCAAACTTATTGGTTGAAAGTGGGTCTACTACAATAAATACAAGGCTAATGGCTCACTTGACAATCATAAAGTAAGGCTTGTCATAAATAGATATGCTAAAAAATAAGGAATTGACTACAATGAAAGCTTTGTATTTACAACAAAATGGACTACCATTCAAACCATTTGCTCTAGCAACTCGTAATGAATGGGAAGTTCACCAAAAAGATGTCAAATCTACATTTATAAATGGTGACCTCGAGGAAATAGTGTACATGACACAACCCAAAGTTTTTGTAGTAAACAAACAAGAGCACAAAGTGTGAAAATTAGAAAATTTGATGTATGGTTTGAATCAAGCCCCTTGAGCATGGTACGACAAACTAGCTAAGCACCTTATGAACATAAACTTCAAATGTTTTAAATTTGAAGATGTAACTATTTTCATCAAAATAGTTGACAAATTAGTTGTATTTGTGGTGGTGTATGTTGATGATTTGTTTATCACAGGGAACGATGAATGGTACACTATAAAGTTCAAATCATATTTGATGAAATACTTTGAAATCACTAATTTAGGTTATCTTCATTACTATTTAGGTATTAAAGTAATTAGTAAACCAAAGTATTTCTTCATCACTTAATAGAAATACATTGGTGACATTCTAAGAAAGTTCAGAATGGAAGATTGTAAACCTCTCAGCATGCCCATGGAATAGAATCTCAAATTGACATATGAAGATTCATCAAATGTGTTTGATAACAATAAATATAGACAACTCATTGGAAGTCTAATTTATGTGACCAAAACTCAACCAAATATATCATTTGTAGTTGGTTTCCTCTCAAGATTCATACAATAACCCATCAAATAGTAATTGGGTAGCAACAAAAAGGGTCCTCAGATATATCAAAGGAACACATAATTTTGGGCTTAAATAATCCAGGATATGAGACTTCAAACTGGTTGGGTATTTAGATTTTGACTATGCTGATGATCATGAAGATGGAAAGTCCATCTTGGATTTTATAATAAATTTAAGAAAAATAGTTGTCAGTTAGAAGTCCAAGAAGTAATCAGTGATAGAAATTTATTTATTATAAGTATAATATATGGTCACTTTAGAGACAACTAGAGAGATCTTTTGGCTTAGAAAGGTTATTTCTGATTTGTAAGAGTAAAAAGTTTCATCGACATCTCTCATGGTTAACAACACTTCTATAATCTAGATGGCAAAGAATTCAATCTTTCACAATTGAACCAAACACATCAATAATAACCTTCATTTGATATGACACTATGTGAAAGATGACAATGTCAAGTTAAAACATTGTTCTACAGTAAAGCAACCAACAAACATCCTGATAAAAGTGCTTGTATGAGAAAAAATTTAAAAGTTTAGAGGAATGCTTGGTCTGACAAAGACCCCTATAAATTAAGTGGGGATGTAACAATATTATATATAATTTTTAATCTTAGGTGTCTTTTGTCTCATTAGGTAGCTTTTATCTTATTCAACAAGCTGATTTCCATTCCCATAGGAATAGGAAGAGTCACAATGGGAATGTGAAGTGAATAGCCATTTTGGGCTTTATAATTTAATGCTTGCTCCTCTTTCAAATTGAATCATGAAATATAATTTCATGTGCATTCCAAATATAATCTGGCATGTTAGATTTAGTGGGGGCATGTCATGGGAACATGCCATGCATACTTGTAAAATTTTAAATTGGCCAAATTTTACAATTATATTATTTAGATACACACTTGTGGCAATATTATATACATTGGTACCATTTTTATACCTAGGTTTTATCTTGAGACATATACGAGGTGCATGTGCCATTCAAAATATCACCTTAAATTGCAAAATCAAATCAAATTTCACATGCCAAATACTACTATGCACTATTATGATACCTATGATAAACTTTTACAGACTTTATCGAGCCAATCTTTTGTAGTAGTTGGTTTGCCTTTTGACTAGGTTGATGTGATTAAATCACCTAATCTTACAAAGTTTATAAGTTATACTTGATTAAATCATCTAACTTCACGAGGTTTATAGGATGGAGTGATTTAGTCATCCACCCTCACTAGATATATAGTGTGATTTTATTAGATCACTCACAGTCACCAAGTTATAAGTATGATTGGGTTGCATGATTGAGATAAGCTCAAAGGTCATGTGGCAACTCACACTTTCACCAAGGTTGGAGGCATGGTGTCTTTATATATGTATGCATGTATTTATGTATGCACATGTAGGTTTCAAAAAATGTCCTAATCTCATCTCAAAGGCTTCATAAGATAACATTTATTTAAATCAAATTGCTAAAAGTCAAGGTGGTTGCATCGATACACAGATGTACTCCTAACCTTACTCTTTTTACTTACAAGCATTTCATTTATTCCAATTCCATATTATATGCACCAATTATATATTGTAACATGATATTGGTTGTAGATCAATCACCAACAAAGCACTCAAGTGGGACTCATGCAAAGACAAGGTGTGTTATACACTCCCAAGTACACATTTCTTTCCTTTAAACTAGAAATTTCATTACTAGAATAGGGGGTAAATGTAGACACTAAATATAAATTATATAGCAACTCAATCTAATACACTTGGGAAATAACTACCATGGCTATACCCTTTAGTTCTAATACCTTCTGCTACCAAAAGGCTTGCGTGCACTATCTCTTTGTACCAAATTACTTATCTATTAGTCTGACCACTGTTATTTCTGATGACCAAGCCTTATATACTATGAAAAATGTTATAAACTTGATAATTATCATTCTCTACTAGTTTTGTACTTGTACCTATTTTCAAGTTTCAAGTTTCCTAAAAAATTGTGTCCCGACTAGACACCTACATCGATGCAAGTGTCCCTTTTCAAAATAAGTGTCTAGTGCCCAAAAGTCATCCAATTTACAAATGAAACTTATCCTAAAGGTCAACCTAAGTGTTTTAGTGTTATATATTTTAAAAATAGATTGGTATATATACATGATTAATCCTCATTTATTAGGGACCTATAAATACCTAGAAATCATCAGGAACTTGCAAGGCAACTTACTAAGAACACTCAATCAAGCATTCAAGTGAGAAAATCCACCCTAATCATATATATTTCCATATTAGGCATAAGAGTAGTATCCCCATAGGTTTAAAGTACTAAGGGAACATCTCATGAGCCATATTTTCTAGGTTATAAGCTATGTCATTCTATGTACTTGCTTATCACACATTGCATTCTCGTGCACATGCAAACCAACACACAAGGGAGAAATACATAAGTTTGAGGCCCTCTTTTAATTATTAGCTATGTAGGTAGCAATAATTAATAGATGGATCATTAGGGCATCTTGACACCATATGCCTACTTCATTCCAAAGGCAAGGAAGTTATGGTTTGATCATTTAAAAAAGTGTGACAACTTATGCGTGCAATCTGAACACACAAGAATAAAGGCAACCAAAAAACCTAAAAGGCTAAGTGGTCACATCTAGATTAAATCATTATTTTGTGTTGGACACATATGTCTAACTCAGATACCAATGTTAATACAACTATCTAGATCCAATGCAAGCATCTGAGGCCACAAAATGCAAAATTCTAAAATTTGATGGTTGTTTGAGAATCTTGATCCAATCTACTTCTAGCCTATTTTAGCCCATATCTGTATATGCATAGTGAACCAACTAAGTACTCTTATTTTTTATTTATTTCAATATTAATCAATAGTCTTACTTTCTTTTTGTGGCATATATCAATATTATAAATCCTTAATATTGTTTGTTTGAGTTTGCAAATTAATTGGTCTATTATCTGTTATCATTCTTGTGCTTATTCATTTCTCTACTCTTAACCCTATATAACCTTATAATGATAAAATTTAGGGTTAAAAAATCATACTTTCCCTATCTTCATCTAATTATGTAAATTAATAGTTATGTTGAGAAATAAATAAATTATACTCCAAATAATTGTGATTGAATATAACATTATTTATACCTATCTATAATATGAACAAAATCTCAATGTGAAATATGTGCAAAAACTATTTAAATCTTAAAAGTAACATCTCAAAAGCCCCTAGTAAAGCAATTTTTTAAAGTAAAGGGCTCATGTCTAAAAGGTTTGAAAAAGATTGAATCCTTGACCAAGCATTTTGAGCTCGTTGATAAAACAAAAGCATATGCTTGATGGATTTAGGTTGTTGACAAGTTGAGCAATGTGGGTCAAATAAACCCAGTTGCATAAGTCTCTCACCCATAGGAATATCTTGGTATAAGATGCACAAAGAGAAATGAGCTTTATTGGGCTAAAAAATGGCTTTCCAAATGGTCTCAAAGAGACAATTTTTTATTAATCCTTGAGTATAGTACTTGTATGCATCTAAATTTACCCACTTTTATCAGCTTGCTAATTTATCGACATCAACATCGCTAATTTCATCTAATGATCACTAATCCCATCTAATTTTGTCTAATTCATTCTTATTAATCCTCCTAGTCTTTTATCTAACATCCATTTTCATTATTCTTTATCTAATAACCTTATAACATCCTAAGACCTAATTAATTCACCTATTTTCCCATTATCCACTAATTAAGCCCATTTATCTAATGTTTTCGAATTTAAAATGCCCTCCCACTTACCCTAGCCTATGAGTAGCCTCTCCTACTCCCTTAGATTATTTAGAACCCCCTAATCACATGACTAATCACCTATTAATAATGATTAAACATCTAGAAAGATTATAGAGGGTTATACCTCTAAAAAATTCCCTCCTCTAGAATCATCCAAGGAATTTTTAATTTCTTTAATAATTCTCCACCATTGATCTTCCTACACCGAACTTTTAATTTTGGCCATTGATCTTCCCTCCTCCCAATCTATAAATAACCAACCAATCCTCCATTTTGAATTCAACTAGAAAATCCATGATCCTTCATGCTAAAATATTCTATCAACTGAATCTATCAAACTATAATATTAGTCCATTTTCAAGCCAATCACATGTTGTCCCAATAATCTGAGTCATCCAAGCAAATCCATTCAATCAAGATCAAGTAATCAAGCATAAGTCAAATTTGGAGCAAGATTAGGTATAAGAGGCCATGATGATGGTATAATTCTATTTTGAATTCATTATTATTTACATTGTGATCTTCCTTATTTCAAATTTTGAGGATGGGTGTTTTGAGTAGATTTTAGTGCATAATTTACATACCCAATCTTATTGTTCAAAATATCCATCTCACATTTGGCAACCACAATGGGAGCCCTCCTTTTGAGCTGACCCAGTGTGTTTGAAGTGTGATTAATTCAACTTGCAGGTCAGATTGAAGAAGATTTTGGGGCTCAAATTTTCAAAATTTTCATGTTCCAGGTGAAAATCAATTTTACTATGTAGAGTGTGATTTTGAAATTGTCAGTTGTGATTTTGTCCTCGACAATCGTGATTTTGCATTAAACTGCCACCTTAACCATTAGTTTTTAGGTTTACTTAGTCATTTAAACTAGTTAGTCAAAATCACTTATTGTTAGTTTTAATATTGAAAAATCATTTATGGTTAGTAACTTATTGCTAGTTGCAACATTGTAAAATCACCTCTTACTAGTTGTGATTTTGACTCCTATCTACAAGTTTAACTGAACTAGTTGTGATTTTGCTCTCAGTTCAAAAACTATTTTAGTCCATATTATCAGGTGTTATAATCTAGTTTTTATACTATTTTGGGCTCTCTATTTGATCTAATTTACAGCAGGAATAGGCTAAAACTCTATCAAACATAAATCATAAGAGTCTTGACTTCAGTGCAAAATCACTTATAGGCAGAAATGATCTTTATTCTAGTCATGTTTTTGATATTGATAGTCACGATTTTGATTAGTAGATAATTTGTAAGATTTTAGTCTATAAAATGTTTTTCTATCAAATATATATTCTTTACTTCCTGTATATATCTGGTTTCTCTTTCTATCCTCTATCTTGTAGGGTAAAGCTAAAATCTAATGTTGTGACTATCTAGTTGTGATTTCTAAATACATCTAATTTAATCATGTTTTAATTCTAAAAAATTATGTGAATAACATAATATTTAAAAATCATAGTCCAGTACCTCTTATAAAATTATTTATTCTCTATAAATTTGTAAGTTATTAGGTTTTTTTATTATCTTTCAAAATTGCTTATCTACAATCATGATCTTGCTTTGCATTTATGATTTCACACCTGATAGTCATAGTTTTGCTATCTAACCGCTATCAATCTACCTAACCATTTTACAATGTCGCTACTTAACCACCTCTAATTTTAAATTTTAGTTATGATTTTGAAAATGTTATTAGCAATTTTGAACAAGCCTAACCGCATGATGATTGTAGTATTTTATTGACTGTTTGTAAAATTGCTTATTTACATCTATGATTTCAACTAGTCGTCTACGAATTTGACTCTCTAGAAGTAATTTTAAATTAACACTAACTACGTAACTGCAATTTTGATCATTTTAGTAGTGATTTTGCTCTTTATTTTTCTTCAAAAAATTTCCTTTTGAGTGCAATTTTCAGGATCATTTTTAGTGAATTTTAAGTCATTTTGAGCATCCCAAAAATCCCAAATTTTTATGAATGCACTTGGTGCACTACCCTAGAACCATGTAAGGGGTGCTTCCCCTTGATCCCATAAGGGACGCTACCCTTTAACCTCGTAAGGGGTGCTACCCCTTGACCCTGTTGGGGGCTACTGCCCCTAAACCCTTATGTTGTGGCCCCTCCTTTAAAAATTTAAATTTATAGTGTAAAACCCACAATTTTGTTAGTGTTTTTTTAAGGCTTATTGAACTAACATTTTACTTGGATTCAGTGGCAATTTTGTCTTGCTTAAGACTACTAACATCTTGTCTTGTAGGTCATATTTTTGTTTAACATCTTGTCTTGCAAGTTGCCCCTCAAGATTGCCAAATTAAGACTACTAATCACTTGCTTTGCAGGATGCCTATTAAAATTTTTGGTATTTGAAAAATCATTATATATATATTAATCAATTAATAAACTTTTTATTTGCTTATCTGTACTCGAGGGCTACAATGGTGTATGATCTCCTCCTTACATCCTAGTGGTGAGTCTTGGAGGATATAAAACCACTAACAAACCCTCCATTTTTATTTTTTAGGGGGAAATGTGTTTGAAAGTGATACCCATGCACCACCATTGTCATAGGGGGATTATGACCATGGATTTTACCACCATGCATAAATCCACACTCTATGTTTTGATAGAGTAGAAAAATTAGGGATAGTTGTGGTTAAGCCAAGTGGTTGACCCCATATAGGTCTTTTATGAAGGGAAAGAGTTAGCTCTTTGACCCAAGCATATAAAAAACCCATATATAGAGTTGAGCCTCACATACCAAGCATATATCGAGGACACCCCTAGAAAAACCTTATCTAGCCTAGAATAAGACCATCGACTATAACATGCAACTTATTGTTGGAGATAGTATCAGCTCTTAAGTGACTATTAAGTGAAAATAGGGTTGAGAAGGTTTAAGAGATTCTATAATGGGTCACCAGCCTATAACCTCACCTGTAAAGCTATTAGATGGTGTAGTCATTGAATTACACTCATAAATCAGTTTACTAGTGATAGGTTTATGGTTTGCTTGATTAGGTGTGTTGTATTATACCAGTGTTGTTTATAAGCTGAGTCAACTTTTTACCCAAGCCTGTACACACCTATTTATGTCTCTTTCACATATAATCATCTTTTATATCCTTGTCTCATCATCATATCATTCTGTACATCCTTGTTAATATCCTCTTGTACATATTTTCTTGGTACATATGTGTACATCCTTTAAGTTTGTCTCATATTAGGTTTTGTCATATCTGTCATCACCCCTCTCATCTTAGTCACATCATAGTCTAGTCTCATCCATCTAACACTAGTCATACCTCCATCTCTTACATATCTTAATCCAGTCTTGGAATCCCTTTGTCACATCTTATCATAGTCTAATATCATATGATTCACTTAGCCTTAACACTAATCATCCCTAGTGTCATCTTCAAGACTAAATCCACCTTATCTATAATAAATGTTGGTCACATCCTTGTCTTTTTTATCACCATATCCTCACATCACCTTGTATTATCTTGCTTATCCTTAGAGTCTTAGTCCAAACCATATTACCCATCACAAAACCCACCTCATCTTAGTTAACACCTTGTCACTTATCTTGACCTTGTCTAGCCTAATCATCTTATCCACCATCCCTATCAACTTAGCCTAGTCATAGTCCAATTTGTCCTTAACTTGTCATCCCCTTGACTATATTAGTCATCCTATCAAGTCTATAGTCATAAATTAGTCCTCATCCACATTGGAGAATAATTCTTTCCATATCAAGATCCTCATCATTATTTTACTTGAGTCTATTTAAGACTGAGTCATAATCATAATTCTATCAACCTATCAATCAAATCATCCCAATCCTATTTGGGTGGATCATCTTAGTCTTGAACTAGTCTTAATCAGATCAATCCCTAGTAAAAAATAGTCTCTTAAGCTAGTCTAACCCTCTATCAAATCTTAGATCTTGTTGTAGCTCACGTAGTTGAATCCAGTCAAAATCATCAAAGTCTAGCTCACATCCTAATTTGGTCTACTTGATCTTGTCTTACCTCATCAAACATCACAACATATCAAAATATCCAATCAAACTTAAGATTAGACTAAATCAAACCTTTGTCCAAATTTTTTCCACACATCTAATCTTCATCCCTCTATGTTTCCATTCAATCCCCCACACCTTTCGATTAGGGCTGGTAAACCACATCATTCATACTTTCTCCTATATTAATCCATGCCATCTAAAAAAAATTTATTTAATACCCTAATTAAGAAATGTCTCATGGCCAATATGGGATGTACTCCTTTCCCAGCTCCTTTAGATGAACACTCAACATCCTATAGACTTCGACCCTGTCCACCCAACATTACATCTAGTTCACACCCATTCTCATCAGTCAACTCCTAGTCTTCATGCTACCTAGTCCCATTCAAAACCTCCATCCACCAGTCATAACTAGTCATCTACCCCTTCCTCTACTAGTAAAGGGAATCCTATATTGGATACTTTATCTACTGCTAGTTTATGCACCAGTCATGTCAATAAACATTTGATCTAAATTCTAATGCTTCTACATCTAAGTCACAAAGTGAAGAGAGTCCCTATACTCCTCTTCCTATATCCTTAGAATCCATCTTACAACAACTTATTGACATTGACATGATGGTATATCCACCCATACGACATCTTTATCCCACCAATCCTAAGTCTTTTTGGTATAAACCTAACCACTATTGTCTATATCACCAAACTTGGGGGCATACCATTGATCGATGTTGCATTTTTAAAACTATATCCAAGACCTCATCAATCATGGTGACATTGAAATCAAGAATGAATAAAATGGGTTTACATCCAAGGGTGAACAATAATAATATTGCCAATATTACATTCCAAATCATGATCAATCCCTTCCATTTCCAAGCCAAGGTCAAGACACCACCTCCATCTTTCATGGTCCCCCCATCTTTGACAAATCCTCCATTGAAGATGAGTTTGTTCCTCATGAATATAGTCCTCCCTTCTCTCATGAGTCCTTCTTCCATAGACCCATATTTTGAAAATACGTTGTCCCTCCATCATCTTACTTTCACCCATCATATCAAAAACCCAATTTAGAGAGGTCACTTGCAAACAAAGAATCCTCTACCAGCAGGATCACATCATGTGCATAAAAGATAGTATTAGAGTCAACACAAGTCTTATCTACATCAGGACCATGTTCAACACCAGTATCTGAATCATATTCCTTGTCCTTAAACATCATCCCTTAAAAATATTACAACATATGATTATTATGCCTATCTTTTTGAGGATATCTCCAAATCAAATTTCAACGAATCATAAGGCATATATTTTGATCCAAATTAGGATGATAAATTCATAAATGAATTTTTACAAACTTTATCTATTGAAGATAGTTAGAGTGGATCTAATGTCACATTGTATGCATATTTTATAGCTAGTCTTGGTGATCCTTTTGTTGATCTTAAAGAGATTTTCTTTGATGTCAAAATTGGGTCTCCTAAGAACCTCTATGAGGACCATTTTTCCCCATCACTACTCATTGATCTCATCTTACCATCTCCCCCACCTTCATGCATCATATATATTTTTTCTTCCTATCAATGATCATTTAATCACCTCTTTCCATAGGGATGAACATGAACATACATCATTAGACCCTTCCTCAAGTAACATACTGTGACATAAATACAAATGTCTAAGACCATATTCAAAAAATCATACAAGGTGATCAAATCACCTTTGATCAAACAAGTCACAATCAAGAAAAGTCAAATCTTTGTCTTGATCAAAAAGTGTCTTCCCCTAGTGAAACCCTCTTTGAGGCACTAGTGGACCATCAAAATCAAAATAATAATCATCTATAAATTCAAAGATCAATCTCCTTTGGTGAAGCCCAAAGTCAGGCACTAGGGGGTAGTCAAAATTTAATCAAATCAACAAATTAGATCCTTGTTAAAAGAACTATCAATATAGTCGATAATTCTTCAAACAATCAGATCAAAGATAAATCACAAAGTCAAAGTGTCTTGTATTTTTTAAAATATTTTGTCATATGGCACCCAACATCTCCAACAATGTGTGTGATTGCTAGTCCTAATACTCAAATACCCATCACACCTCCTTATTGTGATCATATCATCCATTCAAGTCCTATACATCACCATCAAATCCAATTCCTAAACCCTTCCATACGTCACCTCACTACACCAAACAACATTATCTCTCATAGGGGTGATGAATACACCTAGTCTAGATATCTAGAGGGGTCTCAAGCAAGAGTCAATGAAGGTCACAAGGACATTAGTGAATCTAGCATCAACAACATGATCCTAATAGCACATATCTCTAAAATAGGTGTTGGTTAAAGATCAAGAAAATGTTTGTATCCTGCATCTTGCTCACCTCTAATAAATCAAGATGTCGAAAGTCAAAAAAGTCTGATAATAAAATAAAAATAATAATAAAAAAAATCATTCATCTAATGCAGAAAATTAGTCTTATGGCACCTTGGGCAAATACCATGATGAAAACTAGTTTTTGACATCATGGTAAAATAATCTATTGTCAGCATTTTACCTCAACACTTGGGGGCAAAATCCACTTCATCTCTACAGTCATATCCTAGATTCCTTGATAACCCCATCCATGTCATGGTCTAAACATCTTTGTTTATCATGTCCATCTATCCCTTATCCTTATTTGATCTATCATTCCTTTCCATCTTGACCTTCATAAGGATGTGGAAGATGTCTTGAGAAATGTTTTGAAATCAACTTGGCATATCCTTCACTTGAGACTTAGGTAAATAAACATCCGGTTCTTTCATGATGTGGTCATTGGTAATCCCTAGTCCATTCTCCCTTGGTCCTCTTCCCCTTCTTAGCCTTACCCTCATCCTTTTGTCTTACCATACATTATTCTATCCATCCTCATCTTAGTTGCTAGGCATGATATTCCCTTTTCTAGTAAACCCGTTTGTATAGTATACATAAATATTCTAAAAAACCCTAAAAATTATAAACTCCACAAAATCACAAAACATCTAAGTCATCTTGTCATATGTTGTCTTGTCTTATGTCCTAAATATCCCAACTATCTTATCTAAGGTCTTAGTCATCTTATAATCTTATCATCTTGCCTTGTCTTATGTACTAATGGTCTTATCACTTTTTCTATCTTACCTTGTCTCAACATCCTAGTCATCTTGTCATATGTCTTCCATAGCCTTATTATAATATAAGTCACTAGTCCACTCCAAGTCCATACCCTTGTCCAAATCTATAACCGTAATCTAAATTCTCATGATCATGACCAATTTAATCCAACTCATCACTTGACCTATCATCTTATCGACTCTCATGAGGATAATTACACAAGGCACAATGACACTACATGTAAATACTTGTGTGTGTTACCTGTATGTTCTTTGTTGTTTGAATTGTTTGCATGTATTTTATCATATATATTTTCATATGTTTGTTTATTTATATCTATTTTTATTATTTTATTAATCTTTTAATTGGTCTCATTTCATGTTTTTTATATATTGGGTAATGAATGAGGATGCTATGATGACACCAAAAGTTACAATGATGCTTTTTGGTGCCCTCAATGATGCAAAATTCACTATTTGTCCCTTTTATATCATGACTTTGGCACAATATCATGGGTTACACTACCTAGTGTTATACTTACATCAGATTGATTAGACTATGATGAGACTTGATACATCAATGATGGCTTGATAATAAACAAAATCATCATTCCTCCTATCCTCTATCACATGTCAAACATCTAACATCCCATATCCAATAATTTATCCTAGTCCTATGTCTTTAATCTAATCATCCAAGTCCACTACTCTAGTATCTAATCATTAGAGACTTGATACATCAATGATGGCTTGATAATAAACAAAATCATCATTCCTCCTATCCTCTATCATATGTCAAACATCTAACATCCCATATCCAATAATTTATCCTAGTCCTATGTCTTTAATCTAATCATCCAAGTCCACTACTCTAGTATCTAATCATTACTCCATGTCCTTTTATCATCATATCTATATCCTCTAGTCAATCATATATCATCTCTCTAGTCATCAACATGTCAACATCTAGCTTCTCATCTCCTATCAATTCTCCTAGTCCTTTATCTTTATGTCTACTATTTGAATCACGTCTTCTATCTCACAAATAACATGTCTAAAAAGTCACTGTCATCTTTCTTTTCTAGTTTATCTTGTCATCTATCATCTAGTGTGAACTACATTGGCCTGAGGTCTTTTTAGACTATGTAGGTAGCACATAGTCACATAACATGTCTAAGGTTAGCTCATACACCCTATTTCCCCATCATTCATCATCACATCTATCTTTTCATTCATCATCCTCACATCTTACATTAGTTAAATCCTTGAGCTATAATATCAATAGTTAATCAATTAGTTTATTGATCAATTGCCATCACCATAATCATCTCCCTAATCTTTTTATCAATCACCTACACCTATCGAATTGGCCCAATAAATCATAACATCCATATTTTCTTCCATCAGTCATCCATTATCACTTATTAGTCAACTCATCATTTAAATTTGATAGTTTCCTCCTTCAATTGGGGAATGACCAAGACCGTAACTTTATTATCATCCCTTGCTCCCTTGCATGTGTCCTTGCTAGGGGCATCATCAAATTATGGCTCATTGATTCAATCCATTATAGTATAATTCTTTCCCTTCATTTTTTTGTCACTCGATCATATTTTTTATTATCTCTCATCCCCTTCATCATATCACTCAACTTTAGCTTTGAGTTACACTTGTTATTAATCTTATCAAATCATTATCTTATTATTTCTTGATCCTCTCCCATGCATGTGTCCTTGCTTGGGATATATCGATAGCTCATGGCCTTTTATATCAATCATCTTGGTCCACAACTCTCCTTGGCATGTGTCCTTGCTTGGGATATGTCAAAAACTTGCAACCCTTTTCCTTATAATCATCATGTTAGGTTGATTCCCCCTTAGGATGTGTTGACAACCATGAAATTGTCATTTTCTATCCCTATACATAGGTATTTACCAGGGGAATCATTAATTTATAGCTCACTACTCATGTCAATTTTATCTTCTTCATCATTGACCTCAAATCTAGCATCCCAACCCATTGTCTATTTGTACCTCCCACCCCTTGTTTCTTATTTTTTAGTGGCCATCTACCTCTTTCCTCCCTGTATGTCCCCTTGATGGGGCATCATGTGTTGACTAACATCATTTTCTAACATTCATCCATGAGTGTCTTTCTTCTTTGCAAGACCATTACTCCTTATATTTCATCCACTCGTAATGCCCTTTCAAAGAGGGGTAAAATATATGCATTTACATTTACTCACCTTCACTAGCTTGCTAATTTTGTCTAATGATCACTAATCATGTCTAATTTTGTCTAATTCATCCTTGTTAATCCTCTTAGTCTTTTATCTAACATCTATTTTCATTGGTCTTCATATAATAACCTTATAACATCTTATAACCTAATTAATTCACCTAATTCCCCATTATACACTAATTAACCCCATTTATCTAATATTTGGGAATTTTAAATTCCCTCCCACCTACCCTACCCTGTGAGTAGCCCCTCATACTCCCATAGATTTTTTATAACCCCCTAATAACATGACCAATCACCTATTAATCATGATTAAACATCTAGAAAGACTCTAGAGGCTTCTACTTCAAGAACATTCCCTCTAGAATCATCCAAGGAATTTTTAATTCCTTGCATAATTTTCCACCATTGATATTCCTACACCCAATTTTAAATTTTGGCCATTGATATTCCCTCCCTCCACTCTATAAATAACCAATCAATCCTTTATTAAATTCAACTACAAAATCCATGATCCTTCATGATCAAATATTTTATCAACTAAGTCTATCAAACTATCATTTTAGTCCATTTTCAAGCCAATCACATGTTGTCCCAATATTCTAAGTCTTCCAAGCAAATCCATTCAATCAAGAGCAAGTAATCAAGTGTAAGTCAAATTTGGAGCAAGATTGGTTCTAAGAGGTCATGATGTTGGTAAAATTCTATTTTGAATTCATTTTTATTTTCATTGTGATCTCCCTTGTTTCAAATTTTAAGGATTGGTGTTTTGAGTAGATTTTAAAGTATAATGTGCATACCAACTCTTATTGCTAAAAATCTCCTTCTCATAGTAATTTAGTGGGGTTAAGCATTTCATACGACACTAGCTTAGAAGAAATCCATTGATAGCCTAACATGGGTTTGTATTAGTAAAATGGTGTATCACAACATGCCACTTTCAAGCCTCTTACCATTATGGAGAACATTGAACTCTAATTTCATGTAAAATCCCTTATGGGACAACCATTTTAATTTCAATGATTGATTCAAAATACCCTCCATTAGATATAACTTGGCCTTTAAAGCAAACTTGTTTATCCAAGACTTGGAGATTGACTAGATACATTATCAATGGTGTCAATTCCCTTCTTAATGATTCTAATAACTTTGATCCAAGTATTTTATACAAAAGGCACACCATGGAAATTAAGAATACATGATCAATAGAGGGAATTAATGAGTGTTAACAAAAAAACCATACCTAAAACCATTTCCATTCCAAATTAGCCAAGATTTGATAACTTCATAGGATTTCCAAAATGCTTTTGGTTGCAAAAAATCCAACACTTATTATAGGTGCAAGGGTAGTTAGGATAGTATGAAACCCCAATCCCCTCAAAACAAAATGACCTTAAGGATATCCTAAAGAAATGTATTGTTTGAGTATAATTTTCCATGATCCTCTCCTTCTAAATCTCTAGCAATAAACTTGGCACTAAAAGTAGTTCGTTGGAGTTTTACATCAAAAAAACATGTTCCCCTCACATACTCATGCCAATAATGCATTTCCCATATAAAAAAATGAAACTCTAAAATGCCTTCAAAATTAACCCATCAAAAATTACTAATAAGATTATCTAATTTTCTATAAATAACCTTAATGTGAGACTAACATGAAGAGTAGTAAACATGGGTAGCTAAGAGCACCTCAGAACAAATCTAAATTTCTTCTACTAATAAGAGAGGCTTGGTAATATAATATGATATTTTGTTTTATATTCTCTACACAACATAATTCCAAAAAATATATTCATTACTCTAAAATGCAAAGAGTATCCCCAATAATTTGAATATTTCACCGTGTTGAAGACATTTCCAAGAATACTAAGACAATTAGAAGAGTGAGGTTGAAAGGGATTATCATCAATTAGTTATGCAAGTTAAAAATGAAGTTGTTGAATGTTATACCACTTAGCTCAATCAATATATTTCCATACATTGACCACTCTAAACATGTAACATGTAACCTGTAACCTGGTGGGTGTGCTTCATTGTGACTTCAACGATATGGTCCTTAAAAAATTTGGAAAGTGTTCATAATCCAAGCCTAATGAATTATGAGTTGTTACTAACTCAAAAAAATGAGGAAAGTATGGATTAATAAGTTCCACATTGAATATTAGATGTAGACTTAAGTACTATTTTAGATCAAGAAAAAATGCATTATCTTTGACTACATGTAGTATGGTGTAAATACCATAGTGCAAAGACTTGATCTTCCCTATGAGGACCCATAAAACATTCATTTTGAAGACACAACCAAACTAGATCACCCATATTAAATTCATGAGGTGTGTGGTGTGCATCTTGGTGCTCTTTGTACTTATACTTTTGGTGAAATAGTATTTGTCAAACATGTTGAATGTGTTGCATAATTTTTTTTGATGTAAGAGCATTTATTTGTAATGTGAAATCTTACATCGACCAAAAACATGTGGTGTATCATAGTGAATTATCAGTGCTCTTTATTGCATTATATAACTTAATTTGTTGTATTCTTGTAACACTTATGAAGTCCAAAAAACTCCAAGGATTAGAGAAAAATTAGCTTCAATTAGAAAACATGGCTCAAATCTAACATTCCCTAAAAGATGAATATGTTGTTCCCAAAATCCATCACTCATTTTTGGGGACAACATTCAACTATTTTGGTCCTGCAGGCCAAAATTCTCTCTTCCCTTTTCAAAAAATGTTCTCAGCATCCAAGTTCTTCAATTATTCACACATTTTTTAGCTGAGGAACTCGCAGGTTCAATAGGTTCCACAAGTTCAACTGGTGGGCTTTCACAAAGAAGCAAGTTCCAAACACTTAGGCATTTCAAGGCTGCTTCAATGCCGAAGTTCAATCAAAAGGTCCATCGGTAGAATTCAAACAAATGGAATGAACCATTGAACCATTAAACCCCGCTTCAAAGGTTCACAGGTTCAAAGTTCAAAGGTTCAAAAAGAGTTAAGCACTCAACAAGTTCAAAGTTCAACTACTTTAAAGAGTTCAAGTGGCTTTAAAAGACTTAAACAAAAGAAGACTTCAAATAAGAAAGATTGAACCATTGAACCATTGAACCTTGAACCAAAAGAGTTCAAAGTTCAAAGGTTCAATGAGTTAAATAAAGTTCAAGAGACTTAGAAGAACAAAGGATTCAAAGAACAAAGATTGAACCATTGAACCATTGAACCTTGAACCAAAAGAGTTCAAAGTTCAAAGGTTTAATGAGTTTAACAGAAAAGAAAAGGATCTAGAAAGTTTAAAGGACCAAAAGATTCAAAAAAAGAGAATGAACCATTGAACCTTGAACCAAATGGTTCAAAGTTCAAAGGTTCAAAGGGTTCAAAGTGGTTCAAGTGACCATGACCCATGATGTCCCCGTGGACATCAAATTCAGGGTAATAAAATATCTATTATTTTTCAAATGTGGCACAAAACCTTAAAAAAAACTCAATGACCAGCCGAAGAAGAAGCTGAAGGATCCAACAGAAAGTGAGAAGATAGCCTGAGAGCTTAGATTGCCAAGAAAAGGACAAAATACGTGGCAAGGAAAGAGGGAAAGATTAGAAATATCTGTGTAGGAGTTATTTCTAGTTGGTGAAACAGTCCACCACATGGACATCAGAGAGCGTGAGCATTCAAGGACACGACCTATTTTTCTCCATTGAGAAAAGGCGAAGTAGATCATTGTGAAAATATCAAGAAGAGGACCAGGTGGCCCATACTTTGGAGGGGACATTTGGGATGCATTACATGCCATAGTTAAGGCCGATGCCATGTTCCAGCATGACCCCTTGATAGAACTGAAAATGCATTCAAGGTATTGAATGTAGCATGGGCCATTCCATGAAACAAAGTGCCCAAGTCACTTTGGGAGTGCTATATATTGTAATCTCTTATTTTATGTAAAAGAGATCTCTCTGTTATAGAAGTAAAACTCTACCCAAATTGAAAGCCATTTCTTGAGACTTTAAGCTTAGATTGTTAATCATAATTTGTTACATGAATGAGAAAGCAGGTTACTTTGAGACTTTATTCTGTAATAACTTGTGTTATTTAGGGGATTGTTCTTATGTCTATTTCTTAAATTCAATCTTGTTCATTTAATTAAATAAAGCAGAACTAGTGGAAGTAATCAGGAAGGTGTCTTGAAGCTAACTGTGGAGAGACTTTGTGCTGCCACAATTATCTTTAGCATGTTTGTTTTTCTATTTCTGTGTAAAAGATTTTGGGACAACTTTGTGCCCCCATTGTCCTTCATATATTTCACTCTTTGGCAGTTGAGGTAGAGACTTTGTGCTACACTTCATCCTACTATGTTACTACACCTAGTTACATTTATCATTTCACTAGGATTTTTTTTTAATCTATGAACATCATCTCTAAAAAAAGAGAGATAGATGGCATTGTCCTACCCCTGAGTGTTATTTTTAGCTTATTTATACTATATATAGTATATAGTACCTCATAGTTATAGGGATCCTCCCCTTGATGAGAGGAGAGATTTGTCCCCTTTTAATGTGGTAAACCTACACATTTGGCTGATAAATCTCCCTATGCTATGGTTGAAACAACCTATTTTGCCCATTAGTTAGCTGGTGATAAAATATTCACCCAACAGTTTTTGGCGACTCTGCTGGGAAAAGAATGAGCAGTTTTAGTCCTTTTCCATTACCATTTTCCTCCACCTTCATTCCAACAGTTTTTGGTGACTCTGTTAGAGACACAACATTTTTGTGTAATTTGAAGCCTCAAGCTTCAGATTGAAGCATCACTTGTGTCTTATCCATTATCATTATAGCCTTATCCATTTCCATTATATACTCTAAGTTGCAAAACTAGAGACGCTGGAGATCGAACGTTTCATTTCAAAAGTCAATTCTCTACCAGCTCCATGCCAATAGTTTTTGGTAACTCCACTATAGAAGAATTAGTAGTTTGAAGCCTCAAGCTTCAAATTGAATTAGGGCCAGTTATTTTCCATTTTTATTCTACAATCTGCCAGCTCCACGCTATACAAGAAGCTAGAAAGCTCAAGGTATTGTTGACAGTATATTCGAGTTGGTATAACAAAGTAATTTTGATCTATTTCCTTCACCATCTCACCTCCAACAAACTAGGAGTTTTCCTCCTACAAAATTTAGGTCACTAATACAAGGCAGAGCTTCTTTTTCCTATGCTAACAGAGCTTTGCATATACATATTCCACCCAAATTTGTTATTCCCCCTTTCCATAGTCAAATAATGGCAGTTCAAGGCCCTTGGGGTAACTCTTTTAGCCCACTCAATTTAACTCCACCTCTACATGAGATACCACACAGTTCTAGGAAGAATTTCTCCAAATTCTATGGTGATGGGAGAGTTCATCCTGATGAACATATTGCAGCCTTCAACATAGCCTATGGTGTGATAGGCATGGAGTATGAGGATGTAACAGTCAGGCTATTTGTGGAAACATTACAAGGCACTGCTATAGACTAGTTTTATCATCTGTAGGCCCAGACTGTGATAGATTGGAACACCCTCAAATCCAAGTTTGAATCCAAATTCAAGTCTGTAGAAGATGCACATGCCCTACTGGCCCAACTCACATAGATGAAGAAGGAGCCTCATGAGCCTATGAGGGATTTCATAGCTAAGTTTGATAAGCTAAGGAACATGATTCCCATAATTTCTCAGCCAACAGTTGAGAATATCAAATGCTTCTTCATCAATTTACAGCTGCCTGAAGTGAGTTTTATGCTGAGACAGGTTAGCCACATAGACCTTGCTGCTGCTCAAGATTTGGCCACTGAGGTGGAATATGATCTCATCTTGGCGGGGAAGATAAGAAGAGATCCTAATAGAGGCAAATCTTCTTCATCCTTTGAATATCCATCTACAAAAACCACTGATCTAATGGTGCAAAAGTTGGCAAATGAGTTGCTAGCTCTCAAAAAGCAAATGGCACAAGGGATGTCTTCTGCTCCTTCGTACAGAGATATACCAAGGAAAGCATTTTGCAATCAGTCATACCAAGGCAATGCTGTCAGGAATCAAGGGCAGCCAAATCCTCTTCCTCCCCCTCATGGGAAAATTGCTATTGAAGCAGCTCCAGCCAACTCAACTGTTGAATATCTTGAAACCGAGTCAAATTTCTCTTTTCAACTTGAGTTGAACCTAGAAGATGACGCTGATCTCTTTAGAATAGACCAAGAAGAATCAACTGGTGACTCCAACATTGGTTTCTTAAATTACCAAGATGAACCCAAAAGTAAAGGTGAATTATTTGATGGATCATACACTGTATTCACTCGGTCCCAGAACTAGTCAGCCCAGCAAGCTGATAACGAAAAAAATAGAGAAGTGATCTCAACCAGCAATTTCAAATGCTAAGCGAGGAACCACTCTACCTTTTAAATCAAAGGACCCAATGGTTGCTAAAAATGTAAGTACATCAAGCGTTCCTTCATCTTCAACTTGAAATTCAAAGACTAGTCCTACACTCCCTAAAAACTAGAAGGATGAACTTCCTTCCTTTGTTCCTAGTCTATTTCAGTCATTTGACATAGTCGACCATGTCAAGAAGACCAAAATTTAAATGACCGAGTTTGAATTCTTGCAATCTAATCCTGAGTAGTTGGATAGATTAGTGGAATGTGTGAAGGATAAATCCATCCTTACAAGACAAGAAATTCTAAAAGTAACTGCTGGTCCTCCCAAGAATACATCCACCCAGAATAACCTTGTGATTACTCCTCCTACTGCTCTAGGGAGGACAGAACCATTTTATGTCTCCCTACTGATAAATGGACACCAACTGAACAATTGTATCATAGACTCAGGTGCATTTGACAATGTCATGCCTGCCAAAGTAGCTGAATCCCTTGGTCTCACACTGACCAAGACATTTGGGAGATATTTTTCCATGGAGAATAAATAAGTGCCACTACTGGGATAAATCAAGGATGCCTAATTTGTATTTGTGACATTTCCAAAAAAAAGAATTAAAATGACAGTCTTGGTGGCCAACGTCCTAGCCTCATATGACATCCTTCTTGGGTGAAATTTTTGTAAAGATGTTGGTGGGAAATTAAGCATGGACCTATCCAAGGTGAGGATCCCTGTCAAAGGCATCATGCAGAGGCTGCTCCTTGAAAAAGAGGTAAAATATGTTGTCACTTAAACATCAGTGCCTGAAGCCCAAATTCTTTTTGAGTCTTTAGGCAGGGGTAATTATTTTTTATCTACTAAATACGTTCCTGTTACAGTAGATGAAAGTCCTGTAGGTGGCGATCCAAACATTGATTCAAATAAGATATCAAAAGAATTTGTAGGGCACAATACATATGAAAAAGGATCTTCCCTCTCTAATGAAGAAAAATCTGATAGAAGATCAGTTTTTGATGATGTTTGGATCCTAGAATTTGATGGCAATAATTCTTTTACCAGTGTTGGAGCCGAGATTGTTCTAATATCTCCTCAAGGAAATATTTTTCCTTCTTCATACAAGTTATAGTTCAGCAACACCAACAACACTACCAAGTATGAATCTATGTTATTCAGGTTGAAGGTAGCTCAAAATAGAGGTGTCAAACTCCTTCATGCTAAAGGAGATGCTGAACTGATGGTTTGTCAGGTGAGGAACCTATGTCATTCTAAGAACAAAAGATTGCGCCATTACCACAATCTAGTATGGGACTGCATTGAAAGTTTTGATGCTTTCAATATTTTTGTAGTGCCCAGAGAGCTTCATAATCATGCAAATTCATTGGCTATCCCTGTAACCTTCATGGTTCCTCACCCTAATTTCAAAGATAATAGGTACACTATCAAACTGGTCTTTCGACCAAGTGTGCCTGATAAAGCTAACCATTAGCAGGTGTTTGATGCTGACAATCAAATCATGTGCTTCACTAGACTAGAAGAGCAACAAGCTATGGTAGTGGACCATACTACTACATGCCAAAGTTAGGAAAAGAAACTCTTCACCAAGAGATCAAGGATTTATGGTTTTCATATTGGAGACCACGTCTTGCCATGGGGGAAGAAGGGAGAACCAAAAGGAGTGCACAGAAAATGTGATTCCTGGTGGAGAGTTCCATTCACCCATCACCGATTCTGGGGAGAAAATGGTTTATTTCTAGTTTATCAAGATGAAATGCCATTTTCATTGCCTCACAGTGGGCAGCATCTGAAGCACTTCAATTTCTGAAGTATTAGATAAGTCCAGTTGTACATTTGTATAGTCTTTAATTCTGTTTGGTGCTTTTCATTTTCATTTCTTTTTGGCACCTTTATTTTTTAGGTAGCATGACTCTGTAACCCAATGGCACACTTAAATGAATTGGATATTCTAGATTCTACTCCCTTTGATTATTTTTACAATCAATGGAAGTTCCCCAACTAGAGCCAGCTGTTGTTCCTAAAATCTGTCACTCATTTTTGGGGACAACATATCAACTATTTTGGTCTTGCAAGCCAATATTCTCTCTTCCCTTTTCAATTTTTTTTAAGCATCCAAGTTCTTCAATTATTCACATATTTTTTAGCCAAGGAACTCACAGGTTCAATAGGTTCCACAGGTTCAATTGGCAGACTTTCACAAAGAAGCAAGTTCCAAACACTTAGGCATTTCAAGGCTGGTTCAACACTAAAGTTCAATCAAAAGGTCCATCAGTAGGCTTCAAACAAATGGAATGAACCATTGAACCATTGAACCCCACTTCAAAGGTTCAAAGGTTCAAAGTTCAAAGGTTTAAAAAGAGTTAAGCGCTCAATAAGTTCAAAGTTCAACCGCTTTGAAAAGTTCGAGTGGCTTTAAAAGACTTAAACAAAAAAAGACTTCAAAAAAGAAAGATTGAACCATTGAACCGTTGAACCTTGAACCAAAAGAGTTCAAATTTCAAAGGTTTAACAAGTTCAATAAATTTTGAGAGACTTAGAAGAACAAAGGATTCGAAGAATAAAGATTGAACCATTGAACCGTTGAACCTTGAACCAAAAGAGTTTAAAGTTCAAAGGTTCAATGAGTTCAATAGAAAAGAAAAGGATCCACAAAGTTTGAAGGACCAAAAGATTCAAAAAAAGAGAATGAACCATTGAACCTTGAACCAAAATGGTTCAAAGTTCAAAGGTTCAAAGGGTTCAAAGTGGTTCAAGCGACCAGTGACCAGTGACATCCCTGTGGACGTCAAATTCAGGGTAATAAAATATCTATTGTTTTTCAAATGTGGTGCAGAACCTTAGCACAAACTTAGCAATCGGCCAAAGAAGAAGTTGAAGGAGCCAGTAGGAAGCGAGAAGATAGCCTGAGAGCTCAGATCGCCAAGAAAAGGACAAAATATGTGGCAAGGAAAGAGGGAAAGACTAGAAATATTTGCGTAGGAGTTATTTCTATTTGGTGAAATAGTCCAATAGGTGGACATTAGAGAGTGTGAGCACTCAAAAATGTGGCCTATTTTTCTCCATCGAGTAAAGGTGAAGTGGACAGCTACACAAATATTAAGAAGAGGACCAGGTGGCCCATACGTTGGAGGGGACATTTGGGATGAATGTACATGCCACAGTTAAGGCTGATGCCCTGTTCCAGCATGGCCCCTTGATAGAACTGAAAATTCATTCAAGGCATTGAATTCAGCATGGGCCATTCCATGAAACAAAGTGCCCAAGTCTTTCTAGGAGTGATATATATTGTAATCTCTTATTTTATGCAAAAGAGATCTCTCTGTTATAGAAGCAAAACTCTGCCCAAATTGAAAGGTATTTCTTGAGACTTTGAGTTTAAATTGTTAATCATATTTTTCTATATGAATGAGAAAGTAGTTACTTTCAGAATTTGTACTATAATAACTTGTGTTATTTAGGAGATTGTTCTTATGTCTATTTCCTAGATGCAGTCTTGTTCATTTAATTAAACAAGCAGAACTAGTGGAAGTAATCAGGAAGGTGTCCTAAAGCCAACTATGGAGAGACTTTGTGCTTCCATAATTGTCTTTAGCATGTTTGTTTTTCTATTTTTGTGTAAAGGATCTTGGGATGACTTTGTGCCCCCATTATCCTTCGTATGTTTCACTCTTTGGCAATTGAGGTGGATACTTTGTGCTACACTTCATCCTGTTGTGTTACTGCATCCAGTTACATTTACTTATCACTACCAGAAATAATTCCTTCTATTTGTTGCAGACCACTTCTAAAAGAAGAGAAGTGCCTTATGTCATTTCACCAGGATTTCTCCTTTGTCTATGAACATCATCTCTAAAAATAGAGAGATGGATGGTTTTGTCCTATCCCTGAGTGTTATTTTCAGCTTATTTATAATATATATATATATATATATATATATATATATATATATATAGTATATAATACCTCATAGATATAGGGAACCTCCCCTTGATGAGAGGAGAGATTTGTCCCCTTTTGATGTGGTAAACCTACACATTTGGCTGATAAATCTCCCTATGCTATGGTTGAAACAACCTATTTTGCCCATCAGTTAGCTGGTGACAAAATATTCACCCAACATAATAAACCATCAGTGTCTATAGGGAATAGTTATGAAACTTACCATCAACATTAATTGATAGTTACATAACTTCCCTAATGGTGTCATAAAATCCAATCTACATTAAGAAATAGTGGTTTCATTTGTAAAGGTTGCACAAGTAGAGTATTGGTCCATAATGATTGGGTTTCCCATATGTTATGTTTCAATAATATTAAGGTTATTTAAAGAAATATATATAAGGTGCATAGAGTATCAATATGAAAAATGAAGGAGAAAGAAGGTATAGAATAAATCTCAAAAAACATAGATCAATGGAGAGAGACGTGAATCAAGATCGATGTTAGGATCACTGGAACAAATTCTTCTTTATTTTATTTTAAATTTTCTTAGCTCCTACAATTATACCATTGGTATGAAATTTTGGTAGATTTGAATTTATTTCCTTATGTAAATTCATTTTCAATAAGTTACATATTTTACTTTAGACACTAGGACCTATTGATGTGGGTTTTATGCCCACCACAGAGACCTGTATGAGGTAGACTCTCACATTTGAGGATTAGTGAAAGATTTCACACTAAGCCATGATTTGCAGGGTATTCAATTTTATAAAAACCCATTGGTGGAATAGTAGTGAGTGAAGTAGGTTGTTAACCATAGATGGGTCAATTATAGATGAATCTAAATATACTTGAGATAGATGGAAGGATGATGGTTTTAACTAAGGTGGACAAGACTACTAAAAGAAACTCAAAAAGAGGAAAAATAAGGGTAGAAAGGGACATGTGGACCACATAAGATGAAAACCTTTCAAAACTAACACTTGAAATTAGGTAGGACAAGAAATCATAAGAATAATATTTTTTATAAGCTATTGTAACACACCAACGATCAAACACAATAAGGAGTAAAAGGGAACCAAAACACAATAAACTTAAACATGCAAAACTACATTTTTCCACATTTGTTAGATTGCTATTGCACATCTACAAGGGGGATTATAATCAACATGCAAAAGGCATTCAAATCATCTATAGATTAAAGTGAATAATTTTACTAGAAATATAACTCATGCACAATAAAAAAAGTAAGATACCAGAATAATAGCATGCCCCACACAGTCCACAAAATTGGAGAAGAATCAAGATTTGTATATTAAAATCAAATTAGCAAAACTTCCCAGAATTTCCTATCAATCTTAATAACCAAAAATATCCTCCATTTGGGACTAGGAGGTTACAAATATATATAATCTTGGGATGGGGAAGGCCTCATCTCTCAAGATAAGTCTAAAAATACAAGTCTTGAAATAACACTGTATGCTAATTTCATGCAAAGTATGCATGTACTACACTAATTTCTCAAAATATAATTATTCATCTAAAAATATAATATATACATGCAAGGTACATAAGTTAGGAACTATCATTCCAAGTCAATTGGAACATGGAAACACATATTTATAATTAGCTGATGTTGATGTGGCACCATCAACACCAGCTAGAAGAACTCTAACTATAATATAGTTGACATGGGAAAAACTTAAGTTGTAACCAAAGTTGTGGATGGAATAGGCATAGGCACTGGAAGTGAGTTCATCATGGATGTAAGGGCTAGTGGACTACAGTTAAACTATGTGTTGTGATTAGAAGTGGGACATAGGCAACCCAGTATGCGTGTGTATGAATGTATTTTTGGGAAGTTGATCACCTTTTGTACGAGCTAAAGATACTTTTGTTGTCATATTTGTTTACTTTGTTGCCTCTATTTGGAGGTAAAACACATGACTTTCTTGGAATTCAGTTATATAGTTTCAAAATAAATCAAATCTCTTTTAAATAACTAAGGGATCTTGTCCATCAATTTATTGTGAATGCCTAATGTATATTTGACCCCATCATATAATGTTTCAGTCCTAATAATCTTATCTCTCATAAAAATTTACCAATTGCATTATGTCATATGTGGTTATGTAGACCATACCTTTAATTTTGTAGGTTGTACCTTTAATCTTTGCTCTAAAATTGACCAATGTTGCCCACAAGAGACTCTAAAAAATAGGCTTGGGCACCAATTGTCCATGTGGTGTTATCACTTGAACCACTCTTAATTTATTAAGGGTGGAGATAACTCCTTCTTGGTTCAAAAATGTTATCCAATTTTGCATCTCTTGATGTCATTCCAGTAGGCTATATCTCTTAAGAGTAATGTAATGCTGCGCCCAAGCTACATCAATGGATGTTAATAGATTTAGGTGGGGATAATCCCTATTTCTCATTTCTAGGTTGAAATTTTTTTATTTTCCATCAATGTCCTTTATTTTATTAAATAATTGGAGCACATCTCCCCAATTGGGCTGAGAAGTGTCTTTATAGACCTTATTGACCCAATTGTGTCAAATAATTCTCTGGCTACCCTTGGTAAATGATCTACAATCTCCTTGGGGGACTGAATGGTGCTAACCTTTTGATAAATCTAGATGGCTTGGTCAAAACTCATGAAATTTTCCTTGATGGCTCTTCTTTTGGCATACACAAAACTATAAGGATCCTCTTTGATCCTGTCAAGGTCTAAAGGGTTTACCTTCCTTCTCTTAGTCAGAGATAATATGTCTTATCTTTGCTCTAGTTCTATTTATCGACCCTCAACAATCACAATCTTCTTCTTGACCTTTATCAAGGTAATTATCTCCCTATGAAAGTGGAAGTTGACTATGGGTTGCTCGTGCATGACCAAATGCTACCTTATTGTTTCTTCTTCCTATTATATTTTCCTAATCCATGAAGGGACATCCATGATAACTTATTGTTTGCTTGTGTTGTAGGCTGAGCTAGCTAGGTTGGTTGAGCTGAATCACCTCCTTGCGTAACTAGAGGGGATGGAAGAGGAAGTAACATATTTTTAGGAGATGATGTCCCTATTGTTGGGAAAAGAGGAATGACATTCCTCTAACCAATAATCTACTTCTAGAGTGGTGCATCTATTATAAATATAGCCTTTATCACTTCCTTATTGATAGAAACCACTGGGGGGTTTGATTGAGGAGCCTAACCAATTGGTATCTCTAAATGGGAGGTCATATTAGGAGGAGTGGCCAATGTGAAAAAAATGGAATTATACACTATGTTTTAAAAATGCACTCTAGTGTTAGGCTTAAGGGTCTGAGAGTTGTTTCCACTAAAAAATGAATAGGTCACTAGGGTATTCAATAGATTTTGAAAATAGTTAGTAATAGAGGTGAAAATGACCCTGAATTTCATAGTTTTAGTGGCCATGGGAATTGTAGCTCTAGGTTGAGCTATGGTTTGCAAACTAGGCAAAATTGGTGATGCAACTACAACCCAAGGCTGGGTTATTGAGGTCAACAAATGCAAAGATTCTAAATAATTAGTTACACTAATAAAAATTGTATAAATTCTAGCAGTGATTAAAGAATGTGAAATGCTAGGACTTAAAATCACAAGGGGAGTAGATGGAGTGCTAATTGTTGTAGTTACTTGAGGTGGAGAACTTGGAGTTGTACTTGGGGATGGCCCTCGAAATGTAGTCTCTAGTGTCATTGTACCTCTCCTTCTACATCTCCTTGGTCTAGTAATAACTTGTTATTGACTAAGCTACCATATTTTCCATTGACTTATTCAGATTGAACTATTAATTTTATTCCCCTTGATTGATTATTTTCCTCAGATAGCCATTCATCCTCTGGGTCAAATTTAACTATCTCACTTATAGACCAAGAATTTTGGTCTTTATTCTAAAAATCTAGTCTACTTCATTGGCAATCCTCTTTTCCTATTCCTCATTATCATAGACCTCAATAGGGTCAATTCTTTTTTCCCCTTTCCATCTATTTTCTCCTTCTTTAGGAACCTTAGTTGTTTCCTTTTCACTTCCTCCTTTAGAGGAGAAATAAGTGGGGTCTTAGGTTACCTTATATAGGTCAAAATTATTTTAGTAGCAGTAGAGGTTGGACTAGTTGAAAGTGGAATGGGATATGGAGAAGTAGTAATGGTAAGAAGTGATGATATAATGGGAATGGTAGGCATCACTGGTGGAATGACAGGTGGTGATGGAGTGACTAGAGTTTTCACTACTAGGAGAATAATGGATGGTGAAGTAAGGTGTGTAGTAGGAAGTAGCTTTACTATTGATGACATCAAAGGAGAAAAAGTAACATGAAATTGAGACAAAAAAGAGGGAAGAGTTACTTATCGTGCAATAGTCAGGGGAGGTGGGGGAAACATAAAAAATATATTTGGTGCTCCACTAAGACTTTCAAGCCTTTCTTATTCAACTCTGTGTTGTGATGAGGCTACAATAGTTGTATGTGCATGGGAGGTAGAAGGAATACCAACTCTTTCTTCAATATGAGCTGCCCTAGGTGGGCCAACTTATTCTAGAGTTCTTTCTTCCACTTTAGGAGGGGGCCCATGAATGGGTTTGAAAACTCACTGCTGCTTCTCAATATTTTCAACATCCTCCTTGGTGATGGTAGGATCATATTTATTCTTTTGCATTATTATCATAGACATATTAGCTTAGCACATCTTAATAACAACCTTAGAGTCATCCTCAACATTGATAAATATGTTTTCATGCTCATAATATTGGTGCCCATTATTAATTCTTACCTTTCTCTCATATTTCCTGATGTGTCCTCTAACATTACCTCTAGGATCCCATTTCCTGAAAAGTACTTGCTTGAACTCATAATGATTCCTAATTTTCCAATGATCTACAGGTGATCCCATCTTGTGTATTACATTTAACAAGTACTGGGGGTGGGGTGGAGTCTTACTTGTTTTACTTTCTTCAACTCAGTATCAATGCTATCAACCAATTGAGCAATAATTTCATCTTCAATAAACTTATCTAACACAATCCTTGGTAGGTATAGAGAGTTTTACTTCATTCCCTCAATTCTAATTATATTGTGCTCAAGATACATCCAATAGTCACCTATTTTCCTAATAGTCTTTTTTAAATGATCAGAGAGCATGGGTATATTCTTTCCATGTATGGCTTGATATACTATGGGATAAAAAGTCTATGTTATCTTTTTCATATTCATCCTAAATCTGTACACATGAATAATATTGAACTCATCACATACCCTGTTCTTGGGATACTCAATGGATGGTTCCTAGGGTTGATCATAGGATACATGCATAGTTGCAATTATTGTATCTGCTATGTAGGACATCATATAAAAATTACCATCTGGAGAGCTCTTAGAATTGGTGTGTTTTGAAATTAGATTAGAGTTAATGATTTCCCCTAAGGCTATAATTTTGTTAGAAGTCAAAATTATATCCAATAAAGGGACCCATACCTCATTGACGTAAGTGATGGTTGAAACACCATATATCTTGTTTAAAAGGGCCATGGTGATTCTGATTCCTAGCCTAAAGGCAACAATGGGAATAACAAATGTAGGGCCTTGTACTCTAAAGTTTTTTAGGTTGTCAGCCCATTCCTACAACTTGATAATGACATTATGGTTTTGAATCTATGAGTTCACTACATCTTACCTATATGGCATGTTGGGCATGAGAATCCTATAGTACCTTTCCAAGGCATTCCCATCAATATACACTGCTTGTGTCTTTCATAGTCTAAAATGTAATATTTTACCAAAAATCTTGCCATTGAAGAATAAATCATACAATAAGTCAATGCAGGGCATTACCTCTACTTTAGCCATTATGTTGTTAAGACCTACTGCTTTAATCACTAATAAATCATCTATGTATCTCTACATGAAGATGGAAATCTGATCCTATGATTTGTAAGGTTAGACAAATTCGACCTTATCCCAAATATCTGAATATTGTTTGAACTCATGATTCAAATATAATAAATCAAATGTTGTATCTATGAATTCAGATGGGCCTATAATTGAGTAAGTAGAATGGATGGGGATACAAAATGAGGAAGCCCTTGATATCATTTGAAAATTCTTTTTTTTCACTTTGTGAAAAGCATGTAAATTCTTGATTACAATGGAGTTCTAGATTTTCAATCTATACTTGGGCTCAGGATTCATGATACTTTGGATAACTTGGAGGTAATGTAGTTAGTCTGAGAATGGCAATTTAAAATATATTAGTTTGGTTGCATTGGATATGATAATTGAATACATTAATTCTCTAGTTCATTTGAATTAAGTGCAATAATGGATTTTGATTCTTAGTCTTTTCATTTAAATTTCATAAAACCAACTTCAACGACATTTTAATGCCATGTGGCTTCTTTTGTAAATTCTCAGATGCTTAGTCATCTTAATACAATAAGTGTCTCTTTTTTGATCTTTTGAACTCTACCTCAGTGTCTTTGTTATTTACTTACATTTTTTCAAAGGATACGTGTGTATTTGTCACTAATCCATTGATGGATGAGGTGTAGCTTATTTTTACTTTTCTTCTTTGGGTCATGAGTTAGAGAGATAGTGACAAGTGTCAAGATCTTATTGCTCTATTATATATCTAGGCTTCGGGGACTGTGCATAGCTTGAGGGCCTCTAGGTGAGCGAGATGGTGACATGTGGATGGATCTTGCTACTCCACTTACCCAACATCATTTGTACATAAGTCCATGATGATGTCACCTTTGGGTGAGTGAGATGGTGATAGTGAATGACTCTCATTGTTCTGCTTACCTGGTGTTGTCCGTAAATAGGTCCATGATGATGTCACCTCTATGTGAGTGGGATGGTGACATGTGGATGTCTCTCACTACTCTGCTTGCTCAAAATTATTCATACACAAGTCCATGATGATGTCACCTTTAAGTGAGTGAGATGGTGACATGTGGATGGCTCTTAATACTCTACTTTCCTGACATTATCTGTAAACATGCCCATTATGATGTCAATTCGGGTGAGTGAGATGGTGACATGTGAATGGATCTCATTATTCCGCTTGCCCACCATTGTCTTTACAAAGATTTTGTTAACATCACCTCTAGGTTATTGGGATGACTTGTATCTTTCAGTCATAGCTATGGAAGAGTGGAATGACTTTACATGGTAGGGATGAACTCCTAAGTGCGAGATAATTTTGTTTAAGACACAACATAGATAACAAACTTGTTACAATCTAAATATGTTCACCCAATTAGTCATATAAAATCATAAATAAGATCATGTATATAATCACCTAAATAAATTGAAGGTGAATGGTAAAGCATATAGTTTGTCTTAGGCATAGCTTTGATCCCTTTGAGTCTTGAAAACACCCTACAAACATGAGTTGAAAACTATAGATCATGTTAAGTAAACAATTAGTAACCTAAATAATCAAATGAATTCCCAATCATTAAATTAACTCTTTTGGATTCATGATTTACAAAATTCTAAAATCATAGGCTTCTAGTTTAGAGGACATTAAAAGAATATTCAATCGGTATTGGGACCTTATTTGAAAATTTTAAAATGAGGCATGTGTTAGAGCGCAAAAAATGGTGAATCACAAGGGAAAATAAACTTGAGTATTTTGAGAACGCAAAATTTTAGCAATGCATTATGAAAAAACTTCAGCTCTAGTAAAGAAAGAATAATCAAACCAATCTCTAGAATAAACTCATACTTCCTCGTGCAACATACTAACCCTTTCCATTCCTTGAATTTATGTGTGGTCTAGTGAAATCGATTCCCCCTTGGTTATGAAAGTTTTAACAAAAGTCTTGGATAAACACTATAGGTTTCATTTTGATTTAATATTTTGTAGCCAAATAGTAAGAAATCATGGGCATTGCTTTGCTTCTAGACAAATGTCTATAGCCCTAATAGAGATACCTCTAGTTTCACTCAAAGCCTTACTCTACTGTCAGCTAGACTTCCATAGACATGGTAGAGACTACTTGAATTACCCATATTCTATCAATTTATATGATTTTGATATATATATATATATATTTTATTTTTTGAAAAATAGATAGATAAAGGTTGGGAACCACCATTGGTTGGGTGTATGAATAAGAAAACTTATTTTGTCAATATGTCCCTATTAGTGTGTATCCAATTCTATGTTTAATATATATATATATGTATGTATATATATGTATATATATATATGTATATATACATATACACACACACACACACACACATATATATATATATGTACATATACATATATATATATATGTATATGTATATATATATATATATGTATATGTACATATATATATATATGTATATATATATATATATATATTTATATAGGGCTCTGCTAGTTTAACTCATGAATCGAAGATTTTTAGGAATGGTAGGTCAGCAACGGTGACAAGAGGAGAGAAGGGAGGAGGAAAGATTACACATGCACCTTCTAACCATAGGAACTTATTAAAACCAGCTTTAGACAAATTGATCATCAAATATGGGAAACACTCTCTACTCTTAGAGGGGTTAGTGGCCAAGATTGATCCACAACCAGGTAAACTGGTAGCTCTCAAATGCCAAGATGTAAAGGTAGAAGGGGAAGCGACAACCCCACCCTAGACACAAAATGAGAAAATGGATTCATTCTTTCTACGTCAAAACCCTTTTGTGGGGATACTCATGTATCTATAGTAGGGGTCAAACCAAAATAATTCTACCCATAGATAGGGTAATAGGGTAGACAACAATGTGCTTGACAAAATGAGTTTACAGGGAGCCAGATATAATCAGAGGATACAACCTAGTTTTTAGATCCAATTTAAAACCATATTAGGTAATACATTATGCTATGTGGTTAATTCAATAGAGTGTGTTTTGAAACTAAAACAATAGATAAAATAAGTCACAAGAATCCCTATACCCTTCTAGTACCTCATTTACAAAGGCAAAAATATGGAAAACATGAACAAATTGATTGAATATAGAATAACCAGGGATTCCCTACTTTTTTTAACAATAAGGTTGAGAAGAGGGGCAATTGGCAATGGGAGGGAGCCAATTTTATCTTACAAGGATGATGTAACCTCCTCCAAACTAAAGGGGCTTTTTTAGAATACTACAAGCAAGAAGGTAGTAAAAACACAACAAGAACATAGCCCATAAGTTAGTGCCTATATAGTATAACAAGCAAAGATGGTTCCTAATGTGGAGGTAACATAATGTGATGTGATAATAGATAGGAAAAAAGTGGAATAAGAGGTAGTGATATGTAGGTTCAATGACTTTTGATCAACCATATAAGCCTTATTCCAGTGGGTGCATTCGACTTGGTCTACAAACTGTGAAATCTCCCTCTACTCCAAGGGTTTCTTCATGGTACACTTTTTTGATGATGAGGATTACCTGAGAGTTTTTTTGGATGGCCCTTGGTTTTGAGAGATAATAGGTCTATATCTCACTCCATGGATCCCAAGATTTGAGTCGAACACACACTCGATCACTATTATGCCAATATGGGTAAGGCTCCCTAATCTACCCATATATCTTATGAGTGTATTTAAACAAATAGGGGATAGTCTGGGTAAATTTTTCAAAGTAGATACTAAGAAAATGGAAGAAAGTATATGTACATATGCCCGTATTTGTGTGCAAATATATCTCAATGAAGGCTTGCTTGACAAAATGATTATTAGATGTGGGAAAACCTAGCATACTCAATCCTTGGATTTGGAGAATACGGCCTTCTAATGTCATATTTGCAAGTAAACTAGGCATCTTCAAGCTTCTTATCCACATGTAAAGAAATTACCAACAAAAAAGAAAGGGATGAAACCCACATATAAATGGTGGTCTTTTCTTGCACAAGAGGAAGAGGAGGAAGCAGAGGAGCCAAAAATTAGTGACTAAAACATACACATGGAGGAAACTACTCCCATCATTGGGGGAAACCAAGAGAATGATAATCAAACCATGGGAATTGAATAGGCTAGGCCAATACCAAGAAGAACAAAGAGAGCTCATGAATAAAAAAAAAATGAATCAGATAAAGAAATAGTGCCATATACACACCCAAATCTGATGATAAATCCTCCTATTATAGAATACCATAATATTGAATTATAGATAATCAAAGAAAAGATCCCACGTGAGGTTTGGTAGAAAGTAAAAAAAAGAAAGGTAAAAAGGGTAAAACTAAAGATGGAATGGGATATCCATCAAACATGTGTATTGGTATTTGAAGGCCAGTACTCCCTTCCTTTCTATTTCTATCATGGTGTTTAATTCTCCTTTATTTTGAGGATTGTTTCTTTATTTAGGTCAAGGCTTGGCTTCCCTGGTCTTTTATTGTTTTTGATCTCTAGTCAGTCTGTGATGGTGCTTATGCACTTTTCTCTTCTTAGCCAACTTATCTTTTGGCTTTTTGGATGTATCTTTTCAGCTTTTCATGATGGAATATAATATGTTGATACTTTTCTTTTTGAATATATATATATATATATATATATATATATATAATTTATTTGAAACACATATATAGAAAGGTTGGAAACCAGCATTGATTGGGTGTATAAATAAGAAAACTTATTTTGTCAATATGTCCCTATCAATGTGTATCCAGTTCTATGTTTATTATTTATCATCCAAGTTTTAGCATGAAATAGTGCAATAAACCTTTGAAAATAGAAAATATTTCTAAAATTTGCATTAGTACATCAAATAAAATGCTATAAGTTTCATAAACTTATTCAACCTAAGAAAAATGTAATTCAATCACAACACATACCTCCATCCCAGACAATATGGTACTATTTGGAATAAATCCTTGTAAGAACTAATGGTGCATCCTTATTTATCATCTCTTTGCTTTTGGAAAGTCTATGGTAACTTTAGTATAGGAAATTGGTTGATTTTTTCTAAAAAAAATAAAAAAACTATTTTAGAAAGCACACGACTAATTTATTGAAAGAAAAAATGCAAAAAATGGGGAAAATATTTAAGAAACTAGTAAATCTAATCTAGAAAGTAGGAAATCTAATCCACAAACCCACTTATAGTTTACTCTGATACATCTCTAGTTGGAGCAACCATGAAGTAGTGCTAAAAAAATTATCCATTGACTATAAAAGTGAGGTTGTTATCTTGAAGGTCTTTTAGCCAGAAGGCATTGTTACATAGGATTTATGATATTTGATAAGGTCCAATCCGTAAAGAAGTGAACTTATCATGTTATCCCTTATTTTTATGTGATTTATCCCATAATAGTATTAATTATAAAATAATAAAGGCATTAAGATTTGATCTCTTGTAAAACCATCGCTTGACAATATCTTGATGTTTACTGAAGTTGTACAATGCTTTAGTTTTTGCATTTTATAACTGGACTTTCTCAAGAAGTCTAGATTGAATCCTTTCTGAATTGGTATATTGGTATCTTTAGAGTAATAGGGAAGACTGGTTGTTATCCATATAGCAATAGAAAATATAAACCTTGAGGGCTTGCGTATGCTTAGTTCTATCTGCCTATAGTGCATATTTCAATAAGAGATGCCATTCTTTTGGTTCATCTTGTGATGATTTATTAATGGCTTCTATTATGTTTTTGTTTATGGATTTAGACACTCGATTTCCATACTGGTAGTAATTCGAGAACAAATTGATCATGATTTTATTTTCATAGTTCTACTTTGTAAATTTAGAAGATTGAAAAGCTAGATCATTATCACAAACTAAGGAAATGGGAGTGCTAACCATGGTCAATATATTTTATTCCATACAATTTATGACATTAACTGCTCTATAATTTTTAGTGGCTATAATGTCTATCCACCTAGTGCAATAATTGGTAACTATGAGGACAAACTTATGTCCTATAAAGTAATCATGTTTATCACTCCAATAAAATTAAGACCCCATTGGGTGAAGGGGCATCCTTTAATGACTAGCTACAGAGGTATGACAACATTCAATTCTCTTTTATCAAACACCTAACACTCATGGCACATCTTAACATGATTTTAGGCATCCTTTAATAGTATAGGCTAATAGTATCCTGTCCTTAGAATCATATGGGCTGCAGTTTTGCTAGAGGAATGTCCATTGCCAATCTTCTAATGTAAGTTATCTAGGATATCCTTATATAATTCATTTAAAACACATATAAGATATATGCCTTCATAGTTATTTTTGTATAAGATTCCTTTTTTGATCATGCAGTGAGTTGATTTGATCTTGAGGGATCATTTTTGCTCTTTATTTAGTTCAAAAGGACATGTACCAATGAGTAGGTAATGGATGATTTGTGAGTACCATTCTCCTCCAGCTACTTAGGTTTCATTGATTTGTTCAATGATGATGCATGGATAATTTTTATCCATCATCTGTATGATTCCCTGACCTTTCACCATATTTGATGGTCTAATCTCAAGATCAAATTATTGTAATTTTACCATCCGTTTGCCTCTTCTTTTTCCTAGCTCATTTCGACCAAGTGTGAACTTGACAACTGGGTTTGGGATGATGGTGTATGTCCTATTCCCTAGAATATAATGCCTAAATTTATTAACATCTTTGATTAAGGCATATATATGTTTATCAATCATGAAGTATTTTAACTCTACATATTTAAGGTTGGTGCTCATGAAAGCAATGGGTGTTCACTATCTTCCACCTTTTGTGTAAGTATTGCAATGAAAATGTGTTCTGATGTGAATGAATAAAGATTTATATCTTTATTGAATTTAATACTAATCAAAATTAGAGCTTGGGTAATTGAAACCTTTATGTCCTAAAAATATTTCTTGGCCTTGGTTATCCATTCGATCTTGGCACCCTATTTTAGCATAGCATTCAATGACTTGACAATCTCTACAAAACCAAAAATAAATTTACTTACAAAATTAATTTTTCCAAAGAAAGATTTTATCTCTTTTTTGTTGTTAGGTGGTATCAACTTAGAATTGGCCAGAACCTATTTTGGATCGATGGAGATCCCATCTTTGGTGATAATTTGACCTAGGAACTTTCCTTTAATAACTCCAAATATGCTTTTCTTTGGATTCAAAGAGACCCCATATCATATGTATCCTATCAAGTAATTTTCAACCCTTTATTTTGAAAACATAGTAAGGTCATCCATGTAAATGATGATATAATTCCCCACCAATATTTGAAAGGTAAAATTCATTATTCTTTAAAAGGTAGCTTCCATGTTAATTAGGCTAAACGACATCCTTTTATATGCAAAAATTCTTCATTTGGTGGTGGAGGAAGTCTTCATCGACTCTTCTAATTCAATTAGTACTTGATTGTAGCTTGAGAATCCATCCAAAAAGGACATCATCTCAGATCCACTTACTATTTGAATCACCTCATCCAAAGAAGGTAGAGATTAATTATCCTTTTTTGATATTCTATTTAGGTTTCTGAAATCAACACAGAGCTTGATTTCTCCATTCTTCTTTCTAACTAGTATGAGATTGGCTACCCAGGTTGAATGTATAATTAGGAAAACAATTTTGGCATCAATTAGCTTCTATACTTTAATTTTTATGAGAAGTTATAGGATTGGATTCACTGGCCTTTATTTTTGCTTGAAAGGTTTGTGTTCTGGCTTCAAGGGAATGGTATGAGCGATCACCCTAGGGTCAAATACCTTCAGGTCATCATATGTCCATGTAATTATATATTTATACTCTACAATTAATCTCTTCAACATTTGCTTTTCATTTTTTTTCTAACTCAAGCCCACATTCACAAACTAGGGATGTTGGTTGGTTCTTAGATTCTCTTTAATGGAATACGACTCTTTTACTTTGAGCTATTTTTGATTTTGGGCTTGGGGATCTACATCAAAAACTCATTCCAAGGAAACCATGCCAAAAGGGATATGATTCTCCTCTAGTTGTAAAATGCCATCTTCTCCCATGTCTTCAATCTACATTGGCCAGACATCTTCTTCATTTATTAGCTAGTATTCAAAATCTCCTGAATTGTTCATGAATTACACAATTTGTTGATCATCTCAAAACACCTATAAGTTGTCCAAATTATCTAGGATAGAAGGGAAAAGAACTAGTTCCACTAAGAATTTATGCATATTTGACTCTTAGAGAGGTACCAAATTGGTAGCTGAAGATATTAGTGAATCTAATGTATGGTTCTATTCTTTTGGGATGGCTTTGCTATTGAAATCCTCAAAAAACTCAATCAGGTCCCACACTATGTGTTTATACTTAGTTAGATAAATGAGTTTTCCTTGATATTTATTCCTAATCTAGTTAATAACTAGTTTTGAGTCTTTAAAAATTTGTAATTATCTAATGTTATGCTTCAATATAAATTGAAGGCCATGAATCAGAACTTCACATTCAACTCAGTTGTTTGTGCATGGGAACTACAATCTATAAACAACCAAGAACTTATTTCCATTTAGATATATAAGGGTCATGCCCATGAATAAACCTTATTTTGATGTAGCTCTGTCAAAGTGAAGAGTCTATAACTAAGAAAGACCTTCAAATTCTTGTTCATGTAATGCATGTTCTTGTCTAGTAGTAAGTGTACACAAACCTGTATGTGAAGACACGAAGTATACTTTATTATTGGTGGTGTTATCCTCTATAATCATATGTTTCATATTCAACTTTTAGTCCACTTGAATTTGGTTGACCACTCCTTTCTAGAGCAACCACATGTGCAATAAATCAGTGGCCATGTACCCATTTAATGTCTTTAACGAGTTTCAACTCAATAATAAACTTTTGGCTTTTGAAATGTATATAACCAAGATATTGATGGCCTATTGCACATGTGGTTTAAATGCTAATTTAATGTGCATGTTTATGAATTCATCAACATATGGGATCAAAGAGTTATCCAACTACAGGGCCACTCTTTTTGATTTATTTGGAGTCAGACCTAAATTTTGACTATAACTATCAACATTACATTACTGGGGCTCCTGAGTCAACCAAGTAATTATGTATATTATTTATAAATATTCAAACAATTCACAAAAATAATAATACTTTAGATTTGTATTTATATACCATGACATTGGAGTGGACCGTCTTCAATTTTTCTAATGTCTTCCTAGTCAAAGATTTAAGCAGTAGTTCTTTTTACTTGGTGATTTAGGCTAACTCATGTAAGCTAATATTGGCCTTGATTTTATTCATATCCTCGACAATGTTGTACCCTCCTCTGTTAGGTTGTTATGTAGTCTATAATTACTCATCTCTGTTGGGAGGCATTGGATCATTGTCAGCCTTTGGATCTCAAGGAGTGGTAACATTATTATTTAGAAGCATCAAAGTAGTGATAGGATACATATTCCTCAAATTGTAATTGTTCATTACTTGATGATACTACTAGAAAGTATGGATCTCATCAGTGTTGTCCTCTGGTTCATTATCATCTTCTTATGGAAATGGAGAATCATAGGTATCAAAGATATTGGTCACTCTGGGATTCCCTAAATCGGTAGAGGAAGATGGATGTACTTGATTTACAGAACCCTCTTGCCTGCCCATGTCTATTTAAAATATTTAGAAGGATTTACAAAATTTGATGCAGTCTAACACATCATGTTACACAATGTTATGGACATGACACTAATTAGGAAAGGTTACTTCCATGATGTTTATCTTTGGTACCCTATTGGATGGAACATGCTATTATTGATTATTTATAGACCTATTGTACCTTTGGAATCCAAATCTCCAATTAGTATTATGGCCTCCAACATTCCCCATATGCTTTTGCATGCTTACAAATTCATTACTCAATTTTTGGACCATTCTTTGGATTGATTCCAATTATATTTTCATAGAATTAGAATTGGTACCCAATGTTTTATAAGTATTAACTGGTATTAATGATTGATTCATGTTTTTTTTGCTTTGGGGATTTTTTTCGTAGAAACCTAGGTGTTGATTGGGTGGAACCTAGGTAAAAGGTAGCTAGTTATAGGTCAAGTTCTAGTTTTGGCCCACAGTATTTTGGTTTTCATTAAAGATTGGACTAAAAAACTATAAATTCAAACCAAGATTGAGTAAGGATAATGAATACAACTGAGGATTCAATTGCTTATCTACGTTGATGGCTTTGGCATAAGCCAAAGGTGCATACCAACATTGGCTACTCTATAGAGGAAAATCACAGTCATGGGGTCTAGTGTGTTTGTGTACATTTCAAGATCTAATGCCTTAGGTTGGTAAATGATTTCAAGTGTGCTATACATCTTTTGAAGTCTAGAATTAAAGGCCTAAATTGGCTCAATGGGATCTAAGTTCATATTGGTGAAAAGTTGATAAATAACACATGTACTAGTGACTTGGCCAAACTATGCTAAAAAGGTATCTTGGCAATAGGTCTAAGATGTAATGAAACCCTCTGAGATATTTATAAACTAGTCATAAGACACATATTTCAAGGTGAATGGAAATAGTTTGCAAGCCATGTCTTTGTGGGTAACATTCAAAATTCCCAAAGCAACTTTGAAAGCCTTGATATGTTCTTCTACAGGCCTTTCTCCCGAGGGATAAAAGGTAGGTGGATATTTCTTAGGGTTTTTAGGTAAATCATGGATAGATCCAATAATATTGATAACATAACCTCTTACTAGGTTAGAGCCTGGGGGGAGTTTATTGCTAGGCCATCGGGAGTAATAGAAGATGAAGTTGTCTACGAGGAGAGAATGATTATTTTCAAAGATTTCTCCTTACTCTTTTATCAAACCTAACTTTTATATGGGTTTCCAAAGGTGGTAATAGTAAATTATTGTCTAAGGTAGACATTGTTAATCTTTTAGGTGCTTCCAATGTAACTCAAGTGATTATTTTCAAATGGAATAAAGTCAGAGTTGAAATCCCTCCTTCTAGCATCAAATTTAGTACTTTTTAATGTGGGTATTAAGTTTCATACCATCAAGTTTTGAAATCCCTCCTTCTAGCATCGAGTTTAGTACACCATAGAGACCTTTATGAGGTAGCTTCTAACATTTTAGGATTGGTGAAAGATTTCACTCCAAGGCATTAGTTATAGGGTATTAAGTTTCATAAAAACCTTTTATGGAATAGCAATGAATGAAGTAGGTTATTAACCACATATGGGTCAACTATGGATGAGCCTAAATATACCTAAGAGGGATGGAAGGATGATGGTTTTAACTAAGGTGGACAAAACCACCAAAAACAACTCAAAAAGAGGGAAATGAAGGGTAAAAAAGGGGCCCATGGATGACACAAGATGAAAACCTTTCAAAACTAGCACTTGAAATAAGGTAGGACAAGAAATTAAAAGACCAATATTTGTTAATATTTATTATAGCACACTAACGATCAAAAACAATAAAGAGTAAAAGGAAACCAAAATGTAATAAACTTAAACATGCAAAATTAAAGGTCTCCACATTTGTCAGATTGCTATTGCACATCTACAAGGGGGGATTATAATAAACATGTAAAATGCATTCAAATTAGCTATAAATTAAGTGAATAACTGTATTAGAAAGATAACTCATGTACAATCAAAGAAATAAGATACCATAATGATAACATGTCCTATAGATTATATAGAATTGGAGAAGAATCAAGATTTGCACATTAAGATCAAATTAGCAAAATTTCTCAGAATTTCCTATTAATATTAATAGCTAAAAATTCTCCTCCTTTTGGGACTACAAGGTTACAAGTATATATAAGCTTGGGATGGGGAAGGCCTCATCTCTCAAGTGAATTCTAAAAATATAAGTCTTGAAATAACATTGTATGCTAATTTCATGCAAAGTATGCATGTACTACATTGCTTGTTGAAAATTGAATTCTTCATCTAAAAATACAATATAAACGTAAAAGGTAACTAAGTTTAGAACTATCACTCCAAATCAATTGGAACATGCAAACACATACTTATAATTAGCTAGTGTTGATGTGCCATCGTAGAAGAACTCTAACTATAACATAGCTAATGTGGAATAAAATGAAGTTGCAACCAAAGTTGTGGATAGATCAGGGACTGACACTAGAAGAGAACTCATCATAGATGCAGGGGCCAGTGGAATTATAGTTGAACTCTATGTTGTGATTAGAAGTGGTACATATGTGGACCCAGTCTATGTGTGTACCAATGCATATTTAGGAAGCTACAGTAGGAGTTGAAGAAACTTTTGTGTTGTTGTAGTTATTTACTTTGTTTCCTCATTTGGAGGTAAAATGCATGACTTGTTTGGAAGTCAGTTTATATATCGAGAAAGGCTATTTTGAATAACTGAGGGAGTTTGTCCATTAGTTTCTTATGAATTCCCAATGTAGCTTTGACCTCAACATATAATGATTCATTCCCAATAATATTGTCTTTCTCAAAATTTACCATTTGCATTATTTCATCCATGGTTATATAGACTATATCTTCAAACTTTGCTCTAAAAGTGTCCAATGATGCTTGTAAGAGTCTCTCAAAAGTTAGATTGGGCACCAATTTCCCTCATGGTGTTATCACTTAAACCACTCTTAATTTAGCAAAGATGGAGATAACTCCTCCTTCCTGGTTTGAAAAATGTTGGACCAAGGTCTACATCTCATGATGCCATTCTAGTAGGTTGTCTCTCTTAGCAGTAATGTAATGTTGTGCCCAAGCTGCTTCAGTGGATATTATTAGATTTAGGTGGGCATCAGCCTTGTTTCTTATTGCCTAGTTGAAAAAACATAATTTTCCATCAATGTCCTTTATTTTATTAAATAATTAGATGATATTTGCCCACTTGGGCTGAGAAGTGGCCTTTGCAGACCTTATTAACCCAATTGCGTCAAAATTTTTTTACCTTCCCCCTGTAAATGATATACAATCTCCTTGGGGGCTTAAATGGTGCTAACCTATGGCTACCTCTAGATGAATTGGTCAAAACTATTGAAAATTTACTTGATGAATCCTCTTATGGCATCCACAAAACTATAAGGATCCTGTTTGATCCTATCAGGGTATGAAGGGTTTACCTTCCTTCTCTTGGTCAGAGAGAAGACATCTTCTCTTTGTTCTAGCTCTATTTTTTGAACCTCAACAGTCATAGTCTTCTTCTTGACATTTCTCAAGGTACTTATCTACCTTTCAAAGTGGAACTTGATTATGGTTTGCTCCTAGATGACTAAATCATGCCTTCATGTTTCTTCTTCTTATTGAGGTTACCTAATCCATGAAAGGACATCTAGGATAACTTATTATTCTGCTTGTGCTATAGGTGGAGCTGGCTAGGATGGTTGAGCTGACTCACCTCCTTGAGTAACTAGAGGGGATGTTGGAGGTAATGTAACATTAAAATATGATATCCCTATTACAAGCAAATGAGGAATGATGTTCCTCCAACTAGTAATCTACTTATGGAGTGGTGTATCTATTATGAATGTAGCCTTTCTAGCTTCTTTGCTGACATAAAGCAATGGGATTTTGACTAAGGAGCTTGACCAATTGGCATATCCAATTGGAAAGTCATCTTAGGAAGAGTTACCAATGTGGAAAAAATGGAAGTAGACACTAGTTTTTAAAAATGCACTCTGATGCTAGGCCTAGGGGTCTAAGAGCTAGTTTCACTAAGAAATGAACAAGTCACTAGGTTTTTCAATAGATGTTGTAAATATTTAGTAATGGAGGTATAAGTGATATTGACATTCATAGTTTTAGTGGCCATGGGAGTTGTAGTAGTAGGATGAGCTATGGTTTGTTAACTGGGAAAAATTGTTGATGCAACTACAACTTGAGACTAGGTTATTGAGCTCAATGAATGCAAAGATTCTAAAGAATTAGTTACACTAATAGGAATTGTAGAAATTCCAGCAGTAATCAAAGAATGTGGAATACTAGGACTTATAATCATAGGGGGAGTATTTGGAGTGTTATCTACTGTAGTTACTTGAGGTGGAGAACTTAGAGGTGTACTTGGGGATGGTCCATGAATTGTAGTATGTAGTTGTGATTGTACCTCTCCTTCTACATCTCCTTCATGGTTTGGTAATAAAATGGTAGAAAATTTATTACCCTTTCCTCCCTTGACTTTTTTAGATTGATCTATTAATTCTATTCCCCCTGATTGATCATTTTCCTCAGATATCCATTCATCCTTTGAGTTAGATTTAGTTGTCTCACTTATGGACCAGGACTCTTCGGTATCTATTTTAGAGATTTAGTTTACTTCATTTTCTATCATATTTTCTTCTTCCTCACTATCATAGACCTTAGTAGGGTTTTTTCTTATTTCCCCTTTCCTTCTAATCCCCCCTTCTTTAGGAACCTCAATTGGTTCCCTTTTCACTTCTTCATTTAGAAGAGAAATAGGCGGGGTCTTGGTTTTAATTGCATAGGTCAAAATTATTGTAGCAATAGTATAGGTTGGCCTAATTGAAAGTGGAATCAAAGGTGGATATGTAGTAGTGGCAGTAGTAATTATGGAATGGGAATAGTAGGCATCATTGGTGGAATGACAGCTGGTGATGGAGTGACTAAAGTAGTCACTATTGGGAGAATGATGGATGGTGAAGTATGCTTCCCAGTAGGAAGTGGCATTACCACTAATGACATCAAAGGATAAGAAGTAACATAAAATTGAGATAAAAAAGAGGTAAGAGTTACTTATTGTGTAATATTTAGGGGATGTAGGGTAAACATAGAAAATATATTTGTTACTCCACTAGGACTTGCAGGACTTTCTTCTTAAATTATTTGTTATGGAGAGGCTACAACAACTATATGTTTATGGGAGGTAGAAAGACTCCCAATTATTTCTTGAATATGAGCTACCTTAGATGTGCTAGTTTCTTCTTGATTTCCTTATTCCTCTTGAGGAGATGAATCTTATGTGCTATTATCATAGACATTTTGGCTTGGATCATTCTGATAACAACCTAAAACTCATCATTTCCATTGATAAATATGTTATCATGTTTATAAGATTGGTGCCCATAGGTAATTCTTACCTTTCTCTCATATTTACTAAGGTGTCCTATGACTTTCCCTCTAGGATCCCAATGCCTTAAAAGTAACTACTTGAACCCATAATGATAGCTAGTTTTTCTAATGATTTGCAAGTGCTCCCATCTTGTGTATTACATTCAACCAATACTAAGGGGGATAGGGTGGAGTGTTGCTGGTTTTGATTTCTTCAACTTAGTATCAATGCTATCACCCTATTGGGCAACATTTTCCTACTCAATAGCCTTATTTGGCATAATCCTTGGTAGGTATAGAGAGTGTGCCTTCATGCCCTCAATTATGATTACATTGTGCTCAGGATACAACTAATAGTTACCCATTGTACTAATAACATTCTTCAAATGATCAAAGAGTCTAGGAATATTATTTTCAAAGATGAATTGATATATTTTGGGATAAAAAGTCTCTCTTATCTTTTTCCTATTCTTCCAAAATATATGCACATGAATAATATTTAACTCAACACATACCCTATTCTTGGAGTACTTGGTGGATGGTTCCTAGTTTGGATCATGGGATGCATGCACAGTTGCATTTATTACATCCATTACATAGGACATGATATAAAAATTTTCATTTGGAGAGCTCTCAAAATTGGTGAGTTTTGAAATATGATTAGAGGTAATGATTTTCCCTAGGTCTATAATTTTGTTAGAAGTCAAAATTATATCCATCGAAGGGACCCATACCTCATTGATGAAAGTGATGGTTAAAACACCATATATCATGTTTAAAAGGGCCATGGTGATTTTGATTCCTAGCTTGATGGTGATGATGGGAATAGTAGATGTAGGGCCTTGTACTTTAAAGCTGCTTGGGTTGCCAGCCCATTCCTACAACTTGATAATGACATTGTGGTTTTGAATCCATGAGTTCAATACGTCTTATTTGTATTGCATGTCTAGCATGTGAATCCTATAGTATGTCTCAAAGGCATTCCCACTGATATATGCTATTAGTGTATTGCCCAGTCTAAAATTCAATATTTTCCCATAAAACTTACCATTGAAGAATAATTCATACAATAAGTTAATGTAGGGCATTACCTCTAGTTTATCTATTATGTTGTGAAGGCATACCACTTTAATTTCTAATAAGTCATCTGTGTATCTTTGTGTGAAGACAAAAATCTAATCCTCTACTCTATAAGGTTTATGTAATTCAACTTTGTCCTAAATCTCTAAATAATGTTTGAACTCATGATTCAAAGCTACTGAATCAAATCATATATCTATGAATCCAATTAGTTCTATAATTTAGTAAGTAGAGGGGATGGGGATGTGAGATGAGGAATCCATTGATTCCCTCTACAAACTCTTTTTTTTTCTCTATGAAAATATTCAAAAAGCTTGGTTGCAACTCTTCACAATCTACACTTGGGCTCAAGATTCACAATACTTTGGATAGCTTGGAGGCAATGTAGTTAGACTTAGAATGGTAATTCAAAATATATTGGTTTAACTACATTGGATGCGAGGATTAAACACATTAACTCTCCACTTTATGTGAATTAAGTGCAACAATGGCTTTTGCTTCTTAGTATTTTCATTCAAATTTCATAAAACTAACTTCCATGGAATTTTAATGTCATATGGATTCTTGTGTAAGTTCTCAGATGCTTATTCATCACAATATGACATGTGTCTCTTTTTTTATCTTTTAAACTCAACCCTGGTGTCTTTTCTTTTTGATTAAATTTCTCTTAAGGATACGTGTATGTCTATCACTATTCCACTAATGACTGAAGAGTAATTTTTTTGTACTTTGATTCTTTGGGCTATGGGTTATCAAGATAATGAGAAGTGTTAGGATCTTACTACTCCACTATATAGCCAGGCTTTAAGGATTGTGTATAGCTTAAGGGCCTTCAAGTGAGAAAGATGGTGATACATGGATGGACCTCATTGCTCTGCTTAATTGGCATTATCTTTACACAGGTCCATGATGATTTCACCTTCAAGGGAGTGGGATAGTGATACATGAATGGCTCTTGCTACTCTGCTTGCCCAATATTTTTTGTACATAGGTACATGAAAATGTCACCTCTAAGTGAGTGGGATGGTGACATATAGATGGATTTCATTATTTTACTTACCCTACTTTATCCGTACATAGGTCCATGATGATGTCACCTCTAGGTTAGTGGGATTGTGACACATAGATGGATTTCATTGATGTTGTTCATACACAAGTATTTGATGATATCACCTTTAGGTGAGTGGGATGGTGATACGTTGATGACTCTCATTGCCCCACTTTCTTAACAATATCTATATAAAGCTTTTACTTACATCACCTCTAGGTTCCCAAGATGACATGTACCTTTTGTTCATAGTTCCAAAAGAGTGAAATGATGTCATGTGGTAGGGATGAACTCTGAGAACTTCCAAAAAGATGCTTAAGTATGGAATAATTCTATTTAGGAAATAACATAGATAGTAAACCTACTACAAGTGAAATATGTTAGCCTAATTAGTGATATAAATCATAAATAAAACCATGTATATAAGCACTTAAATAAATCTAATGAAAATAATATAGCTTAGGCATAGATTCAATCCCTTTTAATCTTGAAAACACCTTGAAAACATGAGATGAAACTTGTGTATCATGTTAAGAAAATAATCAGTAACCCAAATAATCAAAATAATTTCCCAAGTGTTAGATAAACTCTTTTGCATTCATGCTTTCCAAATTTCTAAAATCATAAGATTTTACTTCACAAGACTTTGAAAGAATATTCAATTAGTATTATGACCCTATTTAATTTTTTTAAAATGGGGTGCGTGTGTTTGGGCACAACAAGACTAAGTTATCTTTCATTACACCCCTTATTCTAGATTGTACCATTTGGTATCAGAGCTAAGTTTGACTCTAATTGATAGAGTATAGCTCACATACATAAGATTATGATCAATGGTATTATAATAGAAGGTTTATATTGATAAGACATTTAATATGGATCCTAAGGGAATGGTTTTCAATGATAAAGGAGATATAAATGTGGTAGGGTGACTATATGAGGTTGTGGACTTACAGAGAGTTATACAAATTTTTTTGATTGGGCACCAATTTCCCTCATGGTGTTATCACTTAAACCACTCATAATTTAGCAAAGATGGAGATAACTCCTCCTTCCTAGTTTGAAAAATGTTGGACCAAGGTCTACATCTCATGATGCCATTCTAGTAGGTTGTCTCTCTTAGCAGTAATGTAATGTTGTGCCCAAGCTGCTTCAGTGGCTATTATTAGATTTAGTTGGGCATAAGCCTTATTTCTTATTACCTGGTTGACAAAACATAATTTTCCATAAATGTCCTTTATTTTATGAAATAATTAGATGATATTTGCCCACTAGGGCTAAGAAGTGGCCTTTGCAAACCTTCTTGACCCAAATATGTCAAAATTTTTTTAGCTTCCCACTGTAAAAGATATACAATCTCCTTGGGGGCTTAAATGGTGCTAACCTATGGCTGCCTCTAGATGACTTGGTCAAAACTATTGAAAATTTACTTGATGACTCCTCTTTGGCATCCACAAAACTATAAGGATCCTATCTGATCCTATTAGGGTATGAAGGGTTTACCTTCCTTCTCTTGGTCAGAGAGAAGACAACTTCTCTTTGTTCTAGCTCTATTTTTTGAACCTCAACAATCATAGTCTTCTTCTTGACTTTTCTCAAGGTACTTGTCTAGCTTTCAAAGTGGAACTTGATTATGGTTTGCTCGTAGATGACCAAATTATGCCTTCATGTTTCTTCTTCTTATTGAAGTTACCTAATCGATGAAGGGACATATAGGATAACTTGTTATTTTGCTTATGCTACAGGATGAGCTGGCTAGGATGGTTGAGTTGACTCACCTCCTTAAGTAACTAGAGGGGATCGTGGAGGTAATGTAACATTGAAATATGATATCCCTATTACAAGGAAATGAGGAATGACATTCCTCCAACCAGTAATCTACTTATGAAGTGGTGTATCTATTATGAATGTAGCCTTTCTAGCTTCTTTGCTGACATAAAGCAATGGGATTTTGACTAAGGAGCTTGACCAATTGAAATCTCTAATTGAGAAGTCATATTAGGAAGAGTGACCAATGTGGAAAAAATGGAAGTAGACACTAGGTTTTAAAAATGCACTCTAATGCTAGGCCTAGGGGTCTGAGAGCTGGTTTCACTAAGAAATGAATAGGTCACTAGGTTTTTCAATAGATATTGTTAATAATTAGTAATGGAGGTATAAGTGATATTAACATTCATAGTTTTAGTGACCATGGGAGTTGTAGTAGTAGGTTGAGCTATGGTTTGTTAATTGGGAAAAATTGTTGATGCAACTGTAACCTGAGACTAGGTTATTGAGCTTAATGAATGCAAAGATTCTAAGGAATTAGTTGCACTAATAGAAATTGTAGAAATTCTAGAAGTAAGCAAAGAATGTGGAATACTAGGAATTATAATGATAGGGGGAGTATTTAGAGTGTTATCTACTGTAGTTACTTGAGGTGGAAACTTAGAGGTGTACTTGTGGATGGTCCATGAATTGTAGTATGTAGTTGTGATTGTACCTCTCCTTCTACATCTCCTTTGTGGTTTGGTAATAAATTGGTAGAAAATTTATTACCCTTTCCTCCATTAATTTTTTTAGATTTAGTTCCTCCTGATTGATCACTTTCCTTAGATATCCAATCATCCTTTGAGTTAGATTTAGTTATCTCACTTATGGACCAAGACTCTTTGGTATCTATTTTAGAGATCTAGTTTACTTCATTTGCTATCATATTTTATTCTTCCTCACTATCATAGACCTCAATAGGGTTTGATCTTCTTTCCCATTTCCTTCTAATCCCCCCTTCTTTATGAACCTCAATTGGTTCCCTTTTCACTTCCTCATTTAGAAGAGAAATAGGTGGGGTCTTGGTTTTAATTGCATAGGTCAAAATTATTGTAGCAATAGTAGAGGTTAGCATAATTGAAAGTTGAATCAAAGATGGATATGCAGTAGTGGTAGTAAGTAATTATGGAATGGGAATAGTAGGCATCATTTGTGGAACGATAGATGGTGATGGAGTGACTAAAGTAGTCACTACGGGGAGAATGATGGATGGTGAAGTATGCTTCCTAGTAGGAAGTGGCATTACCACTAATGACATCAAAAGATAAGAAGTAGCATAAACTTGAGATAAAAAAGAGGGAAGAGTTACCTATTGTGTAATATTTAGGGGATGTAGGGTAAACATAGAAAATATATTTGTTACTCCATTAGGACTTGTAGGACTTTCTTCTTAAATTATGTGTTATGGAGAGGCTACAGCAACTATATGTTTATGGGAGGTAGAAAGACTCCCAATTATTTCTTGAATATGAGCTACCTTAGATGTGCTAGTTTCTTCTTGATTTCCTTATTCTTCTTGAGGAGATGAATCTTATGTTCTATTATCATAGACATTTTGGCTTGGATCATCCTGATAACAACCTAAAACTCATCCTTTCCATTGATAAATATGTTATCATGTTTATAAGATTGGTGCCCATAGGTAATTCTTACCTTTCTCTCATATTTACTGAGGTGTCTTATGACATTCCCTCTAGGATCCCAATGCCTTAAAATTAACTACTTGAACCCATAATGATAGCTAGTTTTTCTAATGATTTGCAAGTGCTCCCATCTTGTGTATTACATTCAACCAATACTAAGGGAGATAGGGTGGAGTGCTGCTTGTTTTGATTTCTTCAACTCAGTATCAATGCTATCACCCTATTGAGCAAGATTTTCCTACTCAATAGCCTTATTTGGCATAATCCTTGGTAGATATAGAGAGTGTGCCTTCATGCCCTCAATTATGATTACATTGTGCTCAGGATACAACTAGTAGTCACCCATTGTACTAATAACATTCTTCAAATGATCAAAGAGTCTAGGAATATTCTTTTCAGAGATGAATTGATATATTTTGGGATAAAAAGTCTCTCTTATCTTTTTCATATTCTTCCAAAATCTATGCACATGAATAATATTTAACTCAATACATACCCTATTCTTGGAGTACTTGGTGGATGGTTCCTAGTTTTGATCATGGGATGCATGCACAATTGAATTTATTGCCTCCATTAGATAGGACATGATATACAAATTTTCATTTGGAGAGCTCTCAAAATTGGTGAGTTTTGAAATCTAATTAGAGGTAATGATTTCCCCTAGGTCTATAATTTTTTTAGAAGTCAAAATTATATCCATCAAAGGGACCTATACCTCATTGATGTAAGTGATGGTTAAAACACCATATATCATGTTTAAAAGGGCCATGGTTATTTTGATTCCTAGCTTGATGGTGATGATGGGAATAGTAGATGTAGGGCCTTGTACTTTAAAGCTTCTTGGGTTGCCAGCCCATTCCTACAACTTGATAATGACATTATGGTTTTGAATCCATGAGTTCAATATGTCTTATTTGTATAGCATGTCTAGCATGTGAATCCTATAGTACGTCTCAAAGGCATTCCCACTGATATATGTTATTAGTGTATTGCCCAGTCTAAAATTCAATATTTTCCCATAAACCTTACCATTGAAGAATAAGTCATATAATAAGTTAATGTAGGGCATTACCTCTAGTTTATCCATTATGTTGTGAAGGCATATCACTTTAATTTCTAATAAGTCATCTATGTATCTTTGTGTGAAGACAAAAATCTAATCCTCTACTATATATGGTTTAAATAATTCAACTTTGTCCTAAATCTATAAATAATGTTTGAACTCATGATTCAAAGCTACTGAATCAAATCATATATCTATGAATCCAATTAGTTCTATAATTTAGTAAGTAGAGGGGATGGGGATGTGAGATGAGGAAACCATTGATTCCCTCAACAAACTCTTTTTTTTTATTTATGAAAATCTTTAAAAATCTTTGTTGCAACTCTTCACAATCTACACTTGGGCTCAAGATTCAAAATACTTTGGATAGCTTGGAGGCAATGTAGTTAGACTTCGAATGGTAATTCAAGATATATTGGTTTAACTACATTGGATGCAAGGATTAAACACATTAAATCTCCACTTCATGTGAATTAAATGCAACAATGGATTTTGCTTCTTAGTATTTTCATTTAAATTTTATAAAATTGACTTCCATGAAATTTTAATATCATATGGATTCTTGCGTAAGCTCTCAGATGCTTAGTCATCACAATATGACAGGTGTCTCTTTTTTTTATCTTTTGAACTCAACCCTGGCGTCTTTTTTATTTAATTAGATTTCTCTTGAGGACACGTGTATGTCTATCACTATTCCACTAATGACTGAGGAGTAATTTGTTTGTACTTTGATTCTTTGGGCCATGGGTTATCAAGATAGTGACAAGTGTTAGGATCTTGCTACTCCACTATATAGCCAGGCTTCAAGGATTGTGTATAGCTTGAGGGCCTTCAAGTGAGAAAGATGGTGATACATGGATGAATATCATTGCTCTGATTAATTAGCATTATCTGTACACAGGTCCATGATGATTTCACCTTCGAGGGAGTGGGATAGTGATACATGAATGACTCTTACTACTCTGCTTACCCAATATTGTTCGTACATAGGTACATGATAATGTCACCTCTAAGTGAGTGGGATGGTGACATATAGATGGATTTCATTATTTTACTTACCCTACATTATCCGTACATAGGTCCATGATGATGTTACCTCTATGTGAGTGGGATTATGACACATGGATGGCTTTCACTGATGTTGTTCATACACAAGTATGTGATGATATCACCTTTAGGTGAGTGCGATGGTGATACGTTGATGACTCTCATTGCTCCACTTTCTCAACATTGTCTATATAAAGCTTTTACTTACATCACCTCTAGGTTCCCAAGATGACATGTACCTTTTGTTCATAGTTCCAAAAGAGTGAAATGATGTCATGTGGTAGGGATGAACTCTGAGAACTTCCAAAAAGATGCTTAAGTATGGGATAATTCTATTTAGGAAATAACATAGATAGTAAACCTACTACAAGTGAAATATGTTAGCCTAATTAGTGATATAAATCATAAATAAAACCATGTATATAAGCACTTAAATAAATCTAATGAAAATAATATAGCTTAGGCATAGATTCAATCCCTTTGAATCTTGAAAACACCTTGAAAACATGAGATGAAACTTGTGTATCATGTTAAGAAAATAATCAGTAACCCAAATAATCAAAATAATTTCCCAAGTGTTAGATAAACTCTTTTGCATTCATGCTTTCCAAATTTCTAAAATCATAAGATTTTACTTCACAAGACTTTAAAAGAATATTCAATTAGTGTTATGACCCTATTTAATTTTTTTAAAATGGGGTGTGTGTGTTTGTGCACAACAAGACTAAGTTATCTTTCATTACACCCCTTATTCTAGATTGTACCATTTGGTATCAGAGCTAAGTTTGACTCTAATTGATAGAGTATACCTCACATACATAAGATTATGATCAATGGTATTATAATAGAAGGTTTATATTGATTAAATATTTAATATAGATCCTAACCAAATGGTTTTCAATGATAAAGGAGCTACAAATGTGGTAGGGAGACTATATGAGGTTGTGGACTTGTAGAGAGTTATGCAAAAAAATGGATGATTTGAGTTATGTAATGATTAACTTAGGGTCATGATATTATGTGAGTGATGCTAGATAAGAGAGAGGATCAAGATAGAATAAGAACATGAGCATGTTCATGAGAAATAGTTGGATACGAGTTTAAATAATATCTTTAGTGTTATCTTAATGATTAAAAGAGGAACAAAGGTACAAAATTTTGAAGCTTCTTGACAACTTTAGACCCAAGGATTTGATATATTGGCTTGTGTAGTATAGAAATCTAATTTTGGTAAGGGACTAGTTATTCACTATGGCATTAGTTTACTTATTTTATTTTACATCATTGGAAAGATTAGACTCTTATTAGCACTTTTATTTTCTTTCTTATTTTGCTTTCTTCCTCGTATTTATTCGTCCATCCTTTCCCTTATTATTTTATTTTTGAATCTCTCCTATTTGTTTATGGGTTTATGGATTTATTCCTATCTGTCTCTACCTTTATTTTGCTCTATCTTGTGCTTTTAACAAAATCAAATTGTTTGATCTTGGTTTATCCAAGATCAAGTACATTGGTTTTAGTATTTCTAAGATTGATAGTTTGATCTTGGTTGTTTGTGATTTTGTGGGCCCTTTTCCCTATCTTTCATTTTTTGTTGATGTTTGTTCATATTTTCTCAAAATTTATGGCCATTATATGAAGGATTTAGATGCCAATAGGGTCTTAATTTGAATTCAAGAAGTCTATAAGTACATAAGTGTGTTGATGCATTTAGGGACAAGAGATTTAGATCAAGGGAAGCTTACATGAATTATTGCACACTAATTTTATTATTATTTTCCATCTACTAAAGTGTATGCACCACTTTTACTAAAATTTGAATTATTTAGACACTCAAATTTGGTATTGAACACTTAACAATGTCATTTCTGACCAAGCCTTAGTATACATTTCATGACCCTAAGTTACTTTCATTTAATTTATTATACTGATATAGTCTAGCTACGAACTATTTGAGACATATTTGTTATTTTGTTGTGGTATGATAGTTAATAATCTATATTGATATATTTTCATTATAATTATTGATGTAATTATGGATTATATTTCATTATAAAATTTGATATTATTGTTTAACCTATACTAGTTCATTATTTAGTTTGATGTATTATTTAAATGTTTCTATCACATTTATTATACTTAGATCTCCAGATGTTGTTGATAGTATATTGGTTGACTACAAGGATAGGTACTTGAGCTAGATTGTGATTAGAAACAAGCAATAAGAAAACATGGAGAAGTAAATGGATAAATGAAACAATGAAATTAAACTTAAATTCTAGCTTGTTAGTATTAATGATTTAATCATTATGTTTTGACTACTATTGTAGTATCAATTTTGAGATTATTTATTAAATCATGTAATTAAAAACCCAAAATCTCCAACTACCTAAGTAAGATCTAGATCCATTAGGATCAAATGCAAATAGATGAATACACAATTCAAACCAGAAGTTAAATCCTAAAGCTAATTACTTCAAACCAAGATTAAACGGATAAAATAAAATAAGAGACAAGAGGATTGGATGGAGATTTGCCTTAGACTTAGAATTTTGACATTATGTTGGCATGATCATGGATGTTAATGATGGATTCAAGGACTTAGATTGACATGGACTTAGTGGAATGCTGAGAATTGTTGGATTGGTTGATAGCTTGTAGTTAGTTTTCCATGGATGGATGGGTAGATTTAAATAGAGGAAGGAGGGAGAATTAAAAGGAATTAAAAATTCCTTTGAAGCCTCTAGATTTAGAGGCTTTTAGAGAGGAAGGGTGAGAATAAAGAGGATTCTATAATTGGATAATTTTAAAATCCTCTTACGTGTTAATTAGGATTAAGTAGGGGATTAAATAAGGATTATGTGAGTTATTAGGGATAAGGGGTGTATGAGAGGCTAGGAATAGGCTAGTAGGTGGGCCATGAGAATTTAAAATCCCAAAATAATAGATAAGTGGGGATTAGGATAAGCAAGAGATGATTTGGGGAATTAATGAATAAGTGGGATGCGATTATAGTTAGTGAATGAGGAAATATTTATGGGGGATATGAGATAAATGGTTAGAAGGGATGGTTTTAAGACATGATTAGATGAGATAATTTAGATAAGTGGTATTAGTGTGATCTAATAATAATATTAGCGATGTTTAAATGAAGTGAGAGAATTTAGATGCATACATTTTCCCCTTCTTTGGAAGGGCATTGTGAGTGAAGTGAAGTTGAGGGAGTAATGGCTTTTAAAGTAAAAAACCATTTCATGGATGAATGTTAATAACTGATGTTAATGGATATGATGCCTTCTCAAGGGGACATGTGAGGAAGAATGATATGGTTGGCCACTCAAAAGAAGAAATAATGGGTGGGATGAGATGGATAGATAAGGGGATGGGATGGAAAATGTGAGATAGAACATGAAAAAGATGCGTTTGACTTTGAGAAATGAGCTACATATTGATGATGCCCCTAACAAAGACACATGCACATGGAGTATAAATGACTTTGTCATGGTTATCAACACATCCCAAGGTGGAATCAACCACAAGATGATAGGATTAAAATGCCACAAACTTTTGATTTATCCCAAGAAAGGATGCATGCAAGGGAGAGATATAGGCTAGGATAATATGATGATTTGATAAGATTAATGATGAGTGTAGATCAAAGCTAAAGTTAAATGATATGATGAAATAAATGAAACAAAATAATGATATGATCGAGTGACTAACAGACTTCATTGCATTAACTCAATGAGCCATAATATGATGATAAAGTTACAGTTCATGTCATACCCCAAGCGAGGGAGGAAACTTTAAAATTTTAAATGATTAATTGACCAATCAGTGACAATGGATGAGAGATGGAAAATATATGGATGTCGTGATTTGTTGAGCTTAATTGACAATTGTGGGCAATTGATGAAAAGATTAAGAAAATAATTGTAGGGATGGTGATTGATCAATATATCAATATTATAGCTCAAGGATTTGACTGATGTAAGATTTTACAGTGAACGATTGGGGAAGAGGAGATAGTGTGGTGAAGCTATCCTTGGGCACTAAAAAGTGGCCAAGTGTTGGCTACATAGTCTGAAAAGACCTCAAGTTGATGTAGTTATAACTAAATGATAAACAATGAGAGAGATGAGAGGAGGATGATGATGATGGATGTTAGACATGTTAGTAGGTAGATAGAGGATACATGTTAGATGGAAATAAATGATTTTGGATATTTGATATTAGATTTTGATGACTAGATAAATGTAGATGAAGGCTTGTTTAGATAAATGGGTTGGGATGATCTACTTAATGATGGGAAAAACATGATGACTAGATGATCAAGCCATCATAACTATCATAAGGATCACCATATTCTAAGAAATCCAATATATATGTCACTTGGAAGTATGCCCCCATGATATAAGTATGACCAAGAGGACATTATGCCAAAGTGTGTGGGCAAATAACAAAATCTGCAGCATAGAGAACACTTATAAGCATTAGTATAACTTAGATGACCTCATAACATCCTTATTCATTGCCCAATAGATAAAAGTGACACAATACAACACGTGATCAAAAAATAAATTCAATCAAATATTTACATGATAAAAGACATGTAAATAAGCCAAACATAATAAACAAGTAACACACATAAGTATTTACATGCAATGTCATTATGCCTTGTCTAATGGCTTGGATTAGAGACATCGAGATGATTTATTAGGTGATGAGTTGGGATAAGATGATCATGATGTGATTGTGGAATTAGGATAAATTTAGATAAACTAATGATGGCGATTAAGATTAGGACTTAGGTAAGGATATGAATGTGGATATGGATTAAGATAAGAATTTGGGCTAGGTGTGGACTTGGATAAGACTAGTGACTTGGATGAGGATTTGGATTTGGATAAGGATATGTATTTTGAAATAGATGAGGGACTTGAATGAGAATTTGGATATGGGGACTTGGATTAAGATTAGGATAAGGATATGAATATGGATATGGATTATGATAAGAAGTTGGTCAAGGTATGGACTTGGACAAGACTAGTCACTTGGATGAGGATTTAGATTTGGAGACTTTGATGTGGATTTTAAACTAGATGAGGGTATTGAATAGGATTTAGATATGGGGAATTATATTAGGATTAGGATAAGGATTTGGAGAGACATAAGATGGATCATGCAATAGTGAGATGAGGTCAATGCTAGATCGATATAAAATAGATTTACCCCTGGTTAAGAATGGGAGGATGGATGACATGATTGTGAAAGATGAAAGGCATGGAGATGGATGTGACTAGGGGAAAAGGCAAAAGATAAGAGACCATAGACTATTTATATCATTTTTAAATTTTATGATTTTTAGGATTTTTGACATATTTCAAATTTTAGGGATTTTTGGGATATACATGTACACTATATAAATGGGGTTACTAGAAAATAGAATACCAAGCCTAGAAACTAGGATGAATATGGATGGAAAGATGACAAAATTATGAGGGTGATGTAGAAAAGGGGATGAGGATCAGGGAAGAATGGACTAGGGATTGCCAATGACCACATCATGAAGGAACCATATGTTTAGTTGTCTGAGTGTTCATTGGAGGATATGCTAAGATGATTCCAAAACATTTCTTAAGACATCTTATTCATCCTTATAAAGGTCAAGAGTAGGAAGGAATGATCGACACAATAATATGTGTGATATAGATAGAGGGATATGAATAATGTGAGATTGACAAGGGATGGGTGTGATGCCTAAAAAGGATGGATTATGTCCCCAAGTGTTGAGGTATAATGCAGTCAATAGATTATTTTACCATGACGCCAAAAATTGGTTTTCATCATGGTACTTGCCCAAGGTGCTAGAAGATTAGTTTTCACCATTGGATAAATGATTTTTATTTCTTTTTACTTTTTTCCTTTTTTTGATTTTTGTCTTTTGGATGACATCTCGATTTATTAGATATGGGTACGAGATGTTAAATGTAAAATTGTTGTGATCTTTAGCCAATGCCTATTTTGGAGATATGTACTAATAGGACCATGTTGTATCTATTAGATGTATTAATGTCCTCATGACCTTTAGTGATTATTGATGGTAACCCTTCTAGATATCTAGACCAATTGTCTTTGTCACCCCTATAAGAGACGATGTTTCCCGAGGAGGTGATGGGAGGCATGGATTGGATTAGGTTTGGATGTTGAAAGGGTACTAATGGGTTAGAATAGATGGTAGGACTTGATGGGATTATGGGTTTGTGATAAGAAGGTGTGATGGGTGATTGGGGATTAGGACTAGTTATTACATACATCATTTGAGATGTTGGATGTTTAAAATTTGAATGGTGCTAGTTGAAAAAAGACTACAGGAGATCCAAGACACTTTGACTTTGTGGTTCATTTTTGATCCAATGATTTGATGGATGATTGGTTGTATTAATAATTTTTTTAACATTATTTTTATTTTTTGACTAGATGTGACTTTGATTACCCTTTGGTGCCTAGTTTTGGGCTTCACTAGGGGAGATTGATTTTTGACTTGATAAATAATGATTATTTTGACTTTGACATTCCCTTAGTGCTTGATTTTGGGCTTCACTAGGGTAAAACATATTTAGATTACGCTAATGATTTGACTCTTCTTGATTTTGATTGATGGGATCAAAAATGACTTGATTATTATGATTGAATTCTAGAATATGGTCTTGGACCTTTGTATTTGTGGCATATATTATATTACTCAAGGCAGATTTTTGACTTGATAAATAATGATTATTTTGACTTTGACATTCCCTTAGTGCTTGATTTTGGGCTTCACTAGGGTAAAACATATTTAGATTACGCTAATGATTTGACTCTTCTTGATTTTGATTGATGGGATCAAAAATGACTTGATTATTATGATTGAATTCTAGAATATGGTCTTGGACCTTTGTATTTGTGGCATATATTATATTACTCAAGGCAGGATCCAACAATGTATGTTCCTATTCATCCCTATGGAAGGAGGTGAATAAATGATCATTAATAGGAAGAAATGGGACTATGATGGATGAATGTAGGGGAGATGATGTGATGAGGTCAATGAGTGATGATGGGGTAGCATGGTCTTGATAGGGGTTCCTAGGAGACCCAATTTTGACATCAAAGAAAAATATCCTTAAGATCAACAAAAAGATTACTAAGACTAATTGTAGTAAACTCATCCAAAGTAAGATTAGATTCATTAGGATAATCTTCAACAAATAAAGCTTGCAATATCTCTATTATGATTTCATCATCTTGATTGGGATCCATAGGTATGTCTAGTAATGTATTGAAGGTATCTGGATTAGGGGTATCCTAAAATATATTAGAATTATCAACATCTACTATAATATTGATGAGGGATGAAATTTTTGATGAGGAATCTGATTTAGATACTAGTGTTAAATATGATCTTGATGTAGATAAGACTTGTGTTGAATCTGATGTACAAGATATGATATTGCTAGTAGAAGATTCACTATCTAAAATTGACCTCTCAACATGGAATTTTGAATATGATGGGTGAGGGGAAGATGGTAGAGGGATAATGTATTCGATAAAGATAGGCCCATGGAAGGAATTATGAGGACTAATTTCATGGGGAATAGACTCATCTTTGATGGAGTATTTATTAAGGATGGGGGGACCATGGAATATGGATGTGGTGTCTTGTCCTTAGCTTGGAAAAAGAAGGGCTTGATCATGACCAAGAATAGAGTCTTGGCATACCTCTTTTATTCACCCAAGGATATAAACATATCTGGGTCATCCTTAATTTCTATGGCACCATGGTTGATGAAGTTTTAATCATAATCTTGGAAATTTACACATCAATTAATGGTATGTCCCCAAGTTTGGTGATATGCATAATATTGATTAGCTTTATATCTAAATGGCTTAGGCTTGGTGGGATCAAGATCTTGTATGGATGGATAGACCATCATGTTGGCAATAACAAGTTGTTAGAAAAGGGATTCTAAGGATAGAAGAAGGGGAGTATAAGTACCCACTTCAATTTGTGACTTAGCTATGGAAGCATTGGACTTTAGATCAAATGGTTGTTAATGTGACTGGATGGATGGACTAGTAATAGTTAAGGTGGCCAAGATAGGATCCCTTTGCTAGTGTAAGAAGGGGTGGATGAGGTGATATGACTAGTATATGGAGAATTAGAATGAGACTCACATGAATGCATTTGGAATAGAGGTGAAATGAGTTAAATGGGGTCAAGGCCTTCAGGAAATGGGACACCCATATTAAGGAGTTTTAAAAGAATCTCATATTTGTTGGAAAATATGTATTATTCTATGAGAATGGAGTCCAAATACATGGGGATAGTGGATGATGAAGGATGGAAGATGAAGGGGCCAATGTAGAGGTAGACTAAGGATTAGATATGGTCTCTTGAACAAAGTACATTTGAATGATTGAGCTAGTATGATGAGGATGAGATGAATGAAATGTGATTGAGATGATGTAGGACTAGGATCAGATTTTAGATTGATAGTATAATAAGGGCTAATGATCTATCAATAATGCCTATTTTTCAAGCTAGTAAAAGGATTAGGGATTTGATGGGTGCCTAGGTTTAAACTAAAAAGATGATGGTTAAATGGGTGCTAGTTATGAATATGCAAGATGATTGGATGATAGAGACTGGATTGATGATGACTGAAAATGACAAGGTGATAATATGCTAGCAAGATACCAACTATGTATGATATCTGACCAAATGATGAGTGATAGTGGACTAGAGTGGTAGGATGATATGGATGGGTAACAAGAGGACTAGCTCAAACCCTTACACCGATTTTCTCAAGATGGGATGGGATAGGATTATGTGATGAAGGTGATAGGATAATGGGACAATGGGATTAAAATAAAGACAAGTATATATAGGTGATGATGAAATGGTAAGGGGTAATTTAAATGAGATGGGGATGGTTTGGACATGTATGTGACCTAAAGAGCCAACTAGGATAAGATAGGATGAGGTTAGACTAGATGGGGGATGAGGTGACTAGGTGAGGGTAATGTTAAGACAAATGATTTATTATAGATAAAGTGGACTTAGGACATGATATAGATGACAAGATGTGATTATGATATGTGAATGATGGGATATGACTAATGACTTGTGAGACTAGGATAGGATGTGACTATAAGGATGTACAAGAGAAAAAAATATGTATAGGAGGGTAACATAAGGATATATAAGATTATGAAATATGTATAAGACCTAAAAAAGTGTATATAGGTTTAGTTAAAAGACTGACTTGGCTCAAAAACAACATAGGTCTAGCATGACACTCACCAAATCAAGCAAGCCAAAAATCTATGATTAGTAAACTCAAGGATATGTATCTCAATGATTTCACTGTCTAACAAATTTGCAACCCTCTCAACCTCGTTTGCACTTAATGGCTTCTTAGGAGTTAATATTGACTCTAGCAATAAAATAATTGTTATAGCCGAAAGGACCTATGCTAGGTTTGCACAAGGGTTTCTAGGGGAGTCCCCAATATATGTTAAGATACAATGGGGTCCAAGTTTTTATAAGATTATGTCTAACCACTTTGCATATTGGAGATTAAATACCCCTCACTCCATGGAACTATTTATTGGGAATTTTACTTTAGTGCCTAATGATAGCTCTCCTGATATTTATACTCCACTGGAACATGGAGTTTGGTCTAGTGCGTGGTGATACAATCCACATCACTGATCCCTACAAATAAAAATGAAGAGGGTTTATTGGTTGTTTTTGATCCTCTAAGAATCATAGCAAGGATGTAAGGAGGAGAGCATAGACCATCATAGCCATCATGTGACAAACAAACAGACCAAAGAAGAGATTAATTGACCAATTATTTTAAGATGTGATATTTATACAATATGAAAGAATATAAAAGATCAAATGATTAAAGAGATATATATATAAGATGTAAGACAAAATGATTAAAGTGGTAGAAAAACAATTTTTAAAATGCTAAAAGGGGTCTTTGATAGGTGACCTATAAAAAAATAATTAGAAGTTTTATTATCACTTTTAAAGAGGCAACTTGTAAGATAAAGTATTAGTAGTTTGATTGATTAACAATCTTGAGGGGTAACCTGTAAGGCAAAATATTAGACCAAAATATGACCTAAAAAAGATACTATTATCAAGACAAAATAACTTTTAGGTTCATCCCTATAAGAAATAAAATGATAGTCTAATATGCCTTTAGAAAAACACCTTAAAAAAAATCACAATATGGATCTATAATTCTTTTGGGTGAGTGGGTCATGACATGGGAGTCTGGGGGCAGCAACCCCCAATAGGGTCAAGGGGCAGCACCCCTTGCGGGGTCTAAGGGTAGTGCCCCAGGTGTGCTCCCTATTATGGTATAGGGTAGGGTTGAGGGGTAGAGCCCTTGATGCCAAAGGCAATTTGGGCCTTGTGGGAGGCCCTAAATGACTCAAAAATCACTAAAAATGACTCTAAAAATGCACTCAAAAAGAATAATTTTGAAGGCAAAAATCAGTGCAAAATCACTTCAGATTGTAATATTACAACTACTAGTGTAATATTGTAATTCATAATTTATGATTTTACCATAGACAATTAACCGTGATGGTCAGACTATAAGATCATGACTGTTAGTGAAATATTATGATTACCAAGGTGATATCATGATTATGAGATTAGCAGTTTTGCAGGAAAGTTCAAAACTTCAAAATTTTAGATTTTTGACCAAAAGAGATAGATATATTATGATAGATTGATCTAGATGCCTTAAGTGCCTATAGATGGACAAATTTAAAGCTTATTACGATGTATCAAAACTTTTTAGAGGATTATCAAGACAAGATATTCAAAATGGATAAAATCATGAATAATTGTAGAATAGAAAGGCTATATTTTCACTAAAATTTTACCCTATTTCTACCTTATAGAATTTAGAAATAATAAAATGATAAATAAAACTAATACGAAAATGACTATATCATAATATCATTATTGATGATATAATATCATTATTCTCAGGGTAATGTCACAACTATGTGATTAGCAGTTTTATAGAGGATAGGAAAAAGGTTAAGACTATTAGGTTTATCTTCCATATGATCCTACCTTTGATGCTTCTCGTTTTGACCTTATCAATTTAAACAAAATAGGTTACACATACAAAATTATTTAAAAAAGGTGGTTAGAAAATATATTCCCAATCACAAAATGTGTTTAACAAAATATTCCAAGATTGAAAAGAGTCAAATAAGCTTTTAAGAATGGACTGTATGATCACTGATTTTCTTATAAGACAAAAAATGACAAAATTAAACCTGCAAGTTAGATATCAATGGATAATCATTATCAAATTTGGGACAAATCACAATGTCATGACTGCAGTTATAATATCATGACTTACAAGGCAATGTCATGATTCCCAAAGTTGTGATTTTGCAAATGGCCAAAAGCCTATCACAGTAAAAAAACTGTTAGCTATTAAGGGTTAGACAAAACTATAAATTGGCATGCAAAACCATGATTTTTGATGTAAAATCATAATTTATGAATTATGGTATTGTAAAAGGGTAACAACCTGCTAAAAAAAGAAATTTTTAGTGTTTAAACTTGATGGTTATCATAAAACTACAATTTTTGGGGCAAAATGATGACTTCAGTGTCATAACTTGCAGAACAATACCACAAATTTCACCTGCAAGTAAAAATTTCTCTAAAATCTAGCACTTATCCTTGTCCAATCAGACTTATAATTTGATAAAACACTTCTAGGATGCAAAATTGTTAAATTGGGAGTGTTTGTCCCACCATGATCGCCAAAATGTAGTATGAATTTTGAGCTTATTTATTAAATCATGCAATTTAAAACCCAAAATGTCCAATTACCTAAGTAAGATCTAGAGCCATTAGGATCAAATACAAATAGATGAATACACAATTTAAATCATAACTTAAATCCTAACACTAATTGCTTCAAACCAAGATTAAACAGATAAAAGAAAATAATAAACAAGAGGATTGGATGGAGATTTACCTTAGACTCATAAGTTTGACATTATGTTGGGATGATCATAGATGTTGATGATGGATTAAAAGACTTAGATTGGCATGAACTTATTAGATTATTGGGAATTGTTAGATTGCTTGATAGCTTGTAGTTAGTTTTCCATGGAGGGATGGGTATATTTAAATAGAGTAAGGAGGGATAATTAAAAGGAATTAAAAACTCTTTGGAAGCCTCTAGATTTAGAGGCTTCTAGAGAGGAAGGGTGAGAATAATTAGAGAATTCTAGAATCCTCTTAGGTGTTAATTAGGATTAGGTATGGGATTAGATATGGATTAGGGGTGTAGGAGAGCCTAAGAATAGGCTAGTAGGTGGGTTATGAAAATTTAAAATTCTCAAATAATAGATAAGTGGGGATTAAGATAAGATAAGAGATGATTAGGGGAATTAATGAAGAAGTGGAATAAGATTATAGTTAGTGAATGAAGAAATATTTATGGGGGATATGATGTTGGGGATCAACCAACAATAGATTACACTTATGAAACCAATATACGCGAAATTAAATCAGATAGACAAGTAACTAGAATGATAAATAGCAAGAACAAGAGATACAAAAAACCACCCTGAAAACTTGTATTAAACTCTTTACAAAAGGAATACAATTGAAGAAACTTCTTTCTTCCACACCTCTCTTAGATGTATAGATCTCTCACTAGATCTCTATCCCTCAAGAGCTCTCTCTCTCTCAAAAACAATCAACTCCAACAACCTGGATTGATTCAATTCTGTACTGTTCTTCAACATACCAATACAATAAGCTAAGAAGATCTAATTCTACATATAGAATTAGGAGACTTGAGCATGCACTTACAACCAACAGTTAAGCCTCTCAAACAAGGGCTCTAAAAATAATCTTACTAATAATAGAGACACAAACTTAAGACTACAACTTAAACTCATCATGCAAACACTCGGTTCTGTCCTCAGAAATAGCATTTTGGACGCACAGGTAACCGACGCCGGTTCCTGCCTGCTTGCCTATGACTGATGTCGGCCGATCCACTGTCGACGCTGGCATCTCTTCAACTGCACCTGATCGATGGCGATCCTTCCTGACCGACGTCGATGACTGTGTAGACCCGAAACTATTAAATGCACTCATATGTGAAGCTTTTAGGCTCCACACCTTAACAATCTCCCACTTGGAGATAAACAGCTACACCAATACCTGTACAACATCTTCTAGCTCCTCCATCTTCAACTCAATCATGAAGACCAACAGAAGTTGAATGAAGATTCAACTTCTCCTTTGTAACTGGCTTGGTTAACATATCAGCAAGATTCCTATCTGTATGGATCTTCTCTAGCTTTAACTCACCATCTTCCAATACCTGTCGTATGAAATGGTACTTTAGCTGTATGTGCTTTGTTCTTGAATGAAAGGCTGAATTCTTAGCCAAATGGATTGCACTCTGACTGTCACTATACAATCTGCAACTCTCATGCTCCCTACCAAGCTCATCCATGAACCGTGTCATCCATATCATCTCTTTGCTAGCCTCTGTGGCTGCAATATACTCTACTTCTGTAGTTGACAAGGCAACAACCTTCTACAACTTAGATATCCAGCTAACCGCCGTTCCACCTACAGTGAAAACATAATCTGTAGTGCTCCTCCTGACATCCAAATCACCTGCCATATCTGAGTCTACATAACCATGTAGAGAAGTATCTAAACCTCCATAGCACAAGTGCCTACTGCTGGTTCCTCTCAGATATCTAAGGTTCCACTGAACTGCTTTCCAATGTTCCTTACTTGGATTAGCCATATACTTACAACTTCCACTGCTTGGGCAATATCCGGTCTAGTACACACCATTGCATACATTAAGCTCCCTACTACAGAAGAATATGGAACCTTACTCATGTACTCTACCTCATCATGTGAATTAGGACATTGTTCTTTACTCAGTTAAAATGTCCAGCCAAAGGTGTGCTTACCGGTTTAACATCCTGCATATTGAACCGTTTCAACACCTTGTCCACATAATCCTCTTGAGACAATATCAACCTGTGATTTTTCTTGTCTCTCTTAATGCTCATGCCAAGGATTTTCTTTGCTGCTCCCAAATCCTTCATAGCAAACATTTGAGCTAATTTCACCTTAAGCTCAGAGATATCCTACATGTGTGATCCTGCAACCAGCATATCATCTACATACAACAATAGAATAATATATCTACAGTTATCAAATCTCTTGAAATACACACAATGGTCAGATTGACACCTACTGTAGACATGCTCAGTCATAAACCTGTCAAATTTCAAATACCACTATCTAGGAGCTTGCTTGAGGCCATACAAGCTTTTCTTCAATCTGCACACTAACTTCTCCTTGCCTTTGACCTCAAATCCTTCCAGCTGTTCCATATAAATTTCCTCATCCAAATCTCCATGAAGAAACGCTGTCTTAACATCTAGTTGCTCAAGATGCAAATCCTCAACATCAACCAAAGACAGTACAATCCATATAGAAGTCATTTTAACAACAGGAGAAAAAATCTCACCAAAATCAATACCTGGCTTTTGTGCAAATCCTTTCACTACCAATCTGGCCTTATATCTCATCTGTCCATTCTCACCTTCTTTCATCCTGTAGGTCCATCTGTTCTTCAGTGTTCTCTTACCGGCTGGCAATTCAACCAAATCCCATTTTTGGTTCTCTCTTAAGGAATCCATCTCCTCAACCATGCCACGCTCCCATTGACTCTTGGACTCCACCTGTATTGCTTCTTCAAAACTTTCTAGTTCTCCACCATCAGTTAGCAATAAATAGAATAATGAAGGAGAATATCTAATAGGAGGCTTACTTACCCTTTCAGGCCTCCTGATGGGTGTCTGAGACTCATTCACAACATGCTATCCACCCAAATTCTCTGACAGTGACCGACCTCGGTCACCACTAGACCTGTTACTGGCCGACGCCGATTCTGGCTGACTGACGTTGGTGCCTATCCTACTGACATCGGTCTCTGTATGACCGACATCAGTTTCTGTTCTTTCGACGCTGGTTCCTATACTGCCGACGTCGGTCTCTATGTTTTCCTACAAGTGATTATTTCTTTTTCCCGCGAGGTCATTTTAGACCATCACCTCGTCCAATTCACTATTGCTCTACCCAGATTGATTCAACTTTTTTAGCTGATCACTATACATCACTCTTTCATTAAAAATAACATCATGACTCCTAATTACCTTGTTAGCTTCAAGATTCCACAATTTGTAACCAAAATCGTCTGAGCCATAGCCAATAAATGTGCACCTCATAGACTTAGCATCTAGTTTTTTTCTATTTTCTTTATCTATGTGCACAAAGGCTTCATAACCAAAAACTTTGAGATATGAGAGATCTACCTTTTTACCTATCCATGCCTCTTCTTGAATTCCACCATTTAGAGCTGTAGAGGGTCCTCTGTTAATCAGGTACACTGCAGTGTCAACAGCTTGTGCCCAAAACTGTAAGGGCAAACTAGCATGCAATCTCATACACCTTACACGCTCCATTATTGTCCTGTTCATCCTTTCAGCAATTCCATTCTGCTGAGGTGTCCTTGGAATTGTCCTTTGCTTATGGATTCCATGCATATAGCAATAATATTTGAACTTATAACTACATAACTCATCGCCATTGTCAGATCTCAGGCACTTCAATCTTTTACCTATTTCATTCTCAACCATAGCTTTCCAAATCTTAAAAGTCTCAAATACATTAGATTTTCTCCTAATACGATAGATCCATACCTTCCTTGTAGCATCATCTATGAAAGATACATAGTACTGTGATCCTCCAATGGAAGTAACCTGAGCCAGTCCCCACACGTCTGTGTGAACAAGCTACAACTTATGCCTCTTCTTAGTAGACTCAGTCTTGAGAAAACTAACCCTTTTCTATTTTCCAAATACACAGTGCTCACAAAACTCTAGATCTATGCCTTTTAAATCTGAAAGCATACCTTTGGACTTAAGAATTGACATCCCCTTCTCACTCATGTGGCCAAGCCTTGAGTGCCACAATTTAGCATTCACATCTGAAGTAGATAATACAGAAGGAGAATTGTTAGTAACACAATTACACAAATAAAGAGTACCTTCTCTCTTACCTCTGGCCATAACAAGTGCACCCTTGGTCACCTTCCAAGATACTGCTGTGAGAGTTACTGTACAACCCTCATCCCCTAACTTTCCTGTAGAAATCAAATTTCTCTTCAAGCTAGGAACATGCATCACATCTCTCAACACCCATGTGTTGCTATTTTGCATCTTCAGCTGCACTTTACCTTTGCCAATTATTTTACAGGGCTCATCATCCCCTAGATACACTATTCCAAAATCTCCATGGATATAGTCATAGAAATATTCCTTATTAGGGGTAGCATGAAAAGATGCACCAGAATCTAACACCCAAGATTCTATATTATTATGCAAAGTGAATATTAAAGCATCTTATGCAATACCTGCAACCTTTGCTTCATCTTTTCCTTCGTGTTGATTGTCCTCCTTAGGCTTTGACCAGCAATCTCTGCTTATGTGCCCCATCTTTCCACAATTCCAACATTGTGGCCTTCTACCATTTCTGGATTTGGATCTGCCTTTCTCCTTAGACTTGGATCTTGATCTCCCTTTCTTGCTCTTCTCTTTTTGCCTTCCCCTACTCTCAAAACTTAAAGCGTTCCCAGATGTCTCTTCTATGCTTTTCCTGCGAATTTCCTCATTCAAGATAACACTAACAACATCCTCTACTTTTAAAATATTTGATATAGATGCGGTATTGCTAACTGCCATTACTAAGCTATGCCAGCTTTCAGGCAAAGAACATAATATTAAAAGAGCTTTTATTTCATCATCAAATACAATTTTGACTGAACTTAATTGATTTACAATACCATGGAAATCTTTCAAGTGATTAGATACAGATCCACCTTCCTGCATATGCAAATTGAATAGCTGCTTCATAAGATATACCTTATTAGAAACTGAGGGTTTTTCATACAAATTTGCTAGAGTAGTCATCAACTCTATCATTGTTTTATCCTGTGATAAATTAGATATCACAGTAGATGCTAGACTCAGTCTTATAGACCCCAGAGCCTTTCTGTCAAGAACTTCCCATTCTTCATCCTCCATGTCTGTGGGCTTTTTTACAATCCCACCTAACGGTAAGCATAAATCCTTCTGATACAGATAGTCCTCTATCTGCATTCTCCAATGTTGATAGTTTTTGCCATTGAACTTCTCCATTCTTAGTTTACTTTCATCTGCCATTGCTTCTCCCACTCAAATAAAAATCCCTGCAGAAACTCCTGTGAGCAACTTGTAATCAATACACACTACACAGATCTGAACCACCTGTTAGTGAACCTGAGCTTTGATACCAATTATTGGATATCAAACTCTAAACCTACAACCAAGGCTCTGATACCACTTGTTGGGGATCAACCAACAATAGATTACACTTATGAAACCAATATACGTGGAATTAAATCAGATAGACAAGTAACTAGAATGATAAATAACAAGAACAAGAGATACAAGAAACCACCCTGAAAACTTGTATTAAACTCTTTACAAAAGGAATACAATTGAAGAAACTTCTTTCTTCCACACCTCTCTCAGATGTATAGATCTGTCACTAGATCTCTATCCCTCAAGAGCTCTCTCTCTCTCAAGAACAATCAACTCCAACAACCTGGATTGATTTAATTCTATACTGTTCTTCAACATACCAATACAATAAGCTAAGAAGATCTAATTCTACATATAGAATTAGGAGACTTGAGCATGCACTTACAACCAATAGTTAAGCCTCTTGAACAAGGGCTCTAAAAATAATCTTACTAATAATAGAGATGCAAACTTAAGACTACAACTTAAATTCATCATGCAAACACTCAATTCTGTCCTTGAAAATAGCATTCTGGACGCACAGGTAACCGACGCTGGTTCCTGCTTGCTTGCCTATGACCGACGTCGGCCGATCCACTGCCGACACCGGCGTCTCTTCAACTGCACCTGACCGACGGCGGTCGCTCCTGACCGACGCCGGTGACTGTGTAGACCCAAAACTATTAAATGCACTCATATGTGAAGCTTTTAGGCTCCACACCTTAACATATGAGATAAATGATTAGAAGGGGTGATTTTAAGATGGGATTAGATGAGATAAATTAGATAAGTGGTATTAGTGTCAATTAATAATAATATTGGTGATGTTTAAATGAATCAAGTGAATTTAAATGCATACAATTGTATGTTATCATTTTATGATCAATTTCTTTAATTGTTTATTTGAGTCAGTTTTTACTTGGTGCAAACATCTCTTTATTTGATAGTATCATTTTCAAGACTATCATTGGTTGAGTCTAAATGATTGATGACTATTGTCTTCTTGGAATTTTTTTTATCATTTTGTCAATTTGGTATTGTGTATTTTTTATTGAACTCTTTATATGTTGACTTTGACAGTTTATTTGATCACGTAACTATTCATGCCATCAATGGTTCTTATCTTCATAATCTTTCGACTTTTCATAATTGATTTTTTATGTTTATTGATATTACCGTTTATCTTAAAAATCATGGCTTAATGGATTTTAAAAGGACCCTATATGGTTTCAATCTTGTATAAAAAGGTCTTAATGACTGTGTATTTCATTGATCCGGGCATAATAGTTTACATGGTTGATGGACCTTGCTTGGAATATTGGTTTGTTTGACTTACATTTGTTTAAGTCCTTGTTTAAGCTTGGGGACTAGGTTAGAGGTTCTTGACCCACATGGGGGTCTTGATAATTAGTTTGGTGGTATAGGGCTACTTATGGTTGGACTCATTAGGACTGGTGTGGCAAAATTAGCTTCATTGGATTGCATGCAATGATTGGATTCAATTCTTCTTATTCTAAGTTATTTTAGTTGATTAAAATGAATTAAAGTTATTGTAGCTGAATGTAGTGTTATTTGTCATATTTGTATTTAATGCAAAATGATGTATCATGATATGCATACTGATTCTTAAATTGATTATTTATGGTCATTGAAGTATTTGATTATCATGGCATTACTAATTTTATATATCAAATCATGTTTATTTATTTGGAATAAATAGTTATAATGTTGATTTAAATAATGTAACATTTTGAGTAATGTTTTGACTGTGTTCATAAAGTATTGGTATATTGATTGAGAAAATAATTGGATATTTGATTATATATTCATTAGTGGTTGACTCGGATATCAATTATGTTTGGATTATGATTTCCTTCATTATTTATTAGAAGATATGGAAAAGAGACATAATCTTAGATATGTCAAATTTATTTTTGTGAATCTATTTAATCACAAGCTTATTTAAGTCTGGTAATAATATTCATTTGATATGTTTACTTTTGTTATCTATTGCATTGGATGGAGTTCAAAGTTACATTTTTATATGAACTTTTGTAATTCCTATATATTGTGAATCTTATTAATTATATGGATGAACAAATAAAAGAATTGACACTTCATTAATGTATGGACTGTAACCTCACGGTTGGTTAAATAAATTATTGATAACTTAATTAATAAATTAAGGGATTAATTTTAGTTCATGATGTTGTGAGAAATTTTAATAACTTGATGTTTTGTGGAATAAAGTTTATTGAAGAATAATTACCTAAGTAATTAATATAAACTTATCTACTTAAAGATAATTCAATCATGTCAAGTAATAAGTACATATATAGGGTTATATGGGAAGTTCATAAGTCAATTAATCTTATGTTATAATAAAGTTACATTGATAATAATGTACCCTATTCATAAGTTATTGGAAACATGACTATTCATAGCTAAGCATCTTGTATTTGAGGAACAAGTGATCTATGTTCAGAATAGGTCATTAAAATATTTTATTAATTAAATCTTATTCTTAATTGGTAATAATGAGATTATGAACTTGTAAAATTATAGTAAGAGTTTAATTTGGAATTGAGGCTTAAGCAAATATTTTTATTAAGTAATTTGAATTCTTGAACTAAGACCTTGGATTAAGATAAAGGAAATTAATAGATCTATCCTAAGACATTTGCCAAGTTAGTCTTGAACTTGTACCTTGCCTATAAATGGCAAGATGTTCCTAAGCAAAACTTATACATGGATGTTGAAATATCTCTTGAAGCTTAAGTACCTTCAATAGCTAATGTGTCCAAATCCTTACGTTATCTAAATGTGATTTGAAAAGGTGTTAAAATGATTTGCATTAATTTTGCAAATAGTCATTTTCCATTGATCTCTCTCTATTGGTTATGATGTTGATGAATCATAATTAATCAAGCTTAGTATGATGATTCTTCTATTGAATTTGAACTTGCTCTACCTTTTTTTGTTGGAGTTTACTGATATTACCTTTGAAGTACTGGCTATTTTATATCTTGCAGAGGTCCTTGAATAAGGTCACAAGTCACTAATTACTCCATTAGGAAGGTCATAATACAATATGTGGATAAAGGTGAGTGGGTAAGACCACACTGATCTAATTCTACCTAATTATTTGGTGCTTAAAACATAATTCTTAAAGAAGTCATTGATGGGTTATGCACTTAGTCTAGTTTCTATGTTGGCTGTAACATAGTTATGGATCTCATTTCATGTTTCTATGCTAAACTTTGAGTGAAGTATTCAGGTAATTGTTTGGTTATATGTTATATATATAAAAATTTTGATCTTAAAATCTTGGTATTAGAGGATGATTTACTATTATAGGGAACTTTGGGAAATGTTTCTTGCTAATTTCTATTGACTTGTTGTTTGTTTCACCATAAGATGGTCAGGAAAAGATCTAAAATAGCAGACAATAACCCAAGAAATGTTAACCTGTGTAAAGTAAGAGCTCATAGGGCCAAAATTCTTGAGAGAGAGGAACCACCTCTTAATAATGATGACAATAATGTTGAGGTCATTAACTATGAGTAAGTAGTTTTGAATAAAATTGACTGTGTTAAATTCCCTTCAATGTAAATTAGATACCCAAGAAAGAAGAATGAACAATATAGAAGGTGTTCTAGCTGATGAACTTTTAGTTAGAGATGAAAGACAAGTGACTGAACCATAAATTTAGAATAATCTTGTTAATATAGATGATCATATTATTAAGGAGCTGAAGAAGTTGTCTCCAATAACCTTTTCATGTAAGGAATCAGGTGATGCAATTGATGCATGGTTATTAAACCTATATAAGTATTTTAATCTGCATAATATATCCTCTAATGTGAAGGTAATGGTATAGCTTATCAATTAGTAGGAGCTATAACTCTTTGGTGGAATCATCTATGTGCTTTAGAAGGTTACCAACTAATAACTCTTATCTAGCCTACTTTTGAAAGGCAATTCAGAAAAAGGTATCTTAGTTCCAACTTCAAAGAATAGAAAATCACTAATTTTCAACTGCTAAAACAAGAGAATATGACTATGATTGAGTATGAAAACAAAATTTTAAATCAGTTGCATCATGTAAATTATATGCATGATGAAGAGACTAAAGTCACTAAGTTTAAGCTAGGATTAAAAGAAATATTAATGCATGATGTGAATATGACTAATCCTAAGACTTTAATTGTGGTAATTAGATTTATGAATAGTGTAGAAGAAAAAGAGAAGGCTCGACAAATGGAAAGACAAGATTTTAAACAAAATAGACAACAATCTAAGAGTAAAAATCTATCCCCTTCTCCTAAAATTTTTAAGAGATTTGATTCTAACCATAGATTCATAAGGAGTAGAAGTGGATTCAATAAATTTCAATGGTAGAATAAGAATTTTAAGAATTTGAATTCTTCTAAGATCATTAATTCTAAAAGGAATTCAACTAAAGGTAATCAAAATGTGCCTGCAATTGGGGTTGATACTATTCTTGTGACACCACAAAGAACTATAGTATGCTGGTAATGTAAGCTGAAATATGGTTAAATAGCTAATCATAGAGTGTATGTAGCTATTAAAAATATAAATACTGATTTACAAGCAACTCCAATTGAAATTAAAGGTAAAATAAATAATTTTTCTATTTCAATTTTATTTGATTTAGGATCAACTAATAGTTTTATGGATCTTAAATTAGTAATGTGTTGTAAGTTGAATCTAATGACTTTAAAGGATGGTTGGGAGGTTGAGTTTGGCTCAGGTAAAAGAGTGCCTATCATTAAGTGTCTTGAGGGAGTAAGCCTAGACTTAAGTGTTTTTCAAATCAAAGTAAATTTGTTCATAACTCCTCTCGAAACTTTTGATATTATCTTAGGCATGCACTGGTTGCAACAACATAAAGCCAATTTGGATTGTTGTAACAAAGTGGTATATTATTGTAATAATTTGAGAAAACTGATAGAAATTCAAGGTTTGCTAAAACTAAAAGTACGCAAGATAATCTCAGTCTTATAGCTGAAAAAAGTAGTACATAAAGGTTGTAAATTATATGTTATTTTGATGCAACAAATAGTGCCTAAAATAGTAATAGCATTTGAGGAATACTTGTTTTTGCAATTTTTTTTTGATATTTTTCCAAATAAATTACCTAGTTTCCCTCCTAAGCATGAATTTAAATTTTTGATTGATGTAACTTTAGGGGTAGCCCCTACATCTAAGGCACCTTATCACATGAATATAATATATTTTTAGGAGCTAAAAGATCAACTACAATAATTATTGGAAAATGGTAGTATTAGGACAAACGTGTAACCTTGGGGTACACTAGTGGTTTTTGTGAAAAATAAATATGGAACCTTGTGATTGTGTGTTGATTATCACATGCTTAACAAGGTTAAATTTAAAAACTATTATCTTTTGCCAAAGATATATGATCTATTTGATCAAATGAAGGATGTTACTATCTTTTTAAAGATAGACTTGAGATGCAACTATCACTAGTTGAGGATCAAGGAAGAGGATATTCATAAAATAATTTTTAGAGCAAGGTATGAACATTATGAGTTCATTGTAATGCCTTTTAGTTTGACTAATGCACATACTATATTTATGAACTTAATGGATAGTGTATTCAGAGATTTTATGGATAAATTTGTTATAATATTCCTTGATGATATATCGATCTGTTCTAAGAATGTAACTGAGCATGAACAACATTTGTGCTTAGTGATACAAAGGCTAAGACAACACAAAATATTTGGTAGACCATTTAAATGTGCTTTTTTTAGTCTGAGATCCACTATTTGGGTCATATTATATCAAATGTTGTTATTATAGTGGATCTAACAAAGATTAAAGCTATTCAAGAGTGGCCTGCCCCTAAAAGTGTACATAAAGTACATAGTTTTATGAGATTGGCTAGTTACTATATAAGATTTATTGAATTTTTTTCTAAGTTAGCTAACCCAATAACATCCTTGTAGTACAAAGATAAAAAATTTGTGTGGACTGTTGAATGTGAACAAGATTTCCTAAAACTCAAAGAGTTATTAACTTTGACACCTATACTTATTGTACTGAATCTGAATGGCAATTTTAAAATATGGACTGATGCATCTAAAGAAGGCTTGGGTGGAGTGTTAACTTAGGATGGTTTAATTGTGGCTTATAAGTCACTGAAACCAAAGGACCATGAGAAAAATTACACCACTCATGACTTTGAGCTTGTTGCCACTATTCATGATTTGGTTCAATGGAATTTTTTCTGATGGGTACATATTTTAAGGTAAAATATTATCATCACAGCTTAGAATATTTATTTTCTTATGATGATTTGAATGCATGCCAACATAGATGGCTAGAATTTTTAATTTATTTTGATATGAATATTTAATATGTGAAAGGTAAAGAAAACCATATTATTGATGAACTTAACTAACACACGTACCTTGATGCCTTATATATTTTGCACATTAATTTTAGAATTGAATTATTGGAATAAAAATGTTTTGATAAATTTTGTCAAGATGTAAGTGCAAACTTAGCTGACGAGATCGTTGAAAAGATTTTTTTTGATTTTTCAGTTGATTTTGATGGTTTAATCAAACATAAAAACAATTTATATATCTGAGTCTGATGACTTAAAGAGTATTTTTCTGAAAGAAGTACATACAACACCTCATTTTTCTCATCCAAGTGTCATGAAGATGACATATGAACTTAAAAGGTTGTATTATTGGCTTACAATGAAACATGAAGTTGATGACTATCTGTCAAAATATTTAGAATGCCAACATGTGAAAGTTGAATATTGCCATCCAATAGGATTTTTGTACCCTCATGATGTGCCAAAAGGTAAGTGGGCTATGATTTCATTGGATTTTATAGTTAGTTTACGAAACTCTAAAATCAAACATGATACTATTTTGGTTGTAATTGATAAATTTACAAAAAATGATCATTTCATTATTGGAAATTTGATTGGTGATACATATGTATTTGATTCATGATTTATGAAAGAGATAGTACATTTATATGGTATGCCTAAATTTATTATTTATGATAGAAATAAACTTTTTATTTCAATATTCTAAAAAACTCTAACTATTGCTTTTGGTACACAATTGAATTTTAGTTCATCCTATCACCTATAAATGGATGGTCAGATAGAAATATTAAATTAGGTTATGAAAGACATGCTAAGAATATATGTTATGGATCAATAAGGTAAATGGGAAGATTATTTACACTTAGTTGAATTTACCTATAATAATGTATCATTTGATGATTAAAATGGATCCTTTCAAAGCTTTGTGTGATCGCAAGTGTAGAATTCCACTTGGTTGGGAAAGTTTAAAAAATAGGACTGTTACTAGTCCTGATGTTTTACAAGATTATGATAATCAGATAGAAACTATAAAATTCAAATTTTAAAGGCTACCTTAGATAGGCAAAAATGTTATACGTATTCAAAAGGTACAACATGTGAATTCCAAGTGGGATATAAAGTTTTTCCGCGTGTTAGATCACATAAAAGCTCAATTAAATTTGCAAAGTCTTCTAAACTAGCCCTTTGGTTTGTAGGATCTTTCGAAATTTTGGATAAAATTAGTCCTATTGCATACCAACTAGCCCTTCCACCTTCTCTATCATGGATTCACAATGTGTTTCATATTGCTTTGTTGAAGAAGTATATTACTGATATGTCTCATGTTTTGAATTGGACTCATCTTAAGGTTTTATAAAAGGAAAAGATGCAATCGGATCTAGTGAAGATCCTAGATCATTTTAGTGTTAAGGTGAGTAATCATGAGATTTCTCAAGTATTATTTCAATGGGATCCTCTATCAGAAAGAAGTGATACATGGGAAGATGATAGTCTTTTCAGGCAACATTATCTTAAGCTATTTTAATCATCAATATGACTCTCTTCCAGGTGGGAAAGGATGTCATGACCCTAAGTTACTTGCATTTAATTCATTATGTTGATATATTCTAAATGTGAACTATTTGAGACATATTTATTATTTTGTTATGGTATGATAATTAGTGATCTACATTGATACATTGTCATTATAACTACTGAGACAATAATAGATTATATTTCATTATAACATTTGATATTATGGCTTAATGTGTACTAATTCATTATTTAGTTTGATGTATTATTTAAATGTTGTTATCACATTTATCATACTTAGATGTTTAGATGATGTTGATATTCTGTTGGTTAACTATAGAGACATGTACTTAAGCTAGGTTGTGATTGGAAATAAGCAATAGGAAAACATGGAGAAGTAAATGGATAAACAAAATAGTGAAATTAAATACAAAGTTGAGCTTGTCAATATTAATGATTTAGTCATTATGTTTTGACTGTTGTATGTTATCATTTTATGATTGATTTATTTAATTGCTGATTTGAGTTAGTTTTTACTTGGTGCAAACATCTCTTTATTTTATATTATCATTTTCAAGACTATCATTGTTTGAGTCTAAGTGAGTGATGACTATTGTCTTCTTAGAAATTTTGATCATTCTATCAATTTAGTGTTGTGTATTTTTTATGGAACTCTTTATTTATTGACTTTGATAGTCTGTTCGATCATGTAACTATTTATGTCATCAATAATTCCTATCTTTGTCATCTTTCTACTTTTTGTAATTGATCTTTGATGTTAGTTGATATTTCCATTTTTCTTAAAAACTATGGTTTAATGGTTTTTAAAAGGACCATGTATGGTTTTAAGCTTGTATAAAAATGTCTTAATGATTATATATTTCATTGACCTAGGCATAAAAGTTTACATGGTTAACAAACATTCCTTGGCATATTGGTTTCTTTATCTTGCTTTTGTTTAAGCTTAGGGACTAGGTTAGAGTTTCTTGACCCACATGAGGGTCATGATAATTAGTTTGGTGGTATAGGGCCACTTATGGTTGTGCTCATTGGGACTGGCAAGGTGACAATAACTTTATCAGACTACATGTAATGATTGGATTCATTTCTTCTTATTTTGAGTTATTTCAGTTGATTAACATGAATTAAAGTTATTGTTTTTGAATGTAGTATTATTTGTCACATTTGTATTCAATGCAAAATGATGTATCATGATATGGATATTGACTCTTAAATTAATTATAGATGGTAATTAGAGTATTTGCATATCATGGTATTACTAAATTGTTATATAAATCATGTTTATTTATTTGGAATAAATAGTTGTAATATTGATTTAAATACTGTAACATTTTGAGCAATATTTTGATCATGTTTTGACTATGTTCATAAAACATTGGTATATTGACTAAGAACAAAATTGGATATTTGATTATATATTCATTAGTGGTTGACTTAGATATCAATTATGCTTGGTTTATGGTTTGATTCATTCTTTATTAAAAGATATGTAAAAGAGACATAATGTTAGATATGTGAATCTATTTAATCACAAATTTATTTAAGCTAGGTAACAATATTCATTTAATATGATTACTTTTGTTATCTATTGCAATGGATGAATTTAAAAGTGACATTTTATATGAACTTTTCTAATTCCTATAGATTGTGAATCATATTAATTACATGTATGAATGAATGAAAGAATTGACACTCATTAATGTATGGACTATAACCTCACAGTTGGTTAAATAAATTATTGATACCTAAATTGGCAAATTAAGGGAATAATTTTAGTTCATTGTATTGTGAGAAGTTGTAATAACTTGATGTTTTTTGGAATGAAGTTTATTTAAAAATAATTACCTAAGTAATTAATATGAACTTATCTACTTAAATATAATTCAATCATGTCAATTAATAAGTACTTATATAGGGTTGTATGGGTAGTTCCTAAATCAATTAATTATAATTGAATAGTATTAAGATTTAGTTAATCTTATATTATAATAAAGTTACATTGATAATAATGTACCCTATTTTTAAGTTATTGAAAACATGAATATTCCTAGTTAAGCATCTTGTGTTTGAGAAAGAAGTGCTCTATGTTTAGAATAGATCATTAAAATATTCTATTAATAGTCTCTTATTCTTAATTGATGAGAATGCGATTGTGAATTTATAAGATTATAATAAGAGTTTAATTTAGAATTAAGGCTTAAGTGTATATATTTCTTAAGTAAGTAATTTAAATACTTGAACTAAGACCTTGGATTAAGATAAAGGTAATTAATGGATATATCCTAAGACATTATTGATCTATAGGCAAGTTAGTCTCAAATTTGTACCTTGCCTATAAATGACAAGATGTTCCTAAGAAAAACTTAATCATGGTTCTTGAAACATCCATTGAAGCTTGATAACCTTCAATAGCTAATGTGTCCAACTCCTTACATTAGTTGACTATGATTTGAAAAGGTGTCTAAATACTTTGCATTGGTTTTAGAAATTGTCATTTTTCATTGATGTCTATCTACTGGTTATGATTTTGATGAATCATACTTAATAAATCTTAGTATGATGATTCTTATATTGAATTTAAACTTTCCATAACTTTATTTGTTGGACTTTGCTAATACTACCCTTGAGGTACTGGTTGTTTTATAGCTTGTATAGGTGCTTGGGTAAGGGCACAAGTCACTAACAACTCCATTAGGGAGGCCGTAGTAAAGTATGTTGATAGAGGTGAGTGGGTAGGACCACCCTAACCCATTTTTATCTAATTATTAGGTGGTTAAAACATACTTCCTAAAGAAGTTGTTGATGGCTTATGCATTTAGTCTAGTTCTTATGTTCGATGTAACATAGTTATGGATCTCATTATGTATTTTTGTGCTAAACTTTGAGTGAACTATTTAGTTAATTGTTCAGTTATGTGTTGTATAAAAAAATTATGGTTGTGAAAATACATGACTTGTGCACACATAATTGACTCTTGCTCACACTCTTTCCAAACCATTCTCTTATCTATATTCCCAACCTTCCCAAATTATCATTATTGATATATACGAGTTTCCCAAGTCTCTACTTGAGAAAATTATTTTTTGACTTGGAATATATATCCTAATATCGTATTAATGTTTCCTACTTTTTGGACACCATTGGCCATAGTTAGACTGATCTAATTACCAGAGTCATTTGCCTTGGTTAGACTCATTTGTGCACCCTTTAATATCCATTTCCCAAATTCAAATCCATACTATGGGTTGGCCCGTATGTTTCACATGTTAGTTAAGAGGGAATCACCCATAAAGTTATTTATTCAAGCACATCAAGTTTAAGCCTATTCCTATCTAGCAAACATCTATCTATCACTAGAAAACATATGTACGTCGAGATAAATTTCCTCAAACCTTCCAAATCTATAACCCCTCAAAGGAATAGGGCTTGAGCCATGTATAGATACCATTGTAAGGTAAAGTTAATAGGTTTTCAAGCATTGAAATCCATACATATGATTATACAACATGCTAGTATTACATTGATTTCAAGCACACAATTAGGTGGGAAAACTATGTGTGGTTTGAACCCTCTTTAGAGTATTGAAATGTAAGAAACACTCAAACACTCAACAAGGGGTGGTTGGGGTCATATAAATCCATTTATCAAATCCCTTTTTATAATCCAAGTAACTGTCAAGAGTGAAAACTAAGGTTATGATGCAAGGAGAAGGAAAACAAAGTTATTTATGCATTTACAAAAATATGAATACACATATTTAAAAACATAGGCACATGTATCCCATTTTTCACAAATCCATTTAGGTGTCCTTGTTGAATCGAATAGAACACAAATGAATCTAGTTACCATAAGCTTCCAAGAAACATTGAACTTGTCCTAATAGGTTTCATAGCTTGTTCCTTAATTTGAGTCAACATAGAGCCTATGCAAAGCCTTTTTTATGATTGTATACTATCACAGACCTAAACAAGCTAATTAGCCTATCTTCTAGGTCATTTCCATAAATATTAAATTATAATAAATTGGTTATACTCTATTTTTAGAATTATATTTTCTTAATTTAGACATACATTGTACAATCTGAGAAGACTTAATGTTATGGCTTATTTAGACTACCAAATCCAAAATTAGTTAAAACATATTGGTGAACTTGATCCTTGTATTTAACATAACAAACCTTATGTTTCCTTAGATTTTCATCTTTCTATCGTATGGTTTTAGATTTTTGTATTTAGATATGATTTTCTAATCTAATTTTTGATTTCCCCTTCATAGGTGGTCTCTTAGGGTTTCAATCCTTGAAACCTTGGATTTACCTATTATTCCTTTGAGCACACAAAATCACATATTTCATTTAGGTTTCCTTCTACAATGTTAGGGTTTAAAATTTTGATTTTAAGGTTTCAGATGCAAATTATAATTTCACCTTACTCACATAAACACATCATGGCAATAATGGATACACCTACTTTATACTTTCTAATTCAATTTATGATAGTTATAATTCCATGTTGATTTCCTAAAATATGTAATATATTTCACATCTATGTAATGAAATGGGTTAAACTCATGACTAATAAAACTAATGTTGAAGTTGATAATTAATAATCTTTAGTTTTCCTTGGTAATTCCTATTATATTAATGTCTAATCTGAGATGTTTCTAGTTACTATTAGACAATGACTCATTTTTTTCCTCCTCCCCCTAGACCTCAAGGTCATGATAGCTACTATCCTACTACCATTACTCACCCAAAACTTATATTAGATTCATTCCATGTTATAAACATTAGAAGAGGCAGGGTGCCCCACCATACGTGGTAGAATGGAGTTAGTCATAATGTTCCTCCTCATCCCCTTGTGCCTCTTACCTCACACGATAATTCAAATAAAGGGTATGATATTTTTGATCAAATTAAGAATACCCAAAATAAAATATCCATATTAGAATTACTTAAATAGTCACATACAAGGATATTATATATGTCATATTACATGACACGACTATACCAAATAATGCAAAACTAGCCTACTTTGCATCTATGGTCAATACACTGAAGAATAGTGAAGACATTATATATTTTGAAAATATTTACTTGCATAATTAGAAAACTATAAATAAAAAACTCCCATTATTCATTCAAGTAAAAATAAAAATTACGGAGTCAAACATGTATTATTAGATAATTGATTTATTTCAAATATATGCAACATTACATTTTTACAAACATTGGGTGTGAATATGGATTCTATTAAAAAATTAGATGCAACATAGAATTTTTACAATAATTAGGTGTCAATATGGAGTTTATTCATAAACAAGATAATAGCATTAGAAACTTTGATAATTTTCCTTGCCAAGCATTAGGATTTGTTACTTTGGACATCATAGTGGGTCCTAAAACACTATCTACTCTTTTTCATGTGATGCAAAATAACATACATTATAACATACTCTTAGGTAGACCATGGGTACATGCAATGGAAGTAGTAATATATAATTTGAAATGGTGTGCAAAGCTTATTCATAATGGATTCTTATACACATGTCATTTAGATAATCAACCTTTCAAATATTGTAAAGTAGTATAACCTAGTGATGGATACAATCCATAATATGATGTTTTAAGCCTACTATAATACCTCCATCCAAAATCATACCACTAGAAAATATACATACATATGAAATATGGGGTTAAATAAAAACTAATAAAAATGATTCAATTCTAAATGAATCAAGCCAACAAAAGACAATAAAGAACACACAAGAAGATAAGATACTAGATCTTCCTTTATTAGTCAACTCTTAGGATCTAAGTTAAATATGCATAGATGAAGATGATAGTGATGATGATGAATACACCATAATATAGAACATAGATGATTATTTTTCTCATCTGAAGTTTACACCTATTAGTCTAAGAGAATATCGAGATGATTCTAAGGTAGTAAGTAATATGAAAGTGGATAAGGGAAAGTCACACCTTCTAGATGCTAACAAGGATAAAAGAGAAAATATTTTTTGGTAACATAATGTTTTACCATAAAATGAAATCTAAGTACTTGGATTTAGCCTTATATTACTATTAAAGTGCATATATAAATGAAATGGCATAAGGGTGATATTCAAATCTATAGCAGGCCAATTAGATGCTAAACTCAGATATAAGCATACACTAAATTTATTATGCTGAGATAATCTAAATATGGAAAGTACAAATATGATAAATTTAAAAATGATAAATAAGTGATGTAATTAGCTTGTTCTGATGCTAATGTATTTTTAGTTCTAGAATAAGCAAAAAGTAGTCTAGAAGGAGATTCATGAATAGTCATTAGATTTTGGATCTGCTACTTTTGGTTTTGTAGATAGTAACATCAGCCTAGGATAGTTGTATTGATGATACTATCTCGGTTCAACATAAGTGTAATGTACATAATATATACTAAAATAGGATCCAACCACATGGATGCTTTTAGGTTTTACTTTGCCTTCACTCTGGTACATTCAAAGCTAGGTCATGGAATATTATTCCTATGAAATGGTAAACCATAGTTTTCCATATTCATAGTGACCTTGGAAGAAAATGGGTAAATGGGAACATGGTATCAAGCTAACCCCAAAGATCTTATTATCAAAGGGAATTTCTTACATAGCCAATACTCCAGAAGAGGGCCTTAAACTCATGTAGTTCTCCCCTATGTGTTAGCTTGTGTGTGAATCATATAATATGTGTAAAGTAATACAATAATGACCTATATTTTAACTCAAGAAATTAGGCTCTTTGGATTTTCCTTTAGTAATTCATACATGTAGATGTGTTGAACTTATGACTGGTATGGAAATAGGGAAGCTTTCTTCTATTGAATGCCTGATAGAATGTTTTTGATAAGTTGTCTTGGTCTCTTTGGTATTTTTAAGGTCTTTTCCAGGTGAGGAATGAATGAGGGTTGATCTTGTATTTATATCAATCCATTTGGATTAATAACTCACATTAAAACACTTAGGTTAACCATTAGGATACATTTCAATTTCAAATTAGATGACTTTGGGACACTAGACACTTGCATCTGAATAGGATAGTAATGTCAACGCTATCATTTGTCTCGAATGTTAGTGTCTAAGAGAAGAAAAGCATGTATAAGTTCAAAACTTGTAGATATGGAACATAATTATATTTTAAGCATTATAGGCAAGATAAACTACCTATGAAATCAACATAAGACTATTCAGACAAAGAGATATAGGATAAGGGGCATAAAGATAGAGAAAATGCAAGACTTGTGGAAGTGAGAAAGGTAAAGAATTGAAAGGAACAAATAAGGTCTGATTTTTCCAAGTATATAAGATTGAGATTTAATATAATCATAAAATATTATATACATTTCCCCCCTTTAATCTAATAATGAAATTGCTAGTTTAAAGGAAAGGAATATGTACTTGGGTGTGTATTCATACTTTATCTTTGCATGTGCCCAACTTGAGTGCTTTACTAGTGATTGAATTACAACCACAAGCATGTTACAATATAAAATAAATGCATATAATATGGGTTGAAATTACTTGAAATAGATTAAAATTGAAAGAGCAAGGTTTAGAAGTACACCTATGTGTTTATGTAACCACCTTGCCTATTGGAAAGTTGTTTGAAAAAATATGTATTATTATAAGGGTTTGAAATTGATTTTAGGACAAATATAGATAAATATTTAAAGTGCATATATCCAAATTAGATAGATAGATAGATATAGAGATATATTATAAGGCACATGCCCCCAACTTTGGAGTAAAAGTGAGTTAACACCTGATAATTGAGATTAGCTCAACTGTGTAACCCAATGATAGTTATAGCCTGGTGAGGCTGGATGATCAAGTCCAACCTCAAAAATTGGAAATATTGAGTGATTTGATTACCTCAACCATACCAAAAGGTGAACCAACTACTATAGTGTATTAGCTAATTAAAATACATAGAAGTCCATGGGTTACTAGTACAAAAAAGTCTGTGACATGGTAACAGTCCATAAAAGGGTTTTAGAATCTAAAATTGATTTAGATTTTGAAATATTTGGCACATGTTGCATAAAATTTTCACCTTAGATATGTCTCATGATAAAATTATATATAAAAATAGTACTAATGTATAGAATTCTACCATAACTGTGAATTTGAATCATATAATTATATGCCTTGGCCAATTCAGATAATCATGTAAGTGTGGAGGAAATGCTTCCAAAACATATAACCATTATATATGAATAAATATAAAAATTTATATAAGTATAAATTTGGAGGACATATTTCCAAAACATACCCCCATTATAATCTAGAGATGGTGAATACTGAATAGATGTGGAGAACATCCTTTCAAAGCATTCCCCCACTAATATGCCCCCTTTCAAGGTGAAGTAAAGATAGGAATTGGTAGTTACCACACCTCAAAAGGATAAGATAACTTTCTAATCTTTGAATGTAACCATGTATCATATAAAAATAATGTCTAGGTAAATTTATCATTGAAGCACATATAACAATGTGATCGCATCAAGGCCTATAAGGGTCACACCAAACTATATTATTATTAGGTTCATGTATGTACCAATATTAAAGGATATTTTCAAGACCTTTGGTTTGTATTGAATAAATGGATTCTAAATAAATGGTTTGAAAATTTGAGGATTTATGTATGAAAAACCAACTACACCATTGGTTGGAGCTTCTTTCTTGGAAATGAATGTTTCTTTCATTGGCAACATATGGGATATAAATTGTAAAAATTTGCACATCTTCTCTTACTCATTATAAAAATATGAATTTTGATCATTTTATAACATTACCATTTGGTATTGTTCTTTCAAAATTTATTGCTTTGGATTATTCTTTGGGATATTTGGTATGTGTTTTGGAGAATTTGGGACATTGGAAACTTTCGTATCATGTGAAGGCTCATCCAAATTTAATGATGTGTCATTTGAATCTTGATGTGGATTTGGTAAAGGTGCCTCCATTTGTGTTTGAGGCTCTTTTGGTACCCATTTTTGTTCATTGGACATATTTGCTTTGGGAGAATTTATCATTTGTATCTTTCTTTTCAATGCAAAATAGGAATCTGTATGGTGACCATGCATTCTATGATATGCAAAATAATATTTATATTTTCATATAAGATGCATAGGAGGTAATTTTATCACATTATTTATAATCATCTCCCTTAGAACCTCACTTGACCTCTTGGTAGGCTTTTGTTTACTTGTAGAATCATTGTGATTAGGTGACTTTGGTTTTGGCTTCCAATATTGATTTTTGTTATGCACATAATTGGTATGTGAAGATGCACACACATGGTTCACAATATCATAATGTGGGTTCTTTGTAGATGAAATCTAATTTTTCAACAATGTGATATTTGAATTTAGAGACTAAATTTTATTTTATAACTCATGCATTAGCTTGGTCATAGTATTGATTTGATCTCTTAGGGATTCACAGGCACAAACCCTAGGTATTTGAGATTGATTACTTCATTTGAAACTATGGGTTTGGACACCTTACCTATTGGATAAGTGATGGCCTGAACTAGTTAAAGGGATGAGAGCTATCACCCCCCTTAGGGTTAGGAGGAACAAGAGGCTCTGTTGTATCCATTTAAAATGTTTTGAAAATTGATAAGAAAACACGATAAGTAAGAGAAACAAATGCCAAAGAATAATTAATTTTTACATCAAAGATATAATAATTTCAAGCTATTGGCTATTTTTTAAAAAAATATGAGATATGATTCTTTTTTTTAAATAAGAAATAAAATGAACCACAAAAAATAGGGAAATAAAAGTACATGTATGCCATATAGCTCTAAATTTATTAAAACCAAAATTTTAAAATTTGCACAATATTATGGAAAAAGAGGGTTTTGTCTATATCAACATAATAATGAAAACCTTTTAGGAATTTAAAATATGATTTATTGTGAATCAAAAATATGTCGAACAATGTGGGATTATTCATAGGAAAAAACCTAAAATATTTGTAATAAATAATCAATAATTATGATAAATTAGGAATATTTTTCAAATATATGAGAGAGGTTTTTGAATAAAATCTTATTTTTGATGATACCCATAAATTAAATTCAACAAAAGTACACCATTTGTCTTGTGTGTCATTATTTACTAAATGTAGTAAATTATAAAAATTAAAAAATTTGTAACAAATTTTAGTGAATAAAAAGAGGTTTTTGCATATAAAAATATGAATAGATAATACCTCTGAGTAATTTTGAAATGAATCTATTTGGATTCCTAAATACACCAATCAAGGAAGAATCCACTTGCAAGCATAAACACACAAAGCCCTTGTGACCAAAGGAGGGTAAAACCCTAGGGTAAAGTTTCAGATCTAAAAATTAATCACAACCACATGAAACCCTAAGAAGCTTGGAAACCCTAGATCAAAAAAAGTTTGCATTCACATGGATCAGGTTCACTAAATGTTTAACCCTAGAATGCAATCTAAGCACTTGGAGTTAGCCTTAGATTACTATTAAAGGGGTATATAGAAATGAAATAGCACAAGGGTGACAATCAAATCTATATCAGGCCAATTAGATTTTAAACTTAGATACAAGTATACACTAAATTTATTATGCTAAGATTGTATAAATATAGAATGTACAACTATGATATATATATAAATGACAAATAAGTGATGTACTTATCTTTTTTTGATGCTAATATAGTTATAGACTTAGAACAAGTAAAAATCAGGCTAAAAGGATATTTTGGAATAGTCATTAGATTCTGGCTCTAGTACTTTTGGCTCTTTGGATAGTAACACCATCTTGGAATGGTTACATTGACATTACTATCTAGGTTGAATGCAAGTATCCTATATAGAATATATACCAAAATAAGATGTGACCACCTACATTCTTCTAGGTTTTGCTTCACCTTCACTTTGGTGCATTTATATCTAGGTCATAGATTATCACTCTTTGTGAAATGTAAAAGCCCTAATTCTCCATCTTCATAGTGACCTTGGAGGAAATGGGTTAGTGTGCACATGGTGTCGATTTGACTCCAAATACCCTATTATCAGATAGCACTACCTACATATCCAATACTATAAAATAGGGCCTCAGACTCATGTAGTTATCCCTTATGTGTTGTATTGTGTGTGAATCATACAATATGTGTAAAGTACAGTAGTGACATAGCTTTTAACTTGGTAAATCAGGCTCTTGAGTTATTCATTTAGTGATTTAGACCTATATATGTGCTATACATATGATTGGTGTGGAAATAGGGAAGCTTTATTTAATTAAATACTTAATAGAAAATTTTGATAAGTTTCCTTAGTCTCTTTGGTCATGTTTTAGGTCTTTACCAAGTAAGGAATGAATGAGGTATGATCTTGTATTTATATCAATCCCTTTGGAGCAATAACTTGAATTAAATCACTTAGGATGAACTCTAGGATATGTTTTATTTTCAAATTGAATGAATTTATGGCTTTGGACACTTGCATTGGGATATGGTAGCAATGTCAATGCTATTGTCTATCCCAAACATTAGTGTCCATATAGAAAGAAAGTAGGTACATGTTTATAACTTGTAGAGTTGGAAGATAAGTACATTTTAAGCATTCTGGTCAAGATAGAAGACCTAGGTTATCAACATAATATTATTCAGACTAAGATATATACACCAAGGGACATAAAGATAGAGTAGATGCAAGACTTGTGGAAGTGGTAAAGGCAAAAAACTGAGAGGAACAATCGAGGTCTGAGTTTGTAAAGTATACAAGACTAAGATGCTATATAATAATAAAATATCATCTACTTATAAACTCATGACAACATACTTCAATGATAAATGATCCACTGAATCAATTATTTGTAAAATACAACATAACTAGAGAATAAGAGGCACATCACATTACATGATGCATTACAGGTGGACACCAAACATTTATGACAAACTTAGTAAACAATCTAGAGCTCGTGGATACATAATCAACTATCAAGTTATTATTGCAAATGCATAAGATAAACTACATATTATATTACATAGGTTATGTGATAGTCATTTGATTACTTTACCTACTACTTAACATAAAGGACATGGATGGTCACAATATCAATAAGGGATAACGTATTATTTTTACCATAGAATAATTGGACATCGCATAGTTTTTTGGAATTACAAAGACACATTTTGAGGTTTAAAGATCAAGGCATAATCATAGTAATATAGGTACAATATAGAATAAGTGGACATCACATAGTTTTTTGGAATTACAAAGACACATTTTGAGGTTTAAAGATCAAGGCATAATCATAGTAATATAGGTACAATATAGAATAATTGGACATCACATAGTTTTTTGGAATTACAAAGACACATTTTGAGGTTTAAATATCAAGGCATAATCATAGTAATATAGGTACATGATTAGGAAAATGTCACAAATAACATAATATCACAACCCACTCATTAGATTATTCTATGAAATATTTAAAAGAGGAAATTTTCATAGTTACCCAAACCTTCTCATCAGACTCTACATAAGTTACTTGAGCATAATCTCATGTATCTCCCTCCCCAAAAATAGGTTAGTATGAATAAGGCACCATCTAAGGGATTCATCATAAAAATATTTTATCATAGATGCATAAGATATTCAACTAATTGATGTAATAGTTTATGGCATAAGATAAAATATTTGATCGATGATCGTATTATTGAGATTCACAATATCAATACAATGGTTTATGATTCATGGGCACAACCTATCCCCTTTAATCCACATATGGTTTCATAGAAAACATAGGTACATTCCATACTATACAACATAATCCATAAAATACTATGGTTACTATATTTACAAAACATACAAATCACTTTTTAAAATTTGATATAGATACATGTACTCATTCACAATGATTAACATTCATAACGATTGACCCAGGACCTACATCTGAGCATCCTATTCATGAGACAATTAGTAATCATAATTAACATTCAAATTTTAAAAATATAAAAACATTAAATATTTAAAAAATATAAAATATTATTAAAAAGAATACCTATGCATAATATGTATTGCTAGTTTACATGATTTATTTATGAGTTATCACATATGGTAGATTGTTTATCCATTATATCTATGCACATGCATTTCACAATACACATGAGTAGAATGTAGGACATGCATAATATCTATGAAATGAACATCTAAATGTAGGATATTACCATACCCAGAGGCTATCTTTCATACATTGGGAACACACTTACACTAGGGGCATGTTGAGGTCAACATACCCCCATTTTTTAGGAATGGGGGATCTTATGTTAGATTGGGAAAATTTGTATTTTAAAGTTTAAAATTAACTCATTAGTGTGTCACTAGCATGTTTTGGACATTATTTGTATTTGAAGATCATCCACACATGGTTTGGTTAGCATATTTGTGCATGATTTTGGTTTAATCTTGTCTAAGTTTGCTAACAATGGATCTTTTTTTTTAGGTTATAAGATCAATGGAGTCCATTTAGAATGGACAAAAGCTTGGGCTTCATGATTTAATGTTAATTTGATCTTTTACTAGCCTTGGTCTATAATTGTTTAATTAAATTTATATTTAAATTATTAAAACCCTAGTTTAAGATTTTAACCTAGGTCTCTTTTGAATTAAATTTAAATTTGGTGGGATCTTTTATTTTTCTATGGGAGCAACTACCATGCCAAGGAATCAGTTCAATTTTTATCCTAAGGAGTAGTCATGTTTTTCAACGTGACCAAACCTTAGGCTAAAAATCTTATGCTTGGTCTCTTTTATGTCCCATGATCCCCTTTGTTCTCTTTTATCCTAGCATGGTCCAACTAATGTAGGGTCCCTTTTGTATGTCCTAAATAAGTCATAAAGCTTTATCATAATTTTTTTAACCCTAGGCTAAAACCTTATGACTTATCTCTTATTATTTAAGGGGCCCTCTTTTTATTGTACTCCTAACCTTGGTCCAAATTTTTTATGTCAAGTCCCTTTTAATTCATGTGGTCACTTTAATATAAGTTGAAACCTTAGGCTAAGACCATATGTTATGTTTTCAAAAGGGTTCCATGTATTATGTTTTGAACTTAGCTTAAGTTTTTATCCTACGTTATTTATATATATCCTCGAGCTTAAATATTGTGTTTTTATGGAGGATAAACAACCCACATTCAGTCAGGCAAAGTTAATCCAATGAAACAAAACAAACTTTGAAAATTCAAAGCCCTAAGATAGTGAAAAGTATCATGAGTTCTTGGAAAGGATTTTAAGTAGCCACTGGTAGTGCATCCCTTAGATCATGATCCAATGGTCTGTGCTTGCTTGAACAAGATTAATCTAATGGTGGAAGGTAAACACTAACTTTTCAATGAAATTACAAGCAAACATGGGGATGACATATGGTGGAAACATGCTAACCCATATGGTGGAAACATGCTAACCCAATAGAAATAATAGAATATAGAATAAAAAATCCCTATAAATCTACCAACTGGCACACACATGAAGTAGAGAAAACCTAGAAGTGACAAGTGGTAAGCCTGGTAAAGATTCCCAATGCGGTGCTTAAATTTGATGGTCATGTAGATGTCAAATATGTTCACATGAATGTAAAATGATGGTTGTGAAATCATCAAACTTAAGCTTAGTAAGAGTCTCAAGAAGGTATCTTAAAATGGATGGTTGTGTGAATGTTAAATATGTTCACATAGGTTGTCAAATGATGGGAGAGCAGATGCCAATTTTAAGATAGTCATTTAGATCCAAATAATCCTAAAATACATGAACCATGTTGATTTGTATAAATGAATATGATAGTGTGAGATTAAAGATGAATTTTCAAAGGCAATGGTCATTTTTCAAATATGGATGAGAAAAATACCACAAAATTACCACGTCAGTATAATGTGCCAAATTAGAGACCTTGCAAACTTGGTAATGCAAAGGTAGAGATTTAAGCTCACAATGTTTGAACTGGATGCCATTATTAGAAATTTTTTAAAACCTTCAAAAGTGCCTTAGTAAAGAAAAATAACCCTAATCAAGCCCTATGAATGTTATACTTGAGATGAAGAGGTTGAATTATCATTTGTGTAAAGGTAATTTGATCCAGAGTCCACTAGTGAACAGTCTAATAAGCCATGAAAACTTAGAGGAGTGTTTCCTGAGGGAACATGGAATTCTATTTTAACCTTTGATGCTAAGAAGTAGGAACCAAAGGAAATCTAGGCTAGATGGTAATAGGGTAATGAGCCTGATCCTTAATAAAAGTGGAGGATTATTAAAGGCTAAGAGCATCAAATAACCATCAAGATCTTGCGGCAACATAGGGGTTCCCAGGGTTGAGAGACTTAGGAATATCCTTCATATAGTTAAATATTGTCCGTGTTGAAAGAGGAATATTTTGTTTATAAAAGCATATGCTGTTTGTAAAACACATTGCCTATAGATCAATCCATTAAGAAAGTATGGTGTATTTATAGAACATATATGGAAAAGACAACTATCTTAACACTTGTGCTTTTGTAATTAGATAAGACTGACCAATATGCTTCCTAATACCCTATAAAAGGAGCATTGTCAATGGTAAAAAATGGGGGGGGGGGAGTTTTTGAGCCAAAATTGGTGTAAACTTTTGAGCAACTAATGCAAGTAAGGAATTATGAAAATATTGTCTCATTTTTTTGTGTGAATTGCTATATGATTTCTCTCTCACTTGTCTATTCCTAACTCCATATTTGAATAGTTCTTGCAGACTCTTGGTGTGTACCTTTGAATGTAGAATTGTTGACTTGTGCCAATGCTAGGTTAATTGAAGGTTCTCTAGTTTGATTCATTTTATTTGATCTATATTTATAGATGTGCATATGCTACTTGCTCATAGGGGTAAATATTTAAAGTAAACTTGGTTCTTATTTGCATTATTTACCACATTCCTTAGATATTCACTTGATATTTAATAGGACTTGAGATTACACTGTTTCATGTCATACATTAGTTAAGTATATGCCTAGATGAGATTTGAACTTTTTCATGATGTCTAGAGTAAAGATCAACAATATATTTTCTCTTTTCCCTACCTTTCCTTTTGCTTCCTTTTTAACCAATTCACTTTAGATTAAGTCTCATTGTGAATATCCATTTTAGTTTAGTTTTAAGCTTAGATTTGAGCATAATTCACTTTATTTAGTATATATTTCCATCATATTTGCAAAGAATTATAGCTCATGGTGTCTCCCAACCACTAAACATTATAAATATTATGAAATAGTCCACTTGCTTTACCTCTATTCAATCAATAGATAACAAAATTATCATAACCTGCAACTCATGCATTGAATTATTTGAATTATAAAATGAGAAGTGTTTCTTAAACACTCTAAGCACCTTGTGATACATATTTAGGCATCAATAGGGCAAGCTTCATTAGCGCTAGAAGGAGGGCCATCTTTGTAAATTTGTGGTATTTTTGCTAGTTTTGGTGTATTTTGCTTAACTATTGGTGTAAGCTTTGCATAATTATGTCATTCTTTGTCCAATTGTGTAAATATCATTGATATTTATGGTCGATGACCCATATTTATGATTATTTTAGATAAAGATCAATGTTATTTGAAGTTATATGCTTAATTATGGTAAATATGGCTTAAGCTTTGTCAATTCAACAAGTTTGAGGTTAGTAATAGCTATTTTGATCAAATATTGATAGATCATTTGAAAATTTGAGTTTATTTAAACTCAAAAATGTAAAAATTGATTATATTTACGTGTTTGGACACACATTTGAGCTAACTTAGTTAAAGATTTTTTTCTCTATCATCCTCTATATAAATCTTTACAAAATTTGCTTAATATGCAAGTCTGATCATTGTCTCCTCTAAAGATAAGACTAACTCATCATATTTCAAATAGGGTTCAAATACCAAAAACTATAATTACCAAGAATTAGGACAAGGTCACATTCAAAGACTAGAGAACCTCTTCCTAAATTAGAAGTTCATAGGAGGGCCAGGCAGGACAAAGGTAAGCACAAGCTTTCAAATTCTTTGCCAACTTCACCAATCTAGAGTGCTCCTATATTTGACCCATATCAAGGTATGTCTTGGATAGGTGGTTATTCAATAAATTTTCCAAGTGTGGTACATGATCTTCCTCATAATATTGAAAATTATTTGCCAACATTTAGTCCAAGTAGCATTGTAACTGCTGAGGAACACATTAAATATTTCAAAACTACTTTAAGATTGCTAAATGTAGTCCATGAAGATGTAGCATGTAGACTATTTCCTTATAATTTTAAGGATGTTACATATGAATGGTTTCTAAACCTCCTTAAAAATTACATTACTAGAATTAGAAATTGAAACAAGGATCTTTTTCACGTCAGTAGATGCCTCCTTGGTCCAACAATTCAGCAGCTTGATTAAAAGAAACCTGCGATAGTAGGCAGGGGCCGAATGGCTACGGCTTCACTATATTACTCACAAAAACTTATTATAATATCCTTGTTTCAATTTTTGATTCACGAGATCCTTTGAAAAGGGCAAGTGAAGAGCATACTCTTTTACAAGGCTACTAGATTTTCACACTAAATTTTTTTTGATGATAATACATAGGTAGAGAGGCTTATTTATAGAAATATTTGGGCAGTCCTACCTGCTTTGCTGGCAAGGCGGTGTCAATCCCATCATGCTTTAAAGCTTAAAAGATGGCTATAGTGAGATGCTGTTTGAAGCGTTGGATCCACATGATGATGATGGTGATGAAGGAATCATCGGTTGTGGGCCCAACATGTCTTCCGCTTTGTCTTCAAGGTCATCTTCGGAGATCGGATTGAAAAGGCATCTTATCTGAAAAGTGCTTTGTAGATGCCAATGTCGACAATTTGGGGGTCCCGCTTCACATGGCGTATGTCTTGGAGTGCAGTGGAAATAAGATTCCCACTCAAGCTGTCGACGAATGATTGTATGCACTACCGTATCTTGATCATGATTTTGTTCTTCATGAATTCTATGCGGGCCATGTCGAGCAATCCAGCGATACAGATGTTCGTTGGATGTAGATCTGATCTGAATGCGCCACGTCCATAGTGGTCGATTTAGTAGCTCAGTGAACTGGTGGTATAGGAATTCACTGTTGAGCCTTTCAATTGTGATGACTCCTGAATTCTGACGACGGTTAGCTTGGAGCGTCACTGCTGCAGACATTTGCAGGTCTTGTCCTGCTGCATAGGAGATCCTCGTATAATGGGGATGCAGGCCTTCTCAGAGAATTTATTCTTGTACAAGAACATTCAAGGAGTTGAATCCTTGATTAAGTATCCTGGTGAGATTAAAACCAGGTGCAGGCTGATGCATCAATGTGGCTGGAGGATTCCGGCTAAGCCAATCTGCAATAACATTATTAGAACCTATAATATGCTCCACAAAAAAATTAAACTAATGAAAGAATGCCTGCCACCAGACATATTTTCCATGACCTTCTTTCCAACCATGATCTTTTTCTCTGAAGGTCAGAAATCTAGTACAATCAATTACAATTACAAAGTGTGGCAAATGTAAAAGTTTCAGCATAAACTTCTCTAAACATTTTTTCACAACATAGATCTCTTTATCAGAGGAGATCCATTTTAATACATCGGACCTAAACACACCACTAGCAAACTCACACACAAATTCTTTATTATTTACTATACAAACAAGTACTCCTCCCCATGCGAGGTTAGAGGCATCGGTATAAACTTTCATTTGTTGGGACTTCGAAATATGCAGTTCAGGCAAGGTAGCAACCTTGGCTTTGATCTTTTGTACTGCAACTGTGTGTTGTTCTTCCCAACAGAATGCTTTCTTTTTCTGGAGAAGAGTTTGTAGTATGTATCTATCTTCACCAGAGTTAGGATAGAAACTATTTAAATAATTTAATAATCCTAAAAAAGGCTGCAACTTTGGTTTGTCAAGTTGCTCTGGAAAATCGATGACTTTTTCTTTGATATGCGACTGGATTTGCAGCTTTGATTCTCGGATTACCATGCCAAGGAAGTTGCATTCAGTTTTGCATAACTTAATCTTAGTCTCTGAAAGGACTATTCCTGCATCTTGTGCCAGCTGAAAGAATTGGGAGAGATGAGTAGCATGCTCATCTAAAGAATTACTAAAAATCAAAATATCGTCAATATATACACAAAGAAAATGAGAAGTGCCACCAAAATTTTTATCCATATGCGCCTGGTAATATGCGGGTGCATTCATTAGGCCGAAAGGCATGACAGTCCATTGAAAGTGGCCAAAGGGGCAGCTGAAGGCTGTCTTGGCTCTGTCTTCTTCTTTGACTCTTATCTGGTAAAAGCCTGACTTGCAATCAAACTGTGAGAAATATTTACAGGCTGCAACTTTCTCAAGAAAGTAGCTTTTATCTGGTATTGGATATGGATATGGCTCTGTTACTACATTTAATGGTCTGTAATTAATGACCATTCTCTTTTTGCCTCGTTTCTGTTCTGAATGTTTATTGACCATAAAGGCATAGCAACAGAAAGGAGAGGTTGATTTCTCAATGAAGCCATTTGCTTCCAGATCTTTGATCTGTGCTTCCATATCATCATAATCCTGTGCCGGTATGGGAATCCTTTCCCCAATCTTCATATGCTTGCCTTCAATTATCTTAATTTCCATCTCGAGCATAACTTTGGACCAAAACTGCTGAGGATTCTCTGAGCAGATAAAGGACTTGATCCTTTCTCCAAGTTCTAGTATTTCGGCCGGGATTATTTTTGAGCTCTGAGTCATGGAGCTCGGGAATTGTTCTGTGGCATAGATTAGGCGTGGTATGCAAAGCTTTTCATTCTCTATGGTGAACATGATGCTTTTTGCAGTAGCACCATAGGGCGTATATCTATCAATGAATGATCCTCCAAGGAGGATATCAATGGGCATCTTCTCAAGGGCGAAGAAATCACAGTGGAAGATTTTATTTTGGATGCGAAGGCGCTGTTGATGTTTATAGTTTCTACAGGTAAAACTATTCCCCTGAACATCAATGCTCTTGTAAGCTTAGTTCTCATTAAGTGTCTTCCAATCATTGATGAGTTGTGGTTTAGCAAATGAGAGAGAAGCACCAGTGTCTACTTGTGCATCTACCAGTCTGCCATTTATTTCTAGTGTAAAGAATTGAGCAAATCTACCATTAATCAAATGGTTTAGATAGACAGGCTGTGGTAGTTATAAGGAAGGAATACTGGTACATACCAGTTTCTACTTTCCTGGATCTTGAACGATTGCTGGTTCAGGGTAGACTTCTTCTTCTTCTGGTTCAGCTTCTTCTTCTTGGAGATTACTGCATTCACCAGGACAGTAATCTTGGTCAGAGTAAAACATACTGCCAACTTCATCCTCTTCATTATCACAATCCCACCTTGGATCTGCTGCTAAGACAGGTTCTTCAGCGGGTAGGATTTGTTCCCATATTGGCTCTCTGATTTCTTTAGGTGGCTCTCTGCTGGTGAACTTATTCTTTATCCAAGAGTCGCTTGGCTTGAATGAGCTTGGATATTGCACAGGAGGATGATCTTGTCTGTGCATTGTGGGAGGTTGTCTTGGCATAGAGGGCTGTCTCCCTCTAGATGATTCTCCTCTAGAGTATCCTCTTCCTCTAGGTTTCTCTAGTCGCTCAGGTACTTCATGGTGATGGCGTGACTAGGCTTCATATGCTTCATTAGACTGGATGGACCAGTCATGTGCTCTAGGTCTGTAATGTCTTGCACCACGTTGCATGTTTGTCATTGGTTGTTTGAGCTCATCTACAAGTGATTCAAGAGCTGCTGCATCTTCTTCATCATCGGATGCTTCATCTGGAAGATCTTCAAGAGTTGGTTCAAAAATATCTTCTTGAAGATAAAGATCTTCATCTGCATCTATCAGATCCCACCACGCTGCTACAGTGGAGGAAAAAATGGCTTTAATAGCAGGGTTTTTGCAAGAGCAATTTGGAGCAATATGGCCAGGTTTGCGACAAATATAGCAAATCGACTGTTTGGATGGAGGTTGAGCAGTGCATCGTTTCTTGAGGAAATGATGAGGAGGAGCATAAGAATGCTTCTTAGGGAAAGAACGGCATCGAAAGGAGACTTGCTTGCAACGCTGCTTCTGTTGGCGACGAGGATGTACAAATGGTCGACATCCAAATGGGGCTATTTTTGGGAATACTGGAGCAATCTGGGATGCTTGATTCTTACTGAGCTTTTGCATAGACTTAGTCTTAGAGACTAAAGTCATGATTTGGTGCTTGGCGAAATCCATGACATCAGAAAGGGCTAGATCTTCGATCGTGAGTCCTTTGAGGTCAATATAAGACAATACTCTGTCAATCAAATTATAAGGCATAGCATGTAAAAACTTTAACTTTATCTCAGTAGAAGCATAACATCTACTTTCATAAGCCAATTGCTGAAATTGTTTGGCAAAGGTGTCAAACTACTTTAAATCACAGAGCTCCATCTTTAGTAACCATTTCTTAGATTCCAATTCTCTATTGCCAACTGGAGGTGCAAACTCATTAATCAATAATAAAAATAATGCTGCTAAAGAATCTGGCTGATTATGTACACGTTCATACTATTGTGGCTCAGTCATTGACTGCCACCATAAACTAGTGACACCCCATAAAAATTTTGTTGCAAAGCAAGAGCTACCGACTTGGTCAAGATGGGCCTGAATAGAAAGGGCACGAATGGTATTGCACCAGGTAGTGATTTCATTCAAGGGATTTAGCAGGTCATCTATATTCAAATACCAAGGCTGCAAATGTATATGGGTTCTTTGCATAAGGGTATGACTAGGTGATCTTTTTACAGTTTTAAAATTGGGACCAAAAGAGACTAAATAGAGAGGCTTTGAGGACGATTCTGCCCTTTGGTCTTCATTTGATAGCCAACTAAGACTATCATCTAACATATCTATTTTAGTAACCAATCTTTTTCACGTCAGTAGACGCCTCCTTGGTCCAACAATTCAGCAGCTTGATTAGAAGAAACCTGCGATAGTAGGCAGGGGCCGAATGGCTACGACTTCACTATATTACTCACAAAAACTTACTACAATATCCTTGTTTCAATTTCTGATTCACAGGATCCTTCGAAAAGGGCAAGTGAAGAGCATACTCTTTTACAAGGCTACTAGATTTTCACACTAAATTTTTTTCAATCATAATACATAGGTAGAGAGGCTTATTTATAGCAATATTTGGGTGGTCCTGCCTGCTTTGCTGGCAAGGCAGTGTCAATCCCATCATGCTTTATAGCTCAAAAGATGGCTACAGTGAGATGCTGTTTAAAGCGTTGGATCCACATGATGATGATGGTGATGAAGGAATCATGGGTTGTGGGCCCAACATGTCTTCTGCTTCGTCTTCAAGGTCATCTTCGGAGATCGGATTGAAAAGGCATCTTATCTGAAAAGTGCTTTGTAGATGCCAATGTCGATAATTTGGGGGTCCCGCTTCACATGGCATATGTCTTGGAGTGCAGTGGAAATAAGATTCCCACTCAAGCTGTCGGGGAATGATTGTATGCACTACCGTATCTTGATCATGATTTTGTTCTTCATGAATTCTATGCGGGCCATGTCGAGCAATCCAGCGATACAGATGTTCGTTGGATGTAGATCTGATCCGAATGCGCCACGTCCATAGTGGTCGCTTTAGTAGCTCAGTGAACTGGTGGTATAGGAATTCACTGTTGAGCCTTTCAATTGTGATGACTCCTAAATTCTGACGACGGTTAGCTTGGAGCGTCACTGCTGCAGACATTTACAGGTCTTATCCTGCTGCATAGGAGATCCTCGTATAATGGGGATGCAGGCCTTCTCGGAGAATTTGTTCTTGTACAAGAACATTTAAGGAGTCGAATCCTTGATTAAGTATCCTGGTGAGATTAAAACCAGGTGCAGGTTGATGCATCAATGTGGCTGGAGGATTTCGGCTAAGCCAATCTGCAATAACATTATTAGAACCTATAATATGCTCCATAGAAAAATTAAACTAATGAAAGAATACCTACCACCAGACATATTTTCCGCGACCATCTTTCCGACCATGATCTTTTTCTCTAAAGGTCAGAAATCTAGTACAATCGGTTACAATTACAAAGTGTGGCAAATGTAGAAGTTTCAGCATAAACTTCTCTAAACATTTTTTCACAACATAGATCTCTTTATCAGAGGAGATCCATTTTAATACATCAGAGCTAAACACACCACTAGCAAACTCACACACAAATTCTTTATTATTTACTATACAAACAAGTACTCCTCCCCATGCGAGGTTAGAGGCATCGGTATAAACTTTCATTTGTTGGGACTTCGAAATATGCAGTTTAGGCAAGGTAGCAACCTTGGCTTTGATCTTTTGTACTGCAGCTGTGTGTTGTTCTTCCCAATGGAATGCTTTCTTTTTCTGGAGAAGAGTTTGTAGTATGTATCTGTCTTCACTAGAGTTAGGATAGAAACTATTTAAATAATTTAATAATCCTAAAAAAGCCTACAACTTTGGTTTGTCAAGTTGCTCTGGAAAACTGATGACTTTTTCTTTGATATGCGGCTGGACTTGCAGCTTTGATTCTCAGATTACCATGCCGAGGAAGTTGTATTCAATTTTGCATAACTGAATCTTAGTCTCTGAAAGGACTATTTATGCATCTTGTGCCAGCTGAAAGAATTGGGAGAGATGAGTAGCATGCTCATCTAAAGAATTACTAAAAATCAAAATATCGTCAATATATACACAAAGAAAATAAGAAGTGCCACCAAAAATTTTATCCATATGCACCTGGTAATATGCGGGTGCATTCATTAGGCTGAAAGGCATGACAGTCCATTGAAAGTGGCCAAAGGGGCAGCTGAAGGCTGTCTTGGCTCTGTCTTCTTCTTTGACTCTTATCTGGTAAAAGCCTGACTTGTAATCAAACTATGAGAAATATTTACAGGCTGCAACTTTCTCAAGCAAGTAGCTTTTATCTGGTATTGGATATGGATATGGCTCTGTTATTGCATTTAATGGTTTGTAATTAATGACCATTCTCTTTTTGCCTCTGTCAGGAATCTAGAACAACAAACATGCTCTGATCCCACTTGTCAGGATGCGAAACCGAAAACATACGATTGATTACCAAACTTCAAACAACTTAATATGCGGAAATAAACCAGATTCACCAAGTAACTAGAATTCAGAATAACACAGCATATGAGAGACAATACACAACTTGTATTAACACTTTATACAGAAAAGAATACAATAGAGAATATGCCACATCTTCTCCACCACCTTACAGAGGTTTCCCACACCTCAAGTGAACAGTAAATCTTCTCCCCAAAGCTCTCCCTCTCACAGGTCTCAACACCCAACTCAAATACAGAGTTGGTGTTCACCTCCCATGCTCCATGCATAACACAAGTGCTCCACGCACTCCACAAGCACTCCACGTGCTCCACAAGTACTCAAGGTACTTCAAGTAAATCTCCCATGAATCTGCAACAACCTGCAATTCAACAGACCATACTTATGGAAGGAACTCCCTTGCCTTCCTCTTGCTCTATCCGAGTACACACCTGTACTCTAAGTAGATCCTGCCTGATACTGCTCCTTGTTGTGTTGCTGTCTGTATGACCTTGCACACCTGCAAATCAAACAATGGTTCTGCTCACCTGTGAACCTCGACCTTGCATACACATACACCTGCAGATCAACGATCTTACTTACCATGTAGATCTCCTATATAGGCCATGCAACTGTGACCAAGATCCTACACTCCTGAAGAACCCAGCTGGCTCTCCAATCCAGCACCAACACACCTAGTACTGTGGCACTAGGAGGAACGCACCATTGCTCTACCTCACACACAAAAGGAGCTTATAATTATGCTCTCTTACTCCCTAGCACACCTTTCCAATACAACCATGAGTCTATTATATAGATCTCATCCAAACAATAATTAGACATCTAATTACAATAATTAGATCCACAGCTCTCAGTCTAAAAATAGATCTCTTCATGCAAACACTTGGTTCGTTAGCTAACTGCCCGTAAATAGCTCACAGTCGAACCACACAGGCGACCGATGCCAGTCCCTGTCTGCCTGGGGGTCGCCGACGCCGGCCGATCTCTGACCGACACCGGTTGCCTTCCTGCCCTTTCCTGCCGACGTCGGTTGGCCTGACCGACGCCGGTGTCTCTGACACTCAGCAACTCTCCTGCAACCTCCTCTGTATCTACATCAGTGAAGCTTTTAGCTCCACAATCCTAACAATCTCCCACTTGGAGATAAACAGCTGCACTGTACCTATACCTGTACTCCGTCTAATCTGTTTCCTGGTTTGTATCCCTCTTCAAGCTCCCACCTGAAGACAACCCACCACACATCCCGTGGTGTACCACCTGTCATCCGAGTAACCTGCCACATCCGAACCTACAACACCATGTAGTGAAGTCCTGACCTTGCATAGCAACACCTGCTGCTGGTCCCTCTCAGAAAACCTGAGAACCCACTTCCCCGAATTGGCTCCTAACTCTGACAGCTCCCACTGCATGGGAATACTCAGGTCTATACCAGACCTCATGTGATTTCGGACACTATACCTGTCCAGCCCTTAGTGTGCTCCGGTTCTGCATCCCGAACCTCGCCAACACTTGATTCACATCAGCTCCTACTGGAGGCAAAATCACCCTGTGATCTCCATGCCTCCCATGTCAAAGAATTCCGCTGCTCCAAACTCCTCATGACATGCCACTGAACTAATCTTACCCTTAGCTCAGCAAAACCCTGTATGTACTAACCCTGCTAGCAAATATACCATCCACATACAGCAACAGAATGATGTCGCGACTCATCATCCACCTGGTAAGGCAAATCATAGTAGTTACCTGACACTGATTGAAGCCATGCTTCGTCCTCCACCTGTCAAACCTGGTACCACTGTCCTGTAGCTCCTCAAGACCATATGCCTGGTCTTCCGTCTCACGTATCCGTTCTCTCTATTCTTCTACTAAGGCATCCATTCGTCTCTGTGCTTTCATCCAGCTGGCAACCCTACCAAGACACACCTGTTTGGTTTACCTCCAAGGAATCACATCCTCATCCATGCCAAGCTCACACCTGTTTCCTGGATCCTTCCTGCTCTACAATCAGCAACATGTATAAAGAAGAGGAACAATGAATTTGAGGGCCTACTTACGCCTTCAGTCCTTCGTATGGGTGTTTGAGACTCCTTGACAGCATGCTGTCCACCCAAAATTCGTTACAGTGACCGACCTCGGTCACCCCACAGTCTGCATCCGACCGACGTCGGTTCCATGCGTCTGTACCTGACTACCAACCTACCTGCGCTGGTGTCCCTGCTGCCGACGTCGGTCCTCCTGACTGACATCGGTCTTACATACTGCCGACGTCGGTCTAATGACCGACGTCGGTCTTACCCTGCCCGACATCACCGGCTTCGGTCTGCACATGACCAACATCGGCACCTGTCTGTTCGACACCGGTTCTTCCTGACCGACGCCGGTGTCTGTGTTCACCTGTGAGTGATGACTTTTTACCCGCGAGCTCCTTTGGATCAATCTCCATGTCCAAACTGCCCTGCTCAGATGTATCCAGCCTCATCCACTGAACTCTGTCCGCCATCTCCTCCAAGAACACCAAGGCTTTCCAGTTCTTAAGCCTGTCAAATATATCTGTCTTCCGCTTAAGAACATGCATCTCCTCCCTGCTCATGTGACCAAGCCTACGAAGCCACGTCTCCGCAATAGAAGAAGAATCAGTAATATAAACAAGTAGATAAAGTATACCTGTTTTCTTACCACCAGCTAATTCAAGTGCTACCGCTGTGAGAGTTCTTGTGCATCTCTCATCACCCAATCTTTCTGAAGAAATTAGCCATATCTCCAAACCTGGGACCTGCATGACCTTCATCAACACCTGTGTGTTGGCCGCCTGCAATTTCAGCTTCACTTCCCCTTTGCCAATTCTTTGGCAAGGCTTACCAGCTCCTCTACCTGGGGCTGCATGGAAAGAGGCAACCGAATCTTTTATCCAAGATTCAACTTTATCCAAGAAACCTGCAAACACATCCTGTGCAACAACACCTGCTACATCTATATCTTCAGTTTCTTCATGCTGATCTGTTACCAACCAACAATCTTCTTTTACCTACTCTTTCTTTCCATCAAACCGTGAGTAACCGTCTGTGCTTTTCAACTCCTCCATTCTTAGCTTACTTTGATCTACCGTTGCTCTACTCCCACTCGATCAAAAACCCCTGAGAGTGCCCTGTAATCAAAACACAACCCTGCTTCCTGCAACCTTAGCTCTGATACCACTTGTCAAGAATCTAGAACAACAAACATGCTCTGATCCCACTTGTCAGGATGCGAAACCGGAAACATACGATTGATTACCAAACTTCAAACAACTTAATATGCGGAAATAAACCAGATTCACCAAGTAACTAGAATTCAGAATAACACAGCATATGAGAGACAATACACAACTTGTATTAACACTTTATACAGAAAAGAATACAATAGAGAATATGCCACATCTTTTCCACCACCTTACAGAGGTTTCCCACACCTCAAGTGAATAGTAAATCTTCTCCCCAAAGCTCTCCCTCTCACAGGTCTCAACACCCAACTCAAATACAGAGTTGGTGTTCACCTCCCATGCTCCACGCATAACACAAGTGCTCCACGCACTCCACAAGCACTCCACGTGCTCCACAAGTACTCAAGGTACTTCAAGTAGATCTCCCATGAATCTGCAACAACCTGCAATTCAATAGACCATACTTATGGAAGGAACTCCCTTGCCTTCCTCTTGCTCTATCCGAGTACACACCTGTACTCTAAGTAGATCCTGCCTGATACTGCTCCCTGTTGTGTTGCTGTCTGTATGACCTTGCACACCTGCAAATCAAACAATAGTTCTGCTCACCTGTGAACCTCGACCTTGCATACACATACACCTGCAGATCAACGATCTTACTTACCATGTAGATCTCCTATATAGGCCATGCAACTGTGACCAAGATCCTACACTCCTGAAGAACCCAGCTGGCTCTCCAATCCAGCACCAATACACCTGGTACTGTGGCACTAGGAGGAACGCACCATTGCTCTACCTCACACATAGAAGGAGCTTATAATTATGCTCTCTTACTCCCTAGCACACCTTTCCAATACAACCATGAGTCTATTATATAGATCTCATCCAAACAATAATTAGACATCTAATTACAATAATTAGATCCGCAGCTCTCAGTCTAAAAATAGATCTCTTCATGCAAACACTTGGTTCGTTAGCTAACTGCCCGTAAATAGCTCACAGTCGAACCACACAGGCGACCGACGCCGGTCCCTGTCTGCCTGGGGGTCGCCGACGCCGGCCGATCTCTGACTGACACCGGTTGCCTTCCTGCCCTTTCCTGTCGACGTCGGTTGGCCTGACCGACGCCGGTGTCTCTGACACTCAGCAACTCTCCTGCAACCTCCTCTGTATCTGCATCAGTGAAGCTTTTAGCTCCACAATCCTAACAGCCTCGTTTCTGTTCTGAATGTTTATTGACCATAAAGGCATATCAACAGAAAGGAGAGGTTGATTTTTCAATGAAGCCATTTGCTTCCAAATCTTTGATCTGTGCTTCCATATCATCATAATCATGTGCCGGTATGGGAATCCTTTTCCCAATCTTCATATGCTTGCCTTCAATTATCTTAATTTCCATCTCGGGCATAGCTTTAGACCAAAACTGCTGAGGATTCTCTGAGCAGATAGAGGACTTGATCCTTTCTCCAAGTTCTAGTATTTCGGCCGGGATTATTTTTGGGCTCTGAGTCATGGAGCTCGAGAATTGTTCTGTGGCATAGATTAGGCGTGGTATGCGAAGCCTTTCATTCTCTATGGTGAACATGATGCTTTTTGCAGTAGCACCATAGGGTGTATATCTATCAATGAATGATCCTCTAAGGAGGATATCAATGGGCATCTTCTCAAGGGCAAAGAAATCACAATAGAAGATTTTATTTTGGATGCGAAGTGGCTGTTGATGTTTATAGTTTCTACAGGTAAAACTATTCCCCTGAACATCAATGCTCTTGTAAGCTTGGTTCTCATCAAGTGTCTTCCAATCATTGATGAGTTGTGGTTTAGAAAATGAGAGAGAAGCACTAGTGTCTACTTGTGCATCTACCAGTCTGCCATTTATTTCTAGTGTAAAGAATTGAGCAAATCTACCATTAATCAAATGGTTTAGATAGACAGGCTGTGGTAGTTCTAAGGAAGGAATACTGGTACATACCAGTTTCTGCTTTCCTGGATCCTGAACGATTACTGGTTCAGGGTAGACTTCTTCTTCTTCTAGTTTAGCTTCTTCTTCTTGGAGATTACTGCATTCACCAGGATAGTAATCTTGGTCAGAGTAAAGCATACTGCCGACTTCATCCTCTTCATTGTCACAATCCCACCTTGGATTTGCTGCTAAGACAGGTTCTTCAGCGGGTAGGATTTGTTCCCATATTGGCTCTCTGATTTCTTTAGGTGGCTCTTTGATGGTGAACTTATTCTTTATCCAGGAGTCGCTTGGCTTGAATGAGCTTGGATATTGCACAGGAGGATGATCTTGTCTGTGCATTGTGGGAGGTTGTCTCGGCATAGAGGGCTGTCTCCCTCTAGATGATTCTCCTCTGGAGTATCCTCTTCCTCTAGGTTTCTCTGGTCACTCAGGTACTTCATGGTGATGGCGTGACCAGGCTTCATATGCTTCATTAGACTGGATGGACTAGGCATGTGCTCTAGGTCTGTAATGTCTTACACCATGTTGCATGTTTGTCATTGGTTGTTCGAGCTCATCTGCAAGTGATTCAAGAGCTGCTACATCTTCTTCATCATCGGATGCTTCATTTGGAAGATCTTCAAGAGTTGGTTCATAAATATCTTCTTGAAGATAAAGATCTTCATCTGCATCTATCAGATCCCACCACGCTACTGCAGTGGAGGAAAAAATAGCTTTAACAGTAGGATTTTTGCAAGAGCAATTTGGAGCAATATGGCCGGGTTTGCGACAGATATAGCAAATCGGCTGTTTGGAAGGAGGAGGAGCAGTGCGTCATTTCTTGAGGAAACGATGAGGAGGAGCATAAGAATGCTTCTTAGGGAAAGAGCGGCGTCGAAAGGAGACTTACTTGTGGCGCTACTTCTATTGTCGACGAGGATGTACAAATGGTCGACATCCAAATGGGGCTGTTTCTGGGAATACTGGAGCAATTTGGGATGCTTGATGCTTACTAAGCAAATCATGATTTTAACAATGTTTTCATTGACCAATTTGGTAAAATCATTAGTCTTTATGTCTTGTACCAATAATTCACCAAAGTAAAAAGGGATGAAAATGAGCCCATAAGAGCCTTCAATGCTAGGTTAAAAAAGATGTTTAGAAGGACCATATATCCTTACAAACCCAATGAATATTTGGGCTTGGAAATCTATAAGGATGCCTTAGATTCTATGACTTCTGTGTTTATAAAGAGAGCTGTTGGACCCATGAATACATTATATTTAGCATATATTGAGGCTATGATCATTAATGACCAAATGCAACCCCAAGGTAAATTACCATATTCCATTTCCACTGTCAACCCACATTTTCTTATCTTGAATATCATTCCCAATGCAAACTAAAATGTGCTTGCCCTGAATCAACTCCCAAGTTTGAACCAATTTCCCTTAAGTCATGCTCATCTAGGCCAAAACTGTAATGTCCCTTACTTAGGGGCTCCTTTTTCTTACAGAAAGCTCTGATACCACTGTGATGTCCCTTACTTAGGGCTCTTTTTTCCTACAGAAAGCTCTGATACCACTGTAGGAAAAAGGAGCCCTAATTAAGGGACATCACAGTGGTATCAGAGCTTTCTGTAGGAAAAAGGAGCCCCTAAGTAAGGGACATTACAGTGGTATCAGAGCTAAATCCTGCCATCCTGAGGGTTTAAAAATTTTATGCAACCACAAGAGTTGCGACCACACAGGTATTATACACGCAGTAGAGCTTTGCTTGAAGGTACCCAGCTGTTAGAACAACAACAGATTACCATGAGTGACAGACGTGAGGGTAGCCCACCCAGGGGCCACAGGTATGATGCTGATCAGGACACCAGAGAATTCCACTGTGCTATGATGTCAGGCTAACAATAGATGAATCAGACACTACAAGCACTTACTACTATGATAAGGGGAATGAACGCAACCGATAGACAGAATGGGGAACAAGGAGATAATAGGAGTGCTACTATTAATCAGAGACCACAACAGACCCATTCCAGGACAGCAGGTAGACCTACACGCCCTACGTTTATTCGAGAGGAACCAGATGTTCCAGCAGAGGAGGGAGCAGGAGATCCCTCATTTACAGATGTTTACATGGCTGTAGATGAGGAGTGGAACTTATTACCTCCTCATGTACGAGAGAGGATGACCCTTGATCATTTTATTAATCTGAGGAGAGAGCACTACAGATTGGCTAGACAGGACAGAAGACCTAAACACCAGAACAATGATCTTAAGCATGCTACAAGCAGGCTCACACTCGCGATGTTCGACGGAAGTGGTAAGGTCACAGCCCAGGCTTGGATTAGTAAGTTGGACACCTTTCTCATATTGCGTCTGATGGCCGAGGAAGATGCTATCAGATATGCAACACTACATCTTGAGGGAGTAGCTCACGATTGGTGGCACCACGGGATGGTGACACTCCATCATGATCAGATCACCTCTTATCAGGAGTTCATGGACAGGCTAGTAGAGCATTTTGACAGGAGGGATCCAGAGTCCTATTTTAGAGAGTTGGCACAGTTACGTCAAAGTGGGAGTCTAGAGGCATACATTGGTGACTTCCAGAAGTTATTAGTCATGGTCCCTGACATTTCAGAGAGGTGACTAGTAGTACTCTTCATGGAGGGCTTGACAGAACCATTGAGAGGTTGGATCAAAGGCTTTGATCCTCCTTCATTACAGGAAGCTATGAAGAAGGCGCACAGTATGGAGATGGCAGCCCCATCAAGTAGATCTAACTCCAGAGGTACTTCTTCATCTAGAGACCATAAGCACTCCAACGGGGATACAAAGAGACTGGATTTTAACATAGATAAATCCGGGGTTAAAAATGATTCAAAGGCTAATCCAGCAGCACCACCTTTGGATCGTGAGGCACTTAATGATTTACGTAGGAAGAAGCTTTGCTTCTACTGCAAAGGTCCATATGATATCCATCACGATTGTCCTTTGAGGCCTAAGGGCAAGACGAATCGTATGATGTGGGTATATTATGAGGAGTCAGAATCGGAAGATTTCGAACATCATGATAGTTCTGAGGAGGCAGAGGCTTTAGAACCTAAGGCAGAGGTAGATTTAGAGCTTCATATACAGGAGGCATGCCTATCCAGCATTCAGTTGGATGAGTCATTTAGACTCCGTGGAGTTTTGGCAGGGCAGAAGGTTACCACCCTTCTTGATACAGGAGCTACACATAATTTCATAGATGCTAGATTTGTGGAGAAGCGTGGACTCACTACCGAAGATTTTGAGGGAATTAGAGTTAAGGTAGCCGATGGTCACACTCTGAGGTGTGAGCGCATGATTAGAGACCTCCCATTGCGCTTGAACAACTATGAGTTCAAGGCTAATTATTATGTAGTGAACATGGGGGACATAGAATTAGTTTTGGGTATGAAGTGGCTTCATTCATTTGAGGAAGTTACTCTTCGACTCAAAGACATGGAGGTTCATTTTGAAGTTGATGGGAAAACACATATTCTTAAGGCAATACGGGGCAACAGCTTCAAACATATGTTTTTTCATCAGATAGAGATGCCTACACTGCATGACATGATAGAGTGCGATGACGAGTGCCCATTGGCACCAACACATGAGATATATGGGGACGAGCTGTGTCTTGAGGTGAGTTCAGTTCAAGAGTTAGCACATGTGGTAGGGACTCAGCGTTCTGTTATAGGCGGGTCACATGATGATGATACGAGTATGTCTAGCATTCACATTCTAGATTCAGATATTATTCAGGGCCTGGAGTTCATGTTGATTGACAGCGGTGGAGATCAGGACTACATTTGGGATCCAGGAGGAAAATTGATTGGTTTATCATTCAGCAATTGCTTGAGGGCAAGCAATTTTAGGAGGGGCGGATTGTCATGTCCCCTTTTTAGTTGACATGTCCAGAGTTGAAGATTAGCCTATTATGCGACCCTCGTAGGCTGATGGGATGGATAGAGGGTCTTGATAGAGATGGGTTGGAATTCGTTCGGGCTCTTTCGGACATGAATTAAGGGAGATATTAATATTTGATTGATTTAATCAAATATTAATTATTTGATCTCATTTTAATTAATTATTAATTAATTATTAATTATTGATTAATTATTAATTAATTATTAATTATTAATGATTGGGTCTAATTTTAGGATCCTAATCCTAATTTAAGACTTGGTCTAATTTTAAGACCCTAGTTCTAAATTAAGGAAGTCTAATTTAAGGGAGTCTAATTTTAGCAAGCACACCTTTGGAGGTGTATAAGAATCTCTCATGGGAGAGAGTTTATATTCATGATTATTGATATTGATTCTTGTTAAGAAATTCTTCTGTGAAGACTGAGCCAAGGGTTCCAGTATTCCATCTGCAGTGGAGAACGTCAACTCTTCATTGTGCGCAATTCAGAGGCTGTGAAAGATCAGCTGATCTATTGCGAAATTGCATTGAAGAACGTCAACTCTTCAGTGTGAGCGATTCAGAGGTTGTGAAAGACCAACCGATCTATTGCCGAATTGGGAGATAACTTCATCCAGAAGCTATCACATGTACTTACAAGTTTGAGAGATAACTTCACACAGAAGCTATCACGAGGGTTTACAGGTATTTTCATTATTTGGGTTTTGATTCCAGAATTATACAGATATAGATCTTTTGTATTAGCCCATAATTCTACAGATCAGGATCAAGCATATAGGTTGAGCAATATCAGCGGCCGTATGACTTTCGTACAGATCTGTGAAAATCCATACGCATCTACAAAAAGTTCAGGTACCGACATCAGCAAACAGAGACTTACAGAGACTGACATTGGTCGACTCATCACCGACGTCAGCAAGGGGACCACTACAGGTCGACCAACGACGGCAGTATAATCGACGTCGGCGACTGTGTTTTTTGCACAGCAGGCCGAGACGTGCCAGATTCAACCCAGTTTCTAGAATATTCAGGCGATAAGGCCAAACTTTTGATATTCTTTGTATACTTGACAGAGGATCTCTATTGTAAGCTTATGAGCAAATAAATAAGAAATTATACTATGATTTATTCATCTATTTGAAGATATTTTGCAGAAATTCAGATAAGCAATTTGGAGCTTTTGTTTTGATATTTGAAGGGATATTACAGTGGTATCAGAGCATTTGTAGGAAGAAAAAGAGCCCCTAAGTAAGGGACATCACAATGGTATCAGAGCTTTAGTCTTTGGTATCATAGTTTTGTGTCTTTCATATATCTCAATTTGGCAATAAATTAGCTGATATCTCACAGCCTCTAAATCACACACACAATGAAGAGGGAATGTTCTCCACTGCAATAGAATCCTGGAATCCTTGGCTCAGTCTTCACAGAAGAATTTCTTCAATTTTCAATAATCAATAATCTATGCATACATAATGAACAATGGCCTCCATGAGAAACCCTTATACCCTCAAAAAGATATGCTTGCCCTAATTAGGGTTTCTTAAATTAGAATTAGGGTTTCTAATTAAAAATAGGCTAAATAATTAATATTTGATTAAATCAATCAAATATTAATATCTCCCTCAATACATGTTGAATCGACGATTATATGCATATTTTATATTTTATATGCATAAGAGAGGATTGCAATTGTAATGGTTTAAAGGACATCTTTTGTAATCATCTGAATGAATGATAAGATCTGTGATTTTGTTTATGCATACTTGAATCTATTCTGCAGTTTGTATCTGTGATCAGAGCTTTTTATTGCTATATATCAGAGCTTTATGAGTTTATATGTTCCCTGTTTGAAGGGGATATTACAGTGGTATCAGAGCATTTGTAGGAAGAAAAAGAGCCCCTAAGTAAGGGACATCACAGTGGTATTAGAGCTTTGGTCTTTGGTATCATAGTTTTGTGTCTTTCATATATCTCTATTGGTAGGGGATATCACAGTGGTATCAAAAATCCGACTGACAGAGACCGACGTCAGTGAGATATCGACCGACGACGGCATCTGTGTGTCGACACAGAAAGGCCGAGACCCTTCCAGATTCAGATTTCACTCCCAGATTTGCAAAGCCAGGGTTTTCAATACTGTATTTCATATTTTATATGCATAAGAGAGGATTGTAATTGTAATGGTTTAAAAGGACATCTTTTGTAATCATCTGAATGAATGATAAGATCTGTGATTTTGTTTATGCATACTTGAATCTATTATGTAGTTTGTATCTGTGATCATAGCTTTTTATTGCTATATATCAGAGCTTTATGAGTTTATATGTTCCCTATTTGAAGGGGATATTACAGTGGTATCAGAGCATTTGTAGGAAGAAAAAGAGCCCCTAAGTAAGGGACATCACAGTGGTATCAGAGCTTTGGTCTTTGGTATCATAGTTTTGTGTCTTTCATATATCTCTATTGGTAGGGGATATCACAGTGGTATCAGAGCTAAATTCCTGCCATCCTGTTGGGCACATCAGAGCTAATGTCTTGCCATCCTGTTGGGTAGTTTGGGTAGATTGAATCAGCAAAGTATCATGATGCCTTCATATACTCAGAAACAGTGGGACAATGATATGAAGAAGCTGGAACACAGTTTGAAGCAGTTGGAAGCAACTCAGAGGAGGATGAATGGAATTCTTTCATATCCTACATCCAAAAACAAACTCGCACGGTATAAGACAGCGAATGATGAGTGGGACTTATTACCTCCTCATGTTCAAGAGAGGATGACCTTTGATCATTTTGTCAAGCTGAGGAGAGAGCACTACAGATCACTTAGACGAGAGAGCAACATGTCCCATAATTATTATGATTATGAGATAGGATATAGTGAAGATGATGATGAGTTAGATGCTTGCACTCAGAGTGTATAGGTGGGCTCAGATGTTAGTGCACTGAGGGTTGATGATCTCTCAGTTATGACAGAGATTGTAGCAGAGTCCCAGGATCCTATTATTACAGATGATACTCAGGAGAATGCAGTGGATAGTTTTGAGGACTTAGTTTCACCGGTTGTTTCTTTCTGTATGGAAGAGTTAGACAGTGATGCTATAGTTGTTGATACTCCATCTATTGATATGAGCTTTGACATTGATCATTTGTATATTGAGGTGGTTGGTGATGAGTACATTCCTGCAGTTGTTGCTGAGGAGCATATTGCTGAGGCTGATACACATATACTGGATTTGGATCTTGCTGATTCTGATGAGTTTGAGATACCAGTGGAGTCATGTCTCCAGATTGATTATTCTCACACGGATGATAGTGTGGTATAATTGGTTGTGCCACCTTTACAGAGAGATCAGTTGGAGTGTGTGGGGGAGTATGTTGATGCTTCCACATATAATTTCTACTGCACTGAACCATTCATGGAGTATTTGCTGGATAGTGCAGGTGTTCGTCTGGACTCACATAAGATGACAGAAGGTGTTCTGGTCCAAGGTTCTAGTGCTATTAGCAGATTGGGTGAGGAGATTTTATGAACCCTTTCTACTATGTTACAGGGATGTTGAGGTGATGTTTGTTGAGCCGAGATTGGAGCCATCCATTGAGTCCTAGTTTGGCAATAGTGTGCCAGTAGCAGAGTTTGGGGGTTCTTACCAGCATCATACGGTGAGGTATGCTCCTTATTTTTCTTTGCATCTAGAGATTAGTTTTGGTGTCAGTGATTCAGATACCAATAATTGTCATATCCACGGTCTAGTTGGATGTGAGTATCAGTTAGATAGGGACTTGAATTTTGACAGAGTTGATATTTTAGTTGGCTTGAGTCCCTCAGAGTGGTTTCTTCTACCGGCATCTACAGTTGGTCTTCAGATAGTTGTTTGGGTGTCGAGTGCAGTTTTTCAGTTGCTAATTTTGATACTGTTGATGTTCATGGTTTATTCACATGGGTTGATTGGTGACATGATGGTTGTTACACAACTTTTTCCTTGGGATCCAAGTGGATCGAGTAGTTCATTGTTCTGAGATTGCTTGGGGACAAGCAATTTTTGGAGGGGCGGATTGTCATGTCCCCTTTTTCATGGACATTGACAGATTTGATGATTGGCCTATTATACGACCTTCGTAGGCTAATAGGATGGATAGAGGGTCATAATGGAGCTTGGATTGACTTTGATTCACAGAATTTCTACATTTGATTTTCATTCAGGTTATTTTGGACACGTTTGGCATGAGCTCCTACTTTTTAGGGATATTTGATATGCAGCGGAGCTCCTTTATTTTGATATGGTTATGTGTGGAATCACTCCCTGATTCACTAGCTTCGATCGGTTCGTCGATCCGACATGTATTGAGGGAGATATTAATATTTGATTGATTTAATCAAATATTAATTATTTAGCCTATTTTTAATTAGAAACCCTAATTCTAATTTAAGAAACCCTAATTAGGGCAAGCATATCTTTTTGAGGGTATAAGGGTTTCTCATGGAGGCCATTGTTCATTATGTATGCATAGATTATTGATTATTGAAAATTGAAGAAATTCTTCTGTGAAGACTGAGCTAAGGGTTCCAGGATTCTATTGCAGTGGAGAACGTTCCCTCTTCATTGTGTGTGTGATTTAGAGGCTGTGAGATATCAGCTGATTTATTGCCAAATTGAGAGATAGCTTCATCCAGAAGTTATCACAGAGATACAGATCTGAGAGATAGCTTCACCCAGAAGTTATCACAAAATTCCAGGGTTGAGAGATAACTTCACACAGAAGTTTATCACAGAGCTTTCCAGGTATTTCTTAATTTAGTTTTGATCCAATAAATTATACACATAGAAATATTCTGTATTAGAATAGTATATCTTCAGATCAGGTTGTTCAGCAATCAGGGGTTAAGAACAGACAAGTTGGCGGCCGTACTAAGTCCGTACAAGTCCGTTCAGATCTGTTCAGGCACCGACCTCGATAGAGAGAGAGCTTCCAGTGATCGACATTGGTCGACTTAAGACCGATGTCGACAGAAATTCAACTGACAGAGACCGACGTCGGTAAGATATCGACCGATGACGGCATCTGTGTGTGGACACAGAAAGGCCGAGACCCTTCCAGATTTAGATTTCACTCCCAGATTTGCAAAGCCAGGGTTTTCAATACTGTATTTCATATTTTATATGCATAAGAGAGGATTGTAATTGTAATGGTTTAAAAGGACATCTTTTGTAATCATCTGAATGAATGATAAGATCTGTGATTTTGTTTATGCATACTTGAATCTATTATGCAGTTTGTATCTGTGATCAGAGCTTTTTATTGCTATATATCAGAGCTTTATGAGTTTATATGTTCCCTGTTTGAAGGGGATATTACAGTGGTATTAGAGCATTTGTAGGAAGAAAAAGAGCCCCTAAGTAAGGGACATCACAGTGGTATCAGAGCTTTGGTCTTTGGTATCATAGTTTTGTGTCTTTCATATATCTCTATTGGTAGGGGATATCACAAAAACCTAGGGTTCTTGAATAATGATACAAATGGATATAATCCACATGATCAAAGAGCTCTCATTCCAACCACTAACACTAATAACAACCAAGTTCATAATTTAGAAACCCCAAGAATGGGAATGATTCCATATTAAAAATGGTTCAAAAACTAAGCACTGATTTCCTTCAGTTATAGAAGCAAGTTAGAAATATTGGGGAAAGTTTTAGAAGGAAATTCTCTATTAAAAGGTTCAATAGGCCCAATAATAGGTTTTAGAATGATAATTACAAAATGAAAAATAATGAATCATTTGATGATAAGAAAATAATGGATATAAATCTTATTAATGTTGATCTACCTGATTATTGCAAATTTAATTTTACTTCTAAACATGGTGAAATAGATTGCATTGAATTCTATAATCCTTTTGAAGCCTTTCAAGAGGAGTTAGATACTTTTGAAGCAGTCCATAATAAAGATAATGGTGTAAGTACATCATGATCTTACAAATCATCTAAGTCTACTGACCAGGCTCTCATGTGGATATGTTTGACTTTACATTCCAAGAAGATAATGAGCCTGATGATATTATTGAAAAGTTCATGATTTTAAATAATTCCTAAAGAAGACTTATCCTTTGAGGAACATGGAGAAAAAGTATCCGTTGAATACTTCAATACCTCTAAACAATCTTGACACTCCTCTAGATACTACCTCAAATAATAATTTAGACCCCCCAAAGGGAAGTACTTATAAGCATAATACCGATGCATTTAATAGGACTAGATATAATGTTGTGGAAGACATGAAAATTATTAAGGCTAACATCACATTTAATGAGCTAACATAGATTATTGAACAAAGGGACCTATTGTTGACATCTTTATCCAATAAATCTGGTAAGCCACCCAGAACTGATAATGCCAATGTCACCATGTACAAAACCGAGATAGAGTCCCCACCTTTCTTGCTTATATTCAAAATGTTTGGTAAGAAATTGCATAATTATTTACTAGATTTAGGTGCATCTACAAATATCATGCTTCTAGGTATTTATAAACAACTTGGTTTGACTCCCATTAAATTTGATAGAGTTGTTACTCAATTAGATAAATCTAGAATCAAAGTAATTGGGGAATTGTTAAATGTTCATATGCATCTTACCTCTGAGCCAAGAGTCCAATACTTCATTGACATCCAAGTGGTAGACATCCATAATGTTTATGGGACACTATTGAGCAGGGAATGGATGAAGGCCTTGAATGGATATATGTCCATCGACTATTTACATTTGTGGTTGCCATGGAAAGGAGTCCCAAATTAGATCAACGTAGAAAAAGAACCTAGAATGAAACACATGATCACTTAGTACAATGCTATGAATGAAAGGGTTAACATAGTCAACTATAATTTATGATTTTTCACTCTTGAGACTGCTCAGGTATGTGTTTTAAATCTTCTCATATTGTGCATGGACTGTGGAAGTTACATTTTGATGGTGCTAGGTGTAAGTCTAGGTCTGGAGTAGGAATTATTGTAACTAACCCTATTGGTAAAGAATATTATAATTCTTATATACTTAGTTTCCATGCACTAATAATCTTGTAGAATATGAAGCACTAATCTTAGGTTTGTAATTTACCATTAAGCATAAGGAACTTCTAATTCATAATGACTTAGAACTTGTGGTTAATCAGGTGAAGAGTAAATATTAGTATAAATTGTCATATCTCAAGAGATATAAGTTTAAGGTCTAGGATTTACTTGAATATTTTGATGCTTTCAACATTATTTCCATCCCTAGGGAAGAAAAAAAGGCAAATAATGAGCTAGTCTCTGCTACAACCAATTTAATGCTAGACTAGGACTCCCGAAACCTTAGTATTAAACTAGTTCCCTACCCTTCCATCCCTGATAATGTAAACCATATATAGGTATTTAATGATGAGCAAAATATCATAGAATTCATGACTAGCTCAAGAGTGTTTGAGGCTCATATCATTGATGAGGCCAATGAAAATACCCCTAATAAGGACCAATTAGAAGGCAAACCTAATGATAAGATAATTCAACTAAATGGAAACAAAATTACCAAGGGAATGCTTGCCTTAGAGAGATTATTTGATCAAGATAAACTAGCTGAGAAAACCAAGATTCCTAAAGTAGATGGGGAGGATTACAAAACAATTGATCTTGGGCCTCAAGATTAACCTCAACTAGTCAACATTGGTACAACATGTACAAGAAATAAAAACAAAAGAGCTAAAGAGTTTTTGAATAAATATAAAGACATAATAATATGGTCCTATGATGACTTGAATATTTTTGATCCAAAATTCATAACACATACCATACCTTTAAAGGACAACTACAAACATTTCCGACAAAAGTAGGGTCCTATCAACCTTGTCTTAGAACCAATGATATACAAAGAGGTCAAGAAGATTTTAGATGCCAAGATCATGTTTCCCATTAGGCACTCCACATGTGTAGATAATTTAGTGCCTATTAAGAAGAAAACTAGTGAAATCAGACTATGCATTGGTTTTAGAAATTTGAATAAGGCATCTAAAAAGGATAATTATCCTTTACCCTCTCTTGACCAAGTTATACAAATTATTTTTGGTTCAGATATGATGTATTTTCTTGATGGATTTTTAGGGTATAACCAAGTGTTGGTGAATAGAGAATATAGGATGAAAACTACATTTACAATGAAGTGGGGCACATTTACCTACAACAAAATGCCATTTGAACTGATTATCATAGGGAAAATATTTCAAAGGGCCATGTATCATGCTTTCCAAGGTTTGATAGGTAAGTGCATTATTATATACATGGATGACCTAACTGTCTTTTTTAAAAATAGGAAGGATCACATCATGCACTTACAATAGGTATTTGAAAGATGTAGAAGGTATGGGATTTCTCTCAACCCAAAGAAAAGTATTTTTTGTGTTATAGAGGGAAAAATGTTGGGACATGTTATCACTAAGGAAGGAATCTCTATAGGCCCTTATAGAGTAGAAACTATATCTAAGATAGAGCCTCTAATAGTTGGAAATAATTAAAGTCATTCTTTGGTAAAATAAACTTTGTAAGAAAGTTTATTTTTGGCTTTGTAGAGATTGTGAGGCCATTGAATGATATATTGAAGAAGGATTCCAAAGTATTATAGAATAAAGAAGTGAGAAAATCCTTTAAAGACATGAAAGAGGCAATAGGATAAGCCCTAGTCTTGATATGTCTAGACTTTACCAAAGATTTTTATCTTCACTCTTTTACTTCATATTATACTATAGCTACAGTTCTTACTAAAAAAAAGGATGGTTGTGATAATTTCATAGATTTTATGAGATATAATTTTAAAAATGTTGAGTTGAACTATTATTTGATTGATAAACAAGTATGTGCTTTAGTCAAGGCAGTAAAAAAGTTAAGGAACTATACTCTTAGGAATAAGGTGCATGCAATCTTACCTAATCCTACCACTAAGCTCGTGCTAAGTCAAAATGAAATAAGAGAAAGGAGAGGTAAGGGGATGTCTGTGCTTTAGGAATATGACATCAAAATGAAAATTTCTAAGCTGGTAAGGTGCCAAGGTTAAATTCAATTGATTGCCAATACTAACCCCAAGCTAAGTGTCATGCAAGTAGATCAATAAAGTTTTTAGTCCATTGATTGGTATGATCCCATTGTCCACTTACTAATTAATGGTGTTTTCCCTATAGGGTTAAGTAGAGAGAAAAAGATAGATATTAGGCTTAAGACAACTCATTACCTAATCAAGAATGGAGTGCTATATAGAATTTTTTTTGAACGAATTTACCTAAGGTGTGTATCGAAGGAAGAGGCAACCAAGATCATGAGCACTTTTCATGAGAAGCTGGGAAGTGGACATCTATCAGGAAGAACCATAACCCAAAAAATATTGAGGGATGGATACTATTGACCCACAATATTCAAATATGGTCACAAGAATTTAAGAGAGTATCACTAGGGCAAGTCTTTAGCACTAAGGATCCCAATATAGCCATGCCATTAAAACTAGTTATAGTGGATAAACCTTTTTCCCAGTGGGGTTTAGACTTTGTAGAGGTCATCAAACCCAACTCATTAGATGGTCACAAGTATGTTCTAATTGCTACCAAATACTACATAAGATGGATTGAAGCAGTGATGACCAAGCAGTGCAAAACTAAAGAAGTGATCAAATTCCTAGAAGAAAACATATGCACTAGATTTAGAATGCTATTCTCTCTAGTCTATGATAATGGATATTATTTTATATCTATTGAAATGAAATAATGGACATATGATAATATAATTATTCTCAAGTTATCCTCAAGTCATTATCCTTAAGGCAATAGAGTATCCGAATCAATGAATAAGAACTTGATGAAGGCAATAAAGAAGTCTGCAATAGGAAAACCCAGGAAATGGCACAAGCTTCTCAAATATTTCCTTTTAGTAGATGAAACAAGAATAAAGTAGGCTCTCAAAGCATCACCATTCTTGTTGGTATATGGTTGAGAGCTTATATTCCTCATCACACTCAAGTTTCAAACATACAATTTCATACAAGAGTACATGGAGCAGGAGAAAGATTTTACAAATTTAAGGCTGCTAGACATCATTTAGATGGAAGATGCAAGAGAGGAAGCTTTTTACAATTTTAGTAGGAACAAAACCATAGTGAAATGGTGGTTTAATAAGCAATCAAAGATAAAGGTGTTGAGCTAAGGAGACTTAGTTCTTATTTGGGATAAGGCATCTGAGCCCAAGGGAAAACATGGTAAATTCACACCTTTGTGGATGGTCCCTATCAAGTTGCCAAGATACTTGAAGATAATACCTTTAAGCTAAAAGATTACAAGGAGTAGAGTTCACACTTCCAATAAATGGGTAGTAACTTAAGCACTACTTCTCTACTTCCCCACTTGGAGTCTTTATGGAGTGAACTATAAGAATAGTTAGAGCTAGGGTAGATAGGCTAGATTAGTTTCTTTCTATTCTTTCCTTCCTATCCCTTGTTTATACATAAGTTTGTATATATTTATTTACTTTTCCTTTGATTTTCGATTTGCCACTTTATGTTTGTGTGTGTGATTTCTTTGCTCTATTCATTGTTTGTAATAAGTCATTTTGGACAACCCTCAACTCAAATTTCACATAATTACTCAGGAAATCCATAGTTCAAAAATGTAGGTATGAATCTTAAGCATATGCTAACTATGGGTTTGAAATATAAGCTTGATGTTATAATTTAGGTAAATTAGTAAGGACTAATGGATAGGTTGGTTGTTTCATAAGGTTTTAAACCTTGTTTTGATCTATGCTTAGTTTTAATAAGGATTGCACATACAAGATGAAAGCTTAAATTATTAGGATGTAGTCATGCTTGATTTTAACAAACATCCTTACCTGGGGCAAAGGTTGTAACCATAGGGGATTATCTGAAGATCAAACATTTGACCGAATCCCTAAACCTAGCTAACCTAGTTCCCAACCTTTGCTAGAAAGCTCAAATGATCTAAAAATACAAAAATAGGAGCTTATTGCAAAATCAAAAGCTTTTCAAGTAAAGATGATTCTGGTAATCTCCAATAGGGATATAGATGCTTGGTTGATAGTGGAGCGAGACCTTGAGTGGATCTTCTGGTAATCTCCACCAAGGCTAAAGGAATCTATGTTGAGGTTATAGATGCCTAACTAGTAGTAGAGCAATGACTAAGCCTTTCTTGAGACAAAGCATGGTTCTTAATGGATATTAAAAAATGTTCTAAGTCAATGTTAATGATTAGAGCCATGAAACTTGGAAGTTATTTCCTAAATCCCATGGTAAGAAGTAAGTGAAATCAAAGCACACACACAACATGACTAGGTTTTGATGTTTGATCCTAATTTTGTAAGTACAAAACTTGTTTTAACCATGAACTAATTTTGATAATGGTACTAATCAAGTGGAATAGGAAATCTAGTTATTTATCTGAACCATAGTCTTTAAATTATAACATATTACTATGTTTCACCAAAATTTGCTATTTGTTGAGGTCAACATACCCCCATTTTTTAACAATGGGGACCCTTATGTTAGATTGGGAAAATTTGTAACTTCAAATTGAAAAATCAACTCAATCATAGTGTCACTAACATGTTTTGGACATTATTTGTATTTGAAGATCATCCACACCTGGTTTAACTAGCATATTTGTGCATGATTCTAGTTTAATCTTGTCAAAGTTTGCTAACAGTAAATCTTCTTGTTTCAGGTTATAGGATCAATGGAGTCCATTTAGAATGGATAAAATCTTGGGATCCATGATTTAATGTTAATTTGATCTTTTACTAGCTTTGGTTTATATTTGATTAATTGAATTCATATTTAAATTGTTGAAACCTTAGTCTAATATTTTAACCTAGGTCCCTTTTGAATTAAATTTAAACTTGGTGGGAACTTTTATTTTTACACGGGAGTAACTACCATGCCAAGGACTCATTTTAATTTTTATGTGAAGGCTTAATCATGTTTTTTAACATGACTAAATTTTAAACTAAAAATCTTATGCTTGGTCTTTTTTATGTCCTATGACCCCCATTGTTCTCTTTTATCCTAGTGTGGTCTAGCTAATGCAGGGTCTGTTTTGTATGTCCTAGACAAGTCATAAAAAATTATCCTAAAGTTTTAAACCCTAGGCTAAAACCTTATGACTTATCTCTTATTATTCATGGGGTCCTCTTTTTATTATTCTCCTAACCTTGGTCCAAAATGTTTATTCCAAGTCCCTTTTAATTCATGTGGGCACTCTAATATAAATTGAAACCTTAGGCTAAGACCATATGTTATGTCTTCATAAGGGTCTTGTGTATTATGTTTTAAACTTAGATTAAATTTTTATCCTAAGTTATTTATATATTTCCTTGAGCTTAAATATTAAGTTTGTCTGTAGGATCAATGAACCACATTCAGTTGGGTGAAGTTAATCCAATGGAGCATAATAAACTTTAACAATTCAAAAACTTGAGATAATGATAAGTATCATGAGTTCTTGGAAAGGATTTTAAGTAGCCAATGGTAGTGCATCCCTTGAATCATGATCCAATGGTGTATGCTTACTCAGACAAGATTAATTTGATGGTGTAAGGTAGACACTGACTTTTAAATCAATCTATGAGCGAAAATAGGGATGACATGTGGAAAAAATACACTAACCTAAAATAACTGATAGAATATAGAATATAGAAGCCCTATGGAGCTACCAAGTGCACACATATGAAGTAGAGATAACCTGAAAGTGACAAGTGGCAAGCCTAATAAAGAGTTCTAAGGAGGTGCTTAAATTGATGGTCACACAGATGCCAAAGATGTTCACATGAATGTCAAATGATGGATGCACAACTATCAAACTTAATCTCAACAAGATTCTTGAGGAGGTATCTTAAAATTGACAGTTGTATGGATGTCAAAGATGTTCACGTGGATGTCAAATGACAGGAGCATAAGCATCAATTTTAAGATAGCCATTTGGATCTAAATAATCCAAAAATATATGGATCACATTGATTCATACAAATAGATCTAATGACATGAGACCAAAGATAATTTTTTAAAGGAAACAATCATTTTTCAAATATAGACTAGCAAAATGCCATGAAACTACCACATCAGAGCCATATTAGTAAAAGGTGCTAAATTGGAGACCTTGTAGACCTGATAATCAAAGGTAGAGATTTAAGCTCATAATGTTTGAACTGGATACCACCATTAGAATATTTTTAAAACCTTTAGAAGTACCTTGGCAAAGCACAAGAACCCTAATCAGGCCCTATGAATGTTATACTTGAGCCAAAGAGGTTGATTTATCATCTGTGTAAAGGTAATTTGATCCAGAGTCCACCAATGAGTAGTTTATTAAGCCATGACATCTTGGAGGAGTGTTTCTTGAGGGAACATGGAATTCTATTTTAACCTAGGATACTGAGAAGTAAGAACCAAAGGAAATCTAGGCTAGATGATAGTAGGGTAATGAACCAGATCTTAAACAAAAGAGAAGTGGATTACTGAAGTCCAAGAGCATCAAAGAACCATGAAGATCTTGTAGTAGCACATGGGTCCCCAAGGTTTAGAGATATAGGAATATCCTTCTTATAGATAAATATTATCCATGTTGAAAGAGGAATATTTTGTCTATAAAAGCATGTATTATATGTAAAACACATTGCCTATAGATCAATCCATTGGAAAATTCTAGTGTATTTATGGAACATTTGTGGAAAGGACAACTATCCTAACACTTGCGATTTTGTAATTATCTAAGACTCACCAATATCCTTCCTAACACCCTATAAAAGGTGCATTTTCAATGGTAAAAAGGGGGAAGTTTTTGAGCCAAAATTGGTGTAAACTTTTGAGCAAATAATGCAAGCAAGGAATTATAAAAAAATTGTCTCATTTGTTTGTGTGAATTGCTATATGGTTTCTCTCTCACTTGTTTGTTCTTCATTTTAGATTTGAATAGTTCTTGCAGACTCTTGATGTGTAACTTTGAATGTAGAATTAATAACTTGTGCCAATGCTAGGTTAATTGAAGGTTCTCTAATTTCCTTCATTTTATTTTATCTACATTTGTAGATGTGCATATGATATTTGCCTTATAGGGGTAAATCTTTAAAGAAACTTGGTTCTTATTTGCATTATTTCCCACATTCCTTAGTTGTTCACCTGATGTTTGATAGGACTTGATCTTACACTGTTTCATGCCATACATTGGTTAAGTACATGCCTGGATGAGATTTGAACTTTGTCACAATGTCTGGAGTAAAGATCATCAATATATTTTCTCTCAACCCTACCCTTCCTTTTTATTATTTTTTAACCAATTCACTTTAGATTAAGTATCATTGTGAATATCCATTTTAATTTAGTTTTAGGCTTAGATTTGAGCATAATTAACTTTAATTAGTATAAATTTCCATCATATTTACAAGGCACGATGGTTCCCAACCACCAAACATTATAAATATTATAAAATAGTCCACTTGTTTTGCCTCTATTCCATCAATAGATAACATGATTATCATAACCTGTAACTCATGCATTGAATTCTAAAATGAGAAGTGTTTCTTAAACACTCTAAGCACCTTGTGACACATATTTAGGCATCAAAAGGGCATATTTGTATACTTTACACAAGTTACATCTTTCTATGACCATTCCATTGATCATATTGAGCTATTTTGCATTGATTACACATGACTTGATCTGAATCATACTAATTAGAGTGTTATTTTTTTGGATATTATATTTTGCTTTATGTGATGATGAAATAGATTATTGCATAGATTAGCCTTTCATGTCCTTGCATTATGATTATTGTTGTGCATTATATGGTGTGATCCTTTATTATATATTACATTATGTGACTAATTTTTTTGAATCAAACTCTATGTGATATTGGGTGTTCATTGTATAAATCCTTCCACATTTGACTCTTTCTTTATGACTTTGTGATTTAACTATTTAGGACTTAGTGTACGTAAATCCTAGGTTGTTAAAGAGTCTGAGTATAGTAAATTAGGGAATCAATATGTAATAAATACAACCACTCATTTGGGAAATAATTGACCTAATTGATTATTATAAAAATAGAAATGAATCACACAAGTATGTAATTAGATATAAATTGATAGAGATAGATAATCTACAGGTTAAAAATTGGTACAAAAGTTGACCATGGTATCATAAATAAGATCTAGGTGTTATAATTCCTCCTAGATAATAGCATAGTTCCCTAGATAGTAGCACATTATGCTACTATCCTCTATTCTATGCTAGTGTATTTATACAGGGATTGATGTGAAATTCTAGGAGCAATTGTGTCTAAGTTTGATAGGCCTGTTCCTATGTGGATGAAACCTAATTCACTCTTTATGACCTATATTGGATTGATTTTGTATGTAAACCCTAGATCTCCATGTTGTTAGGGTATTTAAAGAGTACAAGTATAAAAATTATGATGTTATTATGGTAGGCTAGACGTCCTTACCACCCTATTGTGTTGAGAGTTGCATACATACCAATACCTTGAGAGGGGATCAATTCTGATGTATAGTTCTCTTAATCTAAGTGTTGGTGCAAGTACAAGTGATGCTAGTATGAATGATAGTTTGAGTGCTTTGAGTGAGGCTTGAAACTAGAAATTTATGTAATATGAGCTTAAGATAACTATACATGGTTGCATGTAGAATTAGGGTAGAATAGGGATCAATGACCTTGCTTTTACTCAAATTATTTTGACCTTGTTTATTTATATTTGCATCTTATTTCCATCTAGTGGATAAAGGGATAAAAATGGTGTATATATATTGATCTAGTGCTTATATAGAGTATGAAATAGGTTTAGGCTGACCATAAGTGTCTTAGGAATTGAAAATATAGCCATTGGGGTTAAAATTAGGCAAGGTACACTAGTGCGGTTCTTTGGTCGCTAACATAATGCACTAGTGTCTAGGTGGAAGAACTAGAGGCACTAAGGTCTTCGATGCCTAGGGGAAGTTATTTGATTGATTTTGGGATGCCTAAGGATTTGTAATACCCTAAAAAAAGTTTGATAAGGATTAAAAGAGGCCATAAGATAGGTCTAGGGATAAGTTAGGGGTAGAGTGGTCTTAAGTAACACTCATTGCATTCAAGTGACATTTTATATGACTACATCCCCCTTTTATTATAGAAATGTAACAAAGCAAAATGACTAGGATAAAGTAAAAATAAGTGTACCTAAACTTACCTATGAGGTGAAGCCCATGGATTTAGATTTTCATTTATGAAGCATGATCTATTGTGTGTCCTAAAATGAAACATGTACAAATAAATCCTTACTTAAGGATTACCAAAAGCAAAGAAAAAAATGATTAAAGAGATAAGAGAGAGAATAAAGGAATGAGTACACCTTGTTAGGTACATGAAAATGTAAAAAATTGGTGACATCCTATGTGTGTGTGTGTATATGGTGATCAAATTGGTGAATAACTTGGACTGAGCTAATGGATTAATCAATCCTCGTGTGTGGGTGGCTCAATAACTCAATCCAATTTTGACTCCATCATTATTGCCCCTACTCGATGGATCATACACTATGAATAAATTGGATTGGACTGATGACTTATCCACCCCTCCTATGTAGGTGGCTCAAGAATATCTAAAGCCATATAGGAAGAATCTGGGGCCATTCAAAAACTCTAAAATGTAAAATGACCAAGGAGCCTCTTGGGCACTTAGGAATGTAGTTCAAGGACTATATGGAATTACCATTGACTTCAAATAAAATAAGGCATCAATCTAGTGTGAAACCTAGTGCAAATGGTGTCTATAATATATAACATGAAATTGACATGGAGTTGTCATTCCATCTGACATGAGCTAGTGCAAAACTGATCATGTGAAAATAGTGTGCCATGCATGTGCCCCTAACTCTGATATCCATGTATATGGATTATAGACTGAGTTGTATCAATCCATGTCTATGTATATATGAAACTAAAATGAGAGTGATCATGTTGTGCATGATGCCTTGCATATGAGCAAGGTGGTATGATTCTATGCAAAATTAAGAGTAATTTGAGCATGTCTAATAATATATGACTAATATTATGCAAACCTAAATTGTAACTATTATACCTTTCTATCCAACCTAGATTTTCATGTTTATAGGGTTACTAGATAGTAGTGAAATCCCTTGGATAATAGTGTACCATGCTAGTGTCCTCTATGATGTACTAGTGTCTTTTTTTGTTTTTTATATGAAAACTAAAACTGATATATGTCTTACTATTTTTCACTATTTTTTCCTAGTTTTGAGCTCTATAATTTGTGTATGTGTGCTAGAAACTATATCTGAGTGCACTCAGATGGCCTGATATCTATGAAAAACCACTATGAATGCCCCTTCTTTTGAGGGGAGTTGTTGAACCTATGTAATAACTATCTTAAAATTAAAATCTTTGCATCATGTGTGTAATGCTAAGCATATATGATATCTACGTAATAAACCAATATAATGTATATGCATGACATCATAATCAAAGATAATCTGAGCATAAGTTGGTAATGTATAATGTATGTTATATTTATCATTCAAAATGTTGTCAAGATAGATATAAAAATGTAAACATGAATATAATAAAAAAATATGGATATAACCTAAATAACTACCTAAGAGGATGGGGCATGATGTCCATCAAGGCACCCAAGGAGGAAGGTAATATGTATGAGGTACCTCATGGCATTGAAAATTGAGTATAAAAGCAACAAGAAAGAGATAAGTGTCATGTCCATGACACATACATAAAAAACACATAAGGTATACAAAGAAGGCCAAGGGGCCATGATACAAGGGACATGGTCACATGTCACTAAATTTGAGAAAGCAACACATATAATGACATTTTCAAATGTCCATATACACAAACAATAAATAGGTTGGACTAGATCCATATGGAATGACATGTTCAAATCTTTGCATACATAAACAAGAAAGCACACAAAAGGACATGGGAACATGTCTAAAGAATATATAAAATGAAAGGAAGTGTCTTAGATCCATAAAACAAAGACATATTCAAATGCCCTCAAGTATATCTAGAAGCAAAGAGGCACAATCAAATCTAAACTAGGAAATCTAGAAATGAAAGTATGCATGAACATGCGGTACAAATCCATATAAAATCAAAGATGTACATAAAATGAGTCTATAATAGTAGTAGTTAGTAAAATATTAGTTTAGTATAGAGTGATATAACCTGGTAAAGTAGAAGTTGTGTATAGGATGGCCCCAATGGGAAAATGTATCAATACTAGATCTCTGTATTTGTGTATGTGCCATAAGTGGGTATATAGTAGCAAATCTAGATCTATGTGATGGACCTAAGTCTTGTAATAATCTACAAACACTTGAAATTAATAAGTGAAGCATGTGTGTATGATGAAATTGACTAGACTATCATAGATAACATATTTTGTACCTAGCAAGTAGTAGGAATGTAAACATGGAAATGTATACAATCTTTTTTTTTTGTATTTTTAAAGCAATATTTGAATGTTTTTGTGTTTTGAACATATCTTATTATTTTTGTGTATTATAAGTATAAGCTATGTAAAAGCAATCATGAAATGAAACTATATATATGTGTAATGTGAGTTGTTTATATATAGAATATCCATAGATGCATGATGTTCAATGGGTTCTTAATAATCTTACTGTCAAGTAAAAAAAATATTTTTGGGCTAATATTTTCAAGTATTAAGTAGGGGCCAAGCCAATTTGGTTTGAACTTTCCTTTTGTCTCTTCTTTGGCATTGACATTTCTGAGATTTTATTTGAGGATGAGATCATTAACTTCAAATATTATATTGTGAGAATGACTATTGTAGGCCTACTATATTCATTTCTAATATGCTCTGAGATGTTCTATGGCTTAGATGCATGTGTGATCCAACTATTATAATTCATGTAGATGTCTTTATTTATATTGATATTCTATAATAAGTCCTTTAAGGGATACCCATACGGATGGGATTTCTAATTCTAGTGGGATAACTATTGTGCCATATACTATTGAATAAGGAGTAGCTCCTATTGGTGTGTGAATACTAGTGGGGTAGGCCCATAGCACATGGATGAGCTGATTATGCCAATCTTCACCAAATATGGTAACCATTTTTTGAAGAATACTATAAATTTCTTATTTATAGATTATGCTCAACCATTACACTATGGGTAGTATGGAATAGAGAATATGTGTTGGATATTTTATTTAGAAAAGAAATTCTTTACTATTTTATTCTAAAAATAAGTTCCATTATCTGTAATGATGGCTGCTCGAAGGCCAAAATTGGAAATAATGTTGGTTATGAGAAAATGACAAATATCTTCTCCTTTTTTAGATTATAATAGAATGGCTTCCACCCACTTTGTAAAGTATCTTGTAGTTGTAATAATGAATTTGTGACTCCTACAAATTCTAGATTTATCTTACCAATTAGATCAAAGGCCCATAACATGAATGGCCATGGGGATAAAATGGGTTGTAACCACTATGAAGGGACATGGTGTAGGTTTCCATGTTATTGACATCTATCACATAATTTAACATATTATTAGCATTCTTGTTCCATGGTTGGCCAATAATATCCATGTTAAAGTAATTTGTGCAATATTACTTTACCATTTAAATGGCCACTACATTCACTACCATACATTTAGCTAATGGCCAACTTATCCTCCTCAACTATCAGACATCGAAGTAAGTATCCCTCAAAATATCATTTGAATAAGTCCTCACCAATGATGATCTAGTAGAGGTAATTTCTATGTAATTTGTGCTTATCATTCTTGGTAAAAATATTTGGTTAATATATTTGTGTATAAAATTGTATATATCTAAAAACCATTTAGATGCTATTGTAATACACATGGTATCTATGATTATTAGAGTTATGAGGTCAATTTGGGATATCAATGGCGAGGCTGCTCGAAGGCCAAAATTAGAAATAATGTTGGTTATGAGAAAATGACAAATATTTTCTCCTTTTTTAGATTATAATAGAATGGCTTCCACCCACTTTGTAAAGTATCTTGTAGTTGTAATAATGAATTTGTGACTCCTACAAATTCTAGATTTATCTTACCAATTAGATCAAAGGCCCATAACATGAATGGCCATGGGGATAAAATGGGTTGTAACCACTATGAAGGGACATGGTGTAGGTTTCCATGTTATTGACATCTAGCACATAATTTAACATATTATTAGCATTCTTGTTCCATGGTTGGCCAATAATATCCATGTTAAAGTAATTTGTGCAATATTACTTTACCATTTAAATGGCCACCACATTCACTACCATACATTTAGCTAATGGCCAACTTATCCTCCTCAACTATCAGACATCGAAGTAAGTATCCCTCAAAATATCATTTGAATAAGTCCTCACCAATGATGATCTAGTAGAGGTAATTTCTATGTAATTTGTGCTTATCATTCTTGGTAAATATATTTGGTTAATATATTTGTGTATAAAATTGTATATATCTAAAAACCATTTAGATGCTATTGTAATACACATGGTATCTATGATTATTAGAGTTATGAGGTCAAAATGAGATATCGATGGCGACTGTAATCATTTAATGATGAAGATAGCCTAGTCATCATTGATGTCAATGGGGATTAATGATGCTACATTTTCCATTACATTGATATGATGATTGACTTTACAAAGAATGTTTTCAATTGAGAAGTATTCAAACTAATCTTATAGACATTGAACCATATTCTTGTAGGGAATGATCTATTCTTCTTAGGCTTTGTAGACATCTGTAACTTGATTAATAACCAATTATGAATCCTTGTAGACCTTAATTTATTTTATTTGGATAAGCTAAGATACTTGAAGGCCAAGGATAAGAGCCTCATATTCTATGATATTTTTTGTACTTGAAAAACTTAGTTGGTAAGCAAGTGGTACTATGTGCCCAAGTGGGTTGATAAAAACAATTCCCACCCCAACACTAGATATACATATAGAACCATCAAAGAACATTATCCATGTGTTGGAAGTGGTATTGTAAGCTATGAAGTCATATTGAAAATCATCATTCATAGGATTTATATCTAATAATGGTTCTACTACCGATTGATTTGTGATTATCTAACCCTTTATTGATTTTTGTAACATAATATTTAGTTCAAATTTTGTTTGTAACATGACCCATTTTTCAATATGACCTAAGATATGTGGTTTTGACATAAGAAATATTAAAGGATCTTATTTTGTAATAACTTATGTCTCATTGTTAATCATATAGTGTCAGATATTTTGAGTAGCAAATATGAGTACCAACAATATTTTTCTATTGATGGATAATAATATTTGTAATCAACAATTATATAACTGATGTAGTAAATAGCTCATTTCTTATGTTGATCATCATGTTATGCCAAGAGTGCACCGAGTGCATGATTTGGAATTGAGAGGTAGAGGAGAAGTGGTTTGACAAGTGTTAGTGGTATCAGTATATGTGGTTTAATAAGTATTTTTTGAGTGCATAAAAGCTTTATTGACATGCGATATCCCATTCAAATTTTGTATCCTTCTTAAGTAATCTTGTGAATGACTGAGTATTATCTGCTAGTTGTGCTACAAAGTGGCATATTACCTAGATCTTGCCCTGTAGAGATCAAAGTTACTTTAAGTTTGTAGGAGGAAGCATGTCCATTATAGATTTCGCTTTATTTGGATCAACCTCGATGTTGCATTGGGATATTATGAAGCCCAAAATTTTACTAGATGAAACCCAAAAGATGCATTTTTTGGGATTTAGTTATACATTACATTGTCTCAACCTTTTAAAAAACTATCATAAATATACTACATGGTGTTGTCGCTCTTTTAATTTTGCAAGCAAGTCATCAAGATAATATTCAACTATCTTATGAATGAGATCATCAAAAATATGGGTCATAGTTTATTAGTATGTTAATACTACATTCTTTAATCCAAAAGGCATGACTATATATCAAAAATTGCCCCATGGTGTGGTAAAAGAGGTTTTTTCTTGGTCTTCCTCACCGATCTTGATTTGATTATATGCAGTGAAACCATCCATGAAAGAGAAAATCTCATAGCCTACTGTGGAGTCTACTATCATATCAATGCTGGGTGGAGGAAAATAATCCTTAGGACATGATTTGTTTAAGTCTCTAGAATCACAACAACATCAGATTTGGCCATCAGGCTTAACAATTGGGATAATGTTAGAAACCCATCAGGGGTGAACAACTAGTTGAATGAAGCTGACATCAAGAAGACATTGGATCTCATCTTTGACTAAAATAATTACCTTAGGATGCATTTTTCAAATTTTTTATTTAACTAGCTTTGCATATGGATAGAGCTTATTCCTGTGTACTATGATTGAAAGATCAATGCTAGGCATATTGAAATAAGCCCAAACAAAAATTTCTAAGAAATCCTTTAAAATCTATCAAATATCTTTATCTTGTTCTTTACACAAGGTGACAACTAATAATATGATGAAATAATCAATGTCCATGCTATAATTTAATTCAACTATCTTTTCATTAAGTAATGTATATTGATCAATAGTGTAAGGTGTTGTAGGGATGGTACCATCTATTTGGGTGAAATATCATCTAAAGTGTTCGAGCACTTGCCAAAGTATGCCTAGGCATTTATAGAATGAGGAAACCCATTCTTATGATAGAATGAAGGGAGAACCTCATATTCCAATAGGAATTATAAGAGAGCCTCATATTTAGTAAACTCATTAAAATTAGATAAATCTATAGAAACAATATCATCAATAAGATCATTGTAAGCAACTAAAAGTGTAGAAACATGATTTAATATATTATCTACCCATGGAATAGGTGAAAAAAACACTGTATGCTAAGAAACATGGTGAAAAAACTTGGTATTATATGTGTTATATCCTTATATCCAAGTCCTTTCCTACCTTGTTTATATGCCTCAATAGGATAAGAATTACATGTTCATGTTTTCCAAAGCCCTATCCTATGTAACCCATTTTTTTGAAACATCTCAATGTAAATAGAGAAGTGAATAAATTATCATGTACTCTAGAGGTGTTTGAGGGAGCTATAAATGAACTATGTATAGTATAATGTAGAGGTACTATATCAAAATCCATGTGAGGAATATAATTGTATGAAGGCTTTGTATGCTGACAATATTTGAATGGTTATTGATCCATAGGGCATGTGTAAATATGACATTTGTAAATAAACTTTATACATGCATGTAAAGTTGATGGAACTATGTGCATATTATGAATCCAAGGTCTCCCAAGCAAGATATTATAATTAGGCTCATTAGGCATAACTTGACTTGTTGTAGGTAGTTTTCTAAGTCCCAATGTAAGGTTTAGTGTGATTTGACCCAACACTTTGTGTGGAATATTATCAAACCCTCAAATATTCATATCAAAAGGATATAAATCATTGTCATGCATATTAAGAAGCCAAATAAAATAAATATTACAAATGTTAAACCCTAATCCATTGTCAACTAACACTCATTTGACATCCATCTCATTAAATTGCAATATAATGTGGAGAGGTAGGTGTTGATATATGATGTGCTTAGGTGGGATATATTATTTTTTGAATGAAATATGTTCTTCATTCCATTTAATAGTAATGATTATAAAATCAACTATTGTTACTTTGAGTTTCACCCTTTGAGGAGGTGTTTTAGGTCTTCTCACTCAATAGACATAATAGGAACTCTCTAAGGCTATGGGTGGCCTATGACTAAAGAGAACCTATATAGAGGGCTGGATCACTTGATGTTATACATAAAACTAACACTACACCCAATCAAATTGCAAGGAAAAAGGAGAGAGAAAGCTAAAAGTGATGGAAAATGGGGTGATGTGCCAAATTATAGTTCTCCTCTACTTGTTTATGATTGCTACTATGGACTAAAACAAGACTAAAATCTAATTTCACAACCCTGAATAGTCCTTCCAACATAATAATTTCAATATGGAGGATATAACTAACACATCAATCAAGAGGTCTAAAATAAGACACTAGTTAATATTTCCATGCTCAATCTTTCCAAAACTACTTGACACACACCATATGACCTGTAAGAAGATGAATTACTCACAAAGAGGCAAGAATGAAGAGGATAAATGCAAGGAAGTTGAACATTATCACTACTATTCATCAATAATTTATCATAAGAACACTAGAGACAAGATGGAGAAGGAATAAATTAGCTTATATTCATTTCAAAAAAAATATTCAATTTCAGTTTTGGCATGGCTACACCATAACCAGCTAGAGGATCCTTTCATTCACTTGAAAGAGTACATATAGGAGAATATAGATGAGAGAGAGAAGGAAGAAATGTAGGAAGCCTATGATGGATCTCATATAATCTTGATATTAGTTACAACATCAATGAAATGCAAAACAAATAGTCATATATTCTTCTTCTACATGAGTTGGCCTTGTTTGATGATACTCTCTTGAAAGGTGGTGTAGGAGTTCTCCATTATCTTTGATGAATCATTATTGATCTCTTAAAACTGACCTCATTTCTTTATTAGGAAGTTACAAATCCACACGTAAATCTAACTATATTTAGGCTTCTTGACACCTTATCCACATTGGGAGTTTTCAAATGGTAACTTCCCATTTTACCTGAATCTTCATGCCTTTGATGGTTTTTATGGTTAGATGGGATGTCAAATTTAAGCTAGTACACTAATGATGTGGCACTTTCTAGGGTAGACACATGGAAAAATTTCATTCACTATATATTAAACTTTACTACTCATGTCATCTCTTTCAGACTCCTAGCTCGGCTCTATGTTGTGGGCTTATCACCTAGGCCATATGGTGGCTTCTCATTTATCTATTGACTATACCCATAACTATGGACTTGAGGCTTGTCGCCTCCATGTGGTAAGCCACTATTAGCACTCAATTTTTCTATCTTCATGCACTTCACTTGGCTATGGATCTTCAAATTTTTTTATTGTCTTCATGATTTACAAAACCTCTAACTCATCTTTCACCCATCTTACCTTCATGAAAATTGTTAATGAGCTCTCATGTAAAATCTTTGACACAATCTTCATAAAAAATAAGCTCTTCTCTCTTCTTCATGAATTTTATCTTATGTTTTATCAAAATAATTATTTTGAAGACCTATGCCTTTATGAAATTATTGTCACAACAAATTTTCTAGAGGACCAAGCCTTTCTCTTCACCAAAATTACTTTTATGACTTTTATTTTTAGAATATTTATCTTTGAATTATTGCGTATAAATTATGACTTTTCATTTGTGTCTTTTTTCAAATTTTACCTTAGTATTCAAAACTTTTGTTGTTATAACTTTTATCTAGGCATTGGTCTTCAAAAATTTTGTAGACTTTCATTCATGAATTTTCTTCCAAACTTATCACAGTATTTACTTTCAAAAATTAGTCTTTAGAACTTTTATTTGGGCCAACAGGTCCAACTAATCTTTGAAACATTTTCTCCAAAGATAAAAACACTTAGAAAATTATTATAGAGATTTATTAAGGATTTCTATAGGCTTCATGAACTTTGTTCAAACTTAGTATTCATAATATTTGTCTTCACAAAAGTTATGAATAGTCACAAATAATATTCCTGAAGATCTAAATACTTGAAGAATCCCTAACAAAGTCTTTAGAACTTTTGTTCAGATCAAAAGTTTTGATTACTATTTTATCAAAAAGTTCAAAAGTTGACCCTTTTAGAAATGTGTTGAGTAATTTTCATTATACATCATTCATGTCAAAACACGAGAATACCAAAACCTTAAATCATGAAGTCTTAATTCCTTTTCTTCCTTATCCATTTTTGTCTAACTTCAAAAGAACTTTGAAAAACCTATAGGTGATTCCAAAGACTTAAACTAAATTCAGATGTTGCTATTCCATGGTGACAAAAAATGGTCAACATTATAGTAACGTATAGGATAGTTTGCCTTCTAAACATTTAGACTAGTGGCCTTAAATGTCCTATCGGGTATAGAGTCATTGAACACTATTTTATTTTGAGGCCAAAACTGAACTTGATCATGACATAGCCTTTGAAACAAATATGAATAGTTGAAGATACCTTCAACACACACAACAAAGCAAGACACACACATAAATCAAGATGCACACACTATGCCAAGAGGCATTTAGGGAAAAGATAAGCAATTAAAAACCAAACAAACATGTACTAAAAGCACTTGGAGAAAGTAGATACTAATCTACTATGTACATGCTAAGGATATGACCTTAATAGCAATTCTTAAGGTGTATCCCATTGATTAGGATATGTAACTCCTCTCCATTCAGTTTTGAGAGCTATAAATAATTGTGTTGCTTACAATAAATGATGATATAGGGTCCAATCCATAGGGTGTCAAATTTTTGTGTCTCCTAGGATTGGCCCTATCTTCATCACATTTGAGTACAAGATCACCCTCTTGGAATATTCTTGGAAAAACTCTCTTGTCAAAGTAAATATTAGTTTGAGCTTGGTGAGATTCAATTGCATGCATTGCATGATCTCTTACTTCCTCTAAATATATCAACTCAACTAATATGATATCCATGACATTATTCTCCATCATCTCAAGCTAATGTGTAAGCTCTAGAGTTGGTAACTCAAAAGCTATGTGTATATTTGCTTCTTTTCCATAGATAATCATGTAGGGGTATTTACCAATATCTCTTTTAAGAGTGATCCTATCATCCCATAACGCTGTCTTCATTTTTGTGTGCCATGTTCTATGATTTTCCTCCATAGTCCCCTTGATGAATTTGATTAGATTCTTGTTTATGGACTTTGTTAGTCCATTCCTTTGAGGTTATTAGTTGGAGGAGGTACTTAGGTGGATTATATACATCACAACCCACTCACTTATCCTAGTACCACATAAATCCATTGCATTATTTGAGATAAGTGTAGAGGGTACTCCAAATCTAGTTACTATGCCTTCATATAAGTATAGTACATTAGTCTCATTGGCTTCCTTGAGAGCCACTACTTTTGTACATCTAGTGAAGTAGTTAGTTTCAGTCAACATCCATTTATGACTAACACTTTAAGGAGGATTGATTATACCTATGAAATCCAAACCCCACTACATGAAAGGTTGGTATACCTGAATGGGATGGAGAGGGAGGGCTAAAAGGTTATCTTTTCCATGAAGAGATCACACTTATAACACTTTATCAACCATGAATATGAGTCTTTAAACAAGATAGGATAATAATAACAAGCTCTCAACACTTTTTTTGATATGGTTCTTGGTGTAAAGTGGCCACTTGATGGCCCATCATGGATTTTTGCCAATACTCTCTCTATCTGATCAAATTTTATGCATCTTAGGATAAATTCATTAAGGTATTTCATAAAGATTAATCCATCTACAAGAAAACATGGGATGGATTATAATCTAAAATGTCTCCTTCTATCTTTGTCTAGTCCTAATGGACACTCATCTATTTGTAAAAATATGTTCATGTTTTGTGTCTAACTCATGGTAGGTAGAGGTACAACTATTTGAGTGTCATCTTAGAGTGTTAGGATTGTTGGGTGAATATTTTGTTATCAACTAACTGATGAAAAAATGGGTATATCAACCACAACGCAAGGAGATTTACACCACAAAAAGTGTAGGTTTACCACATCTTAACAGGATAAATCTCTCCTCTCATCAAGGGGAGGTTCCCTATGAATATTTATATGCTATATGTATATATAAGTAAGAAAAAAATAATACTTGGGGTAGTATAACAACATCCACCTCTCTTTTTTTAGAGATGATGTCCAAGGAACAAGAGAGAGAAATGTTGATCGTTGGCTAAGAACATTCCTCTTCTTTCAGGAATGGTATCTAAACTAGAGTAGAAAATCCCCTGAAGTAGCTAACAAAGTCTACAAGGAAACCTACGTAAGCACAAAGTCTTCCGTTATCTCCTTTGCTGATCTGAAATATGCGTAATCATAGAGTGAAACAAAGCACAAAGCCTTCACCTAAAACTACAAAGGATAAAAGGATCACCAAGATAAAAGTAGCTCAAAGTCTTTCTTCTATCTTTTAGAAATGTCCTCAAATAATATCAACACACAAATTTGCTTATTATATCAAAGAGATAAGAGATTATCAGAAAAGAAGACATAAGAACCATTTCCTAAATAACACAAATTACTTCAACACAAAGTCTGAAATAAACCTATTTCTCATTCATTCGATGAAATATGATTTACAAGTTGAGCACAAAGTCTGAAGAAGTGTCTCAATTTTAGCAGAGGTTTTGCTCTCAATTATCAGAGATATTTTACAAAAGAGGTCCCCTCTATATATAGGGAGAAACCTTCAAAATTAAAAAGATTAAAATATAAAAATATCTTAGTCAAAGATGAGTCATCTTTGACTTTGAGATATTTTTTTGGATTTTTTACATGTAATTACATATTACAAAAGTACATGTGAAAATGTCCCAAGTCAATTACAAATTGCATTTTGAATAAAGCATGGAAGATCAGCTTCAATCTTTATTTCCAATCTTCTTCATTTCATGGCTGGGATTGCTTGATTTGGTTCTTTATATGAACTTGGCCATATCCACATGCCCAATCTCTATATCCTTAATTTCATCAACATTAGAAGCAACTGAGGTGATTGGAAAAACACCTCGATACTTGTACTTTATTGTCTTTGACTTCTTCAGAGAAACTTCAGTGATTTGGAAGAACTTTTGTTGAAAAGACATCGATGAAGAGGGATCCTTTAGAGAGACTGTAGTAAGAATCATGATTGTGCAATCATAGAAAAATTTAGCAATCTAGGAAAACTATACATTTGAGTGATCATGACTAGGGAAACACGCTTGAAAATGTTGAGGTGAGAGCAGGTCAGAAAGCAGAAGAAAAAGGGAACGAGCACAAAAAATAGGAAAAATAAAAATTTCCTAGAGTTAGAAAAAAATGAGGAGAAGGTATGTAGGGGCAACAAAAATTACCACCCTTGCATATTGGAGAAGTTCTTGTGCATAGGTGGCAAAATTTTTTGCCTGTACATGTCAGGGAGAAAGTATGTCAGCAGTAAAAATTGCTGCCAATGCATGTTGAAGAAGAACATGTAAGGGTGGAAGAAATTGCTGCCCTTGCACCTAGAGGAGAGGAAACGGGGATGCATGGGTGGAAAAATTTGCTGCTCCTGCATGGAAGAGACCAAAAGATGCAAGGGTGGTGAAAAATGCTGCCTTTGCATGGAGGATGCAAAGCAAATGCAGTGGCAGCAAAAAATACTACCCTTGCATGGAAACACCAGGAAACACTGACTCTAGGAAATGAAAACTTTGTCCTATGGTTGCATCTAGATTGTAAGGATTTTCATGTTTTTGGGAAAATGCAATTAAGGGAATGTTATGAACTTTGAATGAGGCCAATAGAGCAAACATGAGAACAACAAAAACTTGTCTCAAAAAATGAACTTAGGGAGAAAACATGAAATAGACAAGTTTCATAGGGGTTGTTCCAAAAATGAGCGTAGCTAATTTTGGGAACAATAACTAGCTTCTATTAGGGAACTTTTATTGATTGAACCGATCGATGGGAGTAGAAACTAGTCTTTAAGTGCCTTCATCTAAGCCATTGGGCTACAGAGTCAAGCCAACAAAGGAAAAAACATGAGAAACCAAAAGAAAACAAATAACACAAAAACTATACAAATGTACAAGTGAACTCATCTAATACTTCAAGGATTGAAGTGCTTTAGATTGTTCCCACTGTGAGGTAGTGAAAATGGTGCTCTATCCTGATAAACTAGCAAGAAGCCATTTTCTCCCTAGAATTGGTGATGGGTGAATGGAACTCTCCACTAGGAAACCAATTTTCTATGTCTTCCCTTTGGTTTTCTCCTCTTGCCCCATAGTAAGACTTGAATTTTAATTTAAAAACCATGAATCTTTGCTCTTTTGGCAAAAATTTCCTTTTCTTGATTTTGATGCGCAGCAACATGGTCTATTACCATAATTGGTTGCTCTTTTGGTTCAGTCTAGCACATGATTTAATTGTTCCCATTCAACACCTGCCAATCATTGGCACTATCAGGCATACTTGGTGTTGTTCCATCTGAACCAATTCCTAGATCATCACCTATAAGATTTTCATCTACTAAAACATGAATGTCTTTAGTAGACAAAAAATAATTACCCCTACTTGAAGACTCAAACAAAATTTGTGCTTTTGGCCTTGATGTTTGAGTGACAATGTATTTTGCCTCCTTCTCAGGAAGCAACCTCTACATTACACTTTTCATAGGGATTTTTGCCTGAGACAAGTCCATGCTTAATTCCCCTCCAACATCCTTGCAAAAATTCTATCCAAGAAGGATGCCATATGATGCTGGGACATCAGCCACTAGGATGGTCATCTTGATTCGCTTGTCTGAAAAGGCAGTAAATGCAAATTGGGTATCTTTAATTTGCCCTAGTAGTGACACTTGTTTGTTATCCATGGAGAAACATCTTCTAAATGTCTTGGTCAGTGTGAGACCTAGAGATTCTACCACTTTAGCAGGCATGACATTGTTTGAAGCCCCAAAATCAATGATGTAATTGTTGAGCTGGTAACCATTTATCAATAGAGAAACATAGAAAGGCTCTATTTTACCAGGGGCAGTAGGAGGGGCAATGAAATGATTTTTTGGGATGGGCATGTTCCTTGGGGGACCATGAGTTAATTTCTTAACCTCTTGTCTTACAAGAATGGTTTGGTTCTTGACACATTGAACCAACTTGTCCAATTGCTCAGGATGAGACTACAGAAATTCAAATTCAGACATTTGAATTTTAGTTTTTTTTAAATGGTCAATGATATCAAATGCCTAGAATGAGCTAGGAGTAGAGGATGAGAGTTCATCCTTTTGATTTTTGAAAGGGGGAAGACTAGACTGCGAATTTGAAGTAGAAGGCGTAGGGGCATTTGGGGTACTTACCTTTCTCGCAATCACCTATTCTTTTGGTTGGAAAGGAAGAGTGGATCCCTGCTTAGCAATTGAAACTACTGGTTGAGGTTGCTCCTATACTTTCTCCTTATTAGATTGTTGAGCTGATTGATTCTTGGACTGGATGAATACAACATATGACCCCTCCGCTGCATTGCCTTCACTTTTAGGTTCATCCTGATAGTTCAAGAAACCAATATGAGAGTCGCCAGCTAATTCTTCTTCATCCTCAGTGAAGAGACTAGCATCATCTTTAGGACTCAATTTAGTCTGAAGTGAGAAATCCACTTTAGCTTCAAGGTATCCAACTGTTGAGTTGTTTGGAGGTGCTTCAAGGGCAAGGTTCTTCTATGGAGAAGGAAGGCAATTTTGCTGTCCTTGATTCTTGGCAGCATTGCCTTGGCACGTTTGATTCTAGAATGTCCTCCTGGGCATATCTTGATTAGGAGAAGTAGACATAACTTGGGCCATTTGCTTTTTGTGAGCCAACATTTCATTTGTTAGCTTTTGCACCATTGGATCCATGGTGGCTGAAGGGGAGTATTCAGAAGAAGGAGAAAATTTACCTCTATTTAGATCTCTTCTTATCTTTTTAGCCAAGATAAGGTCATCTTCTACCTCAGTAGCCAAGTCCTGAGCAGTAGCAAGGTCTATGTGCCTAGCTCATCTCAACAAGAAACTCACTTCAGGAAACTGTGAGTTGATAAAGAAACACTTGAGATTTTGAGGTGTTGGCTGGGTGACCATGGGAATCTTGTGCCTCAGCTTGTCGAACCTGGCAATAAAATCCCTCATAGGCTCATGAGGCTCTTTCTTCATTTGAGTGAGCTGGGCCAGCAAGGCATGTGCATCTTCTGTAGGCTTAAACCTAGCTTCAAATTTGTCTTTCAGAGTGTCCCAATCTATCACTAATCTAGCCTGTAGGTGGTAGAACCAATCTGTAGTAGCACCTTGTAGTGTCTCCATGAACAGCTTGACTGCTATGTCTTCAAATTCCACCCCTATTATGCCACAGGCTATGCTAAAAGCTGTAATGTGTTCATTAGGATGAACTTTCCCATCACCAAAGAATTTGGGGAAAATTTTCCTTGAACTATGTGGAAGCTCATGCAGGGGTGGAGTCAAATTAAGTGGACCAAAAGAGTTACCCTAGGGGCCTTGAGCCATGATTTGATTATGTAAAAGTGGGATCACAAATTTGAGTGGAGAATGGATAAGCAAAGCTCTGCTAACAACAAAAAAAGAAGCTCTGCCTTGTGCTGGTGACCTGGTAGGGCTAGGAGGAAGACTCCTAATTTGTTGAAGGTGAGGCTGTGGAGGAAACAACTCAAAATTACTCTGCCAAACCAATTCAAAAGTAGGGTCAACAACACCTTGAGATTTTTAGATTCTTGTATAATGTGGAGTTGCCAAATTTTAGAACAAAAATGGAAAAGAGCAAGATATACTTCAGCTTGAAGCTTAAGACTTCAAACTAAGCGCTCTTCCTAGTAGCTCTAGTTTTGCAGACCAGATAATATAACGGAGATGGAGGAAGATGGTAAGGCTATAATGATAATGGGTAAGACATGTAATAGAGTCACCAAAATATGTAATGGATAAGGGTAGGGACTGCTTCAATCTAAAACTTGAGGTTTTAGACTGCACGTTCATCCTTAGCAGAGTCACCAAAAAGTTGTTGGGTGAATATTTTGTTGCCAACTAACTGATGACAAAATGGGTATATCAACCACATCACAGGGAGATTTACACCATAAAAAGTGTAGGTTTACCACATCTTAATGGGATAAATCTCTCCTCTCATCAAGGGGAGGTTCCCTATGAATATTTATACGCTATATGCATATATAAGTAAGCAAAAAATAATACTCGAGGTAGTATAATAGCATCCACCTCTCTTTTTTTAGAAATAATGTCCAAGGAACAAGAGAGAAAAATCTTGATCATTGGCTAAGAAAATTCCTCTTCTTTTAGGAATAGTATCTAGCCTAGAGTAGAAAATCCCCTGAAGTAGGTAACAAAGTCTACAAGAAAACCTACGTAAGCACAAAGTCTTTCATTGTCTCCTTCACTGATCTAGAATATACGTAACCGTAGAGTGAAATGAAGCACAAAGTCTTCGCCTAAAACTACAAGGGATAAAAGGATCACCAAGATAAAAGTAGCTCAAAGTCTTTCTTTTATCTTTTAGAAATGTCTTCAGATAATATCAACACACACACTTTACTTATTAAATCAAATAGATAAGAGATTATCAGAAAAGAGGACATAAGAACCATTTCCTAAATAACACAAATTACTTCAACATAAAGTCTGAAATAAACCTGTTTCTCATTCATTTGATGAAATATGATTTACAAGTTGAGCACAAATTCTCAAGAAGTGTCTCAATTTCAGTAGAGTTTTTGCTCTCAATTATCAGAGATATTTTACAAAAGAGGTCCCCTCTATCTATAGGGAGAAACCTTCAAAATTAAAAAGATTAAAATATAAAAATATCTTAGTCAAAGATGAGTCATCTTTGACTTTGAGATATTTTTCTAGATTTTTTACATGTGATTACATATTACAAAAGTACACATGAAAATGTCCCAAGTCAATTATAAAGTGCATTTTCAATAAAGCATGGAAGAACAACTTCAATCTTTATTTCCAATCTTCTTCATTTCATGGCTGGGATTGCTTGATTTGGTTCTTTCTATGAACTTGGCCATATCCACGTGCCCAATTTCTATATCCTTAATGTCATCAACATTAAAAGCAACTAAAGTGATTGGAAAAACACCTTGATACTTGTACTCCATTGTCTTTGACTTCTTCAGAGAAAATTCAATGATCTGGAAGAACTTTTGTTGAAAATACGTTGATGAAGAGGGATCCTTTAGAGAGACTACAGTAAGAAGCATGATTGTGCAATCAGGGAAAAATTTAGCTATCTAGAAAAATTATACATTTGAGTGATCATGACTAGGGAAACACGCTTGAAAAGGCTAAGGTGAGAGCAGGTTAGAAAGTGGAATAAAAGGGGAGTGGGCATGGAAAATAGGAAAAATAAAAATTTCCCAAAGTTAGAAAAAAATGGGGAGAAGGTATGTAGGGGCGGAAAAAATTGCCGCCCTTGCATATTGGAGAACTTCTTGTGCATAGGCAGCAAAAATTGCCACCTGTGCATGTCAGGGAGAAAGTATGTCGGTGGTAAAAATTGCCGCTGACGCATGTTAAAGAAGAAGAATGTGTAAGGGCGGCAAAAAATTCTGCCCTTGCACCTAAAGGAGAGGAAAGGGGGATGTATGGGCGGCAAAATTTTCTGCTCTTGTATGGAAGAGACCAAAAGATACAAGGGCAACAAAAATTGCCACTCTTGTATAACGGATGCAAGGGCAGCAAAAAATGCCACCTTTGCATAGAGGATGCAAAGCAAATGCAGTGGCGGCAAAAAATGCCGCCCTTGCATGGAAACACCAGGAAACACTGACTTTGGGAAATGAAAACTTTGTCCTATGGTTGCATCGAGATTGTAATGATTTTCACATTTTTGGGAAAATGCAATTAAGGGAATGTCATGAACTTTGAATGAGGTTAGTAGAGCAAACACGATAACAACAAAAACTTGCTTCAAAAAATAAACTTAGGGAGAAAACACGAAATAGACAAGTTTTGTAGGGGTTGTTCCAAAAATGAGCGTAGCTGATTTTGGGAACAACAAGGACAACCTCCTTTTTCTCTTTCAAATATGATTATAAGTGATCAAATAGTCCCTTACCTCTCAGCAGCTTGGTAAACTTTATATCTACATCATATTCCATTACTTTGGTGATCCAACTAGTTCTTTTGTCATTCAAGTATCTACTCAAAAGGAAATATTTGAGGCTTGGATGAGATACCATCACATGGAATTTGTTGTTAGAAAGAATATGTCTAAATTTTAAAAGACTTATTATGACAATAAACACTTACTTCTCTACAAATGTGTACCTTACCTCATAGTCTTCCAACCCATGGTTGAAGAAAGTAATGGGCTATTCAAGACCTTCCTCATTTGATTGTGTCAACATGGCTGAAATAAATTCATCATTTGCTAGAGAATACAAGGTAAGTAATTTGTGAAATAAAGATTTTCAAATTATGGATATTGAGCTATGGCTTGCTTGATGGCACCAAAACTATCCATTTCTTCTCTAGTCCAACTAAAATACTGATTCTTGTTCAAATGGATGTTAGAGGTTTGACAAGATTATAAGAATTAGGTATGAATATCCTAATAAGTTGATGTTTCTAAATAAACTTTGTAACCCTTTATTGTGTTTAGGCAATGAAAAGGACAAGATAATAGTTACCCTTTCATGGTATATGGATATACCTTTATTTGAGACAATGTGGATCAAGAGTTTACCTTCATGGAATGTAAATACACACTTTTTAGTATTGAAAGAGATCCAAAACTACCTACACCTCTTAAAGATCTGTCTAAGGTGAGTCAAATGATCATTTTTATCCTTGGAGAAAATGGTGATATCATTAAGGTAAATCAACATTATTTCATTTATCAAACCTTGAAATTCCATGTCCATATCTCTTTATAAAGTAGCTCCAACATTGGACAATCTAAAAGGAATCTTCTTGTATGCATATGTGACCCACTTTGCAGTAAATGATATCTTATACTAGTCTTCCTCTTCCACCAAAACTTGATTATACCCTAAATATCCATCAAGGAGAGAGAAATACTCATAGCCTACTACAATCTATAAGATTTGTTCCATGGAAGGCAAAGGATAATGGTACTTAAATGAAACTCTATTTAAGTCCCTAGAATCCACATACAATCTTATCTCTCCATTATTATTTTTTATAGGGATTAAATTGGTAACCCAAGATGAGTGCTTGATGGGGAAGATTATGCTAGACTCTATAAATCTATTCAATTCCTTTCTCATTAGAGGATTTATTCTTGGAATGATAGGTCTTTGTCTTTGCCTTACTTGTTTAACATCTGTATCTAGCTCTATAGTGTATTGAGATAGTCTTGGGTCAAAACCCTTGAGATCACTATACTCTTAAGCAAATACATCAAAAAAATCTTTGCATAACTCAATGAATACAAATATCTCTTATTTAATACATACTTTTATAAGTGAAATAAGTTTAGCTTTGAATATGGTAACCATTTCATAATTTAATTTCTAGGTTGATATGCTTATCTTATCTTTATTCATTTGATGATCATTAAAAATTATTTCAAATGTCACTAGACCTTTAGGGAGTTTATTTGATCTTAATTTTACAATCTGATCACCATATTGTTGCTGTAACTTGGTCTAATTTTTTGAATAGAACCCAACCTCTTCTTGGAGAAATCAGGCTATTTATTTTTCATTCTCAAAAAATTTACAATTAACATCATTATCAAGAATTGAAGGCCTTACCACTACCTTGATATGCGGTTGACATCTTAGACTCTTGACATCATTAGCAATGTAAAATTGAGATCTAAAAGTATCCAACCTATCAAAATGACTATTCTCTTCTCTTATAATGGATTGTATATTGAAAGCCTCAAAATATTCTATAAGATCCCACACCTTCTGATTGTATAAATTGAACAAGGAGTTTTTTATGACATTTTGGCCCTTCACTTGATGAACTACCAACTCACTATCACTAAAAACCTACAAGTACTTCACTCCTCTTTTCCTAGCCCATTGAAGGCTATGCAAAATTACTTCATACTCTATTTCATTAAAAGTACAACTAAATTAAAATATAAAAGTAGTAGAGTACCTTTACTTAGAGGGAGATACCAACATTGCACCACCTCTTGCACTAATTTTGCTCCTAAATCCATCAAATAATAGTTTCCATAGACCATTCATGGGCTCACTAGGCTTCATAAACTCTATAATGAAGTAAACCTCCTCATGTAAGCAATATAATCCTAGGATTGCTACTTATATGAACTTATAGGGATCATGTTCGTGATGCTTAGCTCCCAACTCATCAAGAAAGAGATCAGGTATGCTTTCAAGGGAAACAACTAGTTATTGATCAACATAGAGATCTCCTTCATCAAGAATGGTGAAATTAATGTTATATACCTTAGGCACATAAGGTTCTATATTTCTATTAGCAATTATTTATGATTCTATATTAACTTTGGTACCTTACCTAGTCTTGAACACCATGTAAGATCAATCTAATGATAAATATCCCACAATCTTTGTTGTGAACTCCCTAGATAGACATAAAACAAAGTGGGTTGGTAGGTATATTATAATAACATATTGGGGAATTGAAAAAGTGGGGAAATAATTAAAATTTAGGTTTAAACTTTTGATGATGCCTACAATATTGGTGGCTGTCCCATATAATTACAAAACTCCTTTGGTCATTGGCTCATTGTTTAGAAATAACTTATCAACCACTTATTGGGTATTACAAAGGTACTAGCACCACTATTAATCATAAAAATGTGAACCAAAGGCTCATATATAATGAGATAAAGGTATAAATTAGGAGGCATATCACTTTTGACTTGATTCCCTCCTTTAGGATGAGCTTCATTCATGAGGACTGCCTTCTCTTTCATTGCTAGTCTAGCTAAAATATTGAGGTTTGATAGCTATTTTTGAAGTAAATCCTTTTATCCAGGAATGGAAAATGTCTTACACTTTGAGATATTTACATGTGATTTCTTAATTTGATCAACAATGTTGATATAAGAGCTACCAACCTTTGGTTGTCCCTTAGGAACGACAACATTGTCTTGAGCTTGTCAAGATTGAGGTAAAGGATCACCATTCACATTTTGATTTTTATATATTTTTAAAACTTTAGAGGCTGCACTAAGTCTATTTTTTTCTTGAGGAACTTGAGAATATGGGATAGGTCTTTGAATTATCTCTTGATTACCCTCTATTTCTCTATTCTTAGAACTTGTGTTGGCTACTACAGGAGTATCAATGTTACTTGTGCCACAAAACTAATTCATGGCAAAATAATCTCCTTCTTTCTAATTGACAAGTGTGGAATTAGGTTTTACTTTCCCTCAATTATTATTTTTTTTATTAAGACTTCAAATTATGAAACTTGATAAGATTGAATACCTTACACCATTGAATCTTGATTGGACATATCATTAGAGTACATAATTTGATTGTAGAGGTGATCATAAGGAAAAAACCATGACTGATCTTGGAATATATTTTTTTGAGTAGGAATAATGGCATTTGAAGAGCTTGCAACATTTGAGTTATAACAATTAAAAGACCTAGCATGGATGATTGATCCTTGACCTTAGAAGTTGCTTTGGAAAGGAGGTCTATTAGCCTGATTGAATTGATTTTAGGGTTGGTAAGGCATATATTTTTGATATTGATATATATTAATGCTAACAATCTCATTAGAAAAACTTTGTAGAAGACTCTTGACTTTGTGTAAGTCATTAGGAGGGGTAGAGGTAGCCTTTTATTGATTATTTTGTGAATGAATATGAGCTAATGTGGGCATGTAAGAGGTGTAGAAGGAGTAGGGGATGTAATTATAGGAATAGAGGCATAAAGGCCTTGGATAAATCTTACCATCTTGGATGAGATAATTCTTATCCCTTATTTCTACCTCATATGCAATAAGTAATGTATTTCCCCCATTGTTTAGATCATCACTATTACATCACTATTCAAGGCCTTCAAGTAGTATAAGAAAGTATAGTTTGTAGTGGGATTGACTATGGTTGGGATCCTAACCTAAGTATTTTTAAATATGTAGTTGAAATCAACCATGAACTCTTGGGGTTCCCTCTTTATAGTCATCAATTTTTCCACCAAGGACAAATGATCTCTCTTATCTTCAAAATGCGTGTGTAATTATTTTCCCAATTCATCCCAAGTAGTAATAGAATTAGGCCTCAAGCCTCTATACCATTGAAGAGCCTTACCTTTGAATGAAGTAGCTAACAATTTAATTGTCACATTATCTTATATAACATTATGCACATAATAAATATTAGCAATGTATCTTATGTGATCAATAGGAGTGGTGGAATTATATTTAATGAAAAGTTTGATGATTTTAAGGGCAAAAATAGCGATATCATCATACTAAGCTAAGTTGAGGGTGATGCCACCATTGAAAGGAACAAAAACCTAGTTTATAGGCATTACCATATTGAAAATTAGAGGTAGATAAAACCTTTCTATAGATAAGCTTGAAACAAAATACTTTTTTGGATAAATATGTGTACTAGAAAATATCTTTTTCTTAGTTGAAATATAAGGTAATTATACAAACTCAAAATAAGTACCCTTAGTAGAGGATCTTGCAGTTACCTTTGGCATGAAAAATGGACACTAGTATTGTAACCAAGATGATTAAAATATTATTAGCGTTGTCAGATGTTGAAAGTAGAATGTTATGACAAGTGTAAGTATGCCAAGACCAACATAAATCTTGGGAAAATTTCTTAACTTTGGTCCCATCGGGCATGCCAAAAATTGTTGTCACTTTGAGTTTTCACCCTTTGAGGAGGTGTTTCAAGTCTCCTCACTCAATTGACATAATGGGAACTCTCTAAGGCTATGGGTGGCTTATGACTAAAGAGAACCTATAGATAAGGATGGCTCCATTAATGCTACACCTAAAAATAACACTACACCTACTCAAATTTCAAGGAAAAAGGAGAGAGAAATATGAAAGAAATAAAAAATGGGAGTGATGGACCAAATTATAATTCTTTTTACTTCTTTTTGATTGATACTATGGACTAAAACAAGACTGACATTTGATTTCACAACTCCAAGCAGTCCTTCCAACATAATTATTTCAATATGGAGGTTATAAATAATGCATAAATCAAGAGGGATAATTAAGAGGTCTAAAAGAAGGCACTAGTGAAGATTTCCACCCTTAACCTTTGTAAAATTTCTTGACACATACCATATGGCTTTAAAGAAGATGACTTACTCACAAAGAGGAAAATTCCAAAGAAGTTAAACACTATCACCAAAATTCATCAACAATTCATCATAAGAACACTAGATTCAAGATGGAGAAGGCATAAATCATCTTGTATTTATTTCAAAAGCAAGAATCAATATCAATTTTGGTAGGCTATGCCATAACCAACTAGAGGATCCTTTCAAATTCAATTGTAAGAGTATATATAGGAGAAAAAAGAGGGGGGAGAGAAGGAGGATGTGTAGGAATCCTATGATGGATCTCATCCAATCATGAGATTAGTTACAACATCATTGAAATTCAAGAAAAGAATCCCATATTACTCTCATCATGATTTGGCCTTGTTTGATGATATTCTCTTGAAAGGTGGTGTAGGAGTTCTCCATTATCTTTGATGACTCATTATTGATCTCTTAAAACTACCAAAATTTATTTATTTGGGAGTTACAAATCCAAATTTGAATATAAATATTTTTAGGCTTCTTGACACCTTATCCACATTGGGATTTTTAAAATTTTAACTTCCTATTTTACCTACAATCTTCATGCCTTTATTAGTTTTGACAGCTAAACTGGCTGTTAAATTTAAGCTAGCGCACTAATGATGTGGTGATTTATAGGGTATGTATGTGGTGAAATCTCATTAAATATATATTCCATGTTGTTTCTCATGTCATATCCTTTAGTTCCTTGAATGGGCTTTGCATTGTGGGCCTATCTTCTAGGCCATGTGGCAACATCTCATTTGTCTACTGACTATGCCTGTGAATGTGCACTCGAGGGCTTACCACCTTCATGTGGTGAGCCACCATTCCCACTCAATTTTTATTTATTTTTTCACTTCACTCGGTTATGGTTCTTATAATTTTTTTTTGTATTCATACTTTTCAATCTTTTGTGCATCTTACCTTCACAAAAATTGTTAATGAGCTCTCGTGTAAAATATTTGACACAATCATCACAAAAGTGAGCCCTTATATTTTATTCATGAATTTTGTCTTATATTTTGTTGGAAAAATTATTTTAAAGACCTAAGGCTTCATGAAATTATTTTCTCAAAGAATGTTTCAAAGGACCAAGCCTTTGTCTTCACCAAAATTGCGTTCACCATTTTTATTTTCAGAAGATTTGTCTTTGAACCTTCATGCAAAAATTTTAAATTTTTGTTTGTATCTTTTCTAAATTTTGCCTTATTATTCAAAAAGTTTTTTGTCATAACTTATATTTGGGAATTGGTCTTCAAATTTTTTTTATACTTTCATTCATGACTTTTGTTTGGGCCAAAAGTTTTGACTAGTCTTTGCAACATTTTCTCCGAAGAAAAGAATGCTTAGAAAATTCTCATGAAGATTTCTTCAGGATTTTTATAGGCTTTGTAGCCTTTGTTCAAAATTAGTCTTATAAATATTTATATTCATACAAATTTTGACTAATCTCAAACTATTTTCTCAAATACCTAAATACTTGAATAATCCCCAATGAAGTCTTTAGAACTTTTGTTTGGATTAAAAGTTATGACTAGTCTTTTGACAAAAAGTGTAAAATCTAACCATTTTAGAAATGTGCTAAGTCCTTTTACTTCTAAGCAATTTGTGTTAAAACATACAAATACCAAAATCTTAAATCATATGAAGTCTTAATTCCTTTTTTACCTTAGCCCTTTTTGTTTAACTTCAATAGAACTTTGAAAACGTTGCAGGTGATCCTGAAGCCTTGAACTAAATTTGGATGCTACTCTTCCATGGTGGTCAAAAATATTCAACAACCACATATGATGGATTTACTATGTGAGTGACCTTAGTATCACAGAGTGATTAATACAAAGTATCCTTGTATTTTTAGGAATGCTACAAGATCTCTAAAATAGAAATTATGGATGAAGGAACATTGATTTGGTTGAAAAAACTATAACCATGGGTTTTGCTAATCTACTATGCTTTAGGACCACTTGTGGACATCATATCATAGACCACATGTTTACTATGAGCATAAATCTATTAGTAGAGATGGGATAGTATCTAGATGTGTAGGGTCAAGTAGTAGGAGGGATATGTGAAACCAGTGATGTTTTATTATGTCTAGTAGTGATAGATAAAGAATAAAAGTGAAATAAAGAGCCTAACACATATAAAAGAGACTTGTTAATTTTAGGTAGTGTGTTTTTTACCTTATGTACTATATCTTCTATGTGTGTAAAAATTTTCTTCTTAATCAAATTCCACATAAGAGAAAGATAAAATGCTACATAAATAATTAAACATGACATATATTTGAAATGATTTAAAACATCATGTACATATGTGTTTATGCCATATTTGAATTCATTCCAAATGAAAAGAAAAAAGAATGCAAGAGAATCTATAAAAATCTACATCAATAAGTGATAAACTTCATCTATCATTATTATCATGATTTTATGAAATACAAATCATAAAATATAGGGATCTAAAATCTAAATGTGGGTCTTAGAAGTTTGGAAACATAAAAACCTAGGGTTAGGGTTTTTTGCACTATTCAACATAATTGGGGTTCACCAAATGATTTAACTTTTTATAACTTAGTGTATGTAAATCCTAGGTTATTAAAGGGTATGAATATAGTAAATCATGGAAGAAATATGTAATAAATACAACCATTGATTTGTACAAGAATTGACCTAATTGATTATTCTACAAATAGTAATCAGTCACATAAGTATGTACTTAGCTAGAGAATAACTAAGACAAATTATCTGGAGGCTAAAAATTGGCACATAATTTGATCAAGGTGTCATAAATAGGATATAGGTATCAAAATTCAACTTGGATAGTAACATGATTCCATAGATAGTAACACATTATGCTAGTGTCCTCTATTCTGTGTAAGTGTCCTTGTGCAAGGACTGATGTGAACTTATGGTAAAAACTATGTCTGAGTTTGATAGCTATATTAATTTATAGACAAAACCTACTTCATTGTCTATGACCTATTTTGGACAAAGTTTGTATGCAAACCCTAGATCTCCATGTTGTTAGGGTATTTGAAGAGCACAAGTAGTAAAAGTGTGCTGTTATCTAGGTAGGTTGGATGTCCTCAACACCCCATTTTTTAAAGATTTTCCTACATAAAAATATCTTGAGAGGGGATATGTAGTTATCCCAATTTAAGAACTGGTGTAATTACAAGTGATGGTAGTATGAATGTTAGATTGAGTGCTTTGAGTGAGGCTTAATACTAGAAGTCTATGCAATCTAAGCTTAGGATGATTATAGATGGATGTATGCATAAGTAGGGTATAATAGGGACAAATGAACTTAATTTTTCATAACTTAGTCAAGATTATTTATTTGTAATTGCATATTATTTCCATCAAGTGGATAAAGGGATAAAAGTGGTGCATATATATTGATCTGGTGCTTGTGTGAAGTGTAAAATAGGTCTAGGCTGACCCTAGGTGTCTTAGGAACTTAAAAAATATTTTTTGGGGTTGAAATTAGGAAAGGGACACTATTATGGTCCCTTAGTCACTCACATAAGGTTCTAGTGTCTAAAGAAGCTCACTAGTGTCTAGGTGAAAAACCTAGGGCACTAGGGGCCTATATGCCTAGGAGAAGGTCTAAGACTAATTTTGGGATATCTAAAGATGTTTAATACCCAAATTTTTTTTGGATAAGGATAAAATTAGTACCTAAGATAGGTCTAAGGCTAAGCTAGGGGTAGGGTGGTCTCAATTAACACTCATTGCACTCAATTGACATTTTATATGACTACACTTTACATGACATTGGGTGGTCATTATGTGACTCCTTTTATGTTTGAATATTTTTTTGTATGGATATTACTCTACATATTTATTGTGTGACTATGTTTGTGTATGAATCTTAATCTGTGTGACATTTCTTTTTCTCTTTATGAATCTTTACTCTATTTAGCACTGTGCATAATTATGTGTGTTTCTTTGCTTGTGTGTGTCATGGCCATGACATCACATGTGAATCTATAAATTTATATGATTTGTGTGGATACCACTAAGATTTTTTTTCAATATTATAATTATGTGATCAATATCACACATTTTTATTTTTGTGTGCAATTCCATGATACATATCATGCATCTTTTTCATAGTTATTATTGAATGCTTGTATGATTATTACTATGATTTGTCTTATTGCATGCCTTAATCCTATATTTATCTCAACATGACACTTGTATTATTTATGATACATGTTTCATATAACCTCAAATGATATAATGCTATTATGATAACATAATAATCATGTTATCACATGCTTTACATGCTTACATCTTTTCTATATAGCATGACTGCATGTAACTCTTTTTTTCTGATATTAATAATTTGTGAGCTACATAACTCACATCAAAATGGGGACATACACAATGGGATTGTCATAGAGACTAAATACTCCATGTATATATATTCATAATTTGGGCATATATTGGTTTATATTGGGCACACATTATTACAAATTATTTCAAATTGGAATATTTTATATAGATTATTATACGATTTACTCAGATTACACATGTTATCATATTGGGGGCATATGCAGGGCATACATTAGATATTATAAGATATTATGAGTGATAGTTAATATATTATATGATATTATTATGCATATTATATTACTTAAATTACATAGGTTATCCGATTTTGGGCATATACATGGCATATGCAAATAGTTTGTAAATATTATGATATTTCAACAAGAGTTATATGACTTAGATTGCATAAGTTTTTAGATCAAAGGAACATGTAAAAAATATGTGAGACATTATTAAAAATTATTTGCTTATATCCTATTCATTTGTACTCAAATACTTTGTGTTTACTCATATTTGTTAAAACCCATGGTGGGTTCCATTCAAAATATATATATATATATATATATATATATATATATATATATATATATAATGAGTAGTGTGGTTGAGGTTCTATGTGACTTAACTTCTACACACTTCTCTGTCTCCAATTAGGGTTGTGGGATATTTAAATCAACCCCTAATTTGAAAATTAAAATATCCATGGGGTATAATCACCTCCATTAACTCCAAAAAAAAACTCATTCATTGTAAACACTCAAATTACATCATTAAATGTTTGACAATGTTTAATATTGACATATTTACCTTAACCTATTTTACATTTTTTCCACTTAAAATCTCTATGAAATTCTTCAATATTCTACTTAATATCTTAAAATTATTGAAAACATTAGTAAAAAATCCCTATTTTATTTTTAGATTCATGTTAGCCAAGGTCTAACTATCTCCAATATTCTGGGATAAGACCACACTAGGTTGAACATGGCCATAGCTCAACCCTGTCCATCAGTGTAGTCTTATCTCCCATGCTCTAACAATTAATTTTTAAATTTTAAAACACTCCATGCCAGCCCTCACACACCTTTTTCAAAGTTAGTTAATGGAAACATTTGGAATATGCCACTATATAAGCACATCAAGGTCATTCAATACATCATCCAACAACCACTTGGAAATTCTACTGAACATTGAGCAAAAGGGAACTAATCTTTCTAATTCTAATTATGATTTATTCTAATATTCATAGGCCAAGTCTAAATCTATTTCATTACAAGTTAAGGGCATTCATTTTCAAACATTTAAGTCAATTTTCTAGTTGCATCCATATAGCAAAAATATCAAGATTCACATAATCACTTTTGGAGGGAGAAATATATCGACATGAGGCCCTTTTGGGCTATGTAAGCAACACTCAAATTATGTGGGATATATTGAGGATAACTTAGTTATTCCCCTTTCTTGATTCCCCCATTTTGCATTTGATGTTTATTTAGTTTGTGTGTAGGAAATAGGGTTTGCTATTACATGTACTTCTATGTGTCAAATCAACACCTACAAAGCAGTAGTCAACCATATCTAATAGGTGAAAGTACACAAAAAATTAAGTACATAGTGAATAGAAACACAATTATAGTCAAATAGAAAAGGCCATAGTGCATTGATGTCCACTCTAGTGCAACCTTGTCCTAGTACATCATAAATTTTTCCCGTATGTGATGCATTTCATAGGTCCTTCCAAGGCAATTTTGTGTCAGTGATCTACCTGTACATCCAACATAAGCCAGATCCAGGATAGGTTTATATATCTATTTAAAGTTACTATTTATGGTTCATTTTAGTTTCTAAATTTTACTATATCTTACATGTAGGTTTTGTATATTCTATAATCTAAATCAATATTTCATTCATTTAACATTTATTACATTTCATTATTAATCAAAATAACACATTAAACATTCACGTGTATAAAGGTGTACTCATTCATTATTATTTAAATTTTAAATATGTTCAATAGTTTACTTTAGACTTTTTTATCCTAAGTGGACAATGCTTTCTACATGTTTCATTGTAATTTTTGTAAGGAACAAGTGCAACACTTAGCCTACACCTGAACACACTTTTTCCTAACCATTCTCTTATTTATGGGTCCAACCTTCCCAAATTGCCATTATTGATACACATGAATTCCTTAGTCTCTACCTGAATAAATTATTATCTTACATAGACTATCTCATGATTTATCATCATTATTTCCTACTTTTTGGACACCTCTAACCATAATAAAATAAATTTGGTTATTGAATTCATTTTCCTTTGTTGAACTCATATGTGTAACATTTAAAAACTATTTCACCATATTAAAATTATTCCAATGGGTTGGAACATACATGTCATATGTTGGTTCATAGGGATTGTTTTCAAATAGTCAGCTATATAAAAATATCAAGACTAAGCTTATTCTTACCTAGAAAATATCTATATCACTAGAAAACATTTAGGCATTAAGAGGAACTACCCTAAAGCTTCCAAATATGAAATTACCCAAATGAGTAGTCCCTAAAATAAGTTTGCATACCATTTCAATGTTAAAATCATATGTTTTAAAGTGTTAAAATCCATACACAAGATTGCACAACATGCTAATATTAAACTTATTACACACACATAACTACATGTGGTTTGATCCCTCTTCCAAGTATTATAATGTAGGTAATACTTAGCCAGTCAATGCGAGGGGGGGTGGGTTTGGGTTAACTCAAACCATATTATCTAATCCCTTTTTACAATCCAAACAAGTGTCAAAGTGGAAGTTAGGGTTTTGAGGTAAGGTGAAGGAAAATAAATCTATTCATGCAGTTCAAAGAAATTTGAATACATTAGAGCCATTTTCAAACATAAGAACAATGATACCAACTATCACTAATATGCACATGTATCCTAGATGAATATGGAAAAGTGTAAATGAATTTAGCTACCATAGGCATCAAAGTAACACTAGACTTATCCCAATAGGTTTCACATTATATTTCCTAATCTAAGTCAACACATAGACTTTATAGAGCCTTTTTAACAATTGTACACTATCAAAAACTTATCTAGAGAATAAAAAAGACAAGTACTATATATTATAGGTAATTTCATTAAATAGTAAATTAAAATAAATTATTTATTATTTGATATTATAATCACATTTTCTTAATTTAGACATAGATTATACAATTTGATTAGATTCAATGTTTGTCTCGAAAATTAGTTAAAACAAATTATAATAGTGAAAGAGCATGTAGAATATACTAGTTTCTTGCATCTCATGCCGAAGGATAAGGGTTATGATATTTGTATTACATTCTATTGCTTTCTATATGACATGATTATTGATTTCCACTTTGTCTAAGAACATGGGTCTAATTGAGGCATGACCCTCATAACTACCCCCATTTTTTATGTTTTTTCAAGATCTCTTGGACTATATTAGGGTTTGTAAGAAATGATAAGTAATTCTATAATATTTACACTACAATTTGATAATCTAAGATAGGTTTTTTTATCAACATACATAGATGAAGGTGTTAGTAAAGCTTAAAAAAATATAACATCATCTAACCAATATCAAATACTATGATTGAAATCCAACCTTGGTCTATTGAGATCGAACTTATAATTTTTGTTAGAACCAAAATTGATCCATTTGATTTTGGCTCTTTTATGTGATTTCTCTAATCCCCTCTAAATTTTTTGGTTTGGTCAAAGACTACTTCCAAACCCATTTTCACTATGTTTCAACCTCAGATAGTGCATGGGTAAGTCATAATATAGTTATTTCTCTATGAACCCATCTTATCAAGTTTTACGCATTTAGGTCAATTCAATTAATTTATTTCAAATCTCTTTAGGGTGATATATTGTTGTATTTATTCAAATTTGAAATATAACCTCATTTTTTATGATTAGTATACTGTCATTGACCTAAAACCACTTTTCATCAAAACATTTTGGTGAACATATATTATCTTTAACAAAACCTTGACACATCCTAGGGTTAGTTTATGTTTATATTAATTTAGGGGTTAGGATATGATCTCTTCCTAGGGTTTCCATAAACCCTTCCCTTGATAACCTTTCTCGTTAGTTTTTCCTTGCTTTTAATCACTATTAAGTTGTTCTAGATCATGTTGGATTTCATAATCCCTAGCACTCCCTCTTATTATAGATCTTGTATATTATTGTGCTTGTTAATATTCCTTATGGGTGGTTGTAGTTTTTCCCTGATATGTTCATTTATAAAAATCCTTATAGGATAGGGTTATGTGTAATTATAATTTGTGTTTTAATACCCTTGTAATTGATATAGGTGTGTTAATCTAGAGATAGATCTTGTGTGGCTCATTATATGATGGTTTATTATGAGGTAGATATTATAAAAATTTGGATGGGTAAAGAACATAACTCCTTAGTTCCCCTTGTCCCTTCTCAACCTCAAGTTGGGGTTAACCTAAACACTTTTACTAATATTACTTAATCCCCAAACCTTAGATTACAATCCACCAAAGGATATAATATTATAGATAAACTTAAGATCATGTAATTCTCTCGCATGTCAAGCTTTTCCCATGTGAAATTCAGTTTATTCATCGCATTGAATAAATCCTTAGTATTTTCATTAAGATTATGGAGTTGAAGCAACTTGTGAGGATTATTATTATTTTTATAATTAATAGTGAGAATCCTTGGATATGAAAACTACCTTGACTTTATTACTCACACTCACAAGATAAATTTATCTTAATTCTTCGATGAACTAGTTTGTTAAATGTATTGTAGTTAATCAAATGGGTATATGTTTATTTATGAAAAATAAATACATAACTATTTGTTATAGACATATATAATTACAAGTTATTCAATCTGAGCATAAATATCACTAATAAGCATTTGATGTGTTTCTTATCTATCAGGATATATAATCATTTGTCTATATATATAATCAATAAAATAAATAAAAAAATTGGGTATAAAATGAGAAAAAAGGTTTTAAAAAAATATATATTAATGTTATTAAGGGTCAGGTCAGGATTAGACCCTAATAAAAATCCTTAGTTGTGCACCATGGGAGGGAAATAAATGTCATCTCCATGGGTGCTCAAAGGGGAGGGCATTACCCAACCTAGGCAGACATGGTTGTGCACTCAACTTGAACACACTAGGCCAACGAGTTGGGGTGGGATGCAACTCTTGACGCCTTATTATTTATTATAGACACAACCTTGTTGCACATTATTGAATATCATTAAATTTAAGGTAATAAATATAAGGTTTAATTAAAAGATACCTTTTAATATGGGGTCTACTAATTACTATTTGTATGCTTTATTATAATAAAATAATTAGTGTTGAATTATCCACCTATAAATAATATATAACATGGTCTTGTTAAACTTGATAATGAAATTGAATTGAACCCAAAGTTTAAATGACTCACAAATAAATTAATGTTAAGCTACTTGAATAGGTGATTGATTAATTCATGTGATTAATTGAATCAAATACTTTTTATTAATGTTGTAAATTACTATTAGTAGTTATGTTTTGTACCCCACTTCATAACTTTTGTCATTTCTTATTGGATAAATAAATAAAAAAATTAATTAATAAACTGAATTACCATCTTTTACCTAGTTTTTAGGACAAAAATTATGGGCATGATGTTTTAGTATCATAACACACGTTTAAAATTGGGAAATCTAGGTAAATCAACATATATGGTTCATTTATCTTCTGTAATAAACATAATTTATGTTGCATGTTTTCACTATGTACTTGATGGGATGGATATATTCATGTGACACTTATGTGTTGAGAATTATTGTAATTGATGTCAATGTTGATGTCACTAATTTCAAGGTGCATTTGGTGAATATGTATGGTGAATGGTCTATGAGACATGAGCTTGTGTGCTTGATGCGATAAGGAATCCATGTGATAAGAAGGCAACCCAATGTCTTTCTTTTGAGAGAAAATTTAGTCAAAATAATGATTCTTATGTTGGTTTTTGTCAAGGTTGTTACAGTGGTGTAAGAGTTATTTTTGATGAATGTTATTTTTTGTTAGCATCATTGAGGTAAGCATGTTTGAGTACTAGTCTTTGAATACAAGGTGTCTTGAAAAGCGTAGTCATAACAAGCATAGTCATATCATGAGCATGTGCATGGTAAAAATGAAGAGTATGTATAGAGGTATGACATTTTTGAGTATCATTTAAGGCATGTGAGAAAGGTATATAATCATCAAAGAGTGTTTCAATATCAATTTTCAAGCTTCAAGTGTTTAAGAAGCCTAGTCATGGCACTAGTCATAGCTTGTAAAGTCCTAGTGATAAGGTTTGAGCATGATGGCCTAGTGAGATGCATGCATAGAGGCACAAGAGGTTTTATAAGGGTGATTAATCATGCATATGAGTAATTAGATCACTTAGTATATTTTTAATATGAGCCTACAAGGGTAAGACCTTAAGTCCAAGTTTGCAACTAGACTAATTCAAGACCCTACCTAACCAAATGAGGTGTCATGAGGTGTTTTCAAGGTATATGAAGGATTTAAATTAGTGTTTTATAATTATATAGGCTGATTTATTTTTATAATTAGGTGTAGAGCACATGGAAAGAGGCATGAAGGTCAATTTCAAGGCCAAATATGATTTGTAGGTTAAGGTATAGAGAGTAAAGAGAGATGGTGGTCAAATGAGGTATGAGATTTATATTTAAAGATAATAATGAGGATATGATAATTTTTAGTGGTGTGATATATTATCCTAGGTGTTTTTATGAATTTATAGGTCATGGCTTGAAATATAAGGCATGAAAAGTGGTTTTGAAGTCTCTCATATGCACAAAATGAAGGATTTTCAACCTGAAAAGGATTTAAAGGTATTCATTGGCACATGAAAAATTTTCATGGGAACCTATTATATTAATGGAATATTGGGAATGGTATTAGATAAAATTTATAGGCATTGGTTTTTGGATTGAGGGGCTATGCTTTATGAACGATTGCTAACAATGGAAGATGGTTTAAACCCTTAAAGAACACTAATAGTGACCTAATATGAAATAAGTATTTTAAAGTAATAATGATGGATTGGTATGAATATTTTAGTGATTTAAGGTTGTATTAAACTCTAAAAAACACCTCAAATTATGATTGGTTTGTCAAGTGTGTCAGTAGACACTACAAGAAAGTGCTTGTTTCTTAGAGATTTACTATAGCAGTCAGAGTTCACAAATTCAAAGTTGATAAATAGATAAAGGAAAAAAATTTAAAATTTTATTTTATTTACATGATGGTTTATAGATATGTTATATCCTTTAGGTGTGATAAACTAGTTATCCAAGACAACCTGTTGCTAACAGGCCTAATGGTGCAAATAATGAGAAACCCATGTAGAAGTGAGAAGATGATTAGGGATGTGTTATCATGGAATAGGGATGAATCCAAGTGCATGGATAAATTTTTAAATAATTTTAATACATTTTAATGTTGTATATAATTTTTGGAGATCATTGTATATAGCAAAAATTTAATCACAAGTCGACTTGTCTAACTCAATGAGCTCTATGTACAATGAGGTCATGAGATTGGTCTACAAGACCAATATTTATATTTTACCATGTTATATTTATATTTTATAATGGTATAATTATTTAATAAGATAATTAAAATGAATAAGGAGTATATATAAGTGGTCATATAGGTGGTTTAATGTCATTATCACCATGACTATGCTTCAAGGCAAACTGACGATTCTGGGCAAGCAAGTTGCAGTGTTGAGTTTGAGACTCTATGCCTTGATTTGAAGCATATAATTTACATGGTGTTGATATTTTGTAATTTTATTTTATATACATGATTTTTGAAATATTATAAGTCAATTAAAGTGGTTGAAACATTGAAGCCAAAATGGATTGTCTAGTTCTGGTTTGACTGTGTGTAATAAGGTCAATAAATTGGTCTACAAGACCAATAATTACCATTAGAGATTACGATATTTTTATTTGAGGTTATTATAAGGATTTTTTAGGATAATTTTAATTAATTTTAAGTCCTTTATTATATTTTTTAGGTTTAAAAATTTCAAGTTTCCATGACTATGTTTTGAGATTAGTTGGCAATTCAAAGTGAGCATTTTGTAGAGAAGAGTTTGAGCTTGTATACCTTGAGTTGAAGTATATAATGTAGTTTTTGATGACCACAAGGTCACGAGGTTAATTTTATTTTTTTATATGGTTTTTTATCTAATTATTTTTTAATATTTAGTAGTTCAAGACAAACTTTTTGAGTTTGCACATGCCTAATTATGAATAGTATAAATGGTGTGCTTCAAGTAGTAGTTGGATATAAAATGTGTTATGGAGCCTATATGAGATTATTAGGTGTATATTTGAGTATAATATAATTTTTTAATTTTTTTAATTAATTTTTAAAGTTCTCAAATAATATCAAAAGGTAACATGTGCTAATGAAGGCCTAATTGAACTAGGTCTCCTTAAGGCCTAAAAGAGGTTTTGGTCCTATATGCTATGACCAACCTATTATAATATTTTATTCTTTTTTTGGCATGTAATAAGTCCTATTTAATTGAAAATATAAGTGGGGAAGTGTGTATGGATGACTAAGAGGTGTATGAGTAAGAGCCTAGTATAATAATAAGGCTTAATAGGCCTAATTGATGAGTTAGAGAATAAGTGAGTTGAATCAAAAGATATATCACTTTGAAGAGATAAATAAGGCATTTTAGACCATAAAAAGGGTGAAAATAAACTATCATGAATATATAACATGGGTACTACATATTAATATCAAGGTTAAATGACCTAATCTATTTTAAAGAGACCTAGTTGAGCGAAGGAGCCTAGAAGGTAGTTTGGGAGGGCTAAGAGTGTGACGAGATGAAGAAGTGGTCATCATAAATTGGTTGAGAAATAATTTTAATTAAATGTGATTAAATTAATTATGTTATTGAGTTAGTGTTGAGTCATCTAGGGGATTGGTGCCTGCTTGCAAGTGGGTGTTTGCTAAAGCTTAGTTGAGTTGGTGCTTAGCTAGTTGGGGTTGGTGCTCCATGTGAAGTATGTGCTTCAATAAATTTGATGTTTGTATTATATAAATGTTTTAAATTTATATATATCAGTGGATTTTATTTCTCCTTGTTTTTTTCCCACATATGTTATGTGTTTTTATGTTTCATGCTTTTATGGATAGGTGTTTATGTTTGTTAAATCTATATGCTTGTTTGAATGGTTTATGATTGCTGAAGTGAAATTGATAAGAAAGTTTTTGAAGAATGATTCAACCCACTATAATTAATTTTTATTACAAATTTTTGTATTATATTATGTCCTTTAAAGTAGGCTTTAATACTCTAAAGGAGATTCTAGAAGCAAGGATGGCTAGTTAGTAAACACAAGCTGGTTTCTTTACCATAAAGGCTCCGTTATTCAATGGGACTAATTATGCCTTTTGGAGAAATATAATGAGGACATATAATATGTAAATGGGCCATGAAATATTTAAAACATTTGTGTATAGATATACTCCACCTCCTACACCACCAATTGATGCAATAGGCAAGAAGGAAAGTGAGATAAATTTTAAGGTAATGAATGCCATTCTATGTGGCCTATCAGAGACAGAGTTTGTGAAGGTGATGCACTATGAGTCAACCAAGTTGACATGAGATAAATTAAAGACCATATATAAAGGAGACACCAAGGTGAATATGGCCAAGTTGTAGACCCATAGGAGGTAGTTTAAAAGTTTGAAGATGAAACCATTGCATCTTATCTATTGAAGGTTGATGAAGTTGTCAATGTCATTAGAGGATTGGGATAAGAAGTGAAAGAGTCTATAGTTTTTAAAAATGTATTGAGATCACTAAATCCTAAGTTTTATTCTAAGGTGTCTTCAATAGAAGAGAAGCAAGATTTGGACAAACTAGAAATGGATGGGATTCATGGCATTTTGACTGTCTATGAGATGATAAAAATTAAGGAAGGCCTCCCAAGAAGGAAAAACATTCAAAGCTAAGAAGAATTAAAATTACAAGAAGGTAAAGGATAAGGAATGATTACATGTTGATGATGATTAATTGATAGTCATGTTTGTAATGAAATTGAGGTTTGGCTTTAGTAAGTACAAGGGTAAGTTGCCCTTCAAATGTTTTAACTGTGGCAAGATTGGTCACTTTGCATCCAAGTGTCCTAATAAGGATAAGACTAAGCATGATGAATAATATGATGAACATCATGGATATGATAAAAATACTTACAAGCCTAACAAAAACAAGGAGTTTAGGAAGTATGAAGGTAATAAATGATCATTTAAGAATAAGAGAAGTTTCTACATTAAAGAAGATAACTCATTTGATGTGAGTGACACAAGTACATATAATAGTGATGATGGTAGTAATGAACCTAAACATGACAATAGTGAAACCTTATTCATGGCCATAGAATTAGACAATGAGGGTTGCTCAAATAGGAAAGGCCTTATGGTTGATATAGAATCATATGAAGAAGCAGTTGAAGTAAACCTTGAGATAGAATTGGTAAGTGCTCTAGAGGAGTTAAAGTTCCAAAAAAAGAATAATCATAAACTAAGATCATTAGTTAAGGACTATGAAGAGTAGATTGGTTTTTTTAAGGAGAGATTGAGTAACACTTCCAAGTATTACGATGAGATCATCAGTCAAATTAAATCAAAAATGGAGATAGTCACTACAAGCCTAAAGGCTAAAGAGGAAGAATGCACCATGAATGGAACTGAAGTGGAATCCTTGAAATATGATTTGGATAAATTATTTATCAAGGTGAATACCTTTATGAAGTTTGAAAAGAGCATTGAGGCTCTAGATGTCATCTTGAGTAGTCAAAATTTTGTGAGTGATAAGACATGTCTTTGTTTCAAAGAAAACCAAAAGGTTTCAACTCAAGTCAAGGAGAAAGCTATTAAAGACAAGAAGGTCAACATGAAAAGACCTATCAAATAACCTAATGTTATGAGTTATGCTAGTTAATTCAATGGTTACTATTTTGTATGTAGTTAGTTTGGTCATAAAGCAAGAGAGTATATAAGACCCTCCAACAATGAGTACTCATGGGATAATGGAAGGAGTCATAGTTCACATCAGTCAAGAGGAATGTATGAAGTTGTTTGCTATAGTTTTTGTAATGTGAGACACATTAAATGTTATACCCTAATATATGTAGAAGGTCATCAAGTCAAGAAAAGAGGTTTGAAGTCCCTATATTTTAAGAGAGAAGGCAAATGAATGTGTGAAAACCAAAGACAATAAAGGTTAGTCATGATCTATCTACAAGCTCAAATGGAATGTTTTTTATGATAAAGCATACTTTGAATGTGAAATCAAGTCATGAATGTTTGTTGTCATCTAATATTAATGATTAAATGGTTGATGAATAGGTTGAGCCTATAGTTCTACTCAAGCCTAAAATGATACTGAAGGATATTCAGTGTTGTGAGAGCATGGAGATCTTGGAATCTCCTAAACTTGTGTTGTTTTAGTGTTTTATAGAAAGAGGTGACTCCATTAGACTTCATGGAGATACTATTTAGCTATCAGAAGCATGATGGATGATTGGTTGGAGGGGGAGATATTTAGGTTGTTTATAAAATCCAAGTATAGTTGATGACAAGAATATGGTGGCCTAGCATATGATCAAAAATTTGTATCATATCAATCATGATAAGAACAAGGTGAGTGGTCTTGAGTTCTGAGTTCATTTGAAGGAGTTATGCATGAAGCATGTTTTTGTAATTTTGTATATTATATATGTTGAGCTCTAGTTGAAAGAAGGTGTGATTCCATATGGTAGTTTGTGGAAGACCCTTTGTCATTAATGTCAAAAGGGGAGAAAATTCAAGAAGGGAGATTGGCCAGATTGGGGTAGATGAGAGTGATCATATTGAAGAATGTTTTGCCATCAATGATAAAGGGGGAGTTTGTTGAGAATTATTGTCATTGATATCAAGGTGAATCTAGTGAAGATGAATGGTGAATGGTCTATGAGATATGAGCTTATGTGCTTGATGTGACAAGAAAACAACTTAATGTCTTTATATTGAGAGAGAAATTGAAGGCAACCTAATAATTATTATATTGGATGTTGGTTTTCAACATTATTGAATTTGTATAAGAGTGATGTCTAATGAATTTTATTTTTTATTAACATCATTAAGGTAAGAATGTTTGAGTAGTAGTCTTTCAGTACAAGGTGTCTTGACAAGCCTAGTCACAATAAACATAGTCATATCATGACCATGTGCATGGTGAGCATTAAGAGGTATGTACATAGGTATGAATTTTTTTGAGGATAATGTAAGGTATGTGACAAATGTGTAGAATCATCAAAGAGTTTTTCAAGATCAATTATCAACTTCAAGTGTTTAAGAAGCCTAGTCATGGCACTAGTCATAGCTTGTAAAGTCCTAGTGAGAAGGTTTGAGCATGATGGCCTAGTGATATGGATTTATAAAGGCATAATAGTCTATATAAGGGTGATTTATCATGTATATGATGCATTTGATCACTCAAGAGATTTTAAAAATGAGCTTACAGGGGTAAGACCTTAAGTCCAAGTCTATAACTAGATTAGTTCTAGACCCTGACTGACCTAATGAGGTGTCATGAGGTGTTGTCAAGGTCTATTAAGGATTTAAATTAGTGTTTGAGAATTATATAGGTCTATTTAGTTTTATAATGAGGTTGAGAGCACATGGAAAGAGGCATGAAGGTCAATTTCAAGGCCTAATATGATTTGTAAGTCAAGGTCTAGAGAGCAAAGAGAGAGATGGTGGCCAAATGAGATATGAGATTCAAATTTAAAAATATTAATGAGAATGTGAGAATTTTTAGTGGTGTTATATATTATCCAAGGTGTGTTGACCAATTGTTAGGTCATGGTTTGCAAGACAAGGCATGAAAAGTGGTTTTAAGGTCTCTCATGTGCCCATAATGAAGGGTTCTCAACTTGAGAAGGACTTTCAAGTGTTCATTGGAATTTGAAACCTATACATGGTAACCTATTATATTCATGATATATGGGTAAGGGTCTTATATAAAATTTATATGCATTAGTTTTTGGATTGAAAGGCTATGCTTTATGAATGATTGCTAATAGTGGAAGATGGTTTAAACCCTAAAAGAACCCTAATAGTGACCCAATATGAAGGAAGTTATTATAAAGTGATAATAATGGATTGGTATGGTTATTTTATTTATTTTAGGTTGTATTAAACTCTCCCAAGTACCTTGATATGTGATTTTTTTTTAGGTGTGTGAGTCGACCCTACAAGAAAGTGCTTATTTCTTGGAGATTTGCTGTAGTAGTTAGATTTAACCAAGTCAAAGTTGATAAATAGATGATGGATAAAGTTTTATAATTTTATTTGATTTAAATTATGGTTTATTGATAGTTTATATCCCTTAAGTGTGCTAAACTAGTCATCCAAGACAACCTATTGCTAACAGGCCTAATGGTGCAAACAGTGAGAAACCCAAATAAAAGTGAGAAGATGATTAGGTATGTGTTATCATAGATTAGGGATGAATAAAAGTGAATAGATAATTTTTAAAATAATTTTAATACATTTTAATGTTGGATATAAATTTTGGAGATCATTGTATATATCAAAACTGTGCTCACAAGTTGACTTGTCTAGCTTAGTGAGGTCTATGTATAATAAGGTCATGAGATTTGATTACAAGACCAAAATTTACATTTTAAAATGTTATCTTTATATTTTATAATGGTATAATAATCTCATAATATCATTAAAATTCATCATAATTTTTTTTAAGTGGTCATACAAGTGGTTGAAGGTCATTATCACCATGACTATGCTTCAAGGCAAATTGACAGTTCTGGGCAAGCAAGTTACGGTGTTGAGTTTGATACTATATGCCATTATTTTAAGAATATAATGTACATGGTGTTTATATTTTTTAATTTTATATCCTATCCATTATTTTTTAAATATTGGAAGTTAGTGAAAATGGTTGAAACATTGCAGCCAAAAAGGCTTGTCTAGTTTTGGTATGACCGTGTGTAATAAGGTTAAAATATTGGTCTACAAGACCAATAATTTCCATTATATATTATGATATTTTTATTGGATGTTGTTATTATTATTTTTTAGTATCATTTTCATGAATTTTAATTCCTTTATTATGTTATTTTATGTGTCATAATTTCAAGTTTCCATGACTATGTTTTGAGACTCATTGGCAGTTCATAGTGAGCATTTTGCAGAGAAGGGTTTGAGATTGTATACCTTGAGTTGAAGTATATAATGAATTTTTTTATGACAATTATGTCATGAGGTTTATTAATATGTGATTTTTTCCATTTTTTTAATCTAATTATTGTTTTATCTTTAGTAGTTCACGATAGACTTTCTGAGTATGCACATGCCTAATTGTGAACAATACAAATGTGTGATTCAAGTGGTAGTTAGATATAAAAAGTGTTATGGAGATTATATGAGATTATTATGGATATATTTGAGTGGAATATAAAAATTTTCTACCATTTTTTAATTTTTAAATTTCTCCAAGAAGATCAAAGGGTAACATGTGCTAATGAAGGCCTAAAAGAGGTTTTGGTCATATATGATATAACCGACCCATTTTAATGTTATATTAATGTTTATGGAATGAAATAAGGCATATTTAATTTAAAACATATGTTTTAAATTGTGTATTTCCTACCAATCGGTGTATTAGTAAAACCGTAGTATAAGAACAAGGCCTAATAGGCCTAATTGATGAGTTAGAGAATGAGTGAGTTAAAGTGGAAGAAATAACAATTTAAATAGATAAATAAGGTATTTTATAACATAATAATGGTGTTTATAAACTGTAGTTAAGATATAATAGGGTTAATGTGGATGACTATCAAGTTCAATTGACCTAATCTATTTTTAAGAGACCTAGTTGAGTGAAGGAGCCTAGAAGGTAGTTTGGGAGGGCTAAGAGTGTGAAGAACTAAAGAAGTGGTAGTCATTAGTTGTTTGAGAAATAATGTGTCTTGAAGGTGATAAAATAAATTAAGTGACTAAGTTGGTACTAAGTCATCTAGGGGGTTGATTCCTCCTTGCAAGTGGGTACTTGATAAAGCCTAACTGAGTTAGTGCTTAGCTATTTGGGGTTGGTGCTCCATGTGAAGTAGGTGATTCAATAAATTTGGTGTTTGTATTATAGGAATTTAGTAAATTTGTATATATCAGTGGGTTTTCTTCCCCTTGAGTTTTTCCCACATATGTGATGTGTTCTTGTGTTTCATGATTTTATGGACATGTGTTTATGCTTGTGAAATCTATATGCTTGTTTTAATGGTTCATGATTGCTTAAGTGAAATTGATAAGAAAGTTTTTGAAGATCGGTTCACCCCCTCTCATTAATTTTTATTCCAGCATTATGATACTTTTATGCACTAAAATACTATGTGTAAGGATACTCACTTTGATTTTCTTCATTTATAGCAGGTAAGATTCATGATTTAAGGAATGTAGATAATACGGGTATATTATTCATGGGGTACTTTTGATGAACTAAAATATTATTCATGGGGATTATAGTTATGATAGTATTCATTTGACAATAGTTTATCTTCATGAATGATCAATGACTTGAGGATATATAGAGAAACATGTATATTGTAGTGTGGGTCAATAGGATGACCACTTACCTCATGTATATTTATAATGTTCCTATTATGTTGTGTTGTTACATGCTTATATCCTTTATACCCATTATTTATGGATCATTGTGGACTAGTGTTACTTAATCCATTCACATAATTTCTAATCCTTTATGGCATCACATGTATGTATGCATGTGAAACCTCTTTTTTAACTCGTTGCATCATTATATATCTATATAAAACCTTTGGGACAAAACTCATCCTTATTAAAATAACAGTGTTGTTGTATGATCCTCATGTATGTGTTAAGGTGGGAAAAAATTAATTATTCTATGTGACTAGAATGAACTTATGCAAATGTGGACATAATTATGATGTACCTTGTATGTATAACACCATGTGAAACTATTGTTTAGTATAATTCTCAACATTATAATATAATTTTGTGTTGTGTGACCCTACATCATTTCTATATGAATTAAGTACTAATGCAAGTATGGAGTTTGAGGGAGATGTTGACCATGTTGGGGAATCCAAGAACAACACACCTGTTCTGATCCCACTTGTTAGGATCTTGCTCCTCAAAAAGAGCACACTATGATTACCAAATACAAGCAAATAAACATGCAGAATTATCCAAAAGTACAAGTAACTAGAATTCACAAATAGCACATAATATGAGAGACAATACACAATCTTGTATTAATACTCATCCAGATAGAAAATACAATAAAGAAGATGCCACTTCTTCTTCACACCTCTTAGAAGCTTCCCACACCTCAAGTGTTTAGTAATTTTCTTCAAGAGTTCACTCTCCTACCAAAAACGGTCCCAACACACAACTCACACATAGAATTGGTGTTCACCTCTCCAACCAGCCAGTATTAACCCTGCCAGTACACCAAGTACTCAAAAGTACTTCAAGTAGATCTCCCATGAACCTGCAACCTGCAATTCAATAGACCTTACTTACACATGTAGATCTCTTATGAGCTTGCAACAACCTGCAACTCAATGATCTTACAATGGAAGGATCTCCCTTGCCTTCCTTTTTAGCTCATAATTGCAATACATGCCAATGGGTCTATAAATAGATCCCAGACTTAAAAAATAACTTAGACTCTTAGTTTACTAATAATAGACACGCAACTCAAGACTCAAAATAGCCTTTACATGCAAATAATTAGTTCAACAAACTAACTATTCATGCAATGAACAGTTCTAGAACACACATGCGATCGACGTTGGTCCCTATCTGCCTGGTGCTGACCGACGTTGACCGACTCCCTACCAATGCTGGTTACCTTCTGCATTCATCATGACCAATGTTAGTTATACTGCCGATGCCAGTGTCTCTGGAACTTCAACAACCTCCTCCATGTCTGCATAGTTGAAGCTTTTAGCTCCACAACCTAACAATCTCCCACTTAGAGATAAATAGCTGCAACTATACCTGTAGCTGTACATCATCTAGTTTATTCCCTTGGCTCTGTATCCCTCTTCAAGATCACCCTTGAAGACCAACCACCACAAATCCTATGGTGCAACACCTGTCATCCAAATCACCTGCCACATCCACATCTACAAACCATGTAGAAAAGAACTTGAACCTGCATAGCATGTGCACCTGCTGCTGGTCCCTCTAAGAATCCACTGAACTGCCCTCCAATGTTTTTTTTTTGAATTGGCTCCAAACTTGTGACAACTCCCACTACTTGGGAAAACTTAGGTCTAGTACATACTTAACCTCATTATGTGAATCAAGACACTATTTTGTGAACTGTCCAACCATCAGCGTGATAGCCAGTCTCACACAATCATCCTGAAATAAATTCAACTTGTGACCTTCCATGTCCCTAGAACACACTCATGCCAAAGAATCTTGTTGCTCTTAGATTCCTCATGACATACTTCTAAACTAGCTTTACCTTTAGTTCAACAACTCCCTGTATATGTAACCTTGTAACAAGCACATCATACATTAATAGGATAATGTAGCTAATATTATCCAACCTGGTAAAGAGAAACACAATGATCAAACCTCCATTATCCTGCAGCTTACTCAAGACCATATACCCTGGCCTTCCATCTCACATGTCCATTTCCGCTCTTCTTTATCCTAAACATCCATTTGTCTCTCAGTGCTTCCTTCCAGCTAGCAACTCCACCCAAAACTCCCATTTGGTTCTTCTCCAAGGAATCACATCCTTCATCTATGCCAAGCTCCCACTGTTTTCTGGATCTACCTGCTCTGCTTCTTTAATAACTTCCTAGTTCTTTACCATCAGTGAGCAAAAAGTAGTGTAAAGAAGGGAAATGATGAATTTGAGGCTTAATTACCCTTTAAGTTCTCCATATGGGTGTTTGAGACTCCTTGACAACTTGCTATCTACCCAAAATCTGTCTCAGTGACCGATGCCAGAACCATCTTAGTTTGCACTTGACCGACATCGGTTCTATGTGACTACCTCATTGCCGATGTTGGTTCCCCTTGACCGACGCTGGTGTTTATCTGTCCCTGAGTCACCAATGTTAGGCTACACATAACTGACATCGATCCCTGTCTAGATGCTGACATCGATTTTCGAGCCGACATCGGTCTCTATGTTTTTCTTGTGAGAAATGACTTTTACCTGCGAGCTCCTTTTGGATCAAACCCTTATCCAAATCACCCTTACTCTACTCAAAATTCTTTAGCCCCTTTCATTGATCTCTGTCTGTCACCTTCTCCTTGAAAACCAAGGCTTTCTTACTCTTGTCACGAACATCAAATTCCTCAAGAAATGTCACTTTCTTCTTCTGCATACAAATCTGAAAGCATACCCTTTGACTCAAGAACATGCATTTCCTTCTTATTCATGTGACCAAGCCTATTAAGCCACATCTTTGAATCTACAGCTAAAGTAGATAACCCAGAAAGAGAATCAGTAATACAAGTAGATAGATAAAGCGTACCTACTTTCTTACCTCTTGCTACAATAAGTGCACCCTTGGTAACCTTCCAAGAGTCTGCTGTGAGAGTTACTATGCAACTCTCATCACCCAAACTTCTTACAAAAATCAAATTCCGCTCCAGAACTGGGACATGCATGACCTCCTTCAACACCCATGTGTTACCTATCTGCAATTTCAGCTTCACTTTCCCTATGCCAACCATTTGACAAGGCTTACCATCCCCTAAACAAATTTCTCCAAAGTCTCCCTGGACATACTCATGAAAAAATTCCCTGTTTGGGGATGCATTATAAGAGGCACCAAAATCTAAAACCCAAGATTCTACTTTATCTAAAGAACATACTAGAACATCTTGTGTAACATAATCCACAACATCTGATTCTTCTTCATGTCCTTCATGCTGATCTTCACCCAACCAACAATCTCTCTTTAAGTGCCCTTGCTTTCCACACTTCCAACAGGTTATTCTACCATACTTGGACTTAGATCTCCTACCTATCTTTAACCTTGATCTCCCATGCTCGATCTTCTCTCTTTGCCTTCCCCTACCTTCAACACTCAAAGCATTCCCTGATGATTCACTTGTGCTTTTCCTGTGAATCTCTTCATTCAAGATTACACTCACAACATCATCCACTTTTAAGATTTTTGAAGTAGACACACTATTGCTAACTGCCATTACCAAACTCTCCCAACTTTCAGTTAATGAGCATAAGATTAAGAGAGCCTTAATTTCATCATCAAAAACAATATTGACTGAATTTAACTAGTTTACCAAACGATGGAAATCACTAAGATGACTATGAACAGATCCACCTTCCAACATTTGCAAATTAAATAATTGCTTCATAAGAAATACCTTATTCGAAGCTGAGGGTTTTTCATATAAATTTGCCAAAGATTCCATCAACTCTACCATTGTCTTAGCATGTGATAAGTTGGAAATCACAAATGATGCAAGACTCAACCTTATAGATCCTAGAGCCTTCCGATCAAGAACCTCCCATTTTTCATCCTTCATATCCCAAGGCTTGCAATCAACCCCACCCAACGGTAAGTACAAATCTTTTTGATACAGATAATCTTCAATCTGCATCCTCCATAATTGATAGTTCTTGCCATTAAACTTCTTCATTCATAGCTTACTTTCTTCTACCATTGCTCTACTCCCACTCAAATAGAAACCCCTGTGAGTAACCTGTAATCAACACACACTAACCAAATCTGATACAACTTGTTAGTATCCCAACCAAAAGCTCTGATACCAGTTGTTGGGGAATCCAAGAACAACATACCTGTTTTGATCCCACTTGTTAGGATCTTGCTCCTCAGAAAGAGCACAATATGATTACCAAATACAAGCAATTAAACATGCATAATTATCCAAAAGTACAAGTAACTAGAATTCACAAATATCACAGAATATGAGAGAAAATACACAATCTTGTATTAATACTCATCCAAAAAGAAAATACAATAAAGAAGATGCCACTTCTTCTTCACACCTCTCAGAAGCTTCCCACACCTCAAGTGTTCAGTAATTTTCTTCAAGAATTCACTCTCCTACCAAAAATGGTCCCAACACACAACTCACACACAAAATTGGTGTTCACCTCTCCAACTAGTCAGTAATAACCTTGCCAGTACACCAAGTACTCAAAATTACTTCAAGTAGATCTCCCATGAACCTATAACCTACAATTCAATAGACCTTACTTACACATGTAGATCTCCTATGAGCTTGCAACAACCTGCAACTCAATGATCTTACAATGGAAGCATCTCCCTTGCCTTCCTTTTTAGCTCATAATTACAATACATGCCAATGGGTCTATAAATAGATCCCAGACTTAAATAATAACTTAGACTCTTATTTTAATAATAATAGACATGCAGCTCAAGACTTGAAATAGCCTTTACATGCAAACAATCAGTTCAACAAACTAACTGTTCATGCAATGAATAGTTCTGGAACACACAGGTGACCGACGTCAGTCCCTGTCTGCCTAGTGCTGACCAACATCGGCTGACTCCCTACTGATGTCGGTTGCCTTCTGCATTCATCATGACCGACGTTGGTTATACTACTGACTCTGATGTCTCTAGAACTTCAGCAACCTCCTCCATGTCTGCATAGTTGAATCTTTTAACTCTACAACCTAACATACCACTTGATCATACTGGTCTAAACTTGGTTAAAAGATAGGAATTAGAGCTTCATGTAGGCTGAAAATCCACTTTTACCCTTTGCATGTATTAGTACCCTAAATCTTTCATGTGAGTGCACCATGCGTTCTTCATGCAGAATGGTTAATTTATAAACAAGGTGCCCTTCCACTTACCCCTTATTGGTTGTTGAGAGGAAAAAAATTGTAATGAGCATTATATGTTAAGCCTCATGAAAATTTTTGGGAGGTATAAGGAGGATTTTTTTTTGATGATTTATATTCATTATCCCACGATGGGTACTTAAGCCACATAGTAAAAATAGTTTGAACATTTGTTGTGTTGGTATTTTGTAATTTATTTTATATTGATTAATGATTTAAACTATTTTTGAAAATGCCATTTTTAAGGCTAATTAACCAATTTTTCGATAGATATCGAGGGTTGGGGGGTCCTTTTCCCTTCCATTTAAAAATAGATAAAATTCAAAAAAACCATTTTTTAGTAATAACATGGAAAAACTATCAAAAAATAAGGTCACAAGGGAAACACACTATCTAAATATATTAATTAACCCAAAAACTTGGAGAATAAACACCACAAAAAGTTGAGAAACAAAAACTCCATCATAGAGAGGAGCATCACTTGTGAGTGGAAAGCACCCTTCTAACACTATGTGATAAAAGATCCTCCACTATCCATTATGTTCCCTTACCAATAGAATTCATGGCATCTAATTGGAGTATCTATACCTCCATATTTATTCCTTTTTGACTTTTATTTCAATAATTTAGTTTTATTAATAATGAAACTCTCTAAGAGATGGTGGGGATCTCCTTGGATCCAAAATCAGCTTCACTATCTTGGGGTGATGATGGTTCCTCCATATCTTACTCAAGATGAGTGAGGATGAAAAAAAGTAAGGCTTATATGTTATTATTCCAAGCTCATAAAACATGTTGGTACATTTAGAACCAACCTTGATTAAACCCTATTATCAACCTTCAACTAATTTTTTTCCATCCTTTCCACAAATCTACTCTTCACAACCACTAAATTTTTGAAGCATAAATTTTGGTGACTGTTAAGCACCCGAGAATTAGAAAACCCCAAGTTAGACATACGTACTAGAAAACCTTCAAGAGGTGGATTATATAGATCATGAGAAATAAAAATATTCTACACAAGGATAAAAGACCCAACACCCAAGTGTAGTTATGAAGAAGAAGCCACTACACTAGTTGTAGCCCTAGTTACTTTCTCTAGAGACTTTAAATGATGCAAAACATCAAGAGATAATTAGTGATCATGCTACTAAATGTCAAAATTTTGGAACTAATGCTAAAGATGAAAAGAACAAAACACTAGATATTGGTTAGAATGGAAATATGAAGACTTATGCCTTAATTGATTACATCAAAAGCAAAAAAAAGGCAAACCTTCATTGATAAATTGAGTCAAAACCCCTTGTGAGGAGACAATTTTGATTTTGTGAAAAATGGACTTAGAGATATGTATTACATGCAAACCTTAGTGAATCGATTCTAAAAACCAAAGGAGGATTCATCCATATTGATAAACTCTCCCACACTATGAAACACGTGTTTTAGTAATCCATGATTCCTCATTAACAATGGTAGATTATACATCCTAACCCAAATAAAATCCAAAGAAATATGAAAAGAGGAAATATCAAAGAAAGGAACCTAGGGACATAAAAAAGTACTCTATTTCTGAAAAACCAAGGTCAATGCTCCATCACAGAAGCATAATATTTATCTGAAGAAAACTAAATAAGTAAAAAACTTTTTCTAAGTAAAGAGATAGAGAGAGGGAGGGTCATAGTTTGACTAAACATATTTCACCCATAGGTAGAGATCCTCAATTAAAATATGAGTCCCCAAGCATTTGTAAATTAAATACTTCGAATAGATATCTTTCTCCTTAATAATGATGCAATCTTATTCTAGTTCTAACTTAGGGGTCAAATAAACAAAGGCGAATAGAACATCTTTCAGTAAAATGTGCAGTTCTAAGGGGTTAGATTGAGCCCTAACTCCGAGGATGGAAGAGGTAAGAGTAGTGCCTTATTCCCTAGGTGATGAACTATAGAGCTACCCATGAATAGAGAATGCATAATCAAATGTGGAAATGAAAGAAGAAAAGTTTGAATGATTTTTTCCCCATATAAATTATTACAATTATGGAAAGGATTAAAATTATTGGACCATTTTGTAAAAACTAAGGCATATTCTAAAGAAAAATCATCTGAAACCCTAGGACCAGCAGATGCCTCTCTCATGATCTTTGGCCACGACTTTTTCATAGACATACCCTTCTCAAAACCATCATACTCATCTTCACAATGGTGATCAAACATTTTATCTTTCCCCAACATTATGCTGGGGCTATTTGGCCTTGATTTATTTTAATCATTTTGTTGAGATGTTCTCATTTGGTTATAAATGTTGGTTTCTTGTATGTTTGTGATGTGAATATTTTTTCACCTTATGTGAGTATGGGGGAGAATATGATAACTTGAAAGACAAACTATAGGTTTGAGATGGGAAATTGTATGAACAAGTTCTTAATATCATCTTTCCTTCATTGGACATGGTGATGTTATATAGGATTTAGCTAAATTATTTTCTTTCCTATTTTACTTGGGAGGTTTATGGAAGATTTTTGATTGGGAGTTATTAATAAGATTATTGAAATGGAGGTTTAAAGATTATCATTTTCTGGGAGGTCTAAGGAGGAAATTAGTATGAAATCTAAAGTAATTGCTCTCCTATTTCAGCCTTATTAAAATTTTGTACTTAGATGGAACTCGACTTACACTGTGAACTCTTACCAAGGAATGGTGTTCAAATTTTATTAATATGATCATATAATATAACTACACTTTCTTATATAAACCCTTCATATCAAAAAATATTTGGGTAGCAATTAAATTATGATGAAATATGGATATTAGTATAACACTAGTGGAACTACATGATGTGATTGGTATTAATTACTTGACTTAAAAAATTTGGTAAACTATAAAAAATTTACTTCTTGGAGATGACCTATTTTGTTTCTAATAAAAATAATGGCCAATATTGAAATTTTATACATTATATTAAGAAAATCCTTGTTTTAGGCAATAAAAACATAAAATATGTATTAAACAAAATTGCATGTAAATATTTTCCTAAAAAACTTTAAGAAAATGCTAGCATATACATAGTCTAGTGAATTTTAGTATAACTTTGCATTATGTAATTTATGGAAAAAGGAGAAAAATCATTGTATATTTGTCATGTAAGGATAAAATAAGGAAAAAATTCACTTGAGAAGAGAATAAGTTGAAGCAACAAAAAATCCATATTGGGTTTATAAAAAGAAAGAAGATGCTAGCATGTAAAGACAAGCAAAAAAGTAATTATAAGCCATTTTTATCTTTATTTTTTTATTCCATGGCCTCTCAAACTTGGGAATGAGCATATGATCTATTTAAATGGATATCTCCTTATTATTTTGTTGTTCCATCTTCTCCTTACATGATATATTATTTTAGTTCATAAAGGTTTCCATCTTTTATTTATTTCTTGCAATCATTTATTATGTAAGTGATATGTTCTTTTAAAATCTTTATTGGATAAATTTATTTCCTATCAACAAATGGTGTGGCTGTTGATTGATTTGAGCCCATATCAAAGTGAATAAGTGCATGGCTGGTAGTGTAGCTGGGAGAAATAGCTTGTGTGGCATATTAACTTGGTAGAAGAAGTCATTTCAACCAAAGAATGACATATTAACTAGGATAGAGAGCATGCCAACTTGTCAAAAGGTATTTCAATAAGGAACAAGGTGTTTTATTCCATGTTCTATCAATTACTAGCTGAGATAGAGGATGTATTGATTATTTTTGATAGATTACAAAAGGCATTTAAATCATATTGATTTCATGGAGCTGCACCTCTTACCAATAGTATTTATTATCTTTTAACTATTGCAATGAATTTTATTACGTGGAACTATTAAGACATAATTTATGCTATTTATTAACAAATTTATGATTTTTATTACGGTAGACAACCTAGTTTGACTGTGTTCCAAAGCATTTTCATCTGATTGGAGGACTTTGGTGCTTTGTTTTATTGTGTGGAGCTAATATCTAGTGTGTGGCAACATTAATTATATTTTAAATGCTCAAAAATGTGTTGGATCTCTCCAAAGGTCTCATTATTAATTTGAAGGTGGTCAAACAAATATTTTTATCCGTTGTCCATATGACACCATGTAAAGTGCCAAGTATTAAGGTTATTTTTAGGTAGTTTCTAGGAAATTTAACAATATGTTTGTAGTATTTGGTTTTGATTTTGTAAACACAATTTTTTTTATATGTTGTTTCCTTTAATTTTTAATTTTGATGTAAATAATATGTTTACTCTTACTCAGATGATGAACTAGGATGTAGATTGAAATAGGTTCAAACAAAGCCAAAGTGGTTACAAATTTGTAAAATTATAAATGCATTTGATGGTTGTATATTAATTAGAAGTTAAGTTAGTGGGCATCTAGAAAATGGGGTCAATATTAGTTAGGATTTAGTATTAATCATGATGAGATGCATAATGATAGAAAAAAGTTATATCAAGTTAAGAAATTATGGCCTTATGACTAAGTGTCTCGAGATGAGACACTTGTATTCAGCTAAGAGAATCATTAGTGTATGCATAGTCTATAGAATTTAATATAATTTTGAATTATGTAATTTGTGGAATAAGGATAAAAATCATTGCATATGTGTCATGTAAAGACAAAATGAAGGAAAAATGTCACTTGAGAAGAGAAATAGTTAAATAATTCAAAAACCACCTTGGGTTTATAAAAACAAGGAAGATGCAAAGCATGAAAAGGCAATCATAGAATTAAGTATAAGCCATTTGTATCTCAAGTTTGTACTTCATAGCCTCTTGGCCACGGGAATGAACATATGATCTATTAAAATGGATATTTCCCTTTTAGTTTATTTTTCCATCTTTCTCCTTACATGATATATTGTTTTAGTTCATGAAGGTTTCCATCTTTTATTTATTTCCTATAATTATTCACTATGCAAGTAATATGTTCTTATAAACTCCTTGTTGGCTAGATTTATTTCCTATCAACATAAAATTAAGCTCGTTTGAAAAAAATTAAGTTAGTTAAAACATTAATTCATGCTACAATTAACCATGTGTCTTAAAATTCAATAAAAAGAATTGTTTGTTGTTATAAATGTGCTTGCTTTGAGTTGTACTAAGGTATTATAAATATAACTCAGTTTATAACATGGAAATCACCTTGAAACACCAAGTTATTTTCTACCACATAAAGGATGATACTTTTATAATAAGGGGATAATGTAATAACTCTCATTTTGAACTAATTTTCTCTCATAAATTTTGGTTTATAGGTTGCATTTGATAAACCCTTAATGTATGCTGGAATTCAAATTTAGTTCCCTCCTTGTGTGAATATTTAAAATTTTCCTTGGGGTGTTGAAAAAGATTGATAGATCAAGATTAAAGATAATCAATAAAGGGTAAAATAATTTAAATCATAAACTATAAAAGTTTATAAAAATAAGTGCATACACTTTTCAGGAAAGCTATGGGTTCTAGCTAATAGAGGCTAGCCCAGGGTTGGTGGATTACAGAAGTGGGTAGAGTGTGTGAATTTTTAGGTACATTACATGATGTTTTAAGAAACCCATGTGGAGATGTAATGAATTAATTTCATGTGTAATAAAGTGGGTTTACTTGTGAAAGTAAAACCAAATGGCATATGCAAGAAAAAAATGAAAATGTAAGAGAAGTATAGGGCATGTAAGAAGATTTAATGTAATTGTAAGAAAGGTACCTTCTAATTAATGAAGTAGACACTCAATAAATGAGTTTTAGTGTAAATTTTATAGGTTTTTTAAATTTATTTTCCAATCTTTGGATTTTTTGGGGATTGAATATAATTTTTAATGTTTTGGGTCTTAGTTGAAACTTGTTTGAAGAAGCTTGGAGAAAGGTTATTCAAATGATCTCAAGAAGTGCTTGGAGACTCAAGATAAGTTATTATTTCCTAATTTATTGATTGTTTTCCTTTCATGTTAAATTTTATTTGTTGATGAATATTGTATTAGTATAACAAAAATCATGTTTTTAGTATAATTTTAGTCTATGGTTGCATTGTTGACTAGTTAAAATGGATCTTAATATTTTTCTCTCTCCTTAAATTTCTAAAATGTGAAAAACTTGCTTAATAGAGATATAATTGTTGGAAGTTTTTTAAAGAATTTTTTTTAATATGTTGTGATCAAACTTAAATACAAATGTAGAATGCTAGAACAAGATACTTGATTCCATGTCAAAATTACCTCTCATTTTGTTTGATAACGATTCCTAAATATGGTCAGTTATTAAAATAGAGCTACTTATAACTTGATGATGAGGAAGTCACAAACTAATATTTGAATTAAGATTATGGAGTTGAAGCAACTTGTGAGGATTATTACCTTTATTCTAATCAATAGTGAGAATCCTTGGATGTGAAAACTACCTTAACTTTATTACCTACTCCTACATGATATATCATTGATACTTCCTCTATGAACTACTTTGTTAATGTATTGTAGTTAATAAAAAGGCATACATTTATTTATAAAAACATAAATATGTAATTATTTGTTTTCAACATATATAATTATAAGTTATTAAATTTGAGTGTAAGTCTCACTAATGGGCATTTGATATGTTTCTCATATATATATATATATATATAATATCGGATAAGAAATATGAGGGTCAAGTTAAGATTTGACCTTACCTAACCCATTGAATGCACACCATGGAATGGACAACATCATTCCCATTGGTTCTCAAAGGGGAGAGAATCACCCAACCCTAGGCCATCACTGCACACTTATCTTGAGTACATAATAGATCAATGAGATAGGGTGGGACATAACTTCCCCTCCTCTTACTAATTATTATATACATATCTATATTGTACCTTGCTGTCAACCATTAATTTTGTCCCTCAATATAATCTCTCTCTCTCTCTCAAAAAAATAAAAAAATAATAATAATAATAATAATAATAATAATAATAATAATAATAATAATAATAATAATAATAATAATAATAATAATAATAATAATAATAATAATAATAATAATCCAAACTCATTACATATCCACCTCTCATAGAAACCAGGGGATGAAAGACCTCCACCATTAAAAATACTTAAAAAAAGAAGGAAGGGTAAATAAACAACAAATACAAAAGAGAAAATGAAAAAAAATGAGGAAAAAATGATTAAAGATAAATCAAAGAGGATGAATAAGAATTGACTTAAGGTTTTAAAGCTAATGGTTATAACTTGATTGATCCAACATATAGGATCATTGCTCCACTTTATGAAGGGAGTTAATTTTTAACTTGGTTTTGATTTTTTTTATTTGAGATATAATGTCATGGTGACCCTCTTAGAAAAATAAAACCTCTATAGTCTTTTGTGCAAAAATAATATTTGAGTTTTTATAAATTTAATTATGTACTTTTGTATAAAGGAACATTGCTATTTTGTGAATAAATATTCAATAAGGACATATTTTAATAACTTAATTACACTCAGCTTAAGCCTGATTTGGCCACAAAAGTTATGATTTTCCTATAAAATATAATCTAGCTCAAAGGCAAAACCTAGAAAATTATTTTGACTTGAACAAAGCCCTTCTAATATAAACACAAAATTTGAGATTATAGTTTTTAATGCAAACCCTTATTATTTGGTGAATGGATTTCATGTATGTAAAACACTGTTCCTCATTAAATTCTAAATCAAAAACTTGTTTGGGACCAAATAAACACTCTTTTTTCATGTACAAAACTAGTAAATCATATATTTGAATCCATTTCTCTATATGAAAAGGAACTAACACACTAAACCAACTTTGTTGCACCTACATACAAAGAGGCCTCTATATAAATCATTTAAAAGCAAAAAATATAATATAAATACTCAAATATACAAGATTTCATCCATTTTAAAAATAATAGTTGTTACACAGTTCATCAATACTAAGAAATGTAACATTGAAAATCTACTCAATTCAAGGCTTACCTTTTAGGTATTCTCAAACCCAAATTTAAAAAATCTACATAGATACCAAAGTATTCAATCAAATACTAAAACTTTCCATAGATATTAATGAGTAATACCACATAAGAAAAAAATGAAAATACCATATACTTTTAATACTTGATGGTTTCTTATATATTTGTAATCAATCTATATCCCTTGATTTTCTTTCAAAGATAAGTGTGGGTACTCTTTTAGGTCCCAAAATATAAAAACTACATATTTGTAGGCACAAAAACAAAGTAAAACCATAAAAAATCTAATCAAAATTGACCTAAAATCTTTAAAAAGTTTTTAAATGTTTATTAAATATATAGATTGTTAGAATAGTGAAAAATAAGTTTACTAGCTTAGCAGGACATGACAACGTAACAGTGAATACCACATGGTTCTAACTAGATCTCTACTCCTACATTGTAAGTTTTTACTAGATTTGATTCATTTTCTCTTGCATTTATTATTTCATAAACATTGTTAAGGTGTTTATTTTTTTTAGGTCAAGATATTAATGCCACTGCCCATTCATGTAAAAAATTCACCATGTTTAGCTTTACATCTTGATGCACATGTTAATTCCATGTGAGCATTGATAAATGAGGAGTGGCATTCAATGAAGCCTATTAATGAATTTTAAGATTAAAGTATTTCATATTTATTAATGTGCATCATTTTACCACCATATATCATATTCATTGATACATATTTATCAAATAAAATCATATCCATGTGTCATAGAAAGCCCAATTTTTATCCCCATATGTTTCTCTTTTGTTCTGTTTAATATGTTTGATAGGACTTTATTATCTATTTTATTACACATTATTCTTGGGATTGTATTTGGATATTATTATTATGTTTGATTATCATGTTATGTATTTTTAACATAAAGTGGAGATGTATTTTAGGTTTAGATTATTTGGTTTATTTTTTTATACATGATCCCACTAATATAATGTATTGAGATGTGGTTCATGCTTCCATTGAGGTCACAATATTTTGATACATGGTTTTCACGATTTTGATTATCGGGATATAATGTTATATGTGTGTTAAAAACATTTTTTGGAAAGAGTTAGGGGGAGAATAACCTAATGAAAAAATGGTTAAGCTATTATAAAAGTAATCCAATTAAAAAATTTAGATTCACAATATTTTGATACACTTTTGAATTATGAAATTATACTCAAAACAATATTGTGAAAGTTTCAACAACAAGATGAAATACAACCTAGCTTATTAGATGATTTGTAGGTAGATCTAACAAGTGTAGGTGTACGATAAGATAATCTGATGTTTTTCCTTAATTTGTCAAATTCTAAAAAATAACTCTCTAACAACCTAGACCCTACCATCGACACTTCTATCTCATTTTAATGCTTTTGACTTGTATGAAATATAGGTCATTTTCTAGAGAAACTATATTCACCTATTAGGGTTCAGTTTCACCTTGTAATTTCTATGTTTGAATCTTGCACATAGGTTCTCGATATTAGTATTTATCTTAAAATTGTAGATTCTTTGATTAAGACATGACATTTTGTAAAATAAGGGTTAGTGGGATAAATTAAGGTTAATATAACTTCAAATAAACCTCTATTAGTGAACATTACCTACATATCTAATACTATGAAGATGGCCTTAGACTAATGTAGTTCTCCCCCTTATGTGGGCTTATGTGTGAACAATTGTGCAATATGTTGTATATGAGTGCATGTAGTGATCTAGCTTGTAAATTGAAAAATATTACTCATGGGTTACTCTTTGAATGTTTTAGACCTACAATAATTCAACTCCTATGACTGATTTAGAAATAGGGAATAATAAGGAAAATTTTCAAGCTTGAGAGGTGTTTTTTGTTTGGTATAAGATATATGTGTGCTTGATATGTACTTGATGATGATGAATGGTTTTTTATTTATATTTATATGAAACCTATTGAAAATATATCATGAGAGGGTTGATTAAGGTAAACAGGTTGACCCATGTTAAAATGTTTATAAATTTTACCATTTGTAAAGTTCAGACATGGGCATCAAATATGGGACACTAGTGTCAATGCTAGTGTCCTAATTTAGACAATAGTGTTTGGGAGGATAAAAAGTTGATTAATATTTGTAACTACCAAATAAGGATATTAATCTAGTTTTATGTAGATTATGGGCTATAAGTGATCTGGGTAATTATAATATTAGGGTTAGACTATAGAATAAGTATTTAGGCATAGTGAGATGGTGAATGTAATCTTTTTAGAAGTAGAAAGGTTATGAAGTAAAGGGTTGAGCCATGAATGATATTTGTCAAGTGTACAAAACTATTTTATCATATAAAATCATATTTTAGTATATACATTTGACCTCCTTTAATATAGTTATACATAAAGATGAAATTACTAGGTTTTAAGGAAATAAATGCATATATTGGTGTGTACAACACACCTTGATTTAAATTTAGCCCCAATTGAATTTTTTGTTTCTATGCTACTTAAAACCATGATCTTGTTATAATTTAATTATTAAATATAATTTTAAAATTGAATAATTGAAAAAGTTGAAATAAAATAGAGCAAGGAATGAGTACACCTGTGTTGATATAACATGTTGTTCCTTGGCAATTTACTTTGGAAATGATACTTCTTTAGTGAAGCATTCAAGAGAGTGGTTCACAACTAAAATTTGGATATGTGAAGATGATTATTAGAGGGTGATCATGCACCTAATCTGGTGCAAGTTTGAGTTATGCTAAGGCCATCGATATCACTAAATCTCAATCACACAAGTCAAGTGTATACATAATCTAGCCAATCTAGCCAATCTTGCCTAGGTTGAATAGTGTAACCATCTCGACCTAAAAAAGGGAAGTAATGCCAAGGCCATCAATGACATTGAGTCTCAATCACACCACTCAAGGGAACCAACTACTGTAGATAGATAAATCTCAATCGGTGTATCTTGGTAAAGTTAATGCATAAGCATTTATATAATATAAATATACATTTGTGATTTGGTGTATTTGCATTACATACGCACCTATAACATGTCTCAAGATGAAGTACCTATTATAATGTAACCTATGAAATATAAATTATGTATAATATTTATCAGAAATATAAATTTATTTATCCCAAATCTGTAAAATCAATTCCAAGTGCATAATATTTTAGTGTAAGTGTATATTTGAATAATGTAAATTGTATCAAATATTGCCAATTCTACCAACTATATGTGTGTGGAATCATGTATCTATGACATTCCCTGATTGATATTCCCCCCATTTGAGGTGAAGGGAATGTAATGTGATAATCACCTTATCTTAAAGAGATAAGATAACCATTCTAAATTTATATTAGTCATGTAATAATGAAGCATATATTGATATCATGTCTATGTAGATATATCAATGAAGCTCACACTATCTAAATAGAACAAGCCCTAAGATACATGATATGGATCATGAAAAAATCTATAAGTAACAAGCACAAGCTCAAAAAATAATTAAAGACACACAAAAAAGAACTCATTTTCATGCAAAAGGTGTCTAAGGAGATTAAAAACAAGGGGCATGTTAATATGCCACATATTCAAAGGAGAGGATATGTTCAAATGCCTACACACCAAAGAAACAAAACTCAAATCATTATGTCCAATAAACAAGGAACATGTTCAAATCTTCCACAATCTAGAAAAGATAGTAAAAAATAAGTACACTCAAGTAAGCCATGTGAAATATAAACAACATACATAAGCATATCATACTAGTCCCTGCATACATGTGATAGTAAAATGTCCTATAAAATAGCATGTCTATCACATTATGTAAGATGTAAGCATGAATATAGGCATGTGTAAGCATTAGTATATAAGTTCAACATGATAATGTAAAGTGATCATAAAATAATTTAACCTGTATTAATCATAATTGAAGAAGCATATGCCCCCAATGTAATGTGTCACATGGGTAGAGGAAAAACCCAACATATGGAGTCTCATATATCATGGATCTAATGTATGCCTCTATCACACTCAAGTACCTATGAAAAATATGTGTGTATATAAGATGATATGCTATCTATTAATATAAAGTAAACAACATACGAAAAAGCTAGTAAATATGTAAATACTAAGTATTTTTTATTTGTTTGAATGTTTATTTTATTTTATTATTATTATTTTTTGATTTTTTGTATTTGTTACAATATTTTCAAGAATGTAATGATTAGGTTTAATTAGATAAATCATCTTCATTGGGATCGAATCTATTGGAGTCATATAGGTACATAACATGTTTTTCCTCTTTGTCTATTGGTTGATCTATATCATCATCATGTGGTATTCAAATTAAGTATCCTTTATGAGAAAATTTAATGCCTTGTTGATTAAGATCAATTATCACATGAATCTATTATAACCATATTCTTCCAAATGTAAAGGGGTGTTGATATGAATGAAGCATGATCCAAACCTTTGAAAGGATAACTTTGGGTACACAAGCAATTGGTAATATGATGTATCCCAAAGAGTCTTTCCAATGTCCCTTATGGTGTAAGTCATTGATAATATACCCCATTTTTGACAACTTGATTATACTACAATGGCTGTCTAGTTATGTAGAGTCAATATGATTATGCTAAAATTAAGCTCCATGTATGAATATTGTAATTGTTAAATCATTTGGTCAAGGACATTTTTTACTTGATAAAGTTATAGTTGATGTTTGTTGAATTTCCTTTGTAGCAAGCATTTGTTGATTTTTTAGTATGCCAATAATAACCTTATGTTTTTACTTTTAGATTTTTTCTTATAATATAAGACATTTATCTATATTATGTCTTGTGATTCGATGATAGACACAAAATGATTTTAATTCTTTATGTAAAATACATGTTTTCACGTTAGGCTCACCAAATGTTGAAACCCTTTTTAGAAAGAGTTAGGGGGAGAATAGCCTCATCAAAAAATGGCTAAGCTATTCTAAAATGAAACCAATTTAAATATTTTATATTCACAATATTATGATACAATGTTGAATTATGAAGGCATATGATGTAGATGTTTCTGGTGGAAACTATGTGATAATTTTTGATTAAAAAATTATCACACAATTTCTACTAGAAACATATACATCATACTTCATGGATTATGGAAATATGATATCTCTTATGGAAGTATGTTAAATATTGAAATCACAATGCCAAATAAATATTCTAAAATTTACAACATGAAGAATAAATAATACTTAGATTATTGGATTATATGCAGGTAGATATAAGAAGTGTAGGTGTAAGACAAGATAGTTCGATGTCCCACCTTGATTGATCAAATTTTGAAAAATTCCCTTCTAAAAGTGTGCAAACTATTGTCAAAATTTAGACACTATTATCAATGCTTATGTCCCAATATCAAAGATTTTATCCTATATATAATACATGTATTTTTTTGGAGTAACTAACTTTACATGTTAGGGTTCACTATCACCTTACATATTCTCTATTCATATCACACACATATGTTCAACATATCATTATGTAGCAAATACCTAGGTCTTCTAATAACACATGCCACTTAATATGGGTTAGTGGGATCAAGTGAAGCTGATCTAAATTCAACTAACCCTCTATTAGTGAGCATATCTTACACAATAAATACTCTGAAGAGGAATTCAGACCGATGTAGTTCTCCCCTTTTGTGGGTTTGTGTGTGAACACTAATGCAATCTGATATATTTGAGTGCATGAGTGATCTAGCTTGTAACTTGAAAAATAATACTAATGGGTTACTATTTTATTAGTTCAAACATTTTATAAGATTGATACTATTATTAGTTTGGAAATAGGGAAGAATATGGTATTTTTTAAAGGTTGAAAGGTGTTTTTAATTGGTATAAGATAAACATGTGCCTGATTTGTATTTGATGATAGTTAATGGTATTTTACTTATATTTATACCACACATTTTGAAAATATCTCATGGGAAGGCTAATTAAGACCCATACATGTTGAAATATTTAGAAATTTAACCATTTTTAAGGTTCAGGCATTAGACTTGTGACACTAGCATTGATGCTAGTGTTCTAGTTTAGACAATAGTGTCTAGGAAGATAGAAAGTTGTTGAAGATTTGTAACTATCAGATTAGGATATTAATAATGTTTTATGTAGATTGTGTTCTACATGTGATTTGGGTAATCATAATATTATGGTCATACTATAAGATAATCATTTATACACAGTGAGATGGTGAACGTAAACCTTTTGGCAGCGAAAAGGTTCCAAACTAAAGGGTTGAGCCATGAGTGATATTTGTCAAGTGTATAAGACTAATTTATCATATAAAATCAAAATTTAGTATATAAAATGTGATGTATTTTCATATCACTTTAATTATATCATTTTGATTAAAAAAAATAGGATATATATATGATTGATTATATTGCTAACACGTTTCTTACAATATTGAGAATTAGATAGAGATTTATATATTTTTCATTGAGTGTGAATGTTAAAATATGTGTTGTTGTGTCAATACTTCTTATTTGACAATGCCCAAGTTGGGCTCATGTGTAAGAGTTGACGAATGTGGTCACCCCTTTATTTGTGTTTAAATGTTTATTTTATATTAAAAAATGAAATGCAATAAATGCTAAACTATTGAAAACTAATTTATATTGATAAAATATACAAAAAATAAATGTAAAATATAAAATTTGAAATGAGATATGAATAGTAACTTAAAATGAATAATGCAAACCTAGATTGGGTTTGATTTATACTAACTGTGTAGGAAAATATGTGATATAAAACTAGTTGAAAAGACTCATGAATTGTTTTACAACTAAAAATAGGATTCTATGATGTATTTGGATAAGTTTACACTAGGTGGATAGGGGTGCATTATGGCTTTGTCTATTGATTACATCCACATCTTGGTTGATTGTGCGATTAATTTTTGTACATGAGAACTTATGGTTGTTAGATAAGGTTGATTGATTGACTATGGGAGTTTATTTGATGTGTGAAATACATGTAATATCAAAAATTTACTTATTTCACATAACCCAAATAGGAGATCAAATAAAAAAGGGGAATCAAGTAAGGGAAATAGTCGAGATATCCTCATAAAACATCACATAATTTGAGTATTGCCTACATAGCCCAAAAGGGACTCAAATTGATGTAGTTCTCCCTTCTAGAGAGTGTGTGTAAATATTAATATTTTCTATATAAATAAAACTATATAGATTAACTTAGATGCTTGATAATGAATACCCTTGACTAGAAATACAATAAATTTAGACTTGGTCTATTACTGTTAGAATAAATTAGAATTGAAGTTGGAAAGATTATTGCCCTTTTACTCAATGTGCAATAAAATTTCCAAGTGATTTCTAAATGATGATTTGAGAGGCCTTGCCATGAGTATATAGAGGAATATTTCCATTAAGTGACCTTTCTTAAAGCACAAGAGAGTCCATAATAAAATTATTGAAATTGAAAGTTATCATTAAAGCATGGTGGACAAGGTTACACTAGTTGATAGGGGTGGCTTGTGGTCCTATTTTCCTCATGTGGTATTATCCTAAAATGACATAGACTATTGGGATTTGGATAATAAGACTCTGTTATCAAAATAGGGATGATTGAATGATATTTATAGTAAATTACAAGACATTAAGTGGAATAATGAAGACTAATAGATATTTCAAGTTAACAGAATAACAAATAGACCAAGTAAGATAAGGATTTCAAGGTTAAACATTATCAAGCACTTACTAATTAAATTACAGTGTCTACATTTCCCCCCATTTATTTTAGTGATGTAATGATGTGAAATTACTAAAGGAGATGTAAACCTAAGTGTGTATATAAACTTTATATTTTAGTGTTAAATTTAATCAAGCAAGATGCCTCAATGTAAAACATACAAAAATTCCATTGAAAGTAGTTACTATTCATATTTGAAAATTAAAAAGTTGAAACTTGATATTTGAAATTTTGAAAAGAGAAAGTAAAGAATACACCTAAAAGAGTATGGAATCTAATTGCCTTGTAGTTCAAAAATAGAGAAGTATATGTGCCCCCTTGTTGAGGAATTTAGAGAAATGTTGAAATTATGGTGAATTGAGAGTTATCAAGTCTCAGTTCAAAAATAATGAAAGCCCTTGAGTTAGAAAGATTGTATGCCCTAACTCTCATGGAGTAATCTTGTAGAATAATTGAAGGAGTTGAACCACCAAATGTGGCTCACTACTATGCAACCATACATGTTGAATATCACTAGACTCAAATGTGGTAGGAAAAGTGGGTGGAACCACCAAATTTTTCTTGATAAAGTGAAACCATAGATGTTGAGTGTCAGTAAACTCTAACATGTCCCAATTTTAAAATGAAATGAAGCACATCGATATAGATGGATCTAGATTCATTTTGAAACTTTGTACCTTTGAATTTTTTTAACATTAAAAAAGTGAAATTTGAGACTTTCTTTGTAGAAACATGAACATGAATGAACATCATACCCCATGTATCTATATTGAATGAATATTAAACTTGTAATTATTTGGAACTTGTAGCTAAAATTTATTTGCACATGTCGATACACATGCATCAAGTTTTTGTGAATTTGTACTGAAGTAACTGTAGGAATGAGTGCACATGCATGATAAATGCCCCCATAATTTTTTTGAACAATGGTGTAATTTTGAAAACTATATATTATCATAAATATGAATTTTGTTGCTCATGGGTACTTTAATAGTATGTACTTTAATTTTGTTGCAAGGCTATTGGGTTAAAAAGGAATCCTGACATCGAAAAACTATGTAATAGTATGTCTTTTATCACACACATATCTCATGAAAAACATTGTGTATTGAAAATTAAAATATACTATCTAGTTAATATGAAATAAATAACATATGAAAAGAACTAAACAAGTAATGTAAGCAAATGCTTGTAGATCTTATTTTTTGATTTTTTTAAATATTTTGATTTTTTTAAAGTTTTGCCATATATCATTTTTTTGGAATTTTTTGATATAGTTGATTATGTTTTTTTAGAAATATTTGAAATTGAAAAATGTATAAGTATAATAACAATGTAAATGCATGATTTTATTTATATTTTTGATAGTTTTTCCTTCAAGTGTGGTTAATTGGTAAGCTCTTGTACTTCAGTGATTATAAATGGATCCAACCAATTGGGTTTGAATTTTAATTTGTTTTCTTTGTTAGAATTTTTATTCCTTTTTATTTTATTTAAATACAAGATCATAAATTTGGAATTCACAATCACAAATTTTATTTCCATAAGATCTTTTGATACATGCTTGACAAACCTTTAACTTTTCAAGAGCTTGTATGAATTTGTTATCAAGCATTTCTAATTCATGTAGGCATTTGTTTTAATCAATATTTGATATATTTTATAATTTCCTTTAATGAGACCTATAAAGAGGGGTTTTTTAATCTCAAGAGGGAGCATCATTTTAGTTCCATAAAAAAGTGAGTAAGGTATAAATTTTGTTGGTGTGTTTACACTTGTGATGTATACCTAAAGAGCATAGATAATTTAATTATGCCAATCTATTCCATGTTTTGCAATGATCTTTCTTAAGATTTATTGATTGTTTTATTAGTCGATTCAACTTGACCATTTCTTTGGGGGTAGTAAGGAGTGGAGAAAGTCTAATGGATTTTGAAATTAACATAATTTTTTTGACTATTTGATTTTAATAGATGAACAATTATCTATTACAATTACAAAAGGTAAGCTAAATCATGGGATAATATGTGTTTGTAGAAAATTGAAAATATACTCCCTTATTGGGGATTGTTAAGGTATAGCTTCTCCCCATTTTAAAAAATATTCGATAGTTGTAATGATAAATTTGTGTTATTGTAACAATTCTAAATTTATTTTACCAATTAAATCAAAGCCCCAAAGAGAAAAATTCCATGGAAAGACAATAGGTTGTAGTGAATATGATGGGGAATGATTAAGATTGTTGTTCTTTTGACATTGGGAAACAAGTTCACATAGTCATGACATTCTTATTCCAATGTTGGCCAATAATATCCTTGAATTAAGAGTTTGTAAGACATGGTATTACCACTAAAATGGCCTCCACATTCACTATCATGAACTTCAAGTAGATTAGTTTGAGCTTTAGTATGATTTAGACATCATAATAATTGTCCTTCAAAAGAGTGTTTTAAGAGGGATCCAACAATGAGCACGTAACACATGGTTAAGCATTTTAATAATTTTTAATCCTCTTGCATATCATTTTTAGGAAATTTTAATTTGTAGAGATAATTATATATCAATATACCATTCCAGATTATCTACACTTCGAGTGACTATGAGAACTTCTAATGCATTTCTAATTTTATTATTAACTAAAAGATCATATAATTATTAGATAGTAAATATTTCAAGATCATCATTAATATCAATTAGGAATAAATATGCAACACTAGTCATGACATTATCATGTTGATTATCTTTGTGAGGAATGCTCTCAATGGAGAGATAATGTGTTATGAGATGTTGGACCATGCATTTATAGTGGATGAGCTTGTCTTCATTACTTTGATAAACACTGAGAACTTGATTAATGACAATATTTGAATCACCATATACATGTAATGATATAATGTGTATTTTTTGTGCTATTAACAAGATAAGTATTAGAGCTTCATATTTCACTATGTTATTTGTGCATGAAAATCCCAAATGAAAATCAAAAGGAATGTATTCACCTTAAGAAGTAACAAAGATAATTCCAGCCCCAACACTAGTAGTGCATTTAGATCCATCAAAATGCATGGTCTACATGTCATTTTTGACATTATAAGAAGTAATTCCATCTTAAATTTTGACAATAAAGGGTAATGGATCATGTAATGGGGCAATAGATAGTTGATATGTGATAACTTTCCCTTTAATAGACTTTTATGAGATAAAATGTAAATCAAACTTAGTAAGAAGCATTCGTATTTTTCTATACCACCTAATAAAGGAGATTTTGACATAAGATATGTGAGTGGATCAACCTTAGTGATGACATGAATCTCGTTATGAAGTATATAATTCATAATTTTTATATTAAAAAAATGAGGGATAAGCATAACTTTTCGATGGCAATATAGTTTTGTTCATAATAAAGAAGTGTGAGACTAATGTAGTAAATGACACATTATTTATGATTGGCATTATGTTGTGTGATCAAAGAAACCCAAAGTATGATTGATGGTAGATATGTATAATAAGAGGGCCTGATTCATAATGGGAGGCATTAACATAGGTAGGTTGAGAATATGTTCTTTAACTGCATCAATTTTTTCAAAATTCATCCCATTCAAATTTGGTAGCTTTATAAAGTAGCCTTATCGAATACTATGTTTTATCTACAAATTGGGCCACAAAACATATAATATATTTAATTCAACCTTATAAATGTCAAAGTTACTTTATATTAGTTGGTGGTGGCATATAGAGTATAAATTTGGATTTCTTGTGATAAACATTGATGCCTCTTTTAAAAATGATAAAACCTAATAATTTGCTTGAGGATACTCCAATTTTTTTTTGGATTTAATTATATGTTATATTGCCTCATTATTTCAAATAGTTATTGTAAATTTATAACATGGTCTTGTCAATGTTTTGATTTGGATAATAAATCATTAATGTAATTTTGAATTGTTTTATGTATATAATCATGAAAAATATGTGTCATAACTTGTTGATAAGTTGCTCATACATTTTTTAATCCAAAAGACATGACTATATAATACAATTTATCCCATGGTGTAATAAATGATATCTTTTCATAATCCTCATGATTAATCTTGATTTGGTTGTATTCAAAAAATCCATTCATGAATGATAAAATTTTATATCCTATAGTAGAATCCATAATCATATCTCTGCTGGGAAATGAAAAATCATCTTTAGAACAATCCTTGCTTAAATCAAGATAATCTATGAAACATCGAATACATCCATTAGGATTTATCATTGGCATGATATTAGAGATCCATTCAGGATAATCAATATCTTGAATAAAGTGAACATCCAAAAGTCTTTGGATTTCATCTTTGACTAACAAAACTAATTGTGGGTGTATTTTCCTTATTTTTTGTTTCACTGGTTTGACATCTATATATAATATAATATTATGCATTGCCATTATTGGGTCAATTATAGGCATTTCTTTGTATGCCCATGCAAATAATTATGGATAATGATGTAAAGTTTATTGAAGGGGTTTTCTTTGATCATCTATTAACATGCTTCCTAAGAGGACTGGTCAAGGGTATTTATTAGTTTCAAAATTAAATTCAACTATTACCTCATTAAGAAATGTTGATCACTATTGTATATATGTTTCTATAGGAATAGTTTTGGGGACATATAAAGGTGTTTGATCAACAGTATCATTGATTTTACTAAAATATGCATGTGCATTGGTTTCATGAATAAATAATTTCATGTGGTGAAAGGGAGGTAGATCCTTATAGGAAATTAAATATTCCAAAAGAGACTCATCATTTGAAGATAAATCCAATGTTGAAATTTCATGTGAAATTATGTTGTCAATGAGCTTAGGGTACACTAATGATAATTAAGAAACATGATTGACTTGATTATTTAGTTCAAAGTGCATATGTGTAACAAGTATAAATTTAGGAGATTACTTGGCTTGATTAAGTCCATGAGAGGTGGACTTATCTTTATAATTAATACTTGTTTTCCCCTCATTATCAAAAATAGTAATAGGATGGATAATGTAACACATGATTGCAATGGTTAGTTTTATAATTAGTATGAAATAAAAAATAATTAAAACATATCGCTAACACAATAACATATCCTCCAATTGATCAAGATGAAGAAGAAAACAAATAAATAAACAAGTAAACATAAATAGTCATACCTTTCCTTACTATATCCTTTCCAAAAAGAGTAATGGTGCTCAGAAGTAGTTGCAAAAGGCTTGTATAGTGCATGTGGGAAATATGACAATGTAACCCCTACTAACCTGATGATTTAATGAGGCATGATGAGGTTAGTTAAATGTTTATAAGGATATTTGAAAAAAACTTCATTGCATATTTAAAGCTTGTTGGAATGAGTAGAGGGCTCCTTAATTTATACATTTTCTAGATCAATGTGGACCATTGATCTAAGATGAAGATCACTAGTGGAGGATCAATCCTACAAGGAGAGGCAATAATTAAATGTTATGACATGGTGTGTGTAAATAATTATATGAATATATATTTATGAGGTTTTGGAGTGTGTAAGTGCATGCCATTGACATTTATTGCACTCTTCTCACCTTGCATTAAACTTCCATTATGAAGGACATCTTTGAATTTTGGAAAATGATTTTAAATTTCTAAGTGGGTAGAGTGATGTAAAAAATTAGGATTTATTTGATTTTTGGTAAATATGACATGTGAATCCCATGTAATTTCCTATAAGTTAATGATTAATTAGATAATCAAAGTCAATTATCTAATAAAGAGTGATTTAGTATGATGTGGCCTCTTTTTGTAATGTTCCCTTTTGATCAATCATTTAATTTAATTGAAATAGGGTGACATTATCAAAATAACCAATTGATCTATGATGTTTTCCATGAAATGGATGATATGATGTGATATATTGAATTAATTAGAGATATACCAATGTGTTTTGGATGCAAGACAATTGTGCATATGAATTTGGGACAATTGATAGATTCTTATTTAGTTTGTGCATTGTTGTGGAAAGTCATTCATATATAAATTTTGACACGTAAGTGATAAAAATGAAGGGTTTAAAATTTTCCCCTCTTTGAAAGGTCATTGCAAGACATTTGATGAATTAAAAATTTTTTGAAGAAAAAACTAAAATAAAATATGATCATGCCTAAATTGTTGTGGTTGAAAATTGAAATTCTCTCTTAGAAATGAGCTCACCAGGATGCCTTGAGTGAAATAATATTCCCCAGGATGCCCCATCAAGGGAGTGGAGGGAAAATAATTTTGACAAAATGGTTTTCAAAAATAAGGAAACATGATGTATCATAGTGGAAAATTTTATGAAATAAAGAGAATGGGAAAAAAGGATGAAAAATGTCAAAGGAGTCACAAATAGGCATCTTGGGAGAAAAAGGGATGAAACAAGGTTGAGATAGTCTTGTGTAATGCTGAAAACACTCTAAGTAGTGGTGAAATCACCAAGACTTTAAAATGAACTAATTTTAATGGAAGTGCCTATTTGATGGGAAGTTGGATTCTATTATTTGAGATGATTGGTCAGATGTGTTTATGATGAAAAAATGATTGTAGGATGTGTAGCTAATGGTTGGATTGAGGTGGCCATTTTGATGTAACAAGATAACACATTTAGCCATGATGATGAAAAAATTATCAAGGGGATGTTTTGAGTGTACTTTTAAATAACCTTTTGTAACTTGATTTTTTATTTTATACTAGACATGATGCATCATAATTATAAATAAATAATGATAAGATATGTGAAAATTGTGTAAGTACAAGATTAAATGTGAGCATATGATAACACAAATCATAATATAAAAGATCATGATGACATTGTGGATGCAAACACACTGAGCCAAGACTCAATCGATAATATTACACAAAAACAAGTAATCAAATAATCATTCACACAAAATTTACAACAAACCATAAAAATTCATCATTGTAGAAGAATGTGCAATAAAATTTTATGTAGTTGTGATATAAAGTCAAGATAAGTGTAAGATTAGGCGATGTTATAGACTCAAATAAGAAATATAAAAAAATTGGACGAAGGATGGTGTGATGGTGGCTAAGCTAAATCTAGATACCCCATGTAGATAAGAGCTACCTACATACTCGGTGTGGACTTTAGTTTGATATAGTTATCCAAAGATGGAAGGAATGAGAAGTGATGACATGAATTAGGATGATCATGATTAGATGAAAGATACCCTCCCTAGAAATGTGTGTAAATGCATGGGTGTAGAATGAAGGATTACTCACTTAATGATGTTTTAACCAAATAGAAAAAAGAGTGGAATAAAAATCTGGATATGATGCAAAGTAGACAAATATTTTTTGGCTTTATACTTATTTTTAATATTTTTATAAATTTTTTAATTATTAATATTTTGAGTAATTTTTTGATTTTTAGGATTTTTTAGGATTTTATGGATATGTATATATAAGAGTATTTTCTAGAAGAATATAAAAGGATAGCTATGAACACATGTATAATTAGAAAAAGAATAAATGCAAGGGAAAAACAAGAAATATGTACAAAGAGTGACTAGCAAAGGGAAAGCCAAATATAATAGTAAGGGAAGTGACAAAAAATGGGAAAGATTTAAGGATCAACTAGATGTAGGACGGGATAAAGGAATGCAGGGACTAAGAAAAAGTGACATAATGAGAAGGATATTTCTAAATAATACAAGATAGGGAAACATTCCATGAAATCATTTGATGTCATGTTGTAAGGAAGCTATCATATTCTAATTCTACCATAATCTATAGTACATGTAGATCACCATCAAGGTCAACATGGGAAAAGGAAAGTTAGGATATGATGTGGATCAACTCTTAGATGAAAAATGGATGGGAAAGGAAATAAAAGGATGTGGATGGATACCCCCAAGTAGGGATGCTCATAGACAATGCTCTACTAGATCAAGCATAGAATTGCTTAAGATGTATGATATTTATGGTATCATTTAGCTCTTACCCATATTATGTGGTCAATATGTATGCTCCAAAACCATATTTATATATAAAGACAAATGGACCCAACCAATTAGGCTCAAATTTGCCTTTTTTTTATAGTCCACACTAGTATTCTATTGATTTTATTTAATCACAAGATCACCAAATTTAAATTCTCTAGAAATGATACTCTTATCATAGCTGTGGTCTACCCAATTTTAATATGCTTTGAGATGGCTCAAGGTGGCTAGCCATTTTTCATCTAAGATTTTAAAATATTGTAATTGGGCTACTCTATATTCTTCATCATCAATAGGATCTTGTAATGAAATGCATAAGGAGGGTATCTCGATCTTGATAGGGAGGAGATCTAGAGCCAAAGATTAGGGAATGAGGTGTGTCACCTATAAGAGTATGGATATTGGTTTGGTAAGTCTATAAAGTAGGAAATAGTTACAAATACCAATCATGACTAACTTCATTGACAATATTTTTGAGGATTTTCACAATGGTTTTATTTGATGCCTCAATTTAACCATTACCTTGAGGGTAATAGAGAGCTAACCACCTGTGTTTAATATGAAATTGAGTACATAGGGCCTTAACATCCTTATTTTGAAAGGACTTACCATTATTTAAAATATTGGTGGATGGGATGCCATAATGGCAAATGATTTGATTTAGGATGAATTTGGAAATTTACTTGTTGGTTATATAAGTGATTGGAATGGCCTCAACCCACTTTATATAAATCACAGTAGCAATAAGGATGTGTTTATGGCCATCAAAGGATGTGGGGTTTATCTTTCCCATGAGATAAAGCCCCCATTCAGAAAATGGCAAAGGAGATGTGATTGGTTGAAGCACTTAAGATGGAGTGTGGATCAAGTCATCATGTTTCTAGTAGGCAACACATTTATTAATACGTGCACATGCATCAAAATACATGATTGACTATTAATACCTTGTATGAAATATTTTCTTAGTGAGGACCATTTTGTTAGTATGGGTACCATAAATCCCATTATGGATATCTTTGATTGCTAATTACACATCTCTTAAATTTAAATAATGAAATAACATATCATCATAACCTCTATGATAGAGTATGTCACCTAGTAGGGTATAATAGGAAGCATTATGGACAAGTGATTTTTCTTGGGTAAGAGATAAGTCAATGGGAAGGGTATGGTATCAAAGGTAAGTTTAGATGTTATGGTACCAAGGTAAACTAAGAATAATGATTTCATATTCCATTTTTGATTCTAAATGATTGTATGCAGGCATGCTGAGTTGTTTAATGAGGAATTGATATTATTGGATGTTATAATACATCTATAATAGTGACCCAATAGTATCCATGACATCAACTAATTTGTTATATTCTCATGGCACTTGTTTCAATTATATGTGCTTAAAATATTGCTTGAAACTATCTACCATATTCTTGTAAGGCATAACCTTATCATCTTTTATTTGGTACTGATCATTAACTTGATTTATGATAAGTTGGGAATCACCATATATTTACAACTATTGAATGTTTTATTGAATTAAAAGATAAAGTCATACAATGAGAGCCTCATATTCAATAATATTATTTGTGCATGAGAACCCAATGTGAAATACCTTAGGGATAATATCCCCCTATGGTTTGATAAAAAGGATACCTTCCTTTGATTCATGGGATGTGAAGGAACCAACAAATTAGAGATTCCATTTTTGTAATCCATCAAGGGTGAAAATGGACTTATTTGGAAGCCCAAAAACTAAAGATCATGTATTTGGTAATTGATCAACAATTACTTTCCCCTTTATAGCCTTATGATCAGTATACTTAATGTCAAATTTGTTTAAAAGGATAATCTATTTGGTCATATGATTTGTTGTTACTTTGGAGAGAAGACACTTGAGTGGATCAAATTTTGTAATGATGATGGTATTGTTGCTGAGAATGTAATGTCATAATTTATGGGATGTAAAAACCACTACTTAACATGCCTTTTCAATAGGTGAATAGTTATGTTTATAGGTGAACAATGTCCTACTCAAATAATACACTACCTATTCTTTTCCTTGATCATCATACTGGGCCAATAGTTCCCTCAAGGTATGTTAGGTTACTGATATGTAAAGCAACAATAGATTCTCTAATGTTGGAGGGGCCAATACTAGTGATTAACCAAATATGTTTTTAATTGATCAAACACCTCCTGACATTCCTTATTTCACTAAAATGTGGTCCCCCTTTTTAAGAGATGCATAAAGGGATGAAAAAGATCTACAAGCTATGAAATGAATCAATTAATGGCCTAAATTTTACCTTGAAAGATACACAATTGCTTAAAATTGGATAGAGGAGACATGTACACTATGGATTTGACTTTATCTAATTCCACTTCAATACCTTGCCTCAAAATAATAAAACCCAATAAATTTCTAGATGTAACACCAAAAGCATGCTTTTTTGGATTGAGGCATACTTTATATTCTTGAAGATTTTTAAATATACCACAAAACTATTAGATTACCTACATGAGTCTTAGATTTATCAAAAATGTCATCCACATAATCCATCATAATATCATGCATCATGTCATGGAAAATCACAATCATTACCCTATAATAGGTAGTACCAGTGTTATTTAGGTTGAAAGACATGACTTGATAAAAAATTCCACCATAGAATGGTGAAAATTGTCTTATGTTGATCCTTAGGTGTAATCTTAATTTGATTGTATTCAAAAAATACATCCATAAATAATAACATCTCATAACCTACTATGGATTCACAATCATATTAATGTTGGGTAATGAAAAATCATATTTGGAAAAAGATTTATTAATATACATAAAATATATACAAAGGTGAATGCCTTCAAGTTTCTTGTTGATTGGAAATTTTTTGGAAATCCACTATGAATAATCAATAAGCCTAATGAACCTGAATTCTAAGAGTTTTTGAGTTCCTTCTTGATCAAAATGGCAATACATGGGTACATCTTCCATAATTTTTACTTGAAAGTTTTGGCATTAGCATGACCATAAGATGATGGCATACCAAGAAAGGATATAATATAGTAACATCATAATAAGACCATGTAAAGATATCAATATATTATATGAGGATAACAATGAAAAGGTCGTGTTCTTCTGTAACGAGAGAGATGTCAAGCTTTATGATGTGTGGATCATCCTCAGTACCAAGGTTGACATCAATGGTGTCTTCCACAAACAACATGGAACCATCCTATAACAAAGTAGGTTATGAAGGGATTTGATTATCTTCATCTAATCATGGCCCAATTAGTTCATTGAGCTTACCCATATAAGAAGAATTAGAGTCATTCATGTCAAGCAATGACCAATTTTTTCCATGAATTTCTTGCTTATTATCGAGAAAGAGGAAAATAAGAAACTAAGTATGGGTATGGTTAAAAAACCTAATTGATAGTGCATGCATGAAAATCATAAGATTGTGAAGAGATCTTCTTTGGCTTGGGAGGATGTCCTACAAATAAGAAAGCACTAAATCAAAAAATTTTGTTAGACAAATCACTAGGTGGATTGCCTAAAGATAGCTATATCTTAAAAGTGAGAGCTTATTTAGGGGCTATCAATCAAACTAATTAATACTAATGCTAAAGTGTTGGAGTATGATTTAAAAAATTAGAAAGGGGTCCATGAATAGGAAGGAACATAAAAAATTAGGTTTAATTGGGTGTAGGTAGGTGAAAATTAGCTTGCTAATTTTTGGTACCATAGTGATCATAAGTAGTTGGGATGACCATTGGTTGTTAAGGTGACTGTCAGTAGTCAAGATGACCATCAACAGTTGAGTAGACCATCAACAATTGAGATAACCATTGATGGTTACTATGTCTAGATCTAGGTTGATAAATTGCTAATTGATGAGATCTAAAAGATAGATTCCAAGAGGTGGGTAAGGCCCAGGTTGGTTACAAAATGGAAATAAAGTAAATGATTACTATGATTCAAGTACTTATCCTATGAGAAGATGATTGGGTGGATGGTTGAGGTAGCTAATTTGTTTATGGAATCTAGCTTAATTTTGGTAGAGTAATGATACTTGAAGGCTTATTGGAGAGGTGGCAACAAATTGACTCTTTGATATGATGCATAAATCTCTTGATAATAATTATAGATTTGTAGATATTTTTGAATATTTACAAATCCATTTTCACCTCTTTTCTCCTCTCTCCTTATAGGTGAGGTGAGAGTTACAACAACATGTGAATTGGGCCTCCAAAAATTAACTCATCCATGTAATGGCTTACAACTAGAATTAGATGGGCTATTTTTAGAAAAATAAGGTGGGTAAGTTTTCATGCTTTTATTTGAGGAGGTGCACCTTGATCGTTGATAGTCAAGGTGACCATTGATGGTCAACTTAACTATTAGTAGTCAAATGCTGAGGGGTAAAAAGGGATAGAAGGAAAGGTTGAGATAGTTAAGTTAAATAGACTATGAGCTAGGTTTATTAGGGGTTAGAAGGTGATATTGGCCTTGAGGGGGTCCTATGGTAGTCCAGGGGGTATTTTGACATTCAAAATTGTGGTGGACAAATTTTTGATGTCTATATTTTATCCCTTTTTATTATGTGGCTTGGAATTAACAAGCTACAAAAAAAAATGGAGTGCTAATCAAAGGTTTGATTGCCTTGATTATGGGAGGAGGGGTTCCCCCTAAAATTGGGAGTTGATGAGGTGAAACCAAAATTGAGTTAGGGTTTGATAAGTTATATATGGTAAAGCATGAGGTGGTGATAAAAGACAATTGGGCATTTAAGATTCAAATGTACACACAAAATGTGACTAAGTATGATAGCCAAGATCACACATAGACTAAGGTTGCTAGTGTTGGTAAAAATAAGGTTAGTTTTAGAAGGACTGGTGATGGGGTAACTAGGCCATAGTGTTGGTAATAGTTGATCAAGTTACTCTATAAAGTATTCTAAATAGGGTTGGTGTTCTCATAGGTATTCAAGGTAAGAAGTGCTCCATTGAATAACACAAATGGTCTAGTTTTGCACAAAGTGGTGAAATTTCAAATGGTCAACATGGAAAAAATGGTTGATGTGATAAAAAAGACTAAACAGGGTCATCCTAAAAACATATGATAGTTTAGTTCAAAAATGGCCAACATCAAGGTAGACGTGGTCTAGTGGGTGGTTGGAGAAGGGTAATCTCCAAAATTATTCAAGTTTTAGTTTATGGGAGATTAGGTGATCTCCAAAGTTGGCATTTAGGTATAAATGCCTAAAATAAAAAAGTGTGGGACCTTGATTATCAATGGTCAAGGGTTTCCAAAGTTGATCGTCGATGGTTAAGAGAAACCCTAAAAAACCAAAATATAAAAAGTGAAAATGTTGTTTCATTTTTACTTTTAACAATTTGACTCTAATCTTTTTGTGCACTAGTGATTTTATACTTTGGCATTTATCTAGGAGATTATTTTGACTAGGTGTGTGGTTAAGGTGTCATTTGTCCATTGGTTGAGTGTGATTTAGCTAGGACCAGTCATGCAAGGCATATAAGGATGTAACTGAGCAATAGGACATGGGCTTCGACCTTGACAATGATCAAGGAATGAGGTAGTGGGTGTATTAAGATTGTAGATTAGTTGATTTTAGTTGTTATTGAAATTGAATTTGGGTATGTTAGTTATTGTTGTGGAAATTAGGTGTGATAGGTTTTCAAGGGGTTTTGACCTAGGTTTTTATTTTGGTAAATTAGGGAGATTTAACCAGTGAAATTTAAAATTGGGGAGGATTTAGGATGGGGTGTGTTTTAGGATAATATCATTCATGGATCAACCCTTTAGTTCATATCATTCATGATGAAGAAAAGAAAGGTGGGTAAGTTTGCATGTTTTTGGCTAAGGAGGAGCACCTTGACCATCAACGGTCAGCCTGACCATCAAAAGTCAAGTGCTGAGGGGTAAAAATGGATAGAAGGAAAGGTTGAGCTAGTTAAGTTAAATATACTATGGTCTAGGTTGATTAGGGGTCGAAAGGTGATATTGGCCTTGAAGGGGTCCTAAAGTAGTCTAGGGGGTATTTTGACATTCAGAATCATTGTGTACAAATTTCTAGTGTCACACCAATCATTGAATGTTTGTATAAAATCTTGAACCAATTATTAAAATGTGCATTTCTCCTTAAGATTGACATCTAAGTTGAATATGATGTGGGGAATTCTAAGATTTTGTGTTTCCTTATGGAGATTGGACTTACATGTCCATTATTGCCTTATAGATGTTTTCACCAATGAACACATCTTTATTTTTACTTTTTCTATTGTCCAATAATACCTTATAGAGATTTTCATGAGAGGACATTTATTTTATTTATTTTTATGACTAAAAAAATCCACTTGTTCTCCAAGGTAGGCAATAGCATCCAAATTGATCTCAAATCCCTATTTTTGGTCTCCAAATAGAAAACCATCTCTAATCCCCAAGAATTTTAAAATAGCCTCATTGTTTTAGAATTTATCCAATGGTATGTAATCATTTTCATTGTAGTCGATGAGTTCAGGGTAATGGAGCTCAAGGATAATGGTAAGGATGACATTGGTATTAAAGAGATTTGATTTAGCTAGCTCATTGTAGATACTATAATAGGATTTTGAATCAATTTTAGGATAATTGTCATTATAAATCATAGTTATATCACTTTCAAGATCTGAGGGGTCACCCCCATGGGGTTTGTATCCAACACCTCAAATTACTTGTTTACTTCAAGGAATGGGTTCAAGAATGCCTTGTTATTTTTACCCTAATCCTTTACATTTATAATCAAAATGCTCCATGATTTTCTAAGGGATATGGTTTTTATTTTGATAACATGAAGTAAATCCATTGCTATATAACCATGAATCCCTTGAATTACTAACCTATTCTTGATGTAAAGGACCATTCTTTAAAAAAGTGAAGGGACCTATTTGATAAGAATCAACCTTTTTATGCCAATCTATCCTGGGCCTACCATGGGACTTAGGTGACTTAGGGAGTTTGGTAATGTGTAAAGAACCATCAATAAGGTATTCTCCACAACTTTTGTCCTTACTAGTCAAATGAGATGATGTCTTAAGATGGGAATATTTGGACAAAAATACAAGGCTATCAGGATCAATATAATGAGAATTAGGAGATTTAAGAACCACACCATTATCCTTTTTAGGTACACATTCAATGCTAGGATAATAGTTGGTACCGTATTTTGCATCCAAGTTTTTGTAATATTGGTATGGTTGTATATCTCCTGGAATGGTGACTTCCATACTTGAATGTGAGAACTTGAGACACTATTGTAATGTGGATGGGATTACACACATATCATGGATTCCTAAGGGGTAGATTATATTGTATTTATAAATCAATGATATAGTAAAGGGTGTTATGGGTGACAAACCTAATAAGGATAGGTTAACTGATGATATCAGTTGATTCTCACTCTACATTATCATACCCTTTGATTGTGATAGTGTTAGGCAATAAATATGTAGGTGAATATCCAGATGTCTGACCAAATTGAGTGTAGAAATGCTTAACACTGGTCCATTATCAATGAACGCCCTCTTGACCTTATATGGGAAATGATTGCTTCAATGTAAAAGGGGATTATTGAGTAATGGACCAAATGGTGACATGTTGTTTTGGTTAAAAGTGATATGTTATCCTACAGATAAATGTATGATGAGTGCTTAGAATTGGGATGGATCAATATCATTTGTGACTTTGGATTGATGAATAAGCTTGTATAAGATCTCATTATAAACTTTAGATGTTTTCAAAGAGATCTAAAATAGATATCCACATGGTAGTTTATCCAATTTTTTAATGATGGGGTTTTTTATCCTTAGTTTTACTTGAATAAATACTAGTCATGTGACTAAAGGTAATGATGAAACCAATGGGCTAGCATGCCAACATATCATGTGAGTAGTGACCTTATATGCTCACTCAAAGCACATAACCAAGACCGGTTCCTCATGATTTTACCATGCAGTGGTGGATAGACTTATCTCTATCTATACTTAGGCACTTGGGTTAGTTATATTGTCATTGTTAATAGTAATCATTTTAAAGTCAACCATTTTTTTCATTACACAAATTTCATGGTATTCTCATAAATACCATAGAAATAGATTAACACATTAGAAATTTGTACATAAAATTAGCGATTCCATTCATTTTATTTGAAGAAGATTACAAATATATCTCAGTAGAATTTCATCAGTATTATCTCTCTATCCATCTACACATATCCCATTTCTAGGAAAATCTAGGGGGTATTTATAAATAATTCCACCCCTCTCAAGTTACATGATTAATAAAATATAGACAACTAGCCAATGCTTGTTAAAAAAAAAGAATTTGTGGTGAGCTATTAAAATAATATCCTTTTGACTTGGGCTTAACAACCCATATATACTCTCTCTCTGCTATATATTCATGTTCATGCTCCTAATATCTCATGAATTGGTGATAGATTCATGTTTGGTTAGTCTTTGAAGCTTATGGGAACTAATTCATAACCATCTTCACTTTTTACGCCCTTATCCAAGTCTTGCACTTTTGTCTAAGTTCTACGTATTTTGTTTTTCCTTGTTCTTTGTATACTTGTCTCCCATAAATTTCCCTTCCATGCCAAGGTCCTCCATACCTCTCTTCCATGCCTCTCTCTTTCATGCCTTTATCTTATGTGCCATGAATCCAAAACCCTTAGAATATATAAACAATTAATTTAGGGTTAAACATCAACCCCTTTACATTCATTTCATTTGAATAAGATTATAAAGATATCTCAATATCATTTCCTTAGTATTGTCTCTCTATCCATATACATATCTCCCATTTTTAAAAAATATAAGGTGTATTTATACATAATCCCACCCCTCTTAGGTTACATAATTAATACAATATAGATGACTTGCCAAAAACTATTTTAGAAAAATAAGTCATGGAGAGCCATTACAATAAGATACTTTTGACTCTGGCCTAACAATCCCTATATACTCTCTCTATGCTAGGTATTTGTGTTCATGATCCTACTCTCCCATGAACTAGTGCTAGATTTTTGCTTGGTTAGTCTCCAAAGATTTTACAAACTACTCCATAATTGTATCCACTTCTTGTGCCCTTGTCCAAGTCTTGAATTTTTTTTCAAGTTTTATATATTTTATTTCTCCTTGTTGATTGTATCCTTCCCTCCCACAACTCACTCTTCTATGCCAAGATCCTCCATGCCTCTCTTCCATGCATATCTATTCCACACCATGGATCCCATACCCTTATAATTTATAAATAAAAAATTTGTGGTCCAACATCACCCCTACTAAATTGATAGTCCATCCCAGACTATATTTCAATTTCCCTAGATAACAAAATCTCATATCATGCCTGCTACTCTTAGCATTTGATCTCCTCCCATTGGTTAAGGGAAGTTTAAAGATTGGAAGTAATTAATTCTAGTTCACCTTGTATTTAATTCATATCTTCAAGTTTCTCTAGAAAATCATCTACTTGAGTCATCAAAATTTTAGGATGAAAAGTGATAGCCTTGTGGGTGTCCTCGAGCGACTCAACTTATGCCAAAATTTTCCCTCAAATTATTGAAAAGTTAGCATTGAACTCTTGTCGATGGTCACTTATTTATTTTTAAATTTCCTCTATGTCTTGGAACACCTTTGTGCATTAGGTTTTATCCTTGATATTTAATTCATTCTCAACTAATCATTATCATTATTGAACCTTAGGTTGAACTCGTGCTTCCAAAATTTTATTCAACCATGCCAAGTTTATAGAAATCCCATCAATGATGGGAATAGTGTACCCAATTTGGTGAAAAGGTTATACATATGTTGATGGCCTTTGTAAAATTTCCCATAGCTCTCATTTGGGGATTCACCTAGTTTTTACATTTCTTGAGCAAAAGGTCCATGATTGTCTCCAATTTATCGACGACATCACCGATTATAGGAATACTATCAACAAGTGTTGAATCACTCTTAAAAATTATCTTACAAAGGCCTAATGTCCTCATTTGAGATGATTTAGCTACATCATGTTGTTTTTTGAGTTCCTTGAGTTTTTCTTCAAGCTTGCACCTCTTTTCATGTTCTTCTCTATACATCTGAATAACCTCCTAATGTTTGTAGTGAAGCTTTCCAAAATCATTGCTATAGAGGATATTTTGCCTAGAGACCTCTATGGACAATTTTATTAGGGCCACACCTACTTGAGCTATAGATAATTTAAGGGGATCCACCCATAACACATATAGAATATTTAATTTTGATCTTAAATTGGTGCTGACCTTTGGGAACTAAAAATGACCTTCATCATTATACATATCCATATTAAAAGATAACTCATGTCAAATTTGTTTGATGGATTAATTTTTAGGGAAGTAATCCCACATATATAATTACTCAACCAGTATATCTTGCTAGAATAGGGCATGAGTAGGAAGGTTATCATTACCCACATTTGTCAACTATTGTATCATTTCTACTTCTTTCATAAGTTCCTTTCCCTTTTTGGGGTTGTGTTCTAGATCTAGAATTTTGAGACTCTTTGGCCATTGTTCACTTGGATTACTGTTAAGTTCCTCTACACTTGGGGCTTCCCCTCTTCTTGTCTCTTCAAAAGGTTCTAAACTCTTAATGTCCATCTGTGGCTCCTCAGAATCATGTTATTCTTTGTTAGTCTTAGGAGTGGGTTCCTTTTCAGGATATGCTTCTAGAGACACTTCACCTAGTTCAATGATCACCACTTTGGGAACTGAAAGCTCTATCTCTAATTGGATAACTAGCTATAAAGTAGAGATGCCATCATTTATTTTTTATGTAGGTAACCCCCAGGGTCTTTTTGGTGATAAGGCTTACCTTTGTCATTTGGGGTAAACCCTAGGCTATTCCTCCTATGCCCTACTAGAACTAGTGGCCTCAAGTCTTGGCCTTTTGTCCCTTTTATGACCTTCTTTTCATGTGTGTTCATTTGAGGGAGGAGAGGTTATTTCTATACCTTTCAAATTATTGATGTTTTCTTCCATAGCCTAAGTATATAGTAAACCAAAAATATTTTTCCTTGCATGATTATCTTGAAAGGATTAACATCAATTTTACCTAATTTGTGCCACTCTGTGTATGCTTCCCTTCTTAGATAGACATATAGATTTCAAAGAGTATAAACCTTGATGCCAATCTTTTCAGCATCAATGTTAACTGTGCATGCTTTCATAATGAGATTAACAGAATACATGAAATATTTTATAGTGAAAGTATAGGGAAACTTTAGCTAGTTGACAAGTTATCAGTGCTCTCCATCCATATCCACATAAGAAAATAATTTTTATTAAAAAAAATCAATATGACTTCCCATATGCATAGGAAAATCCTTGGGTATACACAATGCATTCCCAAAAGCTTTCTTCATCCCCTCAAACCAACCCTTCATTTTCATCTTGTAAGAGGGTGTGATGGTGCTGAAACATGCAAATTATTTGAACCTTTTGGTATGGGAATTTTGGTTTGGTGGGTAGACCTACTTAAGTTATTTACCAAAATACTTCAAGAAACCAATCTCATAAAAAATAAGTAAAGTAAAAATTACACCTTAGAGAAACTTGTGGTTGTGTAGTCGATGTGCCTTCTCAACATATTCTTCAATTCTCTCGGTAAAATAATAGGAGTAATTATACATAGTACCATTGGCCATTTAGCTTGTGACATAGAGGTGGGCCATATCCACATCTTTCCATTAATCCATACCCCTATCTTATTTAAGGCCAAGTACACATCTATCTAAATGGTAGGATTTGAAAGACTTATAATATACATGGCATGTGCTTCCTTTTTTTATTTGAACATCAATGTTATTTAATCAATCGTGTCTTGATCATTAATATCCACATTGCCATCAAATCTTGAACATAGTAACCCTATTACTTTACTAATCCATTGAGGGGTAATCCAAATTCTACACCCTGTAAAGTAAATATCATTTTTATGGATGCATAAAATTAAAAAATGAACCACTTCCTGGGGTTTCCCAAAGTATAACAATTGGAAGAGTTGAATCACACCCAAATCCTATAACAAATTTTAAATTATGAGATCATAAGTGACCTCATTTTTATGTTTTGGCACTCAACTTGGTACTCTCACTATAAATCACCTTTGTTCCTAGATTGGCAATGATTGTAGTCAAGTACTTGGTAGGTGAAAACCTTAGATTACCAATTATCCATGTGTAGAATTTTATCACGGTATTATAGTCCTTCTATCAAAATTAGAGGTGGAGGTGGTGTCATGGTGGCCTTCTTCCCTATGTGCACCATCTCTGGTGCTTACCCAACATATGTCTCTTCTACTAGCTTTGTTAGATTATCACCTTACATGCTATGTACACCATAACCCTCTTCCTAGATGAAAACAAGACTACCTTCTTCTATGCCCTTGTGCTCCTCTACTTTGTAGATGAATGGTAATGGATCTCTTCTTTTTCTTTTTTTCTTTGGCTGCATCACCAATCGGGGTGACCAAAGGTTAACTTAAGGCTGACCGATTATCATAAATGAATACATTTTGTTTTCTTTTTTCAAACCCAAAATACTTTGGCCTTCCTGATTTAACCCCCTCTAATGGTAGATGTAGCATCTGAAACTGGTGACTTACTTTCATACACTCCTATAGTCACATTTCCACTCTTTTTAATTGAATTAACTTCACCTTAACCTTGATTCATTTTTTCTAATGAAAATTCTATGAATATGCCTTTTTTGTTGCTTGTTTAAGCTCTACAATTTTTATAAATTTCAATAGTAAAAATGAAAATTTTGTGAAGATGCCTTTTCTGCTACTTATTTATGCTTGTTTGAGTTATGCAATTGTTAAAAGTTTTCAATAGTAAAAATGAAAATGAGAGGCCTCTAGGTATTTTATAGATAGTAAAAATAGTTTTACATTAACTATCCCTCTATGTTTTCACCCATCATTTCAACAATTAATACTTCAAACAATATGCCATGATGCCCATTTAACATGCTTGCCATTTATGTCACTATTTTGTCAATAAATGAACATCCCATCCCTCCTTTGAAATTTGATGCACCTTACCATAATGCATGCCAGCTACAACAAAAAAATCAAATTTCTAATTTTATTTGTAGGAACTACCTTTTCATTTTTAACCCATAATAACAATGTTTCATTTTCCATCTTTATCCCACATTCCTAGGTCACGTGCCACCTCTTATGTGCCTTTTTCATGCACTACCTATTGTGTGCCTATATCACACACTACCTATTGATTTCTTCCTGTACTTACCACCTCTTTCACACCTTCTTATCTTGTAAGATTTCTTTAATCACACATGATTCATCCCAACCTTTTATTTAAGTTTTTTTTCTTAATTAATTTATACATCTTCAAACTTACCACACACTAAAATATGTGCATGGTACTCCATGGTATAACCTAGTGAGATTCATGTGCCAAGGTAATAGTGAGAAAGGATATAATTTTGAATAAAATACCAAATATGCTAAATTCAGCCTAACAAAAGGTGTACAACCAATGCAACACTTATTTTAAAATAAAACTAAATACTAAAATAAAATATTGGCATACACCTTATTTACTAATCTTAAAATTATTACAAAGAATGGTAGGGCTGGAGCTGATTACCATTAAAATGGGTTGGAAAGAATCTACCATCTAATATTTTTAACTTGTAAGTGCTTGTTGGGTGGATATCATGAATAATAAACAAACCATCCCTCTAGATCCATAGTTACTTGGATGGAATGCAAAATTTGAATCATAGACCAATACATGCATACCAGGATTTTTTTGTTTTTGTTTTGATACATTAGTCATGGTAGGCTTTTTATTTTTGCTTCTTAAACCATTGAATATAGTGTGTGAGAATGCATGTTTCATCCAAATTAACTAAAGAATCTAGTCAATCATATAGGTATTTTTATTCATCTAATATTCCAACACATGAAATACACAAGGAAGGCATAAGGAATTTCACTGGTAAAACTGCTTTAGTGTCAAAGATAATGTTTTAGGGATTACTTTTGTTTAACTTTTTATATGTAGTTTGGTAAGTTTATAAGACTGATAAAACATGATCATCCCAATCAATGTGACTAATATTTCAAATATTAGTCAATGTATTACAAAGGACCTTGTTAAAGGCTTCAGTTGTACCTTTGGCTTGAGGTGGTATGATGTGGTATTATAGTGTACAATTAAGAATTTAACTAAGAGGATGGACATTATTACATTAATAAAGTCAGTTTGATGATCAATAATTAGAATTAATGGGCATCAATATTATGTGATGATATGTTCCCATAGAAATATAGTAGTGATACCAACAATATAATCCCATGTGAGTGTTGTTTCAGCCTAGCTTGTGAGATAATTTGTGGCAACAATGATATAGTGTATGTTAGTCCATCTTGTAGTAAGTTGAATGGGGCCAAAAAAATCAATAGCCCATTTTAAAAATGATTCATGAGAAAGCACCAAATGAATGGGCATGACATCCCATCAGTTTGGTTTACCTACATGTTGAAAAATATCACATTAGTGTGCATAGGCCTTGGCATCCTTTAATAACATGGGCCACCATAACCCAACAAGTAGAACCTTCCTTATTGTCATGTTACTAGCATAATTTTCTCCTGAAACACCCTCTTAGACTTCTTGAAGGAATTTAGTGTGCTTATGCTACATTATGTACCTTCATAATACCTCATCATGTCTTAGTTTATACATGTCTCCTTTAATAAATTGAAAGGGGGAAACATAGATAGAATTGAAAGGGGGAAACATAGATAGTTGATTTTTCTCTTGGGTTTTAAAGTGGTTTAGCTCTACGCCTATTGTAAGAAAAGTAATAATTTCCAATAATTCTTTGATGATGTGAGTAAATTGAAAGAGTTGAACAATAAGTAAATCATCTTCTATTATATGCTCTGGTTTGCCAGATTGAAGCATGAGAGGTGGTTTGGGTCAAAATTATTTTTTCCTTATTTCATGACTATAGAGAACTAGAAATATTGAAAGAGGATAATCCACCAACAAAGGTGTTCATGCAACACTAGATTATTAACCAAATACTTGATCACTTCATGATCTATATAGAAGATAAATGGAGTGACCAACAAGTATTGGAAAAACTTTTGGAGTGCATAAACCATGGATAAGTCTTCATGGTCTATAATAGAGTAGTTTTGTTTGGCTAGTGTGAGTTTCTAGCTAGAAAAATAAATGGGATGATCAAGGTTCCCATCATTAGGTTGTGTAGGGATGGCACCCACTACTATGCCTAAAGCATTGAGATGAACATGAAATCATTGGGTCTAGTTTGGGAATTGAAGAATGGGCACAACCATCAATTTTTCCTCTAGAGCCTTAAATGCTTGCTGGCATTTAGCGATCCATAGGAATAGGCCATTATATTTGAGTAATTCTTACATCAAGGCTTTTATGTTAGCACAACCCTGAATGAACATATGGTAGTACCCAGTGTGACCTAAGAAGGCACAAACCTCACATTGAGTGGTTGGAGCTAGGAATTAGATAATGACAACAATATTGGCCAGATCCACTAGTAATCCATCCTAAAAAATGATGTTTCCCAAAAGGATTCCAAATGACATGGTAATGATACACATTTTAAGATTCAATGAAATCTAAAGTTGATAGAAGCATTCAAGCATGAGGCACAAATTATCATAATGGTCGTATACTAAACCGTACACAAACCAATCATCTAGGTACACCTAAAATAAATTATGTATGAAATCCATGAAGGCTTATAATATAATGCATGAGAGAACTGCTAGTGCATTATTTAGGCTAAAAGATATAAAATTATACACAAAAAAACCCCATTCATTTACAAAGGTTTTTTTTTTAATAAATTTTTCCTCAATAATTTGGACTTGGTAATATTCAAAAAATCCATCAGTGAAAGTGTAGTTCTCTAGTAACACCTTTCAAAATTTCTTCTGTGATTGGTGTTGGGAAAGGGTCAATGACACATAGAACATTAAGTTCTTTGTAGTCCACATAAATGTAAATTTGACCATATTTATTGATGCTGATCACCATAGGACTAACCCACTCAGATTTATCTATGGGAGAAATAACTCCAATGTGTAACACACTATCAATTTATTATTTAACTCTTGCATGTAGATTAAGGTTGATAGTGTTGGCTCAAAAATTTGTCAAGGGGACAAATTGGTGATTTTGTGTCAATAGTGTGGGAACTAAATCCTTACATTGGTTAGAAACATAGGGATAACTTCCTTATCGTATTAGGAAGCAAGGAAAAATTAGGGTAAAATCTATTCATAGTTATTTACATCAAAAATGTTTTCTATTGGGGGTTTTGTACTTCTAATAAAAAATCACAGAAATGATATATAAAGGAAATGGATGAATGAAGGGAATGATGGGAAATATATAAATGAAAGGAATCAAAGGAGAATGGGATTATTCTAACTAGTTAAACATAAAAGTTGCTAAAATAATCCTAGGGAAGATGAAAGATGACTCTAAATGACTAAGCATAAATAATCACTAGAATATCCCAATAAGGAGAAACATTATGCTCCTAGAAATCTCTTCTCATTCAATGGGTGGTAAACACATAATTACACCCTTAGGAGTGAAAAAGATACATTGAGATCATTATTTAATATTGATATCAATCCAAAGATAACCACCCCATATTTACCCATAAAAGACAATTAAAATATTGTTTAAACCCCACTGAGATTTTACATTTATGAAAATAATAGACAAAGATTAAAAAATAAATTCTACTATGAAATTTACACATTGACTAGTTGATAAAAATTATGAAAAAGTTTCAAAAGTAAAGGTTTGAATACAAATGTATCATACACACAACTATAATATGTGAAGAGAATCTAAACACATAATTTTCAAATGTCCTTTGTATTGATTTTTGTTGAGATGTAATACAATCTCACCTTCCAAAAATATGTCTTAGAATTATATTTTTCAAAAGTCACCAAATAATGAGCCTAACACTCAAATTTATAATGTGGGAAGGTGGTTATGGTGAATAACCACCTTTTTTGCATTTTAGATGGTGTAAAAGCAAATTTACAAAAATCATGACTTAAGTGATGTGAAAGTGCATTTGTGAAATTTAACTACATGCAAAAGTAAAATTACAAAATTGCACCACTTGAATGGTATAAAAATGCTTTGGTGGTTTTACACCACTTAAAATGTACAAATAAAAATTACACAATTTGAGACTTACAAAGTTGACACAGTGCATCTGTACAAATGATATTTATGAGTTTGCACTTACAAAATTTACAACTAGAAATTACAAAACAAGATTTAACATTTAGATGAAATACTAGAATCTTTTGACAGAGCTTGTTCATCTTTACTTTTTCTAAGGATGTTTTCAACTTTCTCTAAGAACTGATTCTTTCCTTCTATTGTGCCCATTTGATTCACTACAAATTGTTTAAAAAAATGTTTTAATGAAAGTTTGCATTCATCTGATTAGCTTTTGACCTTTAATTGACATTCAAAATGTCTAATAATTCCAATTTTACTTTCTCATCAATCCATAACCTTAGCTCATCAAAGAACACATTCCCAAACTTTAAATCATAATGAATTATCCTCTATGTTCTTTTGTTTAGATAGAAAAGGTCAGAGAATATCTAAACTATTATACTATATGACTCCTACTCAAGTAGAAGGTATATAATTACATCAAGATCTTTACCACTGTAGTATTCTAATATAGTACATAAGGTAGTGTGATCAATATTAAAACTATCTTAGAGACATATAATGTGAGGAGGAATTAAATTTCTATGAGGATTGTATTCTTGAATTTCATGCTGAATATAACTCTATTTTTTTATTTGATTCATTGTGCATTCAATCCATGAAGTTTACACATGACATATCTGTACTCCACCAAGTAACGTTGTAACACCACTTGTAATCACATCATTTACTAATTATATATAGATGAAATGAACATGACAATCTCTTGATCCAATAGTGATTATTAATCCCTCAAAATCAATGAATTCTGTAGCAACACCAACAATCATTCCTTTGAACATGACATCCATAACATCAAGATTTCCTACCTTTCTAATTCTTATAGTATTATCCCCTGTAATGCCAATATCTACTTTATAAATCAATGTATAATATATGATTATTAGATTTGTAATTACAATATCCAGATAAAAAGTAGATGAATATATAGGGGCCTAATCCATGCCATCTTGTATTACTTTCCCATTACCAAATATACACTTATCTCCATAGACTGTGAAATCACTCTCAATTTCACCTATGCAAATTCATTCCATTGCTTCTTCAAAATAACCTAATGATTTTCACCATCCCGCTTAATCACTTTTTTCAATTTTAACTTCCCCTATTCAATCACTTCATAACATAGTTGTATAGATGTTTATTGCATGAAAATGAACACTAAAGAAATTTTACAAATTGTTTATTTTCAATTTTAAAATCCCCCTCCTCTTTCTACCTTGGGTAAAATAACAAAAAATGACCAATTACTTTTAAAAAATTCTCCAAGCTCACATAAAATTAAACAATTCTTTTTCAATTTTATGTCAAAAATAAATAAAAATATGACTTTTGCCTTTTTTGATTTTCAAACCCTAAACTTGTTTGGGTCATACAACCTCTCCTCAAATGGACCAAAATAAATAGAAACAACTATGTGATTGCCTTTTTGATTTTAAAACACCCTTATATAGGTCATACAGCCGCATGACCTACTAGATTGAAAAATAATACAAAGTAAAATCTATGCTCATTTTTTTTAAAAATTCTCTCTTGCACTCCTACGTGGCCATATGACCTCCTTATGTAAGTAAAAGAAGTATTTTTTTCAAAGTCTACTCTTTTTTTATATTTACATTATCCTCTTGGGCCATACGATGCTATAAAGTCTCAGTGGTAACTAAAAACAAATTTAAAATTGTTCGTTTTACTGTTCATTTCCTCCTTGGCATCATCATACAATAGTACAACCTCCTATGTAGGCATAAATAAAATTTATTTTATAGATCTAGTTTTTTATTCACCTCTTCCCACTTGTTATGGAACTATAAAATTCACTTCTAGCAAGAAAAAAAGAAATTAATTTATTCCTCCTTTCAAATCTACAAGTTCCCCTATTATGTCATATTGCCATATGACCTCTTCTTGATAGAAAAAAAATAAATTTTGATCTTAACATTTATTTTTAGACTTTTCTTCACCTTTCTTTTTTATACAATTTCTATTGCTCTTGAAAACAACACAGAGAATGGTCTTTGCTTGGTGTTGAATGAAAAGTTACAAAATTGTTTGGAACTTGTGCATATTTGAGCTATGTGTAATGAATTATAAAGCTTTAGGAGAGAATAAGTTTTATTTTTACACAATTTATAAAATAAATAATGGAATTTGCATGCAAATTAAATATCCAACTTTAAGTTGGTAATGATATTTATATGGAGTGGGGAGAGCAAATTGTAAAGTACACAGTCAGGGGAGGTGTAAAGCTTATGTGCACAGTAATGAAAAAAAAAGATTTTGTTTTCAAGACTTGGTAAAGTGATAAAAAAAAATTTACACAGCTCAAGGAAGTGACTAAATGAATTTTCATGATAGCGAGATTTCAGAAAGCAAATTGCAAATTAAAATAATTAAAATTATTTCAATTGATTTAATATTTTTAATTTGCAATTGCACTGTGCCCAAAATTGAAAATGCAAATTGTACAACTTTAAAAAGTGTTGAGGCACTTTTTCATAACTTGGAGAAGTAAAAAAAAATTTGTACAACTTGAAAAAGGTTTAATTAACTATTAAAAATTATGAGAAAGCCAATGACTTTTTACATGGGGAAGCTTGAAATCACTTTTGCACAATTAAGAAAAATGTTTTACTCATGATTCAATTTTCATTTAAATTAATTAATTAGTATTAATAAATAAATAAATAAATTTTCAAAATTTTAAAAACTTTAGGCTTAAACCAAAAATTAGCCAAAAAAATTAAATTTTTGCTAAATTTAAAATTTTTAAAAAATCGTGACAATAACTGGATTTTTTTAGGATTTTAAATTGCAAGGGATAGAAAGAAATTAGACTTTAATTTTGTAGGCACAAATTTGATCCATTGGGAAATAGATTCTTAAATTGAATTTAACTTGATCAAGTAAGAAGTAACTAATCTTTGATAAAAATATGGGTCCTCAAATCATCATAATGCTATCACATGTCAATGTACAGTGTATACGAGGGTATTAGGTACTCAGCCTAATAGATGCTATCACATATCGCAAAATATAGTGTATACGAGGGTATCAAGTACTTATCTTAATATATGCTATCACATATCCCAAAGGATAGTGTACATGAGGGCATTTTTATTTATGTGTTTTTACACAAACTAAAATGCAAATAGAGAAATCTCTCCATATACTCAAGAGTGATGAACCTTATTTTACTAAAAGAGGTATAATTAAGAAATTATCAATATGCTAAAATTTGTGACTCAAAATACATAAATTATGGTTGACCAATATATTCTCTTTGAATGTCTTTCTATCCAAAATGCTACTCTAAAAACCACTCAATGACTCATCATTTAAAAGCTTTGAGAGATAGTGTGGATCTCAACAAGCAATCTAAGATTTATCTATTGGGATACGGATTTGATGTCCCATTATGCAAAAAATTTATTAGCTTTATAATTAATAAATATCTTGTAAAATTTTTATATCTCACATTTTCACATCCTAATCTGATCAACTAACAACTAGTTCACTTATCTCAATTATATGAGAAATGAACATGAGTTGTCGGGCCAAATCCCATGTTTTGAAAATTTGCATGTTTACCACTTGTTCACTTGAAGATATCCATGAAAAACCTATCCATTCTATCATTTGATAAACAAACATCCATATCACCATTTTCATGATGACAAAAATTATTCTCTAATCTATTATCAACTTTTTGTCTTGCAGATCCACTTAATTGAAGAAATTCACTATTTCTTTCTAAAAATGTGATCTTTTCATCATCCTTGAAGTAATGAACATTATTAAATCCTTGAAAATTATGTGATTGATCATGATATTTCCCAGATAGAGGTCACAATACAAATATGTGTAGCTAGAAGGACCAATACACAGAGAAGAAGGAATAACAAATAAACTACTACATTTATTGAAAAATAACACATGCACACCAAAATAAAATGGGAAAAGGAAATAAGCCAAAATAAGGAAATTAGGACTATTTAAAGATAAGAATAAAAATAAAATACTATATAAAACCATTCACTAGTTGGGAGAAGTACCTGCCCTTTTAGAATAATGGATTTGACTTGTGAACTCCAAACACATTTTACAATAGTGACCAAGCAGATGGGAAGAGGAACTTACAGTTGTCACTAACATAGGGATGATCATGAATGAACAAACCATTACTAAATTCATATCTTGGAATGGAAACATTGTGAACTCTCTGATCTTCTATTATCCTTCTTGAGTAGCATTGAGTTTCACTAATGTTTTCCTAAATAGCTTTAATTGCATCTTTGCTAGATATAATAACTAAATCAGAGAGAAGTCAGTTGCTTGTTTCTTTTTAGGATAGAACAAAAAAAAGAGTACCTACTAGAATGATTTGAGTGTAGATATTCATTTCCAAATTATTTTCCATTACAGAGACAAACTCATTGTCAAATGAATCATCATTACCTTCATTGATCTCTTCTATTTTGATAGTTTCCATTTCACTTGTATGAGTATTGGGAATTATTCATTTTTTTACGGCTTCATGTCTTTCTTAATTTCAAATTTGGCCTATTTTTTTATCTTTAATCTATGTGGGGTTGATTGATTTGGATTCAATTTCCATGGAGAACTCTTCTTTGGAAGAACCTGAAAATGAAACACCTGAAGAATCTTCATTTTTAACTATAGATCCTTTCATTCTGATAGAGAATGGATCTTCTACTTGACTAAAAACTAATTCCATATTATCTTATCCTTTAAAAAGTATAACATCACACTCAATATTATCTCTTTTTTCTATTTGTCATTCAACCAACTATTCCTTAAATAATTCATTTTCTCTTAGGACTGTAAGATTTGAGCAATCTTGTGAAATAGGTAAATATTTCTCTTCTTTAAAAAGAGGGAAGATAAATCCTTCATCTATTCTCTAATCAATCATTGGTTCTTCTAGCTATTCACCTTCTTCCACAATCATGAAACTAAAATAATCATATGTGATAGGAAGCACTTTCTCTTTTTCTTTGCTAAAATTTTAACATGTTTGATTAGGAATTTGTCTTCAGGACCTCTTTTTTGAATGTTGAGGGATCTTCATTATATAAGGGCTCACTACTTCATTACCACTAACAATAGTTGTAACATGTTTTAAATTTTCTTTCTTCAACATCCCTAACAGAATCAAGTCATCTTCAATTTTGATAGCTTCATAGTGTGCAGCTTCCAAGTCATTTATTTTGTTCCTCATCAATATGAATTTGATTTATGGGTGTAGAGAAATAATGAAGACATAGATTTGATTTTAGGACTTGGTTGATCTACCTTAGGAATCAGTCTTAATAATTTGTTGAAGCAAACTATGAACTCTCACATCTCTCATCATCTTACTTCTAGATTTTAAATTAATCTAACAAGAATGTATACACATCTGCAACTAATTTAAATCTATTCAAGAATTTATTCTTCAAGGAGTCCTAATCCATAATGCAACTATATTCTAGGTGCTAAAACCACTCAACAATAGGTCTTATAAGAGTCTCAACAAAAATACTAACAATGACATCTTCATGCATAACTCCCAAGATGCTACATGATAATATGAAGGCCAGGATATGGTTATTTAAAACTTGACCATTTTCTCTAAAAAACTTCAAAAATATCTTCCTTAAACCAGATGGTAACTCATTTTACTAGTCCAAAGCCAATGAACCAAAATATTTTTCCCATGGGACACAACAAACATTGGGGTTGGGGTGAACCAATGACATTTATTCAATAAAAAAGATGTACGAACTAGGTACTTTATCTCAATGGAGTCACCAAACTTCATTCCATGGGAGGTTCCTTGAAATGTCTTAAAATCATGTGTGTAAATTACCTTGATACCCAATGGAGTTGCCAAAAATTATTGGCTCAAAAATTTGTCAGGGGGATAAATTGGTGACTTTGAATCAATAGTGTGGGAACTGAGTCCTTACACTAGTCAAAAATTCAAGGACAAAGTCGCTCTCCTATTGATATGTAGAAATACCTTTATTAAAATCCAAAAAAGGGAAAATTAGGGGAAAAAATATTCACAGCTATTTACAACAAAAATATTTTCTATTAGGGGTTTCGTACTTTTAACCAAAAAGCAGAAGGATATAGAAAAGAAATGAGGTGAATGAAGGGAATGATGAGAAATATATAAATGAACAAAATAAAATGAGAATGAGATTATTATAGGGAGTTAAACATGGAATATGATTAAATAATCCTAGGGAAGATGAAGGATGACTCTAGGTGACTAAACATAGAGATTCACTAGAATAGTCCTAAAAGAAGAAACACTGTGCTCATGGAAATCTCTTCTCATTAAATGGGTGGTAAATACATAATTACACCCTTATGAGTGCAAAACATACATTAAGATGATTCTTTGATATTGATAACAAACCAAAGACAACCACCCCATATTTACCCGTAAAAGATAATTAAAATATTACTTAAACCCCACCAAGATTTCATAGTTATAGAAATAATAAACATAGATTCAATAATAATTTCTACTACGCAATTTATACATTAAGACTAATTGATAAAAATTATGACAAAGTTTTGAAAGCAAATATTTGAATACAAATGAACCATACACATAGTTATAATTCATGAAGAGAATCTGAACACACAATTTGCAAATATCCTCCTTTGTATTGATGTTCATTGAGTTGTAATACAATCTCACCTTCTAAAAATATGTCTCAGAGTTATATTGTTATAAAACTCCAAATTAATGAGTCTAACACTCATATTTATAATGGAGAACGGAGGTTAGTGTGTAACCACCTTTTTTTGCATTTTAGATGGTTTAAAAATGAATTAACAAAAATGTACCACTTAAGTGATGTGAAAGTGCATTGGCGCAATTGCATTGCATGCAAAAGTGAAATTACAAAATTGCACCACTTAAATGATGCAAAAATGCTTTGGTGTATTTACACCACTTGAAATATGCAAATCAAAATTTTAGGATTTGAGACTTAAAAATTTGATAAAATGTATCTGCACTAATGACATTTGTGAGTTTATACTTATAAAATTTTCAGCTAGAAATTACAAAACAAGATTCATCATTCACATGAAAGACCAAAATATTTTGATGTAGCCTATTCATCTTTACTTTAGCTGAGGATTTTTTCAAATTTCTCTGACAACTACTTATTTCTTTATATTTCACCCATTTAATTCACTACAAACTATTTGAAAAAAATGTTTCAATGAAAGTTTACATTCATCCACTTAGTCTTTGACCTCTACTTTCCATTCACAATGTCTAGCAGTTTTAATTTTACTTTCTCATCTATCCATAACCTCAGATCATCAAAGAGCATATTATCATGCTTCAAATAATAATGAATTATACTCTCTAATCTTTTCTTTATATAGACAAGGCTAGAGAATATTTGAACTATTATACTTTGTGCCTCTTGCTTAAGTAGAATAGGCAATACCTTGAGAATTGTATCAAGATCTTTCCCACTGTAGTATTCCAATACAATATAGAAGGTATTGTGATCAATCTTAAAACTATCTTAGAGATGTACAATGTGAGGAAAAATTAAAGTTTTTTAAGGATTATATTCCCAAATTGCATGATGAATGTAACTTTCTTTCTTCTCTTTGCTTCTCTATGCATTCAATCTATGAAGTTTACACACACATATCTTTACTAAACTAAGTAATGTTGTAACACAACTTACAATCACTTCATTCACAAATTATGGACAAATGAAATGAACATGACAATCTATTAGTCTAATAGTGATTATTAATCCCTCACAACTAATGACTTTTGTATCGATACCAACAATCATTCCTTTGAATATGCCATCCATAACATAGAGATTTACCACCTTTCCAATTCCTATAGTATTATCCCATTTAATACTATTTTTTGATTTATAAATCCCTATATAATCTATGATTAATGCATTTGTAATTATAACATCTAGAAAAGAAGCAAATGAATATCCAGAGGCCTAACCCATGCCATACCGTACTACTTTCCAATTATAAAATATACACTTATCTCCATAAAATGTGAAATCACTCTCAACTTTTCCTATTAAATAATTTCCTCTCAGCACATGTATGACCTTTACTCCATTTGCTATCACAATTGAAACTTTATTTTTCACCCATTTCTTGACAAGTTGGTTAAGAGTTAATTTTGTAGGCTAACGGAAGGTTGGTGTAGGAACCAAATGATCTTAGATAGTAGTGAAATCCATTTGGTTGACTAAATCTCTTTCTTCTACCCTATGAGCCTTAAGAATAGATTCAGAGAAAGTAGATAGATTAAACATGTGTACCTCATGTTTAATGTGGTCCTAGAGACCTCCAAGAAATAAGTCATTTAGGTGCCCTTCAATAATGTTATCCACACACAAAGAGAGGTTTTGGAATTGAACATAATAATTGACTAATCCTATTTATTTTATATTTACCAATTGACTAAAGTGGTTAGCACTCACATTATTGCTATAGTGGAATTGTAGCTCCTCTATAAAAGCATACTAGGTGAGATTAAGAACCTTCTTATTCTTATGAGCACACAACCATCTATACCAAAAGAATTGTTATAGTTATATATAAGGATGCCATGACCACATTTTATCCACTATAAATATGGTGTCTATAAAAAACAATCTCCATTTAGTTGAGACAGGTGACCAAATTATTCCCATTAAACTTTCACATTTCCACTTTTGGAATCATGTTCCTTGGCTACAAGGTACATGGATTTGGATTGGGCTAGATAAAATATCCACTCTAGTTGGGTTGTGAATGTTAGGTTGTGGAGCTAAAAGCTTCACTGATGCAGACATTGGAGGAGGTTGCTGAAGTGTCACAGACACCAACGTCGGTCAGGCCAATCGACGTCAGTCAGGGGTAGACAGGAATGAAATTGACATCGATCAGGATCGACTGGCATTAGTCACCTCCAGGCAGACAGGGGCTGACGTTGGTCACCTGTGTAAATCAGAACTACGAGTGTTATAGATAGTTTGTTAATGAACTGAGTGTTTGCATGTTAAGAGCCAATTTTAGACTCAAAGCTATGGATCTAATTATTGTAATTAGATGTCTAATTATTGTTTGCATGAGATCTATATAATAGACTCATGGGTTGTATTGTAAGGTGTGCTAGAGAGTAAGAGAGCAAAATAAGCTCCTTCTATGTGTGAAGAGAGCATGGTGTGTTCCTCCTAGTGCCACAGTGCCAAGTGTGCATGCTGGTTTGGAGAATCAGAAGGGTTCTTCATGTATGTATGATCTTGGTCAGCAGGTGTGCATGGCTACATTAAGATATCTACATGGTAAGTAAGATCATTGATCTATAGGTGTATGTGGGTGTGAGATCCAAGTTTGTAGGTGTGCAAAACCAGATTGATTTGCAGGTGTGCAAGATCAGGGAGGACAGCAACATAATAGGGAGCAAGATCAGGCAAGATCTACTTGGAGTACAGTGTGTACTTAGAAAGAGAGCTAAGAGGAAGGCAAGGAAGATCCTTCCAAAGTAAGATCATTTGACTTGCAAGTTCATGGGAGATCTACTTGGAGTGTGTTGTGCACTCGATTGAGTATGTGTATATACTCAGAGTACTGGCAGTAGTGGATACTGACTGGTTGGAGGTGAACACCAACTCTGTGTTTGAGTTGTGTGTTGGGACCATAAGAGAGAGAGCTTTGAGGAAAGAAGTACTATACACTTGAGGTGTGGGAAGCCTCTAAGAGGTGTGAAGAAGAAGTGGCATATTCTTTATTATATTCTTTTCTGGATGAGTATTAATACAAGTTGTGTATTGTCTCTCATATTTTGTGTTGTTTCTAGTTTCTAGTTACTTGTTACTTCTGGTTTAATTCCGCATCTTAAGTTGCTTGTATGTGCTAATCAATGGTGCTTCCACAGGTTCTTAACAGTTGGTATCAAAGCTAAGGTTGCAGGGAGTAGTTTTGTGTTTGATTACAGGTCACTCTCAGGGGTTTCTAATTGAGTGGGAGTATAGCAACAGCAGAAGAAAGTACACTAAGAATGGAGGAATTAAAAAGCACAAATGGTAAATTACGGTGTTATGGAAAGAAAGAGCAGGTAAAGAATTATTGTTGGTTGGTAGAAGATCATCATGAAGGAACTGAAGAAGTAGATGTTGCAGGTGTTGTTGCATAGGATGCTCTGGGAGGTTTCTTGGATAAAGTAGAATCTTGTTTTATAGATTTTGTTGCCTCTTTCCATGCAGTCTGAAATAGAGTATTTTTCCATGTTAAGGTCTTTGGAGACTTTGGAAATATTTATTTAGGGGCTGGTGTGCCTTGCCAAAGAATTGGCAAAGGGGAAGTGAAGCTGAAATTGCAGGCGGCCAACACATGGGTGTTGAAGGAGGTCATGCAGGTCCTGGTTTTGAAGATAAGGCTAATTTCTTCAGGGAAGTTGGGTGAAGAGAGATGCACAAGAACTCTCACAGCGGATGCACTTGAATTAGCTGGTGGTAAGAAAGTAGGTACTCTTTATCTACTTGCTTATATTATTGATTCTTATTCTGTTGTGGAGATGTGGCTTTGTAGGCTTGGTCACATGAGCAAGAAGGAGATGCATGTTCTTAACAGGAAGTTAGATGTCTTTGACAGACTTAAGAACTGGAAAGCCTTGGTGTTTTGATGGAGGAGATGGCAGACAGAGATAAGTGGAAAAGGCTGAGTAACTCTGAGCAAAGCAGTTTGGATAGGGATTTGATTCAAAGAAAGCTCGCTAGTAAAAAGTCATCATTCACAGGTGAACACAGGTACTGGCATCAATCAGGAGGAATTGGCATCAAACAGACAGGTGCCAATGTCGATCATGTGCAGACCAGAGCTGGTGGTGTTAGGTAGGGTAAGACCGATGTCGATCAGGAGGATAGATGTTAGTGATAGTAAGACTGATGTCGATCAGGAGGACTGATGTTGGCAGTAGGTAGACACTGACGTCAGTGGGGTTGGTAGTCAGGACAGGTGCATGGAACTGATGTCGATCAGATGTAGACTATGTGGTGACCAAGGTCTGTCACTGTAATAGATTTTGGATGGATAACATGCTGTCAAGGAGTCTCAAATGCCCATGGGGAGGATTGAAAGTGTAAGTAAGCCTCAAATTCATTGTTCCTCTTCTTTATACTCATTACTTACTGCAGAGCAGGAAGGATCCAGGAAACAGTGGGAGCATGGCATGAACAAGATGCAGAACCAAATGGGAGATTTGGTAGGGTTGCCAGCGGGTATGAAAGCACTGAAAGATGAATGGATACCTTAGTTAAAGAATAGAGAGAATGGATACATGAGATGGAAGGCCAGGTCATATGGTCTTGAGAAAGCTGTAGGACAGTGGTACAGGTTTTGACAGGTGGATGGCAAAGAAGGGCTTTAGTCAATGTCAGTGTAACCATTGTGTTTGTATTACTAGGTGGATGATGATTGCAACATTATTTTGTTACTGTATGTGGATGGTATGCTAGCTAGCAGGTTTAGATATACAGGGTTTTGCTAAGCTAAGGGTAAGGTTAGTTCAGTGGCATGTCATGAGGAATTTAGAGCAGTGAAATTATTTGGCATGAGAGACATGGAAGATCACAGGTTGATTTTGTCTCTAGTGGGAGTTGATGTGGATCAGGTGTTAGCGAGGTTCAATACGCAAGATGTACAACCAGATCACACCAAGGGCTGGATAATTTAGTGTCTAAAATCACATGAGGTTTGGTATAGACCTAAGTTTTCCCCAGCAGTGAGAGCTGTCAGAGAGTTAGGAGCCAATTCGGGGAAGTGGGTTCTCAGGTATCTGAGAGGGACCAGCAGCAAGGATTCATGTTATGCAGGGTCAGGACTTCACTACATGGGTTTGTAGGTTCAGATGTGGCAGGTTACTCAGATGACAGGAGGTGCACCACAAGATTTGTGGTGCTTGGTCTTTAAGATTGATCTTGAAGAGGGATACAAGCCAGGAAATAGATTAGATGGGGTACAGGTATAGGTATAGTGCAGTTGTTTATCTCTAAATGGGAGATTGTTAGGTTGTGGATCTAAAAGCTTCACTAATGTAGACATTGGAGGAGGTTGCTAAAGTGTCATAGACACCAGCATCAGTCAGGCCAACCGACGTCGGTCAGGGGTAGACAAGAATAAAATCGACGTCGATCAAGATCAGCCAGTGTCGATCACCTCTAGGTAGATAGGGACCAACGTCAATCACATGTGTGGATCAGAACTATGAGTGTTACAGATAGTTTGTTAACGAACTGAGTGTTTGCATGTTAAGAGCCAATTTTAGACTCAAAGTTATGGATCTAATTATTGTAATTGGATGTCTAATTACTGTTTACATGAGATCTATATAATAGACTCATGGGCTGTATTGTAAGGTGTGTGAGAGAGTAAGAGAGAAAAATAAGCTCCTTCTGTGTGTGAAGAGAGTATGGTGTGTTCCTCCTAGTGCCACAGTGCCAAGTGTGGGTGCTAGTTTGGAGAATCAGAAGGGTTCTTCATGTATGTATGATCTTGGTCAGTAGGTGTGCATGGCTGCGTTAATAGATCTGCATGGTAAGTAAGATCATTGATCTGTAGGTATATGTGGGTGCAGGATCCAGGTTTGTAGGTGTGCAGAACTAGATTGATTTTTAGGTGTGCAAGATCAGGGAGGACAACAACACAACAAGGAGCAAGATCAGGCAAGATCTACTTGGAGTACAGTGTGTACTCAGAAAGAGAGTTAAGAGGAAGGCAAGGAATATCCTTCCAAAGTAAGATCATTTGAGTTGTAGGTTGTTACAGGTTCATGGGAGATCTACTTGGAGTGTGTTGTGCACTCGGTTGAGTATGTGTATATACTCGGAGTACTGGCAGTAGTGGATACTGACTGGTTGGAGGTGAACACCAACTCTGTGTTTGAGTTATGTGTTGGGATCGTAAGAGAGAGAGATTTGAGGAAAGAAGTATTGTACACTTGAGGTGTGGGAAGCCTCTGAGAGGTGTGAAGAAGAAGTGGCATCTTCTTTATTGTATTCTTTTTTGGATGAGTATTAATACAAGTTGTGTATTGTCTCTCATATTTTGTGTTGTTTCTGGTTTCTAGTTACTTGTTACTTCTGGTTTAATTCCACATCTTAAGTTGCTTGTATGTGGTAATCAATGGTGCTTCCATGGGTTCCTAACAGTGAAATGGTGATAGGTGGTTGGTTTTTCTGATCATTCTTTAAAGTTATCACCAAATCTACCAAGGTATCTTGCAATATCTTCATTTTTGAATGTAGGCCTTGTACCTCAAATTGTATGTTGTGCATATCATACTCAAGCTGGTTGACTTTGTGATCTATTATACAAAATATGAGAATAAATAATTTAGTATCTCATCCTTATAAATCCATATCTTCTTTATGATTATTTTACCTAGATTATCAACATGCTTGAGTCAACCCCTAGTTTGTGGTCTTGCCATAACAAGGCTTGATAATGTCAATCTTGATTATAACTATTGACCTGACTTTGACCAAGTGATTTTTATATTATTTAAGCCTCCAATAAGAAAACACAATGAATTTACCTAATCTATATTTTTCCATATTTCTAAAAATGTAAGAAAATATGAAAATTTCCTTATATTTTAGGTTGTAGATCAATTTTATGAAAAATGGTAAAAATGTAATAACTTCTTCGCAATGGATCTTCAAATATCCAAATTTTTAATGTGAAATCCTTATATGATTATCTAACTCTAGTAAAATAATTAAATATTTTTTTGTAATGGTTTGAGAGATATAGTGGAAACAAAATTCTATGCCAAAATTGATGCTTTAATACTAGTTGATGACTTCAAGTGAGGAGATCACATGTCCTCAGATTGAGTAAGATAAAGAATAAATAAAATAAGTAAACAACCAAACACAAATGGCTATAAATTTCCTTTCTATCTCCTCAATGAAAAGTGTGATGGTGCTCGAATGTAGTTGAAAAGACTTATATAGTGTGCATGAGTGTTTCGACATCGTAACCCCTTTCTAACTTGATGATTTGATGAAGCATGATGAGGGTAGTTGAATATTTCTAAGGATATTTGAGAAACACTTTTTTATATATTTAAATGTTGTTGTAATGAGGATAGGTCTCCACAATTTTTTTTAGATCAACGTGGATCATTGATCTAAGATGAAGATCAATGGTGGAGGATCAATCCTACAATGAGAGAAAAACATTAAATGATATGACATGGAGTGTGTAAGTGCTTATAATAATATCTATTCATGAGGTTTTGGAGCATGTAGGTACATGTTATGCATACATAATATAGGTTTCCACCTAAGGATAGCCATTTTAACCATGTTGTAGGGTTTGGGTAAAACACACTCATAAAATGAGAACCAGAATAGAGAATGAAACACTAAAATCCACACACAAGTTCATTCCTTGCATTTATCATGGAGTTATAATAAATACAATAAGTTTCAATGAAAATTTTTGAACAACAAATCTAGTAGCATAACACTTCATCGAATATGAATGGAGAGAAAAAATTATATAATGCATTATAAAAGCCACCATGTCTTTATACCAAAATGAGGAACCCCAAATAGAAAGATAATTTTACATAAATAGAAGGAATGGGCTGACCTCTCAATTTCCTCTAGTGTCCCTTCATCTTCTAGGGAATTACAAATCAATAATAAGTTACAAAATGAGAAAAACTGATGTTTTTGCACCTAACATAGACCAAATTAGGTTCTATAGGTGAAAGAGAGAGAAAAAAATGTTTTTAGATTTTAATAAGACCTTATCAATATTTTTCGGATACTCTACTAATGTTAGACTTAGTTGAGTTTTTATAGAGTTCCAAAACCATTTTGAACTAGGCTATGACCCAATCAAGTTTGTCTTCCCATATAACAAAGAAAACAAACCATATAAAGCCTTTATTTTGTTCAAGAAACATAACCTCAAATAAAACTACACATATAGTTTAAAAAACATTAAGACATATTCACTAAAGATCCTCTAAATATAACCATTGGATATATGTCAATTTTATGACCTATTAAATCTTTGAATTGTGACAGGAATTTCTAGCTTAAATTAGATGCTTCCACATTCTAATCAGAATACAAATCCTAATTAATACTGAGTGAACACCAAGAACTATCTCCAAGCCTAAGTAGGCTTTAGACTCTGGTTAACAAAGGCATTTGGTCATATTCCAAGACCTATCCAAGATATTGAGACCCAAATATCACTATCAAAATAATTCAGTGGAGTAAAAATATAATCAATAAATTCACACCTGATTAACAAAAGAATAATACTCAAGACAAATTAAGACTTTTTCATACTTCTAATGTCTAATTACAACTATGTGCATACTTGATTTAATGTTGATACCACATCATGGAAATAATCATGATTAACAAAGGCTCGATTCAACTGCTTTGATCATAACCCAATCGAGGATTAAAATATGGTTATAAATTCTTAAGATAAATGATGCATGCCATGACTATTTTGAGGAATGAAATCCCAATTTATAAATCAAGTTGATGATAAACCAAAATGTTGCTAAGAAATCTGATTAGCATAGTTAAGTTCCATGAATCCATTTAAAAGACCAAATCAGGGAAACAAATCCTGATTATAGTTGTATACTACCATTCTACCCTCAAAGACCTAACCAGACATTTCACATCAAATTAACATTGTAGGAAGATATTAAGCCAAACCACAACCTAACCAAGGAACAAAAACTTGATTAATAAAGACAAGAACCTCTAAGTCTTTGATAAACCTATTCAGGGTTCAAAACCTAAATTTAACTACAAGTTATTCTTGAACATGTTAAGACCTATATAGGATTGGTAAAGTCTTATTAGATCTGTAAATTATCTAAGATTTGAAAGATTAGGTATGCCATTAAAATACTAAGGAAAACACCACTTTGTAAGAAAGATGTGGAAATAAAAATTTGAGAATGTTAACATGAGCACACCATTAGAAGAATGGATAACACATATAATGAGGAAACTACTTGGAACAACACACAAATAAATAAAAATCAAATAACAACTAAGAAACAAACACTATTTTTATATGATACAAGATAGCCTATCTATCATGGATATTTCTGCATTAGACACCCATGGTAGATGAAAAAGACCATGAGCTTCTACTCATGAACCTATGGTGAGTTTATATATTGATTTTATATGCTTGGCAACCTTAGATGCATTCATCCAAGTTGTGTCTTCAACTGCTCTACCCTTCCACTTGACCAAGTACTCGTAGTAATCATGACCACATGTCTTCTTATAAATGTGAATGTTTAGAATAGCTTCCATTTCATCCTTATATGCTTATGGTAGCTAATACTTCTAATATTTAGCTAAAAAAATAATGCTATCACTTTTTTCTCCTTCAACATATGGGTACAAATAAGCCATGTTAAAGATAGGTGAGATTCCTACTCCATCTGGAAATTCTATCTCATATGCACTAGTTGAAAACTTTCAAAAAATTCTAAAAGGTGTTACATCTCGATTTCTCACTAAATGGATTTGCCTAATTATCCATGGATTATTATGGTTGTTAAATTGATTTGTAATTTTTTAACTAAATTATAAGTCATATGTTGTTATGAGATAATTGTATGTTACTTGTATTTCATGATTTCATTGCTATGAGTTGGCTATATTATGAATACTATACATAATGATTATATTAAATTTATTGTTACAATATTGTTTTATGATATATATCATGATGTATCATGCTAACTACCTTTTTGTCATGAGTTGGATGCAATAGAGGTCATCCCTCAAAGCATGATGGAGGGAGAGCATCATCAAAGAGGGTGACGTAGATGGAGATAGTGAAGGATGACAAAGAAACTACTAAACCCATACACACACCACATTAGATTTTATATGTTACATGCATTGTGTGTTTGGATTGTTAGAGTTGGTATGTTTTTGAATTTAATTATAGTTAAATGTTAGATTTTACATGTTAGTTAATGTTAGTTTAATTTTAGTACATAAATATGGAATAATTATTGTATGTGATTGCATTATGTATATTTTATGTATACATAGTGCACAATGTTACAATATGATTATATTAGGTTACTTATATTTGTTTATGATTACATGAATGTAAATCCATGTATATGATATCTAGTTACTTTTATATATAGACTAAAAAAATGTCTTTACAATGTTGTAGAACATTAAACTTGTTATTATTGATATTCAAAAATATCAATATATGCCTTAAGCTATTAAGATAACGAAAGACATAGATATCTTATATAAAATAGTAATAACATAAACGATTATATTGTTATGATAGAAATAAATAATTGTCTAGTCTATTATTTTGATAGAAGAAGATAATCGATGTTGTGTTAGTCATATTACCATAAAAAGATAGGAGATAATTAACTTCAATAATTATTTAATGAGGTTGAATTATCCTAAATAATATCCTAAGATCTAAGTTTAGTCTTGTAAACATGCATGGACTATGTTAAGATTAAAATTATAGTTATCATTTTGTAAAATGATAAAAAGTGGACTTTTGAGTAGAGTACTCAAACATGTAATATAGATTAACATGCACAAATTTGAAATGAATATAATAATGACTAAAGAAAGGAGGAAAGTTTGAGTAAAGTGAAATTAGGGCTTTCTTAAGTATTGTTAATGGAAGGTAACTAGTTTTAATCACTGTTGGAATGGAAAAACATGGATTATGCATGGTGACTATGAGTTGGGAGAGATTGCATGCAAGACTCAATGGGTGAGTAGAAGATGATAAGAGGTGAGCTGAGAGGAGAAGCGAACATGGTGAAAAAGAGAATTGAATTATAGAGCAAGAAGGATAAATAATTCAAGTTCATTTTATCTCATATTGGAAGCAACTTAAAAGTTTGGTGAAGTAATTAATTTGATTTGCTTATTTATTTACTATTTATGGTTTGGATTGTTAGGGTTTTAAAACTATATTAAATTTTGTATTGAGAATACATGCTTAGCCTTGTGGATGCCTCAACCATCCACATAAATAAGCCATATAACTTAAAAAAACCCTAAGATTTCAAATGAATTTGACTTGGTGTTAAGCCATTAGAGTAAATTGAGTTAGTTGTTTTGAAAATATAATGCTCTAACTTAAATCAGAACCCTGGGTAGATGAGATTGTTACATATATATAAACCATGTTTTGAAACTTTAGAGGTATATACATGTGTGCAATACACTCAAAAGAAATATATATTTATATACTCAAAAATATAAAAATGACCTATTTAGCATATATATATATATATATATGTATTGATTGTTCTATACCAACCAAGTTTGAGTTAAAAAGGTTTACAAATGGTTTAATTTGAAAGTATTTATAATGTCATTACATTTATATACATACATAATGAGTATCAATGTATAGACTATTGACTTGAAATCGAACTGTGTAATTTTAATAGATAAAAATACGAACATAATTATATAAGAAAGAAGTATTTACTGATTCAAATTAGTATATTTATACATATACATGGATTTGGGTATTCAATAAAATGTAGATATAGGGTACGTGTGTGTGTGTGTGTGTGTGTGTGTGTGTGTGTGTGTGTGTGTGTGTGTGTGTGTGTGTGTGTGTGTGTGTGTGTGTGCGTGCGTGCACGCTTAATATGTGAACATGACATATATCAATATATATGTATATATAATAAGATATATTTATTGCATAAAATATAGAGCATATGTAATTATGTTGAAGTTATAATTGCAAGTTTTAACATTACAAATTGACTTATAATCAAAATGTGTAATACGTTACAAAATGAGTATACATATCTATTTCATGGATTGAATGTTTATTATAGATCAAAATTAGTTTCATACATTAAAATGAATGATATTGATTTATAATAATCACTGTGAACACAATAAGAATCGAACTGTGTAGTATGGTTACAAACTAGGTATATTTTGGAATAGAGTATGTTTTGTTAGTAATATAAAAGGGAAGGTTATTCATTTATATGTTACTAGACAATCAAAATTCAGGAGATGTTTATTTATAGTGTAATCACCCTCTAAGTAAAATAAATAATAAATCCAACTATATAAAGGTATGGATGTATGATTGTGAATGAATTACCTCCTTAGGAATGTTTACAAATGAGTGAAGGTTTGTTATTGATGTTTTAATTTTTTTTTTTGAATCTTGAGTTTCACATAGAATTTCAGTAAGGATATAAATATCTAGTGGATAATATTGTTGGTCTTATATTTATTATATTCTAATTTCCAATAATATTTACATAGTTGAGGAACTTATTTATAAAGGAAAAACAAGTTATTATATCTAGAATGGTTTTGAGTCATAATCGAATCACATCTAATATGAAGTTTATTGTGAATTTAGTTAGGGGCTAAAGAAAATATTGAGAATATTTTTATATCTATATGCTTGTTCATAAAAAGCTATTGAACTATATAGTCTTGAAATAAATGGAAAATACCATAGCATGACAGAACACGATTATATATATTATGGGATACACATATTATGAAAAGTGTATAAACATATGTTATATATCTATATGTGAACTTAGGTCAACATATACACATATAGATAGTATGAATATATTGGATGCATACCTATAATTATAGTTTTTGACTAAGAAATGAAGTCATAAAAACTTAAAGGAAAGGGTACTATAATTATATAAAGACACCAAAAAGGTATATTTTAATGAAAGATTATGCTTTTGATTTATAAGTTAATTATATCTTTTAAATCGTTATGACTACTATTATAATTGAGCAGTATGTGCATTATATTATGAAAATGTTGATTTTATTACATTTGCATTTACTTACAGAAATTAGATCATGTAGTATGAGTTTGTATTTTTATCCATTTGGTAATAAAACATATTTGTCATGATTATTATTAATGTGATGAATAATAAGAATAAATATTCATTCATACGTTTGATGGACTAAATATATGTAAAGTGATTATTCTTGTTTATAGCTTAAGTTATACTTGCTAGCATGAATTAATTAATATGAATCTGTTGGTTATATTTATTTTAAATAGATCTTGCATTGCTAGTACTAACAAAGCAGTGAGACAAACTTTACCATCTTATTTAGCACCATCAATGCTAGATGAAGATAATCTGATCAAGTGGTGTGTATGAATTTGATTGATCCTAAAGATCAATAGCTATATGAAATTTTTTTCCAAAGTAATGTTTAGATAGACATTGTCATTTCATATGTATGATTTATATGTTTGTGTGATATCATATTAGAACATATTTTCTTTGTGAAACACTTCATATATTATAAATCTTATAACACATAGGTACTAACATGTCTCTTTGGATTCCCACACTGTCACTATCTACGCATCCATGAAGGGAGGGCCATTCCTTATTTGGAGGATTATGCAAGGGATAAATGGTCCATGGTTGGTATGGAAAAGTACTTAGATGATGTTATCCCTCCCCAATATAGTACTTATAGGAGACTACAATTGAGATTATAAGAGATACTGGAGTTAGAGTGACTCATGCTTCATGGAGCATTGTATCTATTATTCTATAATTTTATTTTGAGACATAATGTCTATTATAAATTTAATTGATTACTTATTGTACATTGATAATAATGGCTATATTATTGTACTAGTCATGGCTAGATTTTAATGTAATTACTTTCTTTGTATAAATATATTCTGTTACATATGATGATAATGATCAGTATTATTAATGTTGCATGTTTACTTATGTTTAACATACTTATTTAGTATGCTAAGATCACTAATTAAATTTTTATGGTGAAATATGATGAAATAATAAGTTTTATGTTAAATTATAAAAAAATATTGCATTATTCTAGTAAATCCTTGTGGGGATGTTACATTGTGGTATCATAGATGTGGTTCAAACTCTAAGAATTAATAAGTTTGATAACATTTTTTGCATTCTTCTATTAAAATAAATAATAATGGTGTAAGAGCATCTAGAGAGGGACATTTAAATGTTAAAGACAATAACCCTCTATTTGATCCTAACTAATTTTTTGTTGAACAATAACAAAGTTAGATTAGATTCTTGTAGCCATGAATGAGATTAGGGATAAAATTATAGCCCTAAGACAAGAAATTCATGGACATGAAGAGGAACCCATCAGGATGAGATTGAATAACATGTTACTAAATATGAAATCCATGAAGAGCAGAGATATGAGGAAGTACCTTAAGACACAAGAGTATGTGTAACCATGTAACTGGCAAGGGATATGAAAAAGGTGAATCCACCTAAGTTTAATGAAACTATTATGGAAGATGGAGCTGAAGCATGGTTGAATGAAATAGAGAAGTATTTTGGGATTATAAATTACTCCAAGGTCACCAAATCCATTTGGAGAGCATATCAATTGGATGGAGATGTAGCTATGTGGTAGGCCAACAAGAAGTTAGAAATGCATCTAAACTTGACCACCACTACTTGGGAGTAGTTTGTGACACTAGTCATATCATGGTGGCTTCCATAGTTATATTTTGACCAAAATTTTACATATTTTTAAAATCTAAAGCAAAGAGACTTATCAGTGAATGACTGCTAGAAATAGTTCACTAAACTTGTAAACTATGTATCTCAGTATCAGACAAATGAGAGGTTAAAGATTAGGAATTTAATCATGCGATTAAAACCCCAAATTGGCAGAGAGGTGGAGATTTATAGACCATCCACCATGGACCAAATATTTAAGAAAGTAGTTAAATAGGAGCAAAAGTTGAAATCTCTTACTTAGGTTAGGGACAAGTTTAAGAAAAAGTTTGGAAGTTCTAAGCTAACTTTTAAAAAGAACTAGAAGTAAAGGAGTTGAGACTCCAAGATTTAGTTCAAGAGTCAAGATACCAGATTCAATAGTAGTTTGGGTAGCAAGAAATTAGGTAATGGTTCTAAAGGTAGTTTCAAGGGAAACCAATAGTCTGATAGGAAGGGACCTCCAAGAGGTTATTTTATCTATGGAGGTGACCATTTTATGTGTGAATCTACCCAAGATAAGTTAAGGAAAAAAGGTTCTACCCCTCAACAAGGAATTTTTCATCAACATATTCTTGTGGTAGTTGATAATCAACAAGTCAAATTCTAAGCTTCACCCATAGAACTATTGGGTATTTTATTTGAACATCCAATTTCCATTTTGATAGATATAGGGGTTATGGAATGTTTTATATCTCCTAGAATTATAAATAAATTTTATATAAAGGCTAAAGTGATGGAAAATGCATGGTCAGTACAATATGTGAATGATTCTAAAGTCCAAGTTGATAAATGTTTAGTAGAAGAAAAAATTAGGTTACCCAAATTCACAATAATAGTGGGTCTTTATGTAGTACCACTAGGGTCATATGAGGTGATACTTGGAGTAAATTAGATTGTGAAGCATAAGGTTAAGGTTGACTGTTATCTAAAAAAGGTTAAGTGTCTAAATGATTCTGGAAATTAGATGCTAATTCAAGGTGAGAAAAGGGAGTTAAGGCTTAGGTAGATTTATGCAATATAACTTAGGAAGGCCCAAGAAAAAAGATGTCAAGCATTTATCATCTAGATAAATGAAATGGAGGAAACTATGGAACCATCAATTGAAGATTATCCTTTCCTTAGAAATTTCCATGATGTGTTTCTAGAGGAATTTTTAAGATTGCCTCCTAAATAGGATTTTGATTTCTCTATTGATATCAAACTAGGATCAGAACTCCAATTTAAGTCATCATATATAATTATAACCAATAAATTAGGTGAATTAAAGGCATAACTCTAGGAATTATTATACAAAGAGTTGATCAGACTAAGTGTGTCACTATGGGGTGCACCAGTTGTCTTTGTTAAGAATAAAAATTAAACTCTTTGAATTTGCATTGATTATAGAATATTTAATAAAGTGACCATCAAAAATAGGTATTTATTACCTTAAATAGATGATCATTTCGATCATATATGAGGAGCAACAGTATTTTATAAGATTGATATTAGAGTTGGATATCATCAATTAAGAATAAAACATGAGGATATTCCAAAGGCGACATTATAAACTCACTATGGGCATTATGAGTCTACAATGTTACCATTTATATTGATAAATGCACCTATAACATTCATGAATCTCATGAACAATGTGTTCAAATATTATTTAGATCATTTTGTTTTGGTCTTTTTATATGACATTATTATATATTATAAGGATGAATAAGAGCATATTCAACATCTAGAGTTGGTTTTGAAACATCTATGAAAGCATAGGTTATATGAAAATTGTCCAAGTGTGCATTTTTATTTAAAAAAATTCAATATCTAGGACATATTATCATAGTGGATGATATTTCAGTTTATCCAGCTAAGATAAGAGCCATTACAGAGTGGTCAACACTAAGGAATGTCCATGAGGTAAGGAATTTCATAGGATTAGTGAGATATTATAGAAAATTCATTTTGAATTTTTCTAAGATAGCTAATTCAATTAAATCTCTATAATGTAAGAATCAAAGTTTTATCTATTTAGATAAGTGTGAAGTAGCTTTTCAAAAATTTAAAAGAAGGCTTACTTCTACACCAATGTTAAGAGTTCTTATTCTCAATTTTCAAATTTTAATGATCATAGATGCGTCTAGGGATGGACTAGGAGGAGTCCTTATGAATGAAGATGTAATGGTAGCTTATGAGTCAATGAATTTGAAGCTTTATGAGGTAAATTATGCCCCTCATGACCTTGAAATTATAACAATTGTTCATGCTTTGTAAGTTTGGAGACATTATTTGTTGGGAAAATTGTTTGAGCTCAAGACTAATAATTTGAAATTCATATAAATATTCACCCAACCAGATTTGAATGATTGTCAGAGATGTTGGTTAGAGTTTTTATCTGATTATGAATTTGATATCATTTACATCAAAGGCAATAAAAATAGAGTAGCTGATGCCTTAAGTCATAAAAGGTGCATAGTAGTTGTGACTATTATCAGGAGTACTTTCAAGGACCATGTAATCAAATTCTCACCAAGAGATGGATTTTATGATCAGGTTAGCAAAGCTTTGTTTGAGAATGCTCAGAATCTTAGGTATAAAGGATAAAACTTAGAAAAGTATGATATTCTATGATATAATAGAAGGACATATGTATTAGATTAGGAGAATTTGAAGAGCGTAGTGCTGAAGGAACTACACAATGCCTCATATTCAGGACATCTAAGAGTAACCAAGCTCATGATAGAATGTCAAAGAGTAAAATATAAACATGTGCATCCAACTATATTTTTATATCTACATGACATACCAGAGTGGAAATGGTAGGTGATTAGTATGGACTTTATCCAATGATTACCATTATCATGGAATATGCATGACATGATCTTGGTTGTAGTTGGTAAAATAACCAAGGTAACACATTTTATACCAAGTAATTTGATATATGATATACCAAATCTTGTGAAGAGATTCATAAAGTAAATATATGATTTGCATGGATTTACAGAGATTATCATAATCCAAGAATGACTTAAGGTGTTGGTTAACTCTGATTTCAGCTTTGAGTATGCAACTAAACTTTAGTACTGCATATCACCCATAGAATGATGGTCAAACTAAGCAAGTTAATCATGTGTTAGAGGATATTTTTTGTATGTATTACATGTATAAATAATAAAAATGGGAATAATACCTTCTATTGGTTGAGTTTTCATATAATAACTCATAATAATCTACTTTGAATATGACATCATTTGAAGCACTTTATGGAAGAAGGTGTAGGATACCAATTAGTTGGGATAGGTTGGAAGATAGGGTAGTATTTAGACCTAAGATTATTTTATAAATGGAAGATCAAGTTAGAATAATCAGTGAGAGGTTGGCTGAGGTTAATGATAGGCAAAAGAACTATGTTGATTTGAAGAGAACAACTAGGCTATTTTCAGTAGGTGATAAATTATTCTTGTAGGTTAAACCATAAAAGAGCTTGATTAAATTTGGGAAGTCAACAAAACTTTCATCGAGGTATGTGGGACCCTTAGAGGTTTTATAAGTTGTCCATCCTATAGAGTATAGGCTTGTATTTTCACTAGCCCTAGATCTATTGCATAATGTCTTATATGTATATTATCTTAAAAAGTACATAGCTGATCCTTCACATGTGTTGGATTGGAATAATTTTTAGGTTCTAGATCTTGGAGTTGGTAGAACCAATTAGAGTAATTGACACTCACAAAATACATTTGTGTAATAGAGAAGTGTCATATTACAAGGTCTTGTGGGACTAATACTCTGAGGATAGTGTGATTTGGGAGGACTATGATGAGTTATATAGGATTTTTCCCCATTTATTTTCTTGATATGATGATTCATATTATGTTATTTATCTATTAAATAATGTTTGTTATTTATAACTATTATTTAAATAAGTGTCATCAAGATGATGACCAACTTTAGGGGGGAAAGATGTTACATACTATTTTTTCACTAAATTGATTTACCTAATTATTCATGGATTATTATGGTTGTTAAATTAATTTATTCCTTTTTAACTAAATTATAAGTCATATGCTATTATTGGATAGTTGTATGTTACTTGGATTTTATGATTTCATTTCTATGATTTGGATATGTTATCAATTATGTATATAATTATTATGTTAAATTTATTGTTACAACATTATTTTATGGTATATATCATGATGTATCAGGCTAACTACCTTCTTGTCATGAGTTAGATGCAAGAGAGTTCATCCCTCAGAGCATGATGGAAGGAGAGCATCATCAAAGAGGATGACATAGATGGAGATGGTGAAGGATGATAGAGAAACTTATAAACTCATGCATACACCACATTAGATTTTATATGTTATATACATTATGTGTTTGGATTGTTAGAATTGATATGTTTTTAAAATTAATTGCATTTTAATATTATATTTTATATGTTAGTGAATGTTAGTTTAATTTTAGTAAATAAATATGGAATAAATATTGTATGTGATTACATTATGTATATTTTACATAGACTTAGTGCATACTATTATAGTACGATTATATTAAGTTACTTTACTTATATTTATTTATGATTATGAGAGCATAAATCTATGTAGATGATATCTAGTTACTATTATATATAGACTAAAAAAATGTCTTTACAATTTTTTAGAACATTAATCTTTCTATTATTGATATTTAGAAATATCAATATACATCTTAAGCTATTAATATAACAAAAGGCATAGATAGCCTATATAAACTAGTAATAACACAAATGATTCTCTTATTATGATTGAAATAAATAATTGTCTAGACTATTATTTTGATATAAGAAGATAATTGACATTGTGTTAGTCATATGTCATAAAAATATATGAGATAATTATCTTTATTAATTATTGAAGTAGGTTAATTATCATAAATAATATCCTAAGGTCTAAGTCTAGTCTTGTAAACATGCATGGACTATGTTAAGATTAAAAGTATAGTTATCATTTTGTAAAATGATTAAAAGTGGATTTTTGAGTAAAGTACTTAGACATGTAACATATATTAACATGCACATATTTTAAATGAATATAATAATGACTGAGGAAAGGATGAAAGTTTGAGTAAACTGAAATTATGGCTTTCTTAAGTATTGTTAATGGAAGTTAACTGGTTGTAGTCACTGTTGAAATGGAAAAACATGGATTATGCATGGTGATTATGAGCTAGGATAGATTACATGCAATATTTGATGGGTGAGTAGAAGATGATAAGAGGTGAGATCAAAGGTGAAGGGGTCATGATGAAGAAGAGAAGGAAAGTAAAAATCAAGAATGAGAAATAATTCAAGTTCATTTTGTCTTAGATTGGAAGTGACTTAAAAGGTTGGTGAAGTAATTAGTTTCATTTTATTATTGAATTACTATTTATGGTTTGGATTATTAGGGTTTTGAAACTATATTAAATCTTTTATTGTGAATACAAGGTTAGCCTTGTGGATGGCTCAACAAAATCCATTCATAAGTGATGACATTTAATAGCCTTATGTAGAATTGACTACCATGTCCATATTAGGAAACAATAAGTCATATTTAATACAAGCCTTTGATATCACAAAAATATATGCATAGATGAATCCCCATTATCTTATACCTAACTGACATGATGTTTGATATCTATTCAAAGTAATCAATCACCCTAATAAATCCTACTTTTAAGAGTTTGTCTAGTTTATTTTTGACAAAAAGCACTATACTAGGGTACATTTTATGTAGCTTTTATTTGATGGGCTTTACATCAGGGTGCACAATAATATGAAGGAACACTAAGGATGGATCTAACTCAAGCATATTGATTTAAGACCAAGAAAAAATGTTATTAAATTATTTAATAAGGGCAATCAAAATTTCATGCTCTTATGGAGTTAGTGTAGCCTTGTTGATTGTAGTTAGTTCTAATATTAACATTAATGGTATCCTTAATGCGAAGTGTGGAACTATATTGTATTTGTGTTAGAACTAGATAGAGGTAAAACACTTTATATGTTTTGTACTCTATAGGCTAATGTATTACTTCCATAAAATATGAGTTTGAGTCAGACATATCAGGTAGAAACCATGTGAATATGTTTGAAAATTTTCTCATGAGTTCATCATAGGTATCCTATTCATGTGAGATCATCTCTAATTTTAATGATCTTAGGTTCATTATAATATTGTACTAACTTATGGGAAGAGTCGAGATACTCATCCATTAGTGCCTCATAAAGGTTTTCACCAATGAACACATCTTTATTTTGATTTTTACTATTGTCCAACAATACCTAAAGGAGGTTTTAATTAAGGGATATTCATTTTATTTATTTTTTATTTTTATGACTGAGGAACTTTGCTTGCTTCCCAAAGTAGGCAAATGTATCAATATTAATTTTAAATCCTTTTTTATGATGACCTTATAGAAATCCATCATGAAGTTGGAACAACCCCACTAGGGTCAACTAGAAGTATGTGTTTTATTTAATAAAACACATAATAAAAATAGATTACACCACAAGAATCTATAGAGACCATATGAAATACTCAAAGCATGATAATATCAAAAAAACATATTATATCACATATCATTAATCTCTAATATCATGAGAGATCATCATAATGAAAATATAAAAAGTAATTATATTAACTCAGCCACAACTGATACAAGTCTATAATAACCACAGTCAATGTAAAATAACAAGTAACTACAAATCTTCATTATAATATTAAATAATAGGTACAATACAATAAAATTTACATATAATATACATGGCTCCTCTTGAGCACAGTTCCCAAACTCAATTATCTATGGCAATCTTAAGTGTCATCTTGATAAATAATACTATTGTGGGAAGGGAGAGCATCATTCAAGCATTTTTCCACACTAATCATGGACCAACAATCCCATACACTAATCACATTAGGAAATGTCACTCCCTTCACAAATGAGTAGATAGTGATGGCACATGAATCTAGAGAGGCAACAAAGTACCCATGTGATGTATGTTTTCTAAGCTAAACATGCAGTGTATCATAGAAAACTATTTTATTACAAGATATCACACAAACATGTAAATATCTCATGAAATGATAATATATCACTAAACATATTTTAACCCAAAACTTTATGAATAATAAATAATAATGATTTATAGATCAATCAAATTCATACACACCACTTGATCAGACTGTCTTCATCTGTCATTGTGATACTAGTAAGCCAGTGAAGTCCATCTCACTCCTTACTCTATATCAACAATGTAGATTGGTCAAATATAATTCAACCACAAGTTTCATTTAATTTACATACTACTATAAAACACATCATATAACATGCTAAACATAGTTGTAACCAAAACATATATTTATTCCATCAAACGTATGAATGAATCTTACATTATTCTCTATCTCATATTAAAAATAATGACTATAATTTATACAACCTAGGTAAATACATAATTAATTACAAATTTTTACTACCATAATTAATTTTTAAATATACTACACCCTATGATAACCCATATTACCATAGTCTAGTATTCTAAGACATAACTATTAGTTTTTCACAATCAATCATATAAAGTAGTTTTAAATACATGAAAACATAATCTTTTATTCAAGTAAATATATCTAACGAAGCAAGTCATAGTATCCATGGAACATAGTAATATACTATCATAGAATTCAATAAACTCTTAAGGTTATATGCATGCATACATAAAGTCCTACTACCTATCATAAAACATACTGTTCATAGTAATAACCAATCACGTATACATTTAATTAGTTAAACATAGATGTGAGTTTAGACATAATAATTATAGTATGTACCATCTATGTACAACATACATTTATATTATAGTACTCTATGATATCCCATACTATCATAATTCACAACTACATAAAAAACACATAACCAAACTTACGATTTCAAGAATCAAATGATCCACATATATAATAACAATCAAGCAAGTATGGGATTATATCACCTGAGCATACCCTAAGTTTAAATGACATACTAGATTTCAAAGCAACATAATTTATAAACACATATTAAGATGGACCATTATATGCTAGATATAACCAAAAATTTATATATATTAACAATCTCATAACATGTACTGCATATAAGTATTCAGTACTAAATAAATATAACTAACCAATCAATCATTTGCATAGAAATAGAGAATGCATAAACCTGTTATAATATTCATTTAAATATTTTATTCTATTTTATAAAAGACTATTTTAATATGTTTAGAGTTTTGGTCCCTCAGACACTTGATGATTAGATAAAATCATACATCTAACTATGAGATTAGGCTTATGACCCAATATAGCCATTTTCATTATGTACTTATATTGCATACTTAAATCTATGTGTGGATATAATTAAACAAGACTCAATACATATAAAATATAGGATAATCCAATATAGTACTTGCTATACATTTTAGGGGTTTGAATGCACACATTTGACAACTTAATTTTATGTAATTTCTTAACATAGTTTATAATCCACCTGTGAAAATATAACCATAAGAGTACACCCCTCTATACATGTACACACTATTAGTCATATTAACACCTACAAATATTAATATTTTCTAAAGATATTTTTGAGAGGTTATTCAACCATTATGATATCATAGGGTTTGACAATGATTTTCAATCCAAAAATCATCCTTAATAAATTTTGGGGATTTTGTATAAGTTTGTGAATACTAGGTTGAAAGTTCTTGAACTTACGCCTGCGTAACAATAATTATCCTCTTTTTATTACTATATATGGATTTGACTATTATTTAAGTTTATGATTAATTTGAACCATTAATATAAATAGACATATTTCTATTTTTTATAAAAGTTTTCCTTGATTAGTATCTTACACTCATACCATTTTGATATAGTCTCTACTACATAATCCACTCATCTTAAGGTACTAAAGGTTCTTAAATATTCTTTTCCTAAAGTCATTATATGATGAACAAAGATAGTTGTATGCAACATTGATGATGCTCTAGCTCCATCAATCCATGATATGCACAACAAATATCTAATTCATTTTCCCTTGTGCATGAAATAGAGTCAAAATGTGGGGTGGGGTTAAGTATGTCAAATAACATTTCGTATCCCACTATGGAATAGATCCTAGATGACACTATATTAATTATATGCATAAATATTAATAATGGCATAAATTCTCATTTTTATGAATCCATCAATTTATTATATGCATATCCATATGTATGCAATAGAAAATATTCTTCTATAGAGCCTTATCAAGTTTGCATATATATAATATTTTTAAATAATATTTTGTCTATTATCCAAGATGTTAACTTCTAGAGGAATTATTTTATGAATAAGCCACAAATGTTTCCTTTATGCATTTGTATATGGAATTGGGGATATTAAACTAATTCTAATGCATAAGTCTACACCATAGTACAAATCGCTTCACTATTGGTATACAAAAATTATTTATAGTAAAGTAGATCGATGTCAAAATCAAAATATAAATAAAGGAAGTCTCCTAAAACACATATTTTAAGCTTTTAAAAGGGACACCTAGGTTGTAAACTTCAATGACTTGCTAAGGACTAGTTATCTTAATATTTGTGATGATGCCTTTGACTAGATAGCATGATAAAAGTAATATCAACAATTCATTAATCATCTATTTAAGAAGTCAAACAAAGTGCAATGATGTCTTTAGTATTCTGATAACAATATACAATAAATTCAATAACATACACTTGCTAGAAGCTCAGTTAGAAGATAAAAAATTGCAACAATTTATCAGATGATGGTTCTCACAAAAAATAGAGATGCCATCTATAAGATGTGTATATACATAATAAGATATTTATATAGTCAAACCACTAAATATAGTTTTACATATTAAAATCCAAGGATTTAATATGGCACTGATGCCAATAAGCAAGTATTAGGGTCAAGAAAAGATATCAACGATTCATAATTATTAAATACACACATTCATATGTTATAAAAATGCAATGACATGGTTTAATAGTGATGCCCTTGGGAATTTTTTTCTTCCATTATATAGTAAATAGACTCAAAGATGCCATCCTAAATTTGTGTTACACAAGCTATGGCGATGACAATAAACACTAATGGGCTATAGGTTATATATATTTATATTGAGTCAAAAATTATTGCTTATACAGAGAAATATTCAGTGACTTAATTGCCTCTAAATAGGTTAAATTCATTTCTTATAAAGATTTAATCCACCAAAGGCCTTTATTAATAATAGCTGTGTTGAATATATTAACTTGGGCAATCTCTAAGTATGATTCAATCAATAAATAATACAAAGAATTTCATTCCTTCTAAATTTTACTCTTTCCTAACCATTTTGACATCTAGTATGAGTATGGAAAATTAAAAACTACACCTACCTGGGAACCAATAACATCCTTTTGCTTATCTATCCTTACTACCTTGCTTCTCTTCCAACACCTCTTTTCTCCTCTTAATTCTTTTTTTTTTTTTTTTAAATTTAGACACTTGTCCTTATCCTTTCCACAACCACATAGGTTAAAAAGGGTGTAGTCCTTTTTCTAAAAAGATTTTACTTGTTTTTCTCAACTTTATGCCCTTTATTTTATTTTTAAAAAGGCCTTCTCTTTTTCTTTTTTTATGTTTTTGCTTTACATGAATTTTCCTATATATATAATTTTCTTAAATTTAGAATTTACATTTCTCTTTATTCTTTATATCTTTTTCCATTTTTAAAGATAATTTTCAATTTTCATGTATTTTAACAAAAAATAAAGAATCCATATTTTTATTAAGTTAATTAACACCCACAAATTTTATATAAATTTAAATAACAATTATATAAATTATTATTAATCCATGTTTTTAAATCAAATTTACTAGGAATATTTTCACTAGCTTAAATAATACAATGTATCAATTCATTAAGCTATTAAACCATATTGACAAACCAAACAAATCAACTTTCAAATGTAATTAGAAATTAACACATTATGTGTAAACCATTTTTAATGCATTCTAACATGTGATAATTAATGTGATGTGTGTAGGGTTCTTACAAGTTCTTTGTCATCTTTCGACATCTCTATCTACATTACCTCTTTGATGATGCTCTCCCTCCATCGTGCTCTGAGGGATGGGTTCTTTTGCATCAACCTCACAATAAAGTAGATAGTTAGACCATAACAATCATAATATACATACATAAAAAAATATAACTGAAATAACAAATCAACATGATTATTAAGTAAACATATACTTATAACTAACTCATAACAATGTGATCATATAACCTAAGTAATATCTTACTATCCTATAATAACATATATCTCAAAACTTAGTCAAAATATAACCAAATCAGATGTGTTAACTATAAATATACATAGGCAGTCAGATAGTTTGCTTAGCGAGGAATTAGGATGTAACATCCTTCCCCTTAAAGCTAGTCATCATCTTAAATGACTCTTATCAAATGTAAATTTTGAATTAAAAACATTATTCCATAAAGAAATAACATAATATAAAGTATCAAATCAAGTAAATAAATGTGAAATTACATGTAGAACTCTTCAAAGTTTCCTCAGGTTACAATATTTTCAGAGTATTGATCCCTGAAGACCTTGCTCTGTGAAATATCCCAATTATACAAACATGGTTTGCATGTATTACTTACTCTGATTTGTTCTATCATGACCACTCTAAGGTCCATAACTATCAAGACAAGACTATATATTATAGGACTAGCCACTTCTATTACCTTGAAAGGTCCCACATATCTTAATGAAAGTTTCACTGACTTCCCAAGAACATATAAGATCATCAAACAAGCTAAAATAAATGACTAGGGAGAGTTACACCAAATCTTTTATCCCCTCTATATATCTCTCTAACCTAGAGTGTTTTTCTCATTCTAGAGAAATTAATTAGGGAACTTGGTAATAATGATGTGCATAAGTTAATACTATCGTTACCTCATGTAGTTCTTGATAAGTATAATATGTTAATACTATCACTACTCTAAGGAGATCCTGACAAGTATGATGATAAATAAGAATTAAAAATACTAAATTTCTAATGTATACTAAATTAAGGAATAAATGTTCCACTGTATACATGCATATGGTCATATGAATAAATTTGACAAGTCTATCTATGAGTCCTAGATTTGACAAGTCCATCTATCAATCCTAGATTTGACAAGTCCATCTATCAAATCTAAACTCAATAACTACTGAGTCAATATGAGACTAAGTAAGATCCACTCTATCACTTAGTACTCATGTTCCTAATTCATCACTCTTCTCTTATGTCTCCATAGCCTAATTATCTCCAAAAAGTGTATAATGTTTAATGAATCAAAATTCTATACTAATAGATAATAGAAAATAATAATATGTGCTAAATAATTCTAGATGTATCATCATAGATACAAGAGAAATCATATAATCAGTCTTTAATTGTATTTATTTACCACTAGACAAACATAACTAGTATAATGTTTCCCAACGTAACCTATAGTGTTATATTCATAGCTATGAGGAAATAATGTTAAAATCAACATAACATACAAAGGCCAAGGATCACACCATCCTTACAACATTGTAAAGGATCAAGTGAGACATGGTCTCCTTGCTTGCTCAACTAGCACAAAATAAGTTAAAATTTTATCTAAACCCCTAGATTGACAAGATGTTCTACACATCCTATGCTCTATTCACTCTCGATGAAAGGTACATAAATATCTTTGTAAAACAACATGCTTTAATCAAAAGAGATTAATATCAATATAATCAAGGGTATATAATTGTTGGCCAATTTTGATCCACATATCAAGATTTTACTTGGATTGAATAGATGAAAAGAGTTTTATATATTTGAAGGATCAAAAGATGACTTACACAAGCTGTAAAGAGCTAGTTCATCATGTAAAAATGGATGGGTTAGCTTAATTATGTATTTTATAAGTATGATTAAAAAGCCTCATGAGGATAAAGGATCACATGGAATCAATGTTTTTAGTGCCAAGATCTTACTCTGCAAGACTCATGTCTTGATGAGATTTTTATCTCAAGATTTAATCCTTCAAAGATTAAATTATAGAGCAGGACATGCATGTTAAGTTTTATACCCCAACAAATAACTTTTTGGATTTAAAAATACTAAGATGTTCATGTAGATGTTATTAATGGTTGCATGAACATTAAATTAAAGCTCAAAAACCAACCATTTGGTGTTCAAAATGTGATGGTCACACATACATCATTGATGGTCACATAAACATCATTGACAATCACATGAATGCCAAAATAAATCTCAGCAATTATCCATTGGGGTTCAAAGATTTATAGTCATGAAGATGTCATTAAAGGTCACATGGATGTCAAATGACGACCATGTAGATGTTAATTTTAAATCTTATGAAGTAGTCATTTATTTTCAAATGAAGAAAAATCAATGGTTGATATTTAATCATACATGTAAGATCTAATGGTGTGGATCATGGTTAGAAAAGTCAAGGGGCTTAGATTAAATGTGAATCCACCATGTGGCATAAACATGTGATCTAGGTAAAGGTTGATAGGTCAAGGGTAGATCCAATATCTCACATTAATTTGTACCAAGGGAGATTTATGATGCAAAAAAAGTCAAAATGATAAGAATCTTGAGAGGATACCACATGGTAGACACATAGGATCAAAATATTTCATCACCTGAGTATGTAAATACATAGAATAGAGACCTAGACATGATCTATGTGGATCCAAAATAAACATTTTTAGCCTGAGGGAATCATTAAAGCTCATTTAGGCTCTTGATTTGAGGGTTTTTAGACCTATAGACATGGTCTTCTAAATTTTTAGTATCCTTTCATGATCGTGTTCACCATTATTTAAAGGAGATCCACATATGTAAAGAGTTATTGGATTCCATGATACACAGAGGCATAATAGGTCCTTTTGAACCTAATTTAGATCAAGGTGGGCTACTAGATATTTAATCAATATATAGGTGTCGAGATGGAGATATTAACTATCTAAAAACTAACAAATAAGATTTGTTTTTAGTTTGTAGTAGATCCATGTTCAAGATTTATAGTAAAGAGCATTCCAAGTTATTGATATGATAGTCAAATCATCCATAATTTAGTATGAACACATAGCCACTTATAATAGATATAGACATGGATTTTTTAGGTCTATAAATAGGAGGATTTTATCCTTACAGTAAAGATCATTAATATGAAGGAGATCAAGGAGGATTCAGGTGGCCATTCATGACTACGTGGAATAAAAATCTTGGGCTTCATGACCAAATAATTACAGTGGCATTAATACATTAAGGATGTTGAGGAAGTTGCATGATCTTAGTTAATGGGACCCCCTTATCCACTCTCCCATACATGTTCCCTATCTCTCTCATCCATTTTTGCTATATACAGGCTCTTAAGCCTTAAAAAGGGATCCCTCTCTTGGGCATGACTAGAATCTACAAAGATTGGGATTTGTAACCTCTTGAGATGAATAGAAGATTGTTTTTAGATCTCATTGTTCTAGTATAGTGTGTAAAATGTCAATTTGATTTGCATATGAGGTATAAGTATCTCCCTTGTCAAGCCTTGATCTCACCTAGCTACTAGTTCATCTTATTATAGAGGTCATGTTTAGTGTTTTAATGCCATTTTGATCAAAGCCAACATAAGGATATATTGATTGGTTAGTGACTTGAACCATGCCTCTCCATCACTTCCCTTATTGATTACTTGGTGAACCTCTACATGAAATAGTGATGCATAACAGACATTTAGGGTTTTAGATCCATGATTTTTCTTCTCTTATTAGTGTTTGTATAGGTTCAAATAGAGTGGATGAATAATTATTTAGGTTCATCACCAATATTATCTTAGGTTTCCCTTTCAACTATCCTTCTCTCCTTTTTCTCCAATAATCACTAGGTTTTAGTTTAAATGAGCTAAGTAATGTATTAGAAGAGCTATCCTCATTAAAAAAACCTAGAGGTATGACCCAGGATTAGATGACCCACAACTTAGGGTTAGTCCCATGTTGGACTAGGTTTGGGTATAGGACCTAAATAATTATTTGCTCAGCCAAGGTGCAACCTAGAACCTCTAATAATTTCTAGCACACTTGATGGGACCAATTTTATTATGCACTAAGTGAAGAGTTTTGATGTTCTCATGTTCTCTTCATTCAATCAACCTTTGGAGGCATGTGTGTAAACATCAATGGAAACTCCAAGCTTTGAACTAGTTATAATAGTCTACGTAAGCCTTCGAGCAAGTTTTATCTTTATTTTATTTCTTTCCTAAGTTTATATGGTTGGATTTGGGGAAAAATTCTATCCTAATTAGGTTGGAAATCCATATCATCAACCAAATTAATCTTAAAATATTATTATGACCCCTACTAGTAATATAATAATTCATATCAACCCTACCATGATCTCTATCAGCCTTATTGATGAGCATTACCAACCCTATATAGATCTTTACCAGTAATATGGTGACTCATACCAATCTTATGTTTATCCTCTTGATCAATCATGGTAGCAACATGACATTCTTAAATAGCCTACTCATACTCTAAGACATTATATATACAGCCTTAAATAATTTATATTAGATAAAGAAAAGAATATGGTAAACATTGATACATTAAAGGGATATGGGCAAGAGATCCCAAAACATGTCATTAGAGGGGTTAGGAATTTAGTGAAATAGGAAAAGGAGGAGTGTATGCCTTTCATTAGGAGAGGTTATCCTAGAAATAATGGTGACATTCTTGACATAGATGGACTCATCTCTAAGATTGAGGATAAGCTAATAACCAATGTAAAGCATCAAATATCCCATCTCCCATCTTATCTTCCCTCAATCAAATATATGTAAAAATCATACTAAGATTCCTATCACAATTGATAAACCCTCACCAAATGAGTTTTAGGGTCATCATAGTTCCCCCCAACTCCACTTAACCTTCCCCTCATGGAAAAAAGTCCAAGGGAGAGTTCAGGAGGAGAGGTAAGTCTGTATTAAAAGAGCCAACCATCATGAGTAACCAAAGTATGATTTTGAGGCCTCTCTTGCTAGGCAAATTAAACCTATAGAAAATCATTTGTACTAGACATTATTAGTTGCAAATGAAACATAACCTCAATTTCACATACCTCCTTTCATCCCTCAAGCCACAATGCAAACTATGTAGGATGACCATGAGCCCAAATTTCCATCTTGGAACCATATCATGTAGTCAATCAATCCCAAAGCTGATTAACCCCCACCCCTCCATCCTCATGAATCTAAGTCCTTTCCCTATTGTAAATCCATCTAAAGTGGTATGTATAATAAGGAGTAAGTGGTGATTATGGAAGCCAAAAAAGAGACCATTTATCCTCCACTCCTTTCCCCTCAAAATCCTAGAGCCTTTCCTTCATGGAAAACCATTCAAGAAGCAAAGTAATAGAGATAGGAGGTGAAGGTGATCCAAGAAGAGTAGATCCATGAACAAAATTAGGTCACTATGGTAGATTATTTGGATCTCTCTCATCTTGATGAATATTTTCAAGGGTCTACTCTTTGAGAAAGACCCTCTCCTTTGTGAGGAAAATCAAGGAGATGTAAGGAGATAGAAAATAATGACGTCTTCAGTAATTAAGAAGAGGAAATCATTATTGAAACACCACTTGGCAAGAGAGAGCATGTCTTAGTCTTTCATAATTCCAAAGAAGATGAGTTATAGGAACAAGTGCAAGTTGGAGATGAGATCCAACAAGAAGAAGTTTCAGATGTGCATTAAGAGGTTATTTCTCAAGAACCTCTTGATCACATATCAGATACCCAAAATCTAGAGTTTTTTCAAGATCTTGCAGTGGCTGATATAAATCAAGTAAAAGCTCATCTTTATTTAAAAGCTAGTCATGAAGACAACTCACACAAAACCATTTCTAAGACAGAGAGAATTCTTGAAGAAGAAGACCATTGGTAGCAACTATACCATGATTTCATGAGTGATATTTAAGAAATTATGATGGTAGATTTGGATGATGAGATAATACAATAGGTTAAATATTCATCTAAAGATTCCATTAATGTTTTGGAGATTCAAGAAAGTAGTGCTAATCTAGAGATGCCAAGGCAAAATGAGAAAATTGGTCTTGATGTGGAAGAATACCATGAGGGATTAGTAAAAATGGAAGTCATGGATGAGTTTGAGATATATCTTATTGAAAAGAATGAAGATACCCTTTGAATTGATCATATTTAGGTTAATATAAGAGAGGAACAAAAGGATGATTGGAAGTTGTACATTGAATCTCTTCAAGGGTTTGAGGGACTTTGTAAAGATATGTTACTCATTGGAAAGCATGTCTATAATTAGTTTGATCTGAAGGTACTCATTAATGTCCATGATACAGATGGGATTGGAAATTATAAACTCCTTGAATATCTTGATGAGTTTACAATTGATAGTAAGGAGAAAAAGGTCCCTCAAGGTCCCATGAGGGCTCAAGGACAATGCTTAGATAAGGTGTCACTTATAGAGATTGTAACTGTTAAGCAATATGGGAAGGATTCTACATAACAAGATTAGTTTGTCTTTGTTGGTGTCTGGTTTGTTGTTAATAACCCACTCTAGGAGATGCTAAGAGAGTTGGTAGGAAAGAAGAGTGCCTCATCAAGGGTCATGTTCAATGAACATCCTACTTGGAAAATTGTACCATCTCTTGGGATAAGTAAGTTTATGAATTTTCCTTTTGATCTAGGTGGATCATGTGTTGTCTTATTTAGTTATGTTCTTTGTATATAATTAGTTTTATATTTATTTTCCTCTAAGTGCTATCCTAACACATTAAATTAGTGGTCCTTTCTTTGTTTAGGTTAGTTTCCTTTTTGCTTTATGTGTTTCCCTTCAATAAGTGCCATGGGCAATTTTTTTTGTTAATTCCTTTTGGTCCTTATTTTTTTCAAGAGAAGTTATCCAGGGGTTGGTAGCCTGTTTTAGATTTAGATCAAATTATTTAACCAGAGAGGAGACTCCATGCCCAATGGACTAGACAAGGAAACATGGTCTAGGCTCTCAATCTTAATAGGCATGCTTCCCTATGAGTCTCCAAAAATATTGGCTAATTTTGGCCCACATACCAAGATTTTTCTTGGATTGAATAGATGAGCAGAGTTCTAGAGATTTGAAGGATCAAAAGATGACTTATGCAAGCTATAAAGAGCTAGACCATCACCAAGACATCATATAGAAATGGATAGGTTAAATTACATATGAATTTTACAAGTATGCTCATAAGTCCTTGTGGGGTCAAAGGAACACATGGAATTAATGTCCTCAATGCCAAGATATTACTCTATAAAATTCATGTCTTGATGAGATTTATATCTCAAAATCTAAGCCTTTAAATATTCATTTGTAGAATGGGATGTGCACATGAACATCAAGTTTTATCCCCAAAAAATAACCGTTTGGATTTAAAAAATCCTAAAATTTTCATGTAGACATCATTCATGGTTGCACATATGTGAAAGTAAAGATCAAAAATCAACCATTTGGAGTTCAAAGTGTGATGGTCATGTGAACATCATTAACAATCATGTAGACATTATTAAAAATCATGTAGATGTCAAAATAAATCTCAACAATTATCCATTAGGGTTTAAATATTGATGGCCATGTAGATGTCATTGATGATCATGTGAATGTTAAATTATGGGTGTGTAGATGTCAATTTTAAGCCTTGTAAAGTATCCATTTGTTTTCAAATGAAATAAAATCAATGATCAATGTTTAATCATACATGTAAGATCTAATGGTGCATATCATGGTTGAAAAAGTCAAGGGGCTCAGATTAAATGTGAAGTCACCATGTAGCCTAAGCACATGAGATAGATAAAGGTAAAAAATTTAAAGGTATATCCAATGACTCAAGTTCATTTGTACCAAGGGAGATCTATGATATGAATAAAGTCAAAATGATAAGAAGCTTGAGAGGATGCCACATGGGAAAACATATAGGATCAAAGGATTTCATCACTCGAGTATGTAAAAACATATAAGCAAGATCCAAACATGATTTAGGTAGAGCCAAAATAAAAATTTCAATCTCGAGGGCATCATTAAAGCTTATTCAAGCTCTTGATTTGAAGGTTTTTAGACCTACAAACTTGGCCTTCTGAATTTGTAGTATCCTTTAGTGATCATGTTCACCACTCTTTAAAAGGGATCCATGTATGCAAAGAGTTATTAGCTTCCATGATATACAAAGGCACAATATGTCCTTTTGAACCTAATATAGATTAAGGGGGGATACTAGTTGTTCAATCGATATGCACATGCTGACATGGAGGTATTAACTATCTAAAAAATAATAAAGGAGATTAGTTTTTAGTCTATAGTAGATCCATGTTTAAGATTTATAGTAAAGAGCACACCAAGGTATAAATATGATAGTCAAATCATCCACAATTCAATAAGAACATGCAATCACCTATAATAGATATAGACATGGCTTTGTCAGGTCCATGAATAGGAGGGTTATATCCTTATAGTAAAGAGCATTAATATAAAATATCTTGAGGAGGATTCAGATGGCCATTCATGACTACATGTAGTAAAAATCTTGGGCTTCATGATCAAACAATTATAGTGACATTAATGCATTAAGGAGCTTGAGTAAGTTACATGATCTTAGTTGGTGGGACCCATTTATCCACTCTCCCATGCATGATCCCTATATTTCTCATCCATGTTTTCTATATATACAGGCTTCTAAGCCTTGAAAAGGATCCCTCTATTGGGCATGACTAGACTCTACCAAGATTGAGCTTTGTAACCTCTTGAGATGAATAGAAGACTATTTTTAGATCTCATTATTTTGGTATAGTGTGTAAAATTCTAGTTCGATTTGCATATGTGGTAGAATTCTCTCCCTTGTCAAGTCCCGATCTCACCTAGATACTAGTTCATCTTGTTATGTAAGTCATGTTTAGTGTTTTAATGCAATTTTGATCAAAGCCAACACATGGATATATTGATTGGTTAGTGCCTTGAACCAAGCCTCTCCATTGCTTCCCTCAAGTTTTGATTATGTGGTGAACCCCTACATGAAATACTGATGTATAATAGACATTTGGAGTTGTAAATCTAGGCTTTTTCTTGTCTCATTAGTGTTTGTATAGGTTACAATAGAGTATATGAACAATCATTTAGGTGCATCACTAACATTAGCTTAGGTTTCCCTTTTGATTATCCTTCTCTCCTATTTCCCCAAAAATTAGTAGGTTTTAGTGTAAATGAGCTAAGTGATGCATCCAAAGAGCTAGCCTCATTAAAAAACCTAGAGGTATGACCCAAGATTAGGTTATCCATAGCCTAGGGTCAGTCCCATGTTGGACTAGGTTTGGGTAAAGGACCTGAACAATCCTTTGCTCAGCTAGGGTGTAACCTAGAACGTCCAACAATAATATCATAGTAATTATAATCAACTTATAATTCTTAATCTAGAATTTAATATATAATTCAAGATTTTACACTCCATATGGTTTACAAGTTAGATAAAGTAGTGAACTTAAAGAGTCATTAGTGAAAAGTAAAGAAATAACATCAAAAACTCCTACGTACCCTCATAAAGTAAAAAAGAAAAAAAACATTATAGCTTTATGTTGCCAAATCACTACTTACTTACCAAATCTATAAGTATAATATCACAATCTATTTCTACAACTAGGAGAAAAATAAAATATTAACCACAAAGACGTATCAATCCATCCAATCCTATAAATTCTATCACAATAAGAAATTGAGGACATTTTCCTACAATATTCTAGGGAATATGATGAAACAACATTTCAAAAATAGGTTTCTATTTAAGAGAACACTAAATTAGCATCATGGAAATATGAATCCTCACAGTAGCTTATAATGATGTCAAAGGAGAATGAGAGAATAGAAACTCACCTCTAATATAACTAAGAGAGATGACACTTCTTCTAATTTCACACAACTTAAGGGTTCCAATCCATAAACAAGCTCCTAACACATAGGAATTCTCAACCAAAACATCTACACTCTACTACAAGAAAATTCCAACCACCTTAGGTGGTACCAAACTAAAAATGGTCTTATGAAATTTTTCATTTCTAAGATTAGTGAACATAAGACACAAAAAATAAAGCACACATATTTAAGTGAGAAGCATCCCATGCTTATACAACACAAAACACAAATGGTGAAGGTGACTTGATTACTAATAAGAATGTAATCATACTCGGGGTGTTTGATCGAAGTGATCAAACTATGGTTAAAATATCTTATTCATTACTCATGAACTATACTATGAACTTGCCTTCCAAACCTTGAATACAAATATCACCATTGAAACACTTGATAAACCAACTATTTAACAACCCTAAGAGGGCATAATTCCTCCACACACTTTTCATGAATGTCTCATACTTACAATAGTCACCAAGCCACACAGGAGGATCTACCTAGTATCAAAATTTCAATCATGGTGTAACATGGTTATGTACTGAGGTACCACAAATCCAAAGTACCAGTGAAATACTTAATTTTGTTAGGTTCACACTAGTGAATATAAAGACACAAAAATGCTAATGGGCTCATTAGGTCTTAGATTTTTAGTCATAACTCTGATACCACATGAAATAACCCCGCTAGGGTTAACTATAAGTACGTGATTTATTTTAAAATTAAACAAACACCAAAAATAGATTACACCATGAGAATATATAGAGACCATATAAAATACTCAAATTATGATAATAGAAAATAATAATATTACATTACATATCATTGATTTCTAATATCATGAGAACACATCAAAATGCAAATATATAAATTAATTATATTAACTCAGCCATAAATGATACAAGTCTACAATAATGGCTATCAATTTACAATAATAAGTAACTAAAAATCTTCATGAAAATATTCAATAATAGATACAATACAATACAATGCACATATAATATACATGGCTCCCCCTAAGCATAGTTACCAAACTCAAGTATCTGTGGTAATCTCAAGTGTCATATTGATAAGTAATACTGCTATGGGAAGGAAGAACATCATTAGAGTGATTTTCCATACCAAACATGAACCAACGATCCCCCAAACTAATCCCATCATAAAATTGCCCTCCCTTCATGGATGAGTATATAATGATGGCATAGGAATCTAGAGATGGCAAGTACCTATGTGCTATATGATTTATAAGCTAAACATGTAGTGTATCATATAAAACTATTCTATTGCAAGATATTGAACAAACATGTAAATCATAATCATGAAATAATAATGTCTTACTAAACATATTTGGCCTAAAGTTTTATAAATAATAAATAATAATGATCTACAGATCAATTAAATTCATACACACCACTTGATCAGACTACCTTCATCTGTCATTGTGATACTAGTAAGCTAGTGAAGTCCATCTCACTCCTTACTCTGTATCAATGATGCAGATTAATCAAATAAAATTCAACCACAAGATTCATTTAATTTAAATCCTAAAATCAGCCACATCATATAGCATGATAAACATAGAATTAACCAAAGCATATAATAAATTTGTCAAACATATGAATGAATCTTACATTATTTTCTATCTTATATTAGAAAGAATGATTACAGTTTATACATTCTCCCCAATTTATAAAATAAACTTAATCTGACTCACTCTCATCATTACCACAACACATACTAGAATATGAAGATTATCTTTCTTCACAATGACCTCATTTAAGGATTATGAAATTCTAAACTTAAAGACATTATTTTTTCTATCTTTAAAGTAAAAGGGGAAAATATTTGATACTTTTAGGTAGTTAGCATGTGTAAAATATTTCCAAACATATCTAAGTATATAATTTATTTTGAAAATTTTAAAGGCGACATCCCATTTAATTCCATTCCATAAAAAAAAATGTCTTCAAGAAGGTAATCAACATCTTGTAACTTTTTTTGAAGTCTCTAAAAATGAACATTGTGGAGATGATGGGGTCGGTAAGCTTCTACCTAGATGTAGTCCTATGATAATATCACTAAGATAAGTCAACCATGATTATTTTAAATTTTTTTGTCAAACATATGAATGAATCTTACATTATTTTCTATCTTATATTAAAAAGAATGATTACAGTTTATACCACTCAGGTAAATACATATTTAAATACAAATTTTCACTACCACAATTAGTTTATAAACACACTACATCCTATGATAACACATATTACCATAGTCCAGTATTCTAAGACATAACTACTAGTTTTTTACAATCAATCATATAAAGTAGTCTTAAATACATAGAAATATAAGTTTTTATTCAAGTAACTAGAATTAATGAAGCAAGCCACAATTATCATAGAACACAATAATATACTATCATAGAATTCATTCAACTCTTATAGTTATATGCACACACACATAAAGTCCTACTAACTGTCACAAAAAATACTATTCATAGTAATAGCCAATCACACATACATTTAATTAGTCAAATGTATATGTGAGTCTAGACATAATAATTATAGTATGTACCATTCAATTACAACATACATTTATACTATAGTACTTTATGATATTCCATACTATAATAGTTCACAAATACATAAAAAACATATAGCCAAACTTATGATTTGTAAAATCAAATGATCTACATACATAATAGCAATCAAACAAGTACAAGATTATACCATCGAGGTATACCTTAGATTTAAACTACATACTAGAATTCAAAGAAACATAAATTATAAACACGCATCATGATGCACCATTATATTATATATATATATATATATATATATATATATATATATATATATATATATATATATATATATATATATATATATATATATAAACATTTATACATATTAACGCTCTCATAACATGTACTTTACACAAGTATTCAATACTGAATACATATAACTAACATCTAATCAATCATTTAAAAAAAAATAAAGAACACATAAATCCATTATAACATTCATTTAAATATCTCGTTCTATTTTCTAAAAGACTATTTTAATATGATTAGTATTTTGGTCCTTCAGACACCTGATGATTAGATAAAATCATACTTATAGCTACAAACTTAAGCTTATGATCCAGCACATCCATTTTCATCATGTATTTATATTGCATACTTAAATCTATGTGTAGATATAAAAAACTAAGACTCAACACACATAAAATATAGGATAATCCAATCTAGCATTTACTATACATTTTATGGGTTTGAAGGCATGTATTTGATAACTTAATTTTATGTAATTCTTTAACATAATTTATAATCCACCCATGGAAATATAAACATAAGAATACACCCCTCTATACATGTACACACTATTAGTCATATTAACACCTACACATATTAATATTCTCTAAAGAGATTTCCAAGAAGTTATTCAACCATTATGATATTGTAGGCTTTGACCATGATTTCAATCCAATAGTCATCCTTAAAAAAAATTGGTGATTTTGTATAAGTCTGTGAATACTAGGTTGAAAGTTCCCAAACATAGTCCTGCATAACAAGAATTATCCTCTTTTTATTACTATATATGGATTTGACTGTTATTTAAGTTTATGATTAATTTGACCCATTAATATAAATAACCATATTTTTAATTTTTCTAAAAATTTTCCTTGATTAGTATTTTATACTCATACTATTTTGATATAGTCCCTACCATATAATCCATTCCTTTTCAGGTGCTAAAGGTTCTTAAATCTCCTTTTCCTAAAGTCATTTCATGATGAATAGAGATAGGTGTATGCAAAATTGATGATTCTCCAAATCCATCAATCCATGATATGTATGGCAAATATCTAATTCATTTTCCCTTATGCATAAAATAGAGTCAAAATGTGGGGGTTGGGTGGTTAAGTATGTCAAAACTCATTTCACAACCCAATATGAAATAGAGCCTGGATGATGTTATATTAATTATATGCATAAATATTAATAATGGCATAAATTCCCATTTATATGCAGACACCAATTTAATATATGTATATCCATATGTATGCAGTAGAAAATATTCTCCTACATAACCTTATCAAGTTTGCATATATATAATATTTTGGCTATTATCCAAGTTTTTATCTTCTAGAGGAATACTTTTATAGATAAGCCACCTATGCAACTCTATATGGTGTTGAGGATATTAAACTAACTCCAATGCACAAGTTTATGCCATAATACAAATTAATTCACCATTGGTAGTGTATTGGTATACATAAAGGATTTATATTAAATCAGATCAATGACAAAATCAAAGTATAAATAGATGAAGTCACCCAACATACATATTCTGAGGTTTTAAAAGGGATGCCTAGGATATCAACTTCAATGACTGGTCATCCTAATATTTGTGATGATGCCTTTGACTAACTAGCATGCTAAAAGTAATATCAATAATTCAATAACCATCTATTCATGTAGTCAAATAAAGTATAATGACATATTTGGTATTCTGCTAACAATATACAATAAATTTAATAACATACACTTACTAGAAGCTCATTTAGAAGACAATAAATTACAATGATTTACCAGATGATAGTTCTCACATAAAACATAGATGCCATCCACAAGATGTGTAAATACATATCAAGATATTTACACAGTTAAACCACTAAATATAGTTTTACATATTAAAATATAATGATTCAATATGGAACTAACACAAATAAATAGGTAGTAGGATTAAGAAAAGATAACAATGATTCATAATTATTAAATACACACATTCATATGTTATAAAAATACAACAACATGGTTCAACAGTGATGCCCTTATGAATTTTCTACTTACATTATACAATAAATAGACTCAAATATGTCATTCTAATTGTGTTACATAGGCTATGATGATGTCAATAGACACTGATGGGATGCAGGTTATATATATTTATATTGACTCAAATTGTTGTTTGTATAGAGAAATGTTCAGTGACTTAATTGCCTCTAAACAAGCTGAAATCATCAAATTCATTTCTTAGAATGAATTAATCCACAAAAGGCTTTTATTAAAAATAGTTGCACTGAATATATTAACTTGGGTAATCTCTAAAAATGATTTAATAAATAAATAATAAAGAGAATCTCATTCTTTCTACATTTTACTCTTTCCTAACAATTCTAACATCTAGTATGAGTATAGAAAATTGAAAACTACACCTACCTAGAAACCAATAAAATCCTTCTACTCATCTGTCCTTACTACCTCACTTCTTTTTAATGCCTCTTTTCTCCTCTTAATTATTCTTTTTTTATTCTAGACACTTGTCCTTATTCTTTCCACAACCACACATGTTAAAAATGTAGTCCTTTTTTTTGAAAGATTTTTCTTGTTTTTCTTAGCTTTATGCCTTTTTTTTCATTTTCAAAAAGGTCTTCTCTTTTTCTCTTTTTATGTTTTTGCTAAATATATAATTTTCTTAAATTTAGACTTTACATTTCTCTTTATTCTTTATTGTATTTTTTTATTTTTAAGATATTTTTTATTTTCATATATTTTAACACAAAATAGAGAAAATCCATATTTTTATTAAATTAATTAACATCCGTAAATGTTATAGTAATTTAAATAACAATTTTATAAATTACTATTAATCCATATTTTTAACCCAAATTTGCTAATAATATTTTCACTAGCTTAAATGATAAAACGTATCAATTCATCAGGCTATTAAACCATACTGACAAACCCAAGAAATCAACTTTCAAATGTAAGTAAAAATTAACACACCATATGCAAACCATTTTTAATGGATTCTACCATGTGCTAACTACTATGGTGTGTGCAAGGTTCTTGCCAGTTCTCTGTCATCCTCCAATGTCTCCATATACATCACCCTTTACAATGATGCTCTCCCTTCATCACACTCTAAGGTATGGGTTCTCTTGCATCAACCTCACAACAAAGCAGGTAGTTACACCATAACAATCATATTATATTTATATTATAAAATATAGTTGAAATAATAAATTAACATGATCATTAAGTAAACATATACTTACAACTAACTCATAGCAATGTGATCATGTAACCTAAGCAATATCTTATTGTCCCATAACAACATATATCTCAAATATTAGTCAAAATATAACAAAGTCAAATTTGTCAACTATAAATATCTATGGATAGTCAGATAGTTTTCTTAACGAGGAATCATAATGTAACATCATTCCCCCCTAAAGATAGTCATCATCTTGAACGACTCTTATTAAATATAAATTTTGAATTAAAAAGATTATTCCATAATGAAATAATATAATATAAAGTATCAAATAAAATAAATAAATGTGAAGTTATCTATAGAACTCATCAAAGTTTCTTTAGATTGCACTATTCTCAGAGTTTTGATCCCACAAGACCTTACTCTATGACATCTCCCAATTATGCAAACATGGTTTATGAGTATTACTTACTCTAATTGATTCTATCATGACCACCCCATGGTCTAGGATTATCAAGACAAACCTATATACTATAGTAATATCCACTTTTGTTACCTTGAAGGGTCCCATATATCTCAATGAAAGTTTCACTGACTTTTCAAGAGCATACAAGATCATCAAACAAGATAAAACAAATGATTTGAGAGAGTTCCAAAAAATCTTTCAGTGCCTCTGCATATCTCTCTAACCTAGAGAGTGTTTTTCTCATTCTAGAGAAAAGTAATTAGGGAACTTGGTAAGAAAGATGTGCACAAGTTAATACTACCATTACCTCATGTAGCTCCTGATAAGTATAACATGTTAATACTGTCACTACTCTATGGAGCTCTTGATAAGTATGATGATGAATAAGAACTAGAAATATTAAATTTCTAATGTATACTAAATTAAGGAATAAACGTTTCATCGTATACATGCATATAGCCATACGAGTAAATTTGACAAGTCCATCTGTTAGTCCTAAATTTGACAAGTCCATTTGTCAATCCTAGATTCAACAAGTCCATCTATCAAATCCAAACTCAATAACTACTGAGTTAATGTGAGACTAAGTAAGATTTACTCCTATCACTTAGTACTCATATTCCTAATTCATCAATCTTCCCTTTGGTCTCCATGATATAATGATCTCCAAAAAGTGCACAATGTTCAATGAATCAAAATTATATACTAATAGATCATAAAAAGCAATAATATGTGCTAAATAATTCTAGATGTATCATCATACATACAAGAGAAATCATACAATCAGTTTGTAATTGTGTTAAGCTACCACTATCCAAACATAACTAGTATCATATTTCCCAACTTAACCTATAGTGTTATATTCATAGTTATGAGGAAATAATGTTAAAATTAACATAACATACAAAGGCCATGGATCAAACTATCCTTACAACCTTATAAAGGATAAAGCAATACATGGTTTCCTTGGATGTTTAGCTAGCACACAAAAAGTTAAAAGTCTATCTGAACCCCTAGATTGACAAAATGTTTCATACATCTTATACTCTACTCACTCTTGACAAAAGGTACATAAATATCTTTGAAAAATAACTTGATTTAATCAAAAGATATTAATATCAATCTAATCAAGGGTATATAATATCATAATAATTATAATCAACTTATAATTCTTAATCTAAAATTTAATATATAATTCAAGATTTGCCACTCCACATGGTCTAAAATCACAAGTTAGATAAAGTAGTGACCCTAAAGATTCACTAGTGAAAAGTAGATAACTAACATCAAAAACTCCTATATACCCTCACAAAGTAAAAAATAAAACACCACAGCTTAATGTTGCCAAATCACTACCTACTTAACAAATCTATAAGTATAATATCGCAATATGTTTCCACAACTGAGAGAAAAATAAAATACTAACCAAAAAGATGTATCAATCCATCCAATCTTAAAACTTATATCAAAACAATAAGTAGAAGACATTATCCTAAAAACTTCAAGTGAATATGGTCAAACAACATTTCAAAAACAAGTTCTTAAATAAGAGAACACTAAATCAACATCATGGAAATATGAATTCTCTCAGCAACTTATAATGATATCAAAGGAGAATGAGATAATAACAAATCAACTCTAAGCCAACTACGAGAGATGACATTTATTCGAATTCCACATAACTTAAGGGTTCCAATCCATAAACAAGCTCCTAACATATAGGAATTCTCGACTAAAACATCTACACTTTACTACAAAAAAATTCCCAATACCCTAAGTGGTACCAAACTAAAAATAGTCTTACAAGATTTTCCATTTCTAGGATTAGTGAACATAAGACACAACAACTAAATCACATATATTTAAGTGATAAGCATCCCATGCTTATATAACACTAAAAAAAATGGCTAAGGTGACTTTATTACCAAGAAGGATGCAATCATAATTGGGCTGTTCGATCTAAGTGATCAAACTATGGTAAAAATCTCTTATTCATAACTCATGAACTATACTATAAACTTACCCACCAAACATCAAATACAACTATCACCATTGAGACACTTGCTAAACCAAATATTTAAAAACTCTAAGAGGGTATAAGTGTTCCACACACTTTCCATGAATGTCTCATTCTTACAATAGTCACCAAGCCATATAGGAGGATCTATCAAGTCTCAAAACTTTAATCATGGTGTAACATGGTCCTGTATTGAGGCACCACAAATTCAAAGTACCAGTGAAATACTTCATGTCACTAGGTTCACACTAGTGAATATAAAGACATAAAAAAGTTAATGGACTCATTAGGTCTTATAGTTTGAGCCACAACTCTGATACCACATGTAACAACTGTAGACACTTAAATCTGGCCATCAATGACCTCCAACCAGGTTTTTGGCCAATTTTCACCTAAAATGCACAATTTGATCTAAAAACACTAAAACATGCTAAATGAGGTGAAATTGATATATTCAAGTTCCAATTTTGGCTAGGGTATCCCTAAATGGGGCAATGTAATTTATGGGCTAGCTAACTTTGATCAGATCATTCCAAGTCAAAATGCTAAATTTGCACCTAGGTGCTCTAGATTGCTCTTTTCTATCAAATATCTTGCATGAGACACATGCCTTTATTATTTGATATTGTTAAAAACATAAATGGGAATATGGTTTCAATACATTTGACATCATCTTTCAATTCCTATCTAGCCAAATTTTGGACCAATAACAAGACATTTTGATCAATTTGAGTAATTTGTGCACAAAGTGCTTAAACATGCTTAAGAGCTAATTAACCCAAATCAAGACATAATTGATAATTCCATGGAAAATTGTTGAATAATTTATTTTGTAAATTAATATTAAATATCTACATCATTAGGTGACCTCATTTCTTGGGAAGATATCCCTAGGCCATAAATGCCACAAATACCAAGATTCATGCCTCCCATGCCTCATCAATGCCCTCCATACCTCTTAATTGCTCCTCTATACCAAATAATGATGAGCCTATTTATCAATTTTAATTGCATAATTGGATTAATCCTTAGCCACACATCTTAATCTTGAGATGGATGGTTTAAGTTGATTCTAGACATTTGTAAAAATCTATAAATAAAAGGCCTTACCACATCATTTTAAAGACATAATAATGCAAAGTTATAATTCAAAAATGATTCCAAAAGCTTCAAGAAATTAGTGTTGCCATGCCAAATTGATTCCAATCTAAGCCAAGCCATAAGCTAAAGGTGCCAAGGAGAGATAGGGGTAGCCAAGCTTCTATTTCTAAGGACTTCATGAGCACAAACCGAACAAGCCACCACTACAAAGGCATTTAGAGCATCTAAGGAAGGTGAAGGAATTTTTGTTTCTTATTCCTTAATTTTTAGTTGTGTTTGTCATTTTTTTGTTAACTAAGCTCTCCCTAGTTTCTAATCCTAGATATGTTATGCTATTAGTGTGTTTCTTTCATTTGTTTTAATTTTGGAACTAATACCATATGAACCATCTTCTCTTGAGTCAAATTTATAGATCACATAATGGAATGCCCAGTGGGACTAGATGCATCTCACACATGAATAAAATCATTTTACAACTTTAAAATATTTATTTGGGCCCTAAAAACTATTTCAAATTGTTTTTCTAACTTTATTTTATCATTTTTGTTTGCCATAGTTTTACACAGTAACTGACGTCGACAAGTAAGACCGACATCAATTGCATAGCTTAACCGATGTCGATTAGAAAAACCAACATCAGTTAGATAATTGTCAAGATGATCACATTGGTATAACCAATTTTGGTTAGATAACTGATAATGGTTAGCCAAAGTCACTGTCGTTGATTATATATAACTGACATCAATCACTGTGTTTTCTTTAAAACACAAACTTGAGAGCTCTTTTTATAAAGTTCATTATTTCAAACCAAAAAGAGATTCAAAGCTAAAGGACATGCTAACATTTTTTCTATAGGACTAAACTTGACATTTGCTAAGAAAATGTTCAGATCACCTTTTGCATGCTTAAAAATCAATTAGGAACATTGTTTTGGTGTTTAACAAAGAATTTAGATGTTTTTAGTGAATGTTTTCAAAGTTTGCAACTAAGACCAAAGGGTCAAATGAACACCACCAAATCTTTCATTTGGGCTTAAAAATGAACTCACCTTTCCAAGCTTTTTGATTTCACTTAGTTGTTTAAATTAAATTTTTGTTTAGAAAAAAGAGGGGTGTTGTGTGTATGCTCTTCCATTTGTCCCCTTTAGGGAACCCTTGGAATCAAAAGTGCCATTCCTATTGCAAGTAGCCTAGTACAAGGCTTATAAATAAATTCATCTAAAGAACTTTCCAAAAACTCATCAAAGTTTGGGTGACCTTGAAAATGACCCTAAAGTCTTTCTATTTTCATGTTTTCTTTATTTTTATGCAAACTTGGCTTGTGAGGGGGACATCATTACCTCCCACAAATTTTTTAGGTAAGCTTTAACCTGAAGTTTCATCTCCTGACATTGAATTCATTTGGATTCTAATTGTATTTACACATGAGACGTATTTACATTTGGACATCACACTACACTGAGCGAACAATAGAATATAGTGGTTGTAAAAAGGACTAGACCTTTTTACAATTAGCCAATGCCATGATCACCTAATTTATGTGTTTTTTGCATTATTTGATGTAAAAGTCATTATACAATTGATTCCCCTAGAGATATTCAAAACTTACTAGTTTAGTCATCCCCACATTACTATACCCTTGCTAGGATTTGGGTGATTATACTTAGTGTATTTTGGTCATTTTTGCTCATATGTTTTGAGACTAAAACTTATTTTTTTATTCATAAGCCATGTCAAAACCAATTTGTATATATGTCAATATTTTATTTAAAGAGGTGTTATGCTGCCCATGTTACACCACACTTGTGCCTTGAAATTTTTTCTAAACTTTTTTTGTGTGTGTCATCTGAGTTGTGAAGGGTAGCATTATGCTGCCCAGATCATGTCAAAACATTTTAAGCCTTTTAAGTTTTTGAAACATAACATTGACCACATTATTTGAGTATGCTTATGTTGTTAGGCTGCTCAATTTGTTTCAAGACTTATTTACCATTGTATCAAAACCATTTGTTTCAAACCATGTCATGTCTACCATTTCGACCTTTGTCTTATGCCATCATGCTATCCAATCTTGTCTAGTCTGTTTGGTCAAATCCTAGTCTTCAAAATTGAGTTTTCAATTAACCTTGTCAAGTTTGGATTCAAATATTGATTGATTTCTATTTAGGCCTCAATTCATGGGGTTAATACATAGATCTTTCTTTTTTGGGTTACATAAATTCGGTTAATTGATTACCCAAATTTAAAAATTATTGATGGTTTGTTTGTTAAACACCTATCCTCATCATTATTTATGGCTTTATTTGGGAGAACACAACCTTTTTCAAATATCATTTTGTCTTATGCCTTATTCCAACTGATCATGTTTATGTTTGATTCCATGTGCTGGGTTTATGTCAAAGTTGTTTCCAAACTTGTTAGATTAAATCAAATCACATCAGCCTTTGTTTCAAGTATAGCTTTTTGACACCATTTGGCCAAAAGTCCTAACACATGCCTATTTGTTTAAGCCTAGCTTTTGACTTTGCATTTGGACAAAATACCTAGCAACTCAACTTTTTCCTTTTTTAGTTTAGACCTTGTTTGGAACACTTTGACCAAGACCTTTGACATGCTAGTTTTTATTCAGATGGTTGACCTTTTGTGCATATGACATTTAACATTAGAAATTTTCTATTAGGATATTTTATGCTAAGTCTTAGCACAAACCATTTTGGAAATACAACTCCACTTTTAGACCATATTGGAGATACAACTCCACCTTTTGACTAAGTTAGACTAAGTTTGAACCATTTGTCCTTTAGACATAGTTTTTCAGAGTTTATAGAACTTTAAGACTTTTTATTTTAGAGCTTTCATCATTTACATGGATATGTATCACTACACTTATGATGGATTCGTGTACAATCTAAATTATGATGAAATGGATACATAAAATCCCACTAGGAACCCATATAGAGAAAGATTTTCTAAGGAGTTTTACTATTCTACCTGTAATACTCCATATGGGGAACATAGTCAAAATCCACAAAATCCAAATCGAGACCTTAATTGGCATGAAGAGGATTGTGAGGAAGACTTTGAAGACCCAAATATAAATAATGTTGTTTAGGATATGAATCCAAACCTTCTTTTCAATAATCAATACATAGAACACAATCAAGAACCAAATTATGAACCAACTCACAACTGGGATGATATGGTTTATGAGGAAGACTTGGATGCTTTGTCTTGTGTGAGAAACCAAGCTCTACAATGCCCCTTCATCATTCTGAGACCTAGTCCTTTGGCTTGTGTGATCAATCATGCTCCACACTACCCTATCATTACCATTTCAGGACTTTGTCCTTTAGCTCATGTGAGTAATCATGCTCCCCAAGGACCTACCATTATCCAACCACAAGTCATTCCTCATCCATTACCAATCCCATCCAAATCTCAACCGATGCAATCCTTCAAAGACCAAGCTGTGTTCAAAACTGATATTTTCCAACTCATTGGAAACCAAAGCCAAGAAAACTAACCAATCCAAGATATTTTTATTGAACCAACCATTTGTGATAAGATAACCTATGATGAATTGCCTATTGATCGTATACTAGTTGTTGAGGAGTCTCACACTGATGATCTAGTCTTTATCAATTCACTTCTTAATGATTATAACTGCCTTTGGGAAAATCATTACCTCAACCATGTGCATGTTTTTCAAGAGCCTCCTATTGACAAGCTAGTCTCTGAGGAGTTGTCTCTAAACCTATTTCCCATCTTAGAGGAGTCTCAATTAATAAACCAATTTTTGTGGAGCCCATTATGCCATCATAGGCTATTACTTATCCAATACCAAATATCTAGAAAAACATCATTGTAATAGAGTACCCATTAAATGAAGAATCAGAGTTAGAGTCAAGTTCTATTCTTGAACTGACATTGGATTTAACATTAGAATCTGAATCAACATCAAATTTAGAGTCTCTTGAGTTAGAATCAAATTCAGAAGAAGAATATATTTATGGTTGTTACAACATTAGTTATGTATGCCTTACAGATCAATTTGAATACATTTGTGATCCTTATATAGTTTTTGAGGATGAGTACTTTAGCTTCAACACAAGTTATCATAGTATCTTATACAAGGATTATGTAGCCTCTCCCCATTCCATTACCATTCCATAAGCCATTACCATCAACAAAAATAACCATATCATTGACATTCTATCTCCCATAAGTGTCAATTAGGATCAATAGAATCACACTTTATTAAACTGCATTCATGGTGACATAACAGTTGAAAAAGAGCAAGGAGGTGAAGACCACATTCCTATAGTAGAAGAACACTCTCCTAGTGAAACCTTTTCAAAGGTGATAGGGGACAATCAAAGTTAGAACTCAACATCTTCTAGTGAAACTTTTTTAAAAGTGTTAGAAGATAGTCAAAGTCAAAATTCCACATTCCTTAGTGAAACATTATCGAAGGTGCTAAGGGATAATAAAGACAATTTCATTGGTAAAAACCTCATTGAGGCACCAATAGCTGAGCATAAAAGTTCTTCACTACTTGATGAATAAAAAATTAAAGATCAAATCAAAATATCTTCCTGTCTACAACTTAATTATATGGTAACTACTCTCAAGATCAAACAACAAAAAAAATTGGTGGTCCTATTGAGAGAACAAGTCTTCAGCCCCACCACAACCAAAGTTATGTTAAATCTGGAATCAACAACATTATGTGTGACTGAATGTTCTCATCTTCATTTTTTTCCCCACCATTCCACATTCCATTATCATTTGCCATTCCATTTCACAAACAAACCTACCATCCATTATTTGTCCTTGTTTACCATCCATGACCACACTTTCCTTTGCAGAGGCTAAGATAACTTGTCTCAATGTTTGAAGGAATCAAAATCAACAACCAATGAAGATCACAATAGTATTCTTAGCAACCAAATCTACATTGAGTTCTTGACAGAGTAACTATTCAGACAAGGTGTGGGCTAGCAATTAATATGATCGAGTATTTTATTTGTATCATTTGTTCATAAGATGTGCATCTCCCCATCAATAAGAATAACAAAATAAAAAACCATACCCAGGACAAAAACATGTACTATACCATTTCATTGCCATGTCATTTTCGTTGTTACATATCTATTTGCCATTGTCAAATATCCTAGCCATTTACCCCATCACCTAGGGGTAAACCCTCTTACCATTTTATCTAATCTATCCAACCAACTATTATCCTAAAGTAATATCATACCATCCTATAATTCCATTCTTATCTAGAACAAAGTCTATTTTTAGTCATCCTACCCAATCTTATTTTGATCTTGGTTCATTTGGTTCTTCTTGCACCTTTTCATGGGGGGATTTTGATCAAGTTTCAACAATCAATCTAATCCATGTTTACAATGATAGTCTATGAAAGTAATGTGACAGTTGATTTGATAAGATATCTTTCATCCTATCACATTTGTTTATGTGAGCCTGATTATAACCACCTATGGGCAAATCAATGTCTCACTATTCTTTCTACTAATTATAACCACCTATGGGCAAATTAGTATCATTAACCTATGCCATTGTATCCTAGTTATAACTGCCTATGGGAAAACTAGGGGAAACATTTGTTTATCATGCATTGTTACATCACCTTACCATTATTATTTTCATTTGGCTGGCCATTTGCCAGATTTGAGAATTTTTTGGGACCTAGTTGGTTTTTCCATGCCTTTTGTGTGGATGAAATTACTATAACTTCATGTCATTTTAGGATTATGTGGGTCATGCTCAATTCATGTTGAGGTCACCTCAGTCCCCCTTTCCATACGCTCTCACCATTTTGTGGGAAACCTAAGCCAAACACTCTCACCATTTTTTGAATAGGTATCTTGTCATTCTCTAATGAGTTAATATACCTCAAAATTCCAAAAACATTCATAATATTTCAAAATCCAAAAACATTTGTCCTATCTAAGCCTAGTCAGTTATCCTTGATCCACCTTACTGGGGCATGGTCATTGTTAAGATGTTTTCTTTTAATTTTTTTTAAGGCTTTTTGTTTGTTTGTTTATTTCAAATTATTTGTTTGTTTATTTATTTATTTTTTTTTTAATTATTTGTTCACTTTCCCATTTGTTTGCTTTTAGCACTATTGCCTTGACTTAGTCTATATACATTCTTTGGGTGATTCCTCAAGCACATTAGTCTTGAGTCTATCCATATTCATACATCAACATTATCATCATGGTTTTTATCATTGGTGTATTACTTTTGAGTGTTTATTGGATTGGGAGTCAGTCCTTATGCATATTTTGGGATAGTTTTCATGGTGTTCTATCATGAAGCCTACCATCTCATGCTACAACAAAAATTAGCTTCAAAAAGGTCTGCAATCAATGGAGCTATATAAGTTTCTCCTTGGCACCTTGGAAAATCCTCCCATCCCACCCTTGATCAATGCAACCCATTAACCATTCTAGTTGAATCATTTGTAATCAAGATGAGCATCTCCTCATTAGTAGGTACAACTAAATCATTTTTTATTGATCAATCTTATTCTTCTATTCATTTCTTTAATTATTTTGTGCCCACTCATCTTTAATCTATATTCTAGGTTATATCCTTGAGTTATGATTGCTAATCATCCCTAATTAGGGCATGATCATCTTTAGCTAATCCAATTCCACTTAATGATTATAATCACCTATGGAAAAATCATTATTTTAACTTTTATTCTTGATTATAACTACATTTGGGCAAACCAACATCCTTTTTACATCAATACATGCAATCATTTTCTTATTTGGATTAATCTTAACCATGGATTAATTTCACCTTTCATCTTGTTTCTTTTTGAGGGACCATCCATCAACATATTTTATGGACACTCCCTCAAGGGGGCATCATCATAGGCTTTCCAAAACTATTTAGATCTTTATTCTTCAACCATCATCTTCTTTTTGGAATATAGTCCATCTCTCATTATTTTAGAAGACATTACATTGCCTATGTTTTACAACATCTTCCTAAATAGAGGCAAACTATAGACACCTAAATCTAGCCATCAATGACCTCCAACCAGTCTTTGGGCTAATTTTCACCCAAAATGCATAATTTGGTCTAAAAACAGTAAAACATGCTAAATGAGTTCAAATTGATATATTCAATTGCTAATTTTGGCCAGGGTATCCCTAAATGGGGTGATGTAATTTATGGGCCAGCTAACTCTGATCAGATCATTTTGAGTCAAAATGCCAAATTTGCACCTGGGTGTTTTGGATTGCTCTTTTCTATCAAATATCTTACATGAGACATGTGCCTTTGTTATTTTCTATTGATAACATCCTAAATGGTAATACATTTCCAACACATCTGACATCACCTTCCAATTTCAATCTAGTCAAATTTTGGACCAATAACAAGATATTCAGATCAATTTGAGTAATTTGTGCACAAAGTGCTTAAACATGATTAAGAGCTAATTAACCCATATCAAGGCATAATTAATAATTCCATGGAAACTTGTTGAATAATTTGTTTTAAAAATGAATATTGAATATTTTCATCATTAGGTGACCTCATTTCTTGGGAAGACATCCCTCAGCCATAAATGCCACAAATATCAAGATTCATGCCTCCCATGCCTCATCAATGCCCTCCATGTCTCTTAATTTCTCCTCTATCCTAAATATTGATGAGCCTATTTATCAATTTTAATTGTATAATTGGATTAATCATTAGCCACACATCTTAATCTTGAGATGGACGGTTTAGGTAGATTCTAGACATTTGCAAAAATATATAAATAGAAGGCCTTACCACATCATTTTAAAGACATAATAATGCAAAGTTATAATGTACAAATTATTGAAAAAACTTTAAGCAATTAGTGTTACCATTCCAAATTTATTACAATCCAAGCTAAGACACAAGCCAAAGGTGCCAAGGAGAGATGGAGGTAGCCAAGCTTCCATTGCCAAGGACTTCTTGAGCACAAACCGAGTAAGCCACCACTACAAAGGCATTTGGAGCATCTAAGGAAGGTGAAAGAATTCTTGTATTTTATTCCTTACTTTTTGATTGTATTTGTCATTTGTTTTTTGTTAACTAAGCTCTCCCTAGTATCTAAGCCTAGAGATGTTATGCTATTAGTGTGTTTCTTTCATTTGTTTTCATTTTAGAACTAACACCATACTAACCATCCTCTCTTAAGTCAAATTATTAGATCACACAATGGCACATTAGGGTCAACTAGAAGTACATGTTTTTTTAAAACACATACCAAAAATAGATTAAACCATGAGAATATATAGAGACCATATGAAATACTCAAAGTGTGATAATAGCAAACAAGCATATTACATCACATATCATTGATCTCTAATATCATGAGAGCACATCATAATGTAAATATAAAAAGTAATTATATTAACTCAACCACAACTGATACAAGTCTAAAACAACCACTGTCAATGTACAATGATAAGTAATTATAACTCTTCATGAGAATATTTATTAATATGTATAATATAATACAAAGTATATATAAGATACATGTCTCTCCCAGAGCATAGTTTCCAAACTCAAGTATCCATGGGAATCTCAAGTGTCCTATCAATAAGTAGTACACTTTGGAGAGGGAGAGCATCATCCTAGCACTTTTTCATACAAACCATAGACTAATGATTCTCCACACTAATATCATCAAGAAATGTCCCTCCCTTCAAAGATGAGTAGATAGTGATGGCATGGGAATCCAAAGAGACAAGCAAGAACCCATGTGCTATATGATTTTTAATCAAAACATGTAGTGTATCATAGAAAATTATTCTATTACAAGATATCATATAAAAATGTAAATCATACTCATTAAATGATAATGTCTCACTAAACATACTTGGCCCAATATTTTATGAATAATAAATAATAATGATCTATATATAAATCAAATTCATATAGATCACTTGATCGGACTGCCTTTGTCTACCATTGTGATACTATTAAGCCAATGAGGTCTATCTCAATCCTTACTCTATATCAATAATGCAGATTGGTCAAATAAAATTCAACCACAAGATTTATTTAATTTACATCCTACTAGCAAACACATCATTTAACATGCTAAACATAAGAGTAACCAAAACATACATTTATTCTATCAAATGTATGAATGAATCTTACATTATTTTTTATCCCATACTAGAAATAATGATTACATTTTATACCATCTAGGTAAATACATATTTAACTACAAATTTTTACTACCATAATTAGTTTCTAAATATACTACACCTTATGATAACCCATATTACCATAGTCTAATTTTCTAATACATAACTACTAGGTTTTCACAATCAGTCATATAAAGTAGTTTTAAATACATGAAAACATAAGCTTTTATTCAAGTAACTAGATATAACAAAGCAAGTCATAATTACCATGAAACACAATAATATACTATCATAGCATTTTTTAAACTCTTAAGGTTATATACACATATACATAAAGTCCTACTAATTGTCAAAAACATATTATTCATAGTAATAACCAATCACACATACATTTAATTAGTCAAATGTAAATGTGAGTCTAGACATAAAATTTATAGTATGTATCATATAAGTACAACATACATTTATACTATAGTACTCTATGATATCCCATACTATCATAATTCACAACTACATAAAAACACATAACCAAACTTACAATTTCAAGAATCAAATGATTCACATACATAATAACAATAAAAAAAGTATGGGATTATACTACCTAGGTGACCCTAAGTTTAAACTACATACTAACATTCAAAATAACATAACTTATAATAATGCATCATGATGCACCATTAAATGCTAGATATAACCAAGTATTTATACATATTAACACTCTTATAACATGTACTGCACACAAGTATTCAATACTAAATACATATAACTAAAAACCAATCAATTATTTATAAATAAATAAATAATGCATAAACCTGCTATAACATTCATTTAAACATCTTGTTCTATTTTCTAAAAGACTGTTTTAATATGGTTAGAGTTTTGGTCCCTTAAACACCTGATGATTAGATAAAATCATACTTATAGTTACGATCTTAGGTTTATGATCCAACACAACTATATTCATTATGTACTTATATTACATACTTGAATCCATGTGTAGATATAAAAAAATAAGGCTTAATGTACAAAAAACATATGATAATCCAATCTAGCATTTGCTATACGTTTTAGGGGTTTGAATGCACACATTCAATAACTTAATTTTACGTAATTATTTAACATAGTTTATAATCTACCTATGAAAATATAACCATAAGAATAACCCCTCTATATATGTACACACTATTAGTCATACTAACACCTACAAATATTAACATTATCTAAAGAGATTTATGAGAGGTTATTTAACCATTATGATATCGTAGGGTTTGACCATGATTTTCAATCCAATAATCATCCTTAATAAGTTTTGGTGATTTTGTATAATTATGTGAATACTAGGTTAAAATTTTCTGAACTTAGGCCCACACAACAAGAATTGTCCTCTTTTTATTACTACATATAGATGTGACTATTATTTAAGTTTATGATTAATTCGACCCATTAATATAAATATCCATATTTCTAATTTTTCTAAAAATTTTCCTTGATTAGTATTTTATACTCATACCATTTTAATATAGTCCCTACTATATAACACACTCCTCTTATGGTGCTAAAATTTCTTAAATCTCCTTTTTCTAAAGTCATTTCATGATGAACAGAGATAGGTGTATGCAACATTGATGATGCTCCATCTCCATCAATCCTTGATATGCATAGAAAATATCTAATTCATTTTCCCTTTTGCATAAAATAGAGTCAAAATGTGGGGGGTGTTAAATATGTCAAATCACATTTTACATCCCACTATGGAATAGAGCCTGCATGATGCTATATTAATTATATGCATAAATATTAATAATGACATAAATTCTCATTTGTTAGTGCATTGGTATACAGAAAGGATTTATATTAAAGCAGACCGATGCCACAATCAAATTATAAATAGAGGAAGTCACCTAACACACATATTTTGAGATTTTAAAAGGGACACATAAGCTGCAAACTTTAATGACTTAGTAAGGACTAGTTATCTTAATATTTGTGATGATGCTTTTGACTAGTTAGTATGCTAAAAGTAATATCATCAATTCAATAATCATCTATTTAGGGAGTCAAACAAAGTGAGGTGACATCTTTGGTATTATACTAAAAATATATAGTAGCTTTAATAACATACACTTGCTGGAAGCTTAGTCAGAAGATAATAAATTGCAATGATTTACTAGATGATGATTCTCACACAAAATAGAGATGCCATTCACAAGATGTGTATATAAATAACAAGATATTTACACAGTCAAACCACAAAATATAGTTTTACACATTAAAATTTAGTGATTCAATATGGCACTGATGTCAATAAGTAGGTAGTAGGATCAAGAAAAGATATCAGTGATTCATAATTATTAAATGCACACATTCATATGTTATAAAACTGCAATAACATGGTTCAATAGTGATGCCCTTGTGAATTTTATGCTTGCATTATATAGTAAATAGACTCAAATAAATCATCCTAAAGTTGTGTTACATAGGCTATGGTGATGCCAATAGACACTGATGGGCTATAGGTTATATATAATTATATTGACTTATAAATCATTACTTATACATGGAAATGTTCAGTGACTTAATTACCTCTAAATATGCTAAAATCATCAAATTCATTTCTTAGAAAGATTTAATCCACCAAAGTCCTTTATTAATAATAGTAGGCTAAATATATTAACTTAGGAAATCTCTAAATTTGATTCAGTCAATAAATAATATAGAGAATTTCATTCCTTCTAAATTTTACTCTTTCCTAACCATTTTAACATCCTGCATGAGTATGTCAAATTGAAAACTACACCTACCTAGCAACCAATAACTTCTTTTTGCTTATCTGTCCTTGATACCTCACTTCTCTTCCAATGCCTCTTTTATCCTCTTAATTATTCTTTTTTTTTAAATTCTAGACACTTGTCCTCAGCCTTTCCATAACCACACAGGTTAAAAAGGGCACAGTCATTTTTTTAAAGATTTTTATTGTTTTTCTTAACTTTATTCCTTTTGTTTTATTTTCAAAAGATCCATCTCTTTTTCTATTTTTGATTTACATGACTTTTCCTAAATATATAATTTTCTTAAATTTAGACTTTACATTTCTCTTTATTTTTTATTGTCTTTTTCCATTTTTTAAGATAATTGCTGATTTTCATATATTTTAACACAAAATAGAGAAAATCCATATATTTTTTAAATTATCATCCATAAATGTTATAGAAATTTAAATAACAATTTCACAAATTACTATTAATATAGTTTTTTAACTCTAATTTGATAATAATGTTTCCACTAGCTTAAATGATAAAACGTACCAATTCATTAAGTTATTAAATCATACTGCCAAACCAAAGAAATCAACTTTCAAATGCAATTATAAATTAACACATTATGTGCAAACTATTTTTAATATATTCTAGCATTTGCTAATTACTATGATGTGTGCAAGGTTCTTTCCAGTTTTCTATCATCCTCTAACCTCTCCATCTACGTCACCCTCTCTGATGATGCTCTCCCTCCATCATGTTCTGAGGGATGGGTTCTCCTACATCAACCTCACAACAAAGTAGGTAGTTAGACCATAACAGTCATAACATACATACATCATAGCATATAGATGAAATAACAAATCAACATGATCATTAATTAATCATATACTTACAACTAACTCATAGTAGTGCGATCATGTAATGTAAGAAATATCTTATTGTTATATAAAAGCATATATCTCAAAACTTAGTCAAAATATAACCAAATCAGATGTGTCAACTATAAATATCCACAGATAGATAGTTTGCTTAGCAAAGAATCATGATGTAATAGAAGTCCTAGAATTTATGCAATGCTTCATAATTCTGGAAGACATCCAAGGTATATGATCTTGTTAATCCCAATCTATGAGGTTGGGGTATTTTAAGTCGAGGTGGACAATGAAAATGAATGTGTCATCAAAGGGATTGGTGTTAGTGAGCTTATCATATAGGATATACAATGAATTTGTGTTGCTGTTAGAAGAGCCATCATTGAACATCTTAGTATTATCACTAACGAGATCATATGGGTCACCCCTAGGTGGTTTGTATCTAATACCATGATTTGATCAATGCTTAAAAAGTGGAATATGATTAAGGATCCATTGATTATTAATACCCAAGCCTTTTCCTTTGTAGTCCATGAATTCACACATATTTTTGGTGATAGGGTATTATTTTCCTTGATAACATGAGGCTAAACCATCATTATATAACTAGGAGTCACCAAAACTTATCACATGTTCGTCATCGAGGATGCCTTCTTTAACAAAGGAGAGGGGATAAAATTTTATAAGATTTTATTTTTTTCCTTTGATACATGGTGAGCATACCAAGACTCTTAGGGTAAGTGTGGATTTTTTCAATGTGAAATACATTATGAATCTCATATTCTCCACAACCCTTATTTATGATTTTGAAGTGTGATGCAAATAGGGGAGGTAGATTGTTGTATGTGGATGATAGGTCATCCAGATGGATATAATAGGATGAATTAGATTCCAATTGTGCCATATGTTTATCCTTATTAGAGGCACACTCCATGATATGATAGTTGTTAATTTTATGGTATTGTCTTTCTAACATTTTATAATATTGGTATGGTTATAAGTCATTAAGAATAGTCACCTCCATAACAAAGTGTGGGAATTTGAAGCAATAATGAAAAGTGGGGGGAACATTGTGCATGGCATGAATCTATGAACATCTAAAGAGGATATTAGATAGTAATTCAATGTCATTTACATGGAGGAGGGTTTATTGTGTGATAGGTCCAACTATGAAGGGAAAGTGAATGGTATTGACTGATTCTCGTTCCACATTATCATATGCCTTGATAGTGATGATGTTGGCTTCCAATGTTGATTCATAATATACAAGATTCTTGACCAATTTTAGTGTACAAATTTTAAATATTGACCCATTTTCTACAAGTACTCATTCAAACTTGTGCTTGGTAATGATGGCCTTGATGTAGAGTGGTTGTTTATGAGATGGTCTTACTAAAAAAGATCATTGTGGAAGGACAAATGTCTCTCTATCACTTGGAATTGTGATGGATCAATGTAAATAGGAATCTTCAACTATAGAGGTAATTTATATAGTATATCCTTGTGAAAAATACATGTCTTAAGAAGATCTAAGATGGATATTTGAGTGGGATTTTTCTTGAGTTATTCAATAAGGTCATATTGTTCCCCATGGGTGGATGTGAAAGGTTTTTGAATATAGGGATCTTGGATGGAAACCTTAAATCATTGGGTAATGACAACACAATATTAGGATTTGATTTTGATAGTGATAATGTGATGATGAATGATTTGGCCAACACTAGTGCTATAGTTGTATGGGGTTTTGTGATAATTAACATGGTTAGCACGAATGTTTTGACCTTGATATTATTAATGGTTATGATGTTGATAATGCTGTTGAAATTTTTTTATTGTGTTTTGAAAATGGATCCTTGAATATTACCATTTGCTGATTCTTAGATGAAAAAGCATTATTATCTAGTTCAATCTCACCATGATTTAACATGTCCTAAATGTAGTGTTTAATATTCATTAACTTATTCATATAATGAACTTTGATATTATGAAAATTATAATACTCATCCTCTCTATACCATTTAGTCTTAGGTTGATTTTCATCAGAGGAACTTGTATGCAGATATATAATCATGTTTTCTATGATAAGTTTGTGGAAAAACACATTACAAAGATTCTTCAAGAGGAGTGATTGTAATTCATTATTATTATTGTTTGGGTGGAGCTTGATGTTAGGTAATGGTTGGATTACTTTGAACACTTTGAACATGTTTATACATGGTTACTCCATCTTCCACTACAATCTTGTTTTTACTAAATGACTTGAGCTTCTTAGTTTACATATGATTTAGAGTTTGAGAGTATTTGGACAATAATTTCACTAAGCCATTTTCATCAAGTGTTGTATCTATTTGGACATGCTTATCCATGATTTCATAAAAGTTTTTGGTACAATGTACCTATAAGTGGAAGGCCATTTCTTGATTTAAATTTTCCACAAAGATGGTGATTAACTACTTCTTAGGAATAGTGTAAGGGAACCTGCTAGCTAGACACCACCATATTTATAATAAATAAGATAAGTTATCCCCATTTGATTTCTTAGAGTTTCAAAGGTCCATCATGGTCAATTCATCCTCAACATTGTATTATAAACATCTCACAAATAATTTTGATAGATTAAAAATTGTGGTTATAGACACTTTTGGTAGGTGTAAAAATCACTATAAGGCTTAGCCACCCAAAATTCTCAAGAATAATTAAACTAGATAAATGCCACTATAGTCGACCTCTTAACATGTTGTAAATAATTTTTTGACATGTTCTCATGGGTTATCTTTTCCTTGGCATTTTAAAAATTTAAGTGGCTCAACATAAGTGGGAAAAGGGACCTTTACCATGTTTTTATCAAACATATATAGACAAAGCTATTAAAACTTATAATTTTTGCTTTTGTTTCCTACCTATATTCCTTAAAGAGTATATTTAATAGCTTTCCCTTCTTGAGTAGATGGAGTGACTTGGGGTGGTGTTGATGGATGTTGATTTGTGTTGGGTTGGGGTTGAATAAAAGCTTATTTGATTTAAGATTATTGTCAATTGTTTGGAGGTTGAATGTTTGATTATTATTGATGGCATTTTTTATTAGACAACTAATTTTTATTAGATTATTGTTGGTGGATGTGGGCAACTAAACCTATCGAATTGTGACTAAGCTACTATATTTCATCAAGGAAACCATGATTTTAATCTTGGTTAGGTTGATATATTAGAGCTAAATTTCCTTTTCCATGGATACCCTTAGAATTTGAATTTTGGAGGTAGAATCAATGTTTCCTTGGTTTTGGTCTACCTAATAGATAGAAGTAGCTTACTCTTTCTCAGAGATATTTTGTTTCTTATTGGTTATGATGTGAGACAAGTCCTTTAGATTGTAATCAGGGGGGAAACATGCACCTATCTATACAAGGCATAGGATAATCTCATCTTTGTTTTCAAATAGTTATTGGTCGATTTGGTCTTTTCCTTGATCAATCTTGAACAAATCATCATTTTCCTCAATGTATTCACTCTGATTGGCTATATTATTGGTATACTCATTATGAACGTATGCTTGATGGGAGAAAAATGGATTATGACTAAATAGATCCTCAATGTCTGGATTTTGGTTTTGTTTGAGTTGATACCTCATTCTTGGTATCATAATGCCATGATTTTGATTTAGATTTTTAATAATAGTTGATATGATTTAACTAATTCAAATTGATTGGTTAGATGTTTTGATTTAATTTTGGTGATGGACAGTGGACTTAACATATATGAAAATTAGATTGGTTTGTTAACCATATTTATTTTGACTTGAAATCTGGGATAAGTTTGATTGGATAATTAGATTGTTTAGATTTTGATTACTTGATTTTGGTTGGATTTGGATTAACTTGGTTTTCTTGTTTTGATTTGTGATTTTTCTTTGATGTAGTTGATTGGATTATATTTGAATATTTTGACTTGTTTGATTTTGGATTAGGTATAATATTGGTTTTGCACAAGAGGATCAATCAAGGTAAATAATTATAACCTAGATATTCATGTAATATTACAGCCATGTTGTGGCCCACTGATAGTACCCTAAAAGGTATGTGGTGGATTATCTTGGGGAACATTGTGTTCCCTACACCACTATCCATCTGTGAAAAATCGGCTTGTAATCTAGGCTAGAAAAAATATCTAGGGGCATCCTCTATTTACCTCATGGTATGTTAAGGCCCAAATCTATGTGGTAAAGGTATTGTTTGGGACTTGGGTATTGGTGGATGAAACCACCTCATTTCATGGCATTGATAAAATAGATGATTGCTTAGCCAATAATGACATCTCACTAAGAATTTATATAACCAACTAGAATATACACTTTGTATCTATGTTGGGTGATAAAATACCACTAGTAAGACACTAATAAAATAGGTGCATGCTATTTCTAATTTTTAAGGTCACCTTTTGACATGAGGAAAGAGCATACATAACATGTCCTAAGGATAATATAATTGAACTAGTCTATTTTTTATCCCCAAGTTCATCTTGTGGTGTGAGGGAAGATCATATATGATGAAAATATCACACAAATGCAAATGAAGCTAATAAAATATGTACAAAAAAGATTAATTAATTAAGCGTAAATGTTAAATTTATGTTTGGTTTGATAAAATGTCTTTGGATAACATAATATTAAATAAAATTCAATGGTTTTGTTGAAATGTCTTTTTCAAGTGTCTATATCTAAGAGAACATAGAAACTATGTAGGCACCAAATAGAGACACGTAGATGTTATTTAGCATAATGTAGACTTCATAAGAAACACATACGACATGTAATATATGTAGACATCACATAGATAACTAACTATGAATAAAAACATAAATGTTGAATAGAGACAAAAACATAATTTTCAACAAAGAAGACATCATAGGGAATGAAAATAATGCAATGTTTGCATAGACTGTGTATAAAATACAAAAAATACTCAGAGATGTAGACATTGAATAGAGACACACAAACATCATTTATCAGGATGTAGATGTCATTTAATAGGAAACATATATCATGAGAAACATAGATTATGTGAAATATATGTAGGCAACACACATAAAATAAAGAGTAGTAAAAAACACATACATTGATCCGAGACACAAAGACACCATTTTTGACAACAGAGACATTGTGAGTTTGGGAATGAAATTTTGGAGCCAAAGTGACAAGTTTGACCTAATTTTGAACCTAATTGACTTATAATTGATAATCATTTATGAAAACATAGCCTAATACGATAAAATAAGTAAAATGATTATGGGATTACGGGTCACACTAGGTATACCAAATGTATACACAAGATAATTATTAGTAAGCAAGAGTGTTAGAGATAAAAATAAAACACAATAAAATATCTATGTTAAAAAATTTCAATGGTACCTCAGATCATCAAATAGGGAATAATTATGTTTAAATTTTAGTTACCAATGCTGAAGGAGATCATCTTGATGTTGGATTTTACTCTAGATAATGCTTGGGATGTGGATGCTCAATGTCCATTTATGCATGAACATTTGGGAAGAATTTCCCCTTATGAATGGATTTATTGATTGATTAATGATTTATTTATGACTTGATTTCTCTCTTAAAATGAACATAATGTTGTTAGGTTTAATTGGCTTGATGAAAGTGGGGGATGTGAGTTCAATTTATAAAATTTTAGGATGAATGTGGACTATTGATCTTGATCCAATATCAATGGTTGGGAATGATTAAAATTACTCATTTAATGAGGGAGGTTAAGGATTAAATGTTGGGTGTTGTATGTGTAAGGAAGTGTGTTGAATGAGGAGTGGTTTTATTGCACTTCTTGCCTTGAAATTTGTTGATTTACATTGGACTTTATGTGATTGACTTGGGGATTTGGAATGATTTAATGATTAACTAATATTATATATTAGTAAATTAATCTATATTTGGAATTTAGTGGGATTGACAAGGTTTAATTGTGTAATTGTATTAATCGATTAGGGGTGATGTAAAATATTGATATGTTAATTAATAATATGTTTGATGAAATTAAGATTGTGATGTGGTGAGATAAAGTTATTAGGGATATTATGTCAAGATTTAGGTAAAAAATGATAATCATATCATTAATTTGGGCTTACAAAATAAATTAGGGTTTAGTGTGCAAAATAGTGGATAATGATGATAATGAATAGTTACAACATTAGGGTGGTGGAAATAAAGTGTCTATAGAACCCTAGGGGAATAAATATCAAGTATTATAGGAGAGACTAAGACCATTTCACTAGATGACATTGATAGAAGGGATCAAATATTAAAGAGCATCATCCTGTAAAGCCTCCCTTCAACTACCCCTTCTTCATCAGCTATTATTATTTCCCTAGAAGAGGTTGTTTAGGTAAGGAGACAATACCCATGCCTATTATTTATATTAAAAGTGACATTAAGTCTAATCATAACTCACTTTCATCTCAACCATTTATGTCACTTGAGCCCCAAACTCCCACCTTTATATTGCCCTCTTCACATACATTTTCCACCCCAATCATGCTTATGCCTAGTCTAATTTATTTGGATTCCCATTAATATTATAGGTCCCCAAAATCATACATATCCCATACTTATACTCCCCAATTAGGTTATATTTTTATTCCTCATGGTTACTAAGGACCTTTAGCTTCACATAGGTTTACACTAGGTATGGCATGATGGTACCAACTATTAGGTTGTGGAGCTAAAAGCTTCACAGGTATGCAAATGGAGGAGGTTGTTGAGTGTCATAGTAACCGATGTCGATCAGGCCAACTAACATCAGTCATATTTAGTGTACAGAGCAACCAACATCGGTTAGGGGTCGGCCGACATCGGTCAGACAGGAACTGATGTTAGTCATCTCCAGATAGACAAAGACTGATGTCGGTCATCTGTGCGTTCCAAATTTGGTCTAATTTTAGACAGACAGTCAATTTGCATGTAAAGACTAATTTTAGTCTTGAGTCTGCATTTCTAATTATTGTAATTGGGAAGTCTAATTATTATTTGGTTTGGGATCTATTTAAGAGACCCATGGGGTTGTATTGTAATTAAGGATCAAGGACGAAGGACTTGTCAAGGATCAAGGACAAGGAAGAGATCCTTTCGAGTGTAAGATCAGTTGATCTACAGGTAGCAAGATCAGGGAGATCTACATGTTAAGTAAGATCAGTTAGATCTACAGGTGTGCAAGATCAAGGAGATCTACTTGGAGTACTCAGTGGTACTTGGTGGACTGGAAGTAGGCAATAATGGTTGAGTTGATTGTCACTTACTAGTGGAGGGAACAACTCAGTGTTGAGTTGTGGTTGTAATTGAGAGAGAGAGCTCTTGAGGGAGAATTACTGTACACCCAAGAGGTGTGGGAAGAGTGTGATTTATTCATTGTATTTCCTTCTAGAAGAGTGTTAATACAAGATTATATTGTCTCTCATATTTTGTGCTATTTCTGAATTCTAGTTACATATTACTTCTAGTTTAATTTCGTGTTTAGTTGCTTATACAAAGGTAATCAAGTGTACTCTTAAAGAGTAGGATCCTGACAGTTGGTATCAGAGCAGGTTCATCAGAGCTTGGTTCACTAACACCTTGGTTTTAGAGTGTGTTAAGTGTTTGTTGATTACAGGTCACTCACAAGGGTTTCTGTTTGAGTGGGAGTATAGCAATGACAGAAGAAAGTATGCTAAGAATGGAGAAATTCAATGCTAAGAATTATCAATTATGGAGGATGCAGATAGAGGATTATCTGTATCAAAAAGATTTGTGCTTATCGTTGGGTGGGGTTTCATGTAAGCCCACATGTATGCAAGATGAAGAATGGAAGGTTCTTGACAGAAAGGCTCTAGCACCTATAAGGTTGAGCCTGGCATTGTCTGTGATTTCCAACTTATTGCAAGCAAAGACAATGGTAGAGTTAATGGAATCTTTGGCAAATTTATATGAAAAACCCTCAGCTCCAAATAAGGTATTTTTTATGAAGCATTTATTTAATTTGAAAATGTAGGAAGGTGGATTGGTACATAGTCATCTTTAGTGATTTCCATGGTTTGGTAAACCAGTTAATTTTAGTCAATATAGTTTTTGATGATGAAATTAAGGCTCTCTTAATCTTATGCTCTTTACCTGAAAGTTGGAATAGTTTGGTAATGGTAGTAAGTAATACTGCGTCTGCTTCAAAAATCTTGAAAGTTGATGATGTTGTTAGTGTAATCTTGAATGAAGAAATTGGCAAGAAAAGCATAGGTGAATCATCAGGTAATGCTTTAAGTGTTCAAAGTAGGGGAAAGCAAAGAAAGAAGGTCGAGCAAGGGAAATCAAGGTCAAAGATAGACATGGGATCCAAATCTAGAAATGGCAGTATAACCTGCTGGAATTATGGAAAAAAAGGACATGCAAATAAAGATTGTTGGTTGAAAGAAGATAGTCATAAAGAAGCAGATGTTGTAGGTATTGTTGTACAGGATGCTCTTATAGTTTCTTTGGATAGTTAGGTAGAATCATGGGTTTTAGATTATGGTGCTTCTTTCCATGTAACCCAAATAGAGAATTTTTTCATGATTATGTCCATGGAGACTTTGGAAAAGTTTATTTAGGGGATGGTGAGCCTTGTCAAATGGTTGGCAAAGGGGAAGTGTAGCTAAAATTATAGACGGGAAACACATGGGTGTTGAAGGATGTTATGCATGTTCCCATCCTGAAGAGGAGTCTAATTTCTACAGGAAAGTTGGCTGATGAGGGTTGCACAGTAACTCTCACAACAGAATCTTGGAAAGTTTCTAAGGGTGCACTTTTTTTAGCAAGAGGTAAGAAAGTAGGTACACTTTATCTATCTACTTATATTACTGATTCTCCTTCTATTTTATCTACTTCAAATGTAGATGCAAAGATGCAGCTTTGTAGGCTTGGTCACATGAGTGAGAAGGGAATGGATGTTCTTGATACTTTTAAGACATGGAAAGCCTTGGTTTTCAAGGAGAAGATGATGGATAGAGATCAGCTCAAGGGGCTGAATAATTTTGAGCAGGGCAATTTGGACAAGTTTATGATCTAAAGTGAGCTCACAAGTAAAATTCATCACTCATAGGAAAACATAGTTATCGACGTCAGTCAGGTGAGAACTGACATTGATCAGACAGGAACCAACGTTGATTAGGTGCAGACTGAAGTCGGTGATGTCAAGTAGGTGAAGAACTGACATCAGTCAGGTCAATCGCATGGAACTGACGTCGATCAGATGCAGACTGAGAGATGATCAGGATCGGTCATTGTTAGAATGAAATTTGGGCAGACAACAAGATGTCAAGGAGTCTCAAATGCCCATGAGGACTGAAAGGGTAAGTAAGCCTCAAATTTGTTATTCCCCTTATTTATACTACTTGTTGCTCACTGATGGTGGAAAACTAGGATGTTTTGAAGAGGCAATGCAGGTAGAATCCAGGAAATAGTGGGAACATGGCATGAATGAGGAAATTGATTCCTTGAAGAAGAACCAAATGGGAGATTTGGTAGAGTTTCCAGCTAGAAAGAAAGCACTGAAAGATGAATGGATTCATAGGTTAAAGAAAGGAGAGAATGGACAGGTGAGATAGAAGGCTAGGTTATATGGTCTTGAGCAAGCTACTGGACAATGGTGTTTAAGGTTTGACAGGTGTATGACAAAGCATGGCTTTAGTCAATGTCAATGTGACCATTATGTTTATTTTACCAGGTTGGATAATATTAGCTACATTATCCTGTTACTGTATGTAGTGTATATGCTTGTTGCAGGGTCACACATGCAGGGAATTACTAAGCTAAAGGTAAAATTAGCTCACATGTTTGCCATGAAGGATTTAGGTGCAGTAAAGAAAATCCTTGGCATGAGTATTTCTAGAGACAGGGAAAGTCACAGGTTGATTTTGTCTCCAGAGGATTATGTGAATAAGGTAGTGGAGAGGTTCAATATGCAGGATGCAGAACTAGTTAGCACACCTATGGTTAGATAATTCACATAAAAGTGTTCTAAATCACATGATGAGGTTGAGTACATGAGTACTAGACCTGATATTGCCCAAGCAGTGGGAGTTGTCAGCAAGTTTATGGCCATTCTAGGAAAGAAGCACTGGAAAGTAGTTCAATGGATTCTCAAGTATTTAAGAGGGACCGGCAGCAGGTATTCATGCTATGCAGGGTCAAGCACTTCTCTACATGGGTATGTAGATTTAGATATGGCAGGTTACTTGGATGATAGGAGAAGCACCACAGGATATGTGTTCACTGTTGGTGGAATGGTGGTTAGCTGGACTTTAGAGTTACAGAAGGTTGTTGCAGTCATGGTGGCTAGCAAGGAAATGATATGGATGACTTGGTTCATGGAAGAGTTGGGAAAGGAACAAGAGAGTTGCAGATTGTACAGTGATAGTCAAAAATTAATTCATTTTGCAAAGGATTCAGCCTTTTATTCAAGAACCAGATATATACAGCTTAAGTACCACTTCATTAGACAGGTATTGGAGGATGGTGAGTTGAAGCTGGAATGGATCCATATGGATAGGAACCCTACAGGTATGTGAACAAATCAAGAACAAAGGAGAAGTTGAATCTTCATTCAACTTCTGTTGGTCTTCAAGATTGAACTTGAAGAGGGATAAAAGCCAGGAAACAAAATTAGATGATGTATAGGTACAGGTATAGGTGCAGCTATTTATCTCCAAGTGGGAGATTGTTAGGTTGTGGAGCTAAAAGATTCATAGTTATGCAAATGGAGGAGGTTGCTGAGTGTCATAGTAACTGACATCGGTCAGGCCAACTGACGTCGATCATACTCAGTGTACAGAGCAACTGACATTGGTTAGGGGTTGGCTGGCATCGATCAGACATGAACCGACATCGATCATCTCCAGATAGACAGAGACTGACGTCGATCGTTTGTGCATTCTAGAATTGGTCTAATTTTAGATAGATAATCAATTTACATGTAAAGACTAATTTTAGTCTTGAGTCTACATTTCTAATTATTGTAAATGGGAAGTCTAATTACTGTTTGGTTTGGGATCTATTTAAGAGACCCATGGGGCTATATTGTAATTAAGGATCAAGGATGAAGGACTTGTCAAGGATCAAGGACAAGGAAGAGATCCTTTCGAGTGTAAGATTAGTTGATCTGCAGGTAGCAAGATTAGGGAGATCTACATGGTAAGTAAGATCAATGAGATCTGCAGGTATGCAAGATCAAGGAGATCTACTTGGAGTACTCGGTGGTACTTGGTGGACTAGAAGTAGGAAACAACGGTTGAGTTGATTGTCACTTACTAGTGGAGGGAACCACTCAGTGTTGAGTTGTGGTTGTAATTGAGAGAGAGAGAGAGAGCTCTTGAGGGAGAATTACTGTATGCCCAAGAGGTGTCAGAAGAGTGTGATTTCTTCATTGTATTTCTTCTTGGAAGAGTGTTAATACAAGATTATATTGTCTCTCATATTTTGTGTTGTTTCTAAATTCTAGTTACATATTACTTCTGGTTTAATTCCATGTTTAGTTGCTTATATAAAGGTAATCAAGTGTACTCTTAAGGAGTAGGATCCTGACACCAACTACTCAAAACACCCTACCGATAGGTGTCATTTCCTAGGAAACCATCCTAGTACCTATACATGATTCAAATGGTCAACCAATTGACCTAGTTTACACTTATCCTAACACTCCTTTTTTAAAAACCCAAATCCATTCATTTTCACCCTTTGCCCCCTTGATGCAATGAAAAGTTTTCTAATTTCTCCACTCCCTCTATGGAATCTAGGCTAAGAACCAATAATGACTCCTCCTTGGGATCTAATTTAATACATTCTAGGTCTCCTATGGTTTACCTTTATCATACTTATCTCCTACTTAATGGTAATGATCGGTCTCCTAGGCATCATTGAACACACAATCCATGTGACACAGGATCAAGTCTAGGCCCATAAAACCCATTTTATAGTTAAACCTACCACCCAATAATACCACATACAACACATTTATCCACATCCATATTCCACATACAACTAAATACCTCCCACATTCGTTTCCTTTATATCCACTTCATAGGATGCACCTTCCTCTACCATTGCTTTAGGGACCTTATGGCTAGCCCAGGGAGGATATTGGATAGATGTCATCTAAGATGAGAAAATACAGAGACTAGATATGATCCACATGGGTAATTCAGACATCCAACTCAAGTTTGAGAAGGGGGTTTGGAAATTGAAGAGGGTCATGATATCTAGGTTCACATAAGAAGGTAACCCTATGGTATGGTAGATAGAGGAGGACTTGTTCTCCTTGACCCTAAAGATTAGTAAGACATGATAAGAACAAAATTTTGAGGAACTTGTATAAATAGTGATGGCCACCCATGAGAAGACAACACAATTGATGTAGGACATGAGGAGCTAGGTCATAATTCTAGAGTCCCAATTTAGGACTACCTTCCCCACATACTTGATTAGATAAGTATAGGAGGACATGTGTGATTTGTTTCATGTTTTAACAAAGGTAGTTAAGGATTTGACCAAGAGAATGGTGATTTATCATAAGGCATAAGTATATTTGGATAAAATAATAAAAATGGAAAGCATTGAGGAATATGGAAAATGTGATCAAGAAGGGAATAACCCTTGAATTAAAGACCATGTCATCATTTAACCTCAAAATATACCAAAATTATGTGATACACAGGAGAAATTACTTATAAGAATGGTTTAAGGACATGAAGGCCACCATGAATCCATTAGAATAAAACAAGTAATAGATAGTGATCAATTTCAAAGAGGTTAGTATAATGGTATTGTCTAATCAAGAGGGCACGATCATCACAGATGGTAAATTTAGATTTCACCTCAAGATATTTAAGATGATGTTCAAGAGGAGGGTCATCAAGGCAAATAAGGAAAGAGCATAAGTAGTTTTTATCTTGTCCACCTAGGATACTAAAATCATAAAAAAAGCAAGTTCAATCAAAGGTATCCTCAAGACCCCATAAAAAAACCAAGTAGAGCACTTGACATGTGGAGAGGTGTTATTTCATGACCCCCTTGTTAACATCACTAATCCAAACCAAAACACCAAATTTATTACCTATGACTTGGAAGAATAATAAATCCAAAAATGGTTTGGTGGTGGCCACACAATGAGTACCATCTTAACAAAGAAACATCTTGTATCAAAGTGGTCCTAGTGGAGGAGTTTTTTTTGTTTTGATCTTGCATTCCCACTGTATTATATCTTTTTTATTTTATATGCATGTTTGTGTTTATATCAAACTTTACCATTATGGTTTTGAGTGGGAACTCACTCTATTATATGATGAGTCTCATCTCATGATCTATAAGATCACCTTTCAAACATTGTAAGGTGGTTGGATTTTTAATAGAAAAACTTAGGGTGAGAACTTCAAAAATTCTTAGGAATGTTCATGAACTCTTATTTGTTTTATGTTAAATACTTCTTCAACTCTCAAGATACCTGTAGTGGATTTTAAATGTTTTCTTGGATTATGGTATGGATGTTAATCATCCATATGGATCTAATAAGGTTGAGAAAATTACTAACTCTACTAGTTTTTCTCTAATTGATTATGATAAACTTAGTTGTTATAGATGAATGTGTTGTGATAAAAAAAAATTATAATGGTTTATGATAAGATGTAGTGATGAGAATATTATATACATGATCAATTTTTCCTATACTCCCTACTATGCTTGTCTTAGTTTGAGCACAAAAAAAATACATAATCATTAGTAAGTTCCATTTATGAGTAGATTATTTTTGGGTATCAATTGTGTGTGATATGTTTGATCTGATGCACTTCAAATAACCATTCATGATTCATCATTAGGAAAGATGATGAATCATATATGGTTATTCAAAATATGTTAGATCAAACATATCACACATAGTTGACACCCAAAAATAATCTACTCGTTATCATGGGCTATGAGAACATCAAAGCTCTCAAGTTTAATTCATGTTTAGTAGTGGTCCATGTAAGCATAAATGTCCCCATAAAGTCTAAAAACTTACTTATCTACCTTATCCTCATTATGTATTACATATATTTTACTCAAATTTCTGTCAGGATCCCTATTCCTTAAGAGTACACTTGATTACCTTTGTATAAGCAACTAAACATGAAATTTAACCAGAAGTAAAATGTAACTAGAAATTAGAAACAACACAGAATATGAGAGACAATACAATCTTGTATTAACACTCTTCCAGAAAGAAATACAATGAAGAAATCACACTCTTCCCACACCTCTTGGGCATACCAGTAATTCTCTCTCAAGAGTTCTCTCTCTCAATTACAAATAAAATCAACTCAAACATAGAGTTGTTGTTTCAACCAGTCAGTAACAATACTGCCAGTACACCAACCAGTAAGTGATAATCAACTCAATCGTTGTTGCCTACTTCCAGTACCAAGTACTCAAATTAATCCAAGTAAATCTCCCTGATCTTGCTCCTTATTGTGTTGCAGATCTCCTTTGACCTTGCTACCCCACAGATCTCCTCTGACCTTGCACACACAAACCTGCAGATCAACTGACCTCACTTACCCTGTAGATCTTCTTCTTGATCTTGCACACCTACAGATCAACCTAGTCTTGCACACCTACAAACCTAGATCTTACATACCTTAGAAGAACCCTTGTCCTTGCCTTTGCAAGTCCTTATGATTCTAAAACTTTACAATACAGCCCCATGGGTCTCTTAAATAGATCCCATACAAACAATAATTAGACTTCCTAATTACAATAGTTAGAAATGCAGACTCAAGACTAAAATTAGTCTTTTAAATGCAAACTGACTGTTCATCTAAAATTAGACCAGTTCTGGAAGTGCATGCAAATGCACACACACACACACACAGGTTGCCAACGTTAGTTCCTACCTAACTGATGTCAGTCGACCCCTAACTGACATCAGTTACTACAAACACTGAAGGTGACCGACGTCAGTTGGCCTACCAATGTCGATTGCTCTGTAACTCAGCAACCTCCTCCATTTGCATCAATGAAGCTTTTAGCTTCACAACCTAATAATCTCCCACTTGGAGATAAATAACTGCACCTGTACCTGTACTTGTACATCATCTAATTTTGTTTTTTGGCTTGTATCCCTCTTCAAGTTCAGTCTTGAAGACCAACCACCACATATCCTATGGTGCTTCCCCTGTCATCCAAGTAACCTGTCATATCTGAATCTACATACCCATGTAGAGAAGTCCCTGACCTTGCATGGCATGAATCCCTACTGCTGGTCCCTCTTAGATACTTGAGAATCCACTAAACTGCTTTCCAGTGCTCCTTTCTTGAATTAGCCTCCAACTTGCTAACAACTCCCACTACTTGGGTAATATCAGGTCTAGTACACATGTACTCAACCTCATCATGTGATTTGGGACACTATTCTATGAATTGTCTATCCATAGGTGTGCTAACCGATTCTACATCCTATATATTGAACCTCTCCACTACTTTATTCACACAATCATCTGGAGACAAAATCAACCTGTGACTTTCCCTGTCTCTAGAAATACTCATGCCAAGGATTTTCACTCCTCCTAAATCCTTCCTAGCACACCTCTAAACTAATTTTACCTTAGCTTAGCAAATCCTTGCATGTATGAACCTGCAACAAGCATATCATCCACATACAGTAACAAGATAATGTCACGACCATTATCCAACCTAGTAAATAAACACAATGGTTACATTGACATTGACTCAAGCCATGCTTTGTCATACCCCTGTCAAACCTGTACCACTATCCTAGAGCTTGCTCAAGACCATATACCCTGGCCTTCTGTCTCACATGTCCATTCTCTCCTTTCTTTAACCTAAGAATCCATTCATCTTTTAGTGCTTTCATCTCGGCTGGAAACTCTACCAAATCTCCCATTTGGTTCTTTCTCAAGGAATCAATCTCCTCATTCATGCCATGCTCCCACTGTTTCCTAGATTCTACCTGCATTACCTCTTCAAAACTTCCTAGTTCTTAACCATCAGTGAGCAACAAGTTCAAGTAGTATAAATAAGGGTAATAATGAATTTGAGGCTTACTTACCCTTTTAGTCCTCCATATGGGCATTTGAGACTCCTTGACAGCTTGCTATCTGCCCAAAATCCATTCTCTAGTCAACCCTGGTCTACACCCAACCGATGTCGATTCCACCTGATCACTGACACTGGTTCCCTGACCGACGTCAATGTCCACCTAGTCAATGACATCGGTTCCCTGACTGACATCAATCTCCACCTACCTGACACCACTGACTCTGGTCTACACATGACCGATGTCGGTACTTGCTTGTTCGACATCGGTTCTCACCTGACCGACGTCAATAATTGTGTTTTCCTGTGAGTGATGACTTTTACTCGTGAGTTCACTTTGGATCATAACCTTGTCCAGACTACCCTACTCAAAATTATTCAGCCCCTTGCGCTGATCTCTGTCCATCATCTCCTCCATGAAAACCAAGGCTTTCTAGTTCTTAAGTTTGTCAAAGACATCAGACTTCCTCTTAAGAACATGCATCCCCTTCTTATTCATGTGACCAAGACTACAGAGCCACATCTTTGCATCTACATTTGAAGTAGATAAACTAGAAGGAGAATCTATAATACAAGTAGATAGATAAAGAGTACCTACTTTCTTACCACATGCTAATTCAAGTGCACCCTTGGAAACTTTTCAAGATTCCACTGTGAGAGTAACTGTGTAACCCTCATCACCCAACTTTTTTTCAAAAATTAGACTCCTCTTCAGGACTGGGACATGCATGACATCCTTCAACACCCATGTGTTGCCCATTTGCAATTTCAGCCACACTTCCCCTTTGCCAATAATTTGACAAGGCTCACCAACCCCTAAATAAATCTTTCCAAAGTCTCCATGGACATAATCATGAAAAAATAATCTATTTGGGGTTGCATGGAAAGAGGAAATAAAATCTAAAACCCAAGATTCTACTTTATCCAAGGAACATACAAGAGCATCTTGTGAAACAATACCTGCAACATCTACTTCTTCATTTTCTTCATGCTGATCTTCTACCAACCAACAATCTTTCTTTACCTGCTCTTTCTTTTTATAATACCGTAATTGATAATTCTTGCCATTGAATTCCTCCATTCTTAGTGTACTTTCTTTTGCCATTGCTTTACTCCCACTCAATCAGAAACCCCTGAGAGTGACCTATAATCAACAAACACTTAACACACTCTGACCACCTATTAGTGTACCTAACCAAGCTCTGATACCAATTGTCAGGATCCCTACTCCTTAAGAGTACACTTGATTACCTTTGTATAAGCAACTAAACATGGAATTTAACCAGAAGTAAAATGTAACTAGAAATCAGAAATAGCACAAAATATGAGAGACAATACAATCTTATATTAACACTCTTCCAAAAGGAAATACAATGAAGAAATCACACTCTTCCCACACCTCTTGGGCATACTAGTAATTCTCCCTCAAGAGTTATCTCTCTCAATTACAAAAAAAATCAACTCAAACACAAAGTTGTTGTTTCAACCAGTCAGTAACAATACTGCCAGTACACCAACCAGTAAGTGACAATCAACTCAATCATTGTTGCCTACTTCTAGTACCAAGTACTCAAAGTACTCCAAGTAGATCTCCCTAATCTTACTCTTTATTGTGTTGCAGATCTCCTTTGACCTTGCTACCCCATATATCTCCTTTGACCTTGCACACACACACCTACAGATCAACTAACCTTACCATGTAGATCTTTTTCCTAATCTTGCACACCTATAGATCAACCTGGCCTTGCACACTTGCAAACCTAGATCTTACATACCTTGGAAGAACCCTTATCCTTGCCTTTACAATTCCTTATGATTCTACAACTTTACAATACAGCCCCATGGGTCTCTTAAATAGATCCCATACAAACAATAATTAGACTTCCTAATTAAAATAATTAGAAATGCAGACTCAAGACTAAAATTAGTCTTTTACATGCAAACTGACTGTCCATCTAAAATTAGACCAATTCTGGAAGTGCATGAAAATGCATGCACACATAGGTTGCCGATGTCAGTTCTTGCTTGACCGATGTTAGCCGACCCCTAACCGACGTTGATTACTGGGAACACTGAAGGTGATCGACGTCGGTTGGCCTACCAATGTCAGTTGCTCTGTAACTCAGCAACCTCCTCCATTTGCATCAGTGAATCTTTTAGCTCCATAACCTAACAATCTCCCACTTGGAGATAAACAACTGCACCTATACCTATACATCGTTTAATTTTGTCTCCTGGCTTATATCCCTCTTCAAGTTCAATCTTGAAGACCAACCACCACATATCTTGTGGTGCTTCTCCTATCATTCAAGTAACCTGCCATATCTAATTTTCAGGATCCCTACTCCTTAAGAGTACACTTGATTACCTTTGTATAAGCAACTAAACACAAAATTTAACCAGAAGTAAAATGTAACTAGAAATCAGAAACAACATAGAATATGAGAGACAATACAATCTTGTATTAAAACTCTTCTAGAAGGAAATACAATGAAGAAATCACTCTTCCCACACCTCTTGGGTGTACCAATAATTCTCCCTCAAGAGTTCTCTCTCTCAATTACAAACAAAATCAACTCAAACACAGAGTTGTTGTTTCAACCAGTCAGTAACAATACTGCTAGTACACCAACCAGTAAGTGACAATTAACTCAACCATTGTTGCCTACTTCTAGTACCAAGTACTCAAAGTACTCCAAGTAGATCTCCTTGATCTTGCTCCTTTTTGTGTTGCAAAACTCCTTTGACCTTGCTACCCCATAGATCTCCTTTGACCTTGCACACACACACACTTGCAGATCAACTAACCTTACTTACCATGTAGATCTTCTTCCTGATCTTGCACACCTACAGATCAACTTAGTCTTGCACACCTGCAAACCTAGATTTTACATACCTTGAAAGAACCCTTGTCCTTGCCTTTTCAAGTCCTTATGATTATACAACTTTACAATATAGCCCCATGGGTCTCTTAAATAGATCCCATACAAACAATAATTAGACTTCCTAATTACAATAATTAGAAATGCAGACTCAAGACTAAAATTAGTCTTTTACATGCAAACTGACTGTCCATCTAAAATTAGACCAGTTCTAGAAGCGCATGCAAATGCACGAACACACAAGTTGCCGATGTCAGTTCCTACTTGACCGATGTAGGCCGACCCCTAACTGACATCAATTATTGTGAACACTGAAGGTGACTGACGTCGATTGGCCTGCTGACATCGATTGCTCTGTAACTCAAAAACCTCCTCCATTTGCATCAGTGAAGATTTTAGCTCCACAACCTAACAATTTCACTTAGAACTAGGGGTCATTATTAATATTCATCCTGGGATAATTGCCAAGGTATTAAAATCAAATAGAGTTTTTAATGAAAGGTTGGTCTTTACATGTGGTAGTATTTGTATGCTCTTAGATTTTTTCCTAATAGGATATGTAGAAGATACCTAAATTATAATTCATTCCCTTAGTTGTGTCTATAACCCTAAAATGAGGGGTGTTTATCATGTTCATCCCCTAGAGGTGTGCATAAAAAATGTATCAATAGAGAGGGAAAATATAGTGCTAGAAGGAGATCATTCCCTAAAACTTTAAAATATATTCTAAGATAACATTCCCTAATTTGTTTTTCAACCCTAGATTAACCTATATTCCCATGCATATATTGTTGATGCAGTGGATTGCACCCTAGATAGGAGGGCGAGCTCTTGCCTTCCATACGCAACAATGGAAACTCCCCTCTTGCCTAAGGGCTTGGCAAAACTGGGGGGAGAGTCTTTAGATAAGGGCTAGCTCCCTTTGATGTATCTTTTAGGTCTTAGATTTCCTGCTGCTAACAAATAAATGAAAAAAGGGGGGTTGAAAAGGGAGAAGGATGTTGAAAATAGAACCTAAACCTAAAACAAAAGGTGATACACCAAAAAGGTTGATCTACTTAGCTCAAACATATGCTTTTCACCAAGAAGAAGATGGCACACACTTCATTTGATATGGGAAACTCTTTTGTATTAGTGAGTTAGGGGTCTTCTAGAGGTACATGGAGGAAGAACTATCAAAGGTGTTTTGAGACACACTATGGCAGCCTGTTCACATGTGCCTATATTCCTTTTGGAGACACTTCTGACAGACCTATAAAAGAAGAAACTTTACAATGCACTAGACATGCTAAAATCATTCTATGAAAGCATAAAGGAAAATGACATAACACAAAATGAAAACATAGACATATGCATGAGTGCAAGTTCAAATGGAGGTAAAAAATTGCTAAGTCTTGATTCAAGGTAAAATCTAGTAGAGTTCCACCTTACAAACCAAGAGATTTTTTGGGCAGAGTTTTGCCTTACAGGCGAAGATCCTTTTCAAAATGAGAATTTTACAATATATATAGAGAGAAAAAGACTTTGGCACTTTTTGGAAAAGACTTTGGTGACCCTTTTTACAAGTGGCCCATGTGCATTTGAGAAGATCGAGAAGAGGAAGTCACTGTTGCTGATATCATCCTTCTAGAAGAGGCTTGCTAGAACCATGTTGTGTAATCACTGGTCTTGACTTTGGCATTCAAACATTAATGTGAAAGCACAGGCCACGCCTCTTTTTTTACAAACAAGACTAATCCTTTCAGACATTCACATGGTTATCTACTTATAAATGCAAAATAGGCACATTGTTCACTGTTCACACCTCTTGATGACCGCTTGGCAAACACTGTTCCAACTGCAGGAGTAAATCCTTGAGTCGACACCTTTCTTTGCCACCTAGACTATTTTGTCCATTTTTGCACTTTGTCTTTTCCTAGTTTTGTCTTCTCTGTCTCCTTTGGCCCTTAGGGATATCTTCTTGGTGAGTCACTGAGTTCACTCATGGCTTGTCCTTAAGCTTTTCAAAATTAACAGCTATTTCACTACCTTAAATTTGACATTTGTGCACTCATCATTGGGCATTTGAACTTCCAACAGCTATTTTATCACCCTAAATTTGATGGCTTCGAGCCCCTCACCACCCTTGGAAATTCCTTGAGCTTGTTCTTTTGATCATTCTCAAATGGGAAGTGTCCCTTCGAATTTGGAGAAGTGTCCCTTCATTTTTGGCTGAGAGTCCCCCGCAAGGGTACCTGCCCTTCGGTGTCCTTCGGGCTCGTTTTGATAGTCACATCCTTTAGACAAAATGTCTGAAGGAATTCCTTTAGACATTTTGTTTGAAGGATTTATTCCTTTGTTTTTTTGCTTATTTCCTCAGTTCTTTTCTCTTCAGTCAAGCTTTTGTCTTAGCCATTTTTCCCGCAGACAAAATGTTCACAAGAATTGTCTCGCTCACTTCCTTTCCTTCAGAGTTTTTTCTCGAGTTTTTTCCCACAAATTTTCCCAAATTTCTTCAGACTTTTTGTCTAAAGGAATTCCTTCAGATAAAAGTCCAAAAGAAATCATTTTATGCCTTTGCCTTAGTCTTTTTACTTGTTTTCCTTTGAACTTTTTTGCTCGTAGCCTTTCCAAATTTCTTCAAACTTTTTGTTCGAAAGAATTCCTTCGGACAAAAGTCTAAAGGAATTATGACCTTGTCTTTTCCTTCAATCGCCTTCAGAAAGTGCCCTTCAAGAAAATTGGAGGGCAACCGAGTGCTATGAAAATGTCCTGAATTTGTTCCTATACCTTCTCCAAGGGTAGGTGCCCTTTGGGAATGTTGAAAATGACCCTTACGAAGGGTAATTCCTTTGCCTTGCTTGTTTGAATGGCCTTTTGGATTCTCTGAAGTATTCCTTCAGATAAAAGTCTAAAATAATTACTTCCTTTTGCTTATAAGCTCCCCTTTGAAAAGTGCCTTTGGACTTTATTTTGCCTTGGTTCATCTTCATTTTTTGAACTAGTTCATCTTCTATCAAAATAATTGTGCAACCTGAATTAGACTGCTCAGAACATTCAAGGGAATAAGGGGACCAATTTTGGCCTATAGGACCAAAATGGTCAACAAATTGACGACTCCTAGGGGAAGCATGCCTGCTATGCTCAGAAGCCAATTGCCTTAAAGTCCATTGGGCACAGAGTCAGAATGCAATTTGAAAAAAGGTTAGCAACAGCCTCGATAGATCCAAGAATCAATCATGAAGTTTTCACCCCACACACAAAGGAAAACACACACAAGGCTAAAAACACTACTTGTGCAAACAACACTTGGAGAAAATAGGAAAGAAAATTGAAAGCAAACTAATATATATAGCTAACCAGGTATATTTCCCTCCCTCTTAGATCAAAGGGAAAACTTTTTAAGTCTCCTTCATGGCAAGAAAACTTATGGTGCTAGACAAGTGGTTGAATGGAATGGAGACTTGATGACTTGCTCCTCTTGCCTACCACCTTGATTGGATTGCATTCGAGTGAATAAGATTTAAACATGCTCCCAACATATATGTACTCTTCTTGTTCCCAGAAGCTTGTTGAATGGTAGTCCTTTATGCTGGTATGTTTCATCAAGAAATCAAAATCTATTGGCTCATCACCATAATCCCTTTGATATGCATAGTCCCTTTGCAGTGCATCATGGTCTGACCCATTCCCTTTAGCTTCATTAAAGACCTTATCAAACTCATCTATGTTCCCTCATGGCTTTCTTGAAGAAGGGTGACTATTGTGATGTCTAAAATGGAATCACAAACTAATTGCTCATCCCACAGAACATCACCTTCTTGATCAAGGCTCTCTTCTTCAAAGCTATTCTCAAGATGGAAAGGCCTCTCCTTTTCCTACTCAAGGATTAGAGTCTCTAGTTGTTCAAAGACATCCTCCTAATCCTCCTTCAACTTAGGCTCCTTGGAATAGTCATCTTCCTCATTGAAGAAATAAGGAATTTCATCAAACAAAGGAAGAGAGAGCTCACCATGCTTACGTTTTTCCTCATATCGTTGGAACATCTATATGTATGCATGACCTACATCTTCTCCATTGCTGATGATGTCTTCTGAAGGAGCCTCCATGATGATTTCATCTTCATTATTGCTCATGATAGCCTCCTAGGAAGCTACAAATTGGATCTTCTATTCTTCACTCGCCTCCTGCAAAATAGGTTCCTCCTTTAGAAGGGATGAAGTGGAAGGCTGATGATTAAAACCATGTGGAAGAGGAGGCAGTCCTTGAGCTAGAATCAAATGGTTCTCCTCCTTCCATTTGGCTAGCACTTTATCTATATCAGATGTGGTCTGATAACTCTCTTGGAGTTGTGTAGATGGGGTTTGTTCAGACATGGAATCTATTGTTTGGTCTGAACCATCCATCACACATTAGCTGAGGAATCTCACTCTGGACTCCAAATCTACAATTCTCCTGGCTAGATCTTCTTGCAAGAGCCTTTCTTGGAGGTCACAATCATCATCATGATGAGTAGGAGCAGCTTCATCTTCTTCAAGGTTTTGAGAAAAACCTTTCTCCTCATCCTTCTTGCCCCATGATTCCTTTGTTTGTTTCCAACTCATGACCTTGGGATTGGAACTTTGCCCTTGTGAATAGGCAACAACTTTATCCTCTTCAAGGTCCTAAGCTGGTTCATGATATTCCTTCTTCCAACTTAGAATCTTGACATCATGTTGAGAGACATGAGAAGGCTGAGGGAGATTAGGAAGGGCCTGCTCATGCACAGGAAGAATTTCTTGAGGAAAGACGTGTTGTTTCATGGTATTCCCTTCAAAGGAAGATTCACATTCTAAGGAATTGAGAAGGTTAATTTCCATGAGAAGTTTCTCTAATGACCTTTGATGTTTGAAATCTAGGTGCAAGGGGTTAAGATCAGGAGTGATTAATGCATCAGATGAGCTAGAGTGAGCAAGTGCTATCTAGTAGAAAGGATTTGGTGCATAAGAGGGGGCTTTCTTTAGAATAAGAGGGGGCACATAAGGTTAACTGCCTTGAATGAATGGACTCTTCCATATTTCTACCTCCTCCATGGATTTCAAAGTCTGAGCTTGCCTAAACAATCACTCCTCTTTGTACATAAGCTCTTGCTAATATCTATACCGCTCATCTAAACTATCTATCTCCATCACCTGCTTCTCAAACTCTAATGCTACTTCCCTTATCATTGAAGGGAAACTAGGAGAGTTTCTTGAGGTGATTCCATAAAAAACTTGAGCTTGATTAAAGTTATACGAAGGAATACAAGGCCCATGATTCTGGGTAAAGGGATTATACATACAAAAAATGAGATTTCTTGATGGTACCTGGACTGCTTAACCAACTAATTCAACTCGGAGTCGCCATTGGTGTTGATGAAAAAGCCTCTAAAGGCTGGTTGGTTAAAGGACACACCAAAAATTCTTCAACTCTTGGGACAAAACTTGTCCCACAATCACCTGATTAAAGGTCAGGTGTTGTATTAATGGTTCATTCTACTGTAACAGGACCAACACCAATCCTAGAACTTTTTTGAGTGTCTAAATGTGGTCCGACTAGGCATGCCAAAAAAATTTGATGCATTGGATTGCACCTTAGACAAGAGGCCAAGCTCTTGCCTTCCACACGAAACAATGGAAACTCCCCTCTTGCTTGTGGGCCTGACAAAACTAGGGGGAGAGTCTCTAAATAAGGGCTAACTCCCTTTGATGTATCTTTTAGGTCCTATATTTCCTACTACTAAAAAATAAATGAAAAAAGGGGGGGTTGAAAAGGGAGAAGGATGCTAAAAATAGAACCTAAACCTAAACTAAAAGGTGATACACCAAAAATGTTGATCTAATTAGCTCAAACATACACTTTTCACCAAGAAGAAGCTGGCATACACTTCATTTGATATGGGAAACTCTTCTGCATCAGTGAGGAAGAACTATCAAAGGTGTTTTGAGACACACTATGGCAGCCTGTTCACATGTGCCTATATTCCTGTTGGAGACACTTCTAACAGACCTACAAAAGAAGAAAATTCACAATGCACTAGACATGGTGGAATCGTTCTATGAAAGCATAAAGGAAAATGAATTAACACAAAATGAAAACATAGACATATGCATGAGTGCAAGTTCAAATGGAGGTAAAATATTTCTAAGTCTTGATTCAAGGTAAAATCTGGTAGAGTTTCACCTTACAAACCAAGAGATTTTCTGGTTAGAGTTTTGCCTTACAGGCTAAGAAGATCCTTTTCAAAATGAGAAGTTTACAATATATATAGAGATAAAAAGACTTTGGCACTTTTTAGAAAAGACTTTGGCACCCCTTTTTACAAGTGGCCCATGTGCGTTTGAGAGCATTAAGAAGAGGAAGTCATTGTTGCTGATATCATCCTTCTAGAAGAGGCCTACTATAACCATGTTATGTAATCACCGGTCTTGACTTTGGCATTCAAACATTAATGTGAAAGCATGGGCTGCGCCACTTTTTTTACAAACAAGACTGTTCCTTTCATATATTAATGTAGTTTGTCTGCTTATAAATTCCAAATAGAGAAAATAGGGCACGTTGTTCACTATTTGCACCTCTTGATGACCACTTGGCAGGCACTGTTCCAATTGTAGGAGTAAATCCTTAATTCAACACCTCCCTTTACCACCTAGACTGTTTTGTCTATTTTTGCACTTTGTTTCTTCCTAGTTTTTTCTTCTTTGTCTCCTTCAGCCCTTGGGGCTATCTTCATGGTAGGTCACTGAGTTCACTCACGGCCTATCTGTTGACGCAGTGGATTACACCCAAGGTAAGAGGCCAAGCTCATGCCTTTCCACATGCAACAATGGAAACTCCCCTCTCGCCTGTGGGCCGGTGAAGCTAGAGGGGAGAGTCTCTAGATAAGGGCTAGCTCCCTTTGATGTATCTTTTAGGCATTAGTTTCTCCTACTGCTAACAAACAAATGTAAAAAAGGGGGGTTGAAAAGGGAGAGAGAGATGCTGAAAATAGAACCTAAGCCTAAAAATGAAAAGATGATACACTAGAAAATGTGACCACCCAGCCTGAATATACACTTTTCACCAAAAAGAAGCGCCCATACACTTCATCTGAAGTGGGAAGTTCTTCAAAAATTAGCTATGGTTTCATGGAAATATAGGGAGGAAGAAACTACCAGAGGTGTCCTCAGACACACTTATGGCAGCCTATTCACAGGCACCTACATTCCCTGGTAAACACTTCTGGCAAACCTGAAGAAAGGAGACTTCACAATGCATTGGACATGCTGTAGTCGATCTGTGAGAAGCATGAAAGACAATGACTTAAAACAAGAAAAGAACACAGACATATACTTTAAAGTGCAAGTCTAGAAAGAGGTAAAAAAGCTAAGTTCTGACCCAAGGTAAAATTTGGCAGTGCTCTGCCTTACAAGCCCGAGAGATTTTTGGGCAGAGTTTTGCCTTAAGGCTAAGAGAGTGGATCCCTTTCAAATGAGAAATTTTAAAATATATAGAAGGAATAAATGAGGCCTTTTGGCACCCTTTTTACAAGTGATCCATGGATCATTGGGATGAGGAAGCCGCCTAAAGAAAATGTTGTGTTGGCTCCTGTCAGGATTCAAAATTATGAGCCACACCGTTTGCCTACTCATCAATGCATATTAAAGAAAAATAGGTCACACCATTCACTATTTTTGCCTCTTGATGATCACATGGTAGGTACTATGTCAACCACTAGAATAACCCCTTGAATTGACACTTTCCTATGCCACTTGGATCGCTTTGTCTACTTCTATGCTTGGTTATTTTGCCTCCTATGTCTCCTTTGTCCCTCGGGCTATCTTTTTCTACTCCTTTGGCTTTTTGGATAAAATCGAATCTAATTCTAACACATGTCACAATCTACTACTTCAAAACTTAGGAGACACTTTGAAATGTGGACTTTGACACATGGCAGCTTCCACTGAGTTGATAATGGAATGTGGCAGGATTCACTTAACTTAGAGGGTCCTTTGAGAGTCATGCAAAAGTTGACACATGGTCACTTCTACCTGCTCTTTCCACCTAACTTAGAGGCTTTGGAAGTATTTTTGAGATTTTTTTGGAAGGTAACACATGGTCACTTCCGTAGAACCTTTAGCTGCCTTAGAAAACTTTTGGGACCCTTTTTGGTTCTCGCAAACACTGACACTTAGCAGCTTCCACTGCATTTTGAGAGGGGCTTATCTTTAAATCTTAGAAGAAACCTGAATTCTCAGGTGCAGACACTTGTCTCACTCCATTGAGATGGGTGAGGACACATGGCAACATCTACTTAACTTAGAGGGTCCTTTGAGATTCATGCAGAAGTTGACACTTGGCCGCTTCCACTTACTCTTTTCCTTTGATGGTTCCTCTGCTGCAAAATTTGACATTTGCACACTGTCACCTTGAAATTGAATACCCAACAACTAGTCCATCTCCTTAAAATTGATGGTTTTTGGGACATCATCATCGTTGGCAAATTTTGTTAGGTCTTTTTTGCAGGCTTTTTCCATAGGTTTTTTGCTTCAGGATTTTCCTACAAATAAAAAGTCTGCAAGAATTGTCTTGGTCTTTATGCCATTTCACCTAAAGTTCTTTTCCTTTAGGCTTCTTACTCATGGCCTTCTTTGAATTCCTTCAAACTTTTTGTTCGAAGGAATTCCTTCAGACAAAAAGTCTGAAATAATTTATCCTTAAGATTTTTTACACACTTTTGAACTCCTTTAGCTACCTTTGAAACTCTCCCTACCCTCTGCAAGGGCTTTTAGACCCATAACTACCCTCCACAAGGGCACCTACCCTTTGGCTATGGGATGCTCCTTTGAACCAAGCTATTCAACCGACCCATTGAACCAAAAATGGTTCAACGGTTCAATGGTTCAACACTGTGCGCCAAGCCTTTGTTGAACCAAGCCTTTGAACCTTTCCCACTTGAACCAACTATTGAACCAATCCATTGAACCGGTTCAATAGTTAAATCACTAGGCACCGAGCCTTTAAACTAAGGATTGAACCAAGTGCATTGAACTTACCAATGAACCTTGTGTTGAACTTTGTGTTTGAACCAGGTGTTGAACCAAGTGATGGACCCGTTGATTGAACCAAGGCCGATTGAACCAAGTGATTGAACCAAGGCATTGAACTGGTTCAATGGTTCAATGATGCCAACCTTCCTTATGATTTTTCTTTAGACAAGAGCTTGAAGAAGCCTTGTAAAACCTGGCACTCTCTAAATTGATTCTTCATGCACCAAAATACTAACCTGCAGAGTTCGTAGAAAAACTTCTTTGCAAAATCAGTGGAAACCCAAGAAACTTAGAGAGTCCATAGAAATGTACTTGCAAAGTCTGTAAAAATTCCACCTGTAGAGTCCATAGATTTAGACCTATAGAGTCCATAGATTTAGACCTGTAGAGTCCATAGATTTTCCTAGACTTGTGCAAAATAAAAAAAAGAAATGGCCTAGAAAAGTAGGGACAGAAGGGGACTAATTTTTGTCCTGTTGGGAAAAAAATGGTCAACAAATTGGTGACTCCCAGGGGAAGCATGCCTACTATGCTTAGAGACTAGTTGCCTTGTAGTCCATTGGGCACATAGTCAAAATGCAGCTTTGAAGAAAGGTTAGCAACAGCCCCAAAGATCCAAGAGTCAAACATGAAGATTTTTACCCCACACACAAAGGAAAACACACACAAGGATAAAAACACTACATATGCAAACTACACTTAGGGAAAGTAGGAAAGACAACTGAAAACAAACTACTATGTATAACTAACCAGGTGTATTATCTTCCATCATGGATCAAAGGGAAAACTTCTTAAGTCCCCTTCTTGGCAAGAAGACTTATGGTGCCAGACAAGTGGCTGAATGAAAAGGAGATTTGGTGAGCTAATCCTCTTGCCTGTCACCTAGATTGGCTGGTATCCGAGTGGATCAGATTCAAACATGCTTCCAACATATATGTACTCTGTTTGTTCCTAAAAGCTTATTGAATATTGGTCCTTTATGCTGGTGCATATCACCAAGAAATTAGTGGCTACTGGCTCATCACCATAAGCCCTTTGATATGTATAACTCCTCTATAATGCATCATGGTTTGACCCATTTCCTTTTGCTTCATTGGAGATCCTATCAAACTCATCTTCTACTCCCTCTTGGCCTTCTTGAAGAAGGGTGACTATTGTGATGTTTGAAATGGATTCACAAAATGATTGATCATCCCACAAAACATCACCTCTTTGTTCAAAGCTTTCTTCTTCAAGGCCTTCCTCAAAGAAGATAGACCTCTCCTTTTCCTCCTCAAAGATCAGGATCTCTAGATGTTCAAAGGTATTCTCTTGATCCTCCTCCAGTTCAGGCTCCTCGGCATAGTAGTCCTCCTCATCAAAACAACAAGTAAGTTCATCAAACAAAGGGGGAGAGAGCTCACCATGCTTATGTTCCTCCTCATATTGCTGGAACATCTGCATGTATGCATGACCTGAGTCTTCTCCATTGTTGATGATGCCTTCACAAAGAGCATCAATGATGATTTATTTTTCATTGTTGCTCATGATAGCCTCTTAGGAAACTATAGATTGGATCTTCTGCTCCTCAATCACCTCCTACAGAATAGGTTCCTCCTTGAGAAGGGGTGAAGTGGAAAAACCATGTGGAAGAAGAGGTAGTCCTTGAGCTAGAATTGAATGATTCTCCTCCTTCCATCTGGCTAACACTTCATCAATATTAGGTGTGGCCTGATAGCTCTCTTGGAAGTGTGTAGATGGGGTGTGTTCAAACATAAAATGTGCCATCGGTTCTGAATCATCCATCACACGTTGGCTGAGGAATCTCTCTTTGGATTCCAACTCTATAATTATTCTAGCCATATCCTCTTGGAAGAGCCTTTCTTAGATGTCATCAACATCATCATGAGCAAGAGTAGCTTTAGTTTCTTCAAGGTTTTGAGAAAAACCCTTCTTCTCCTCCTTCCTGCCCCATGATTCTATTATTTTCTTCCAACTCAGGATCTCAAAATTAGAATTTTGCTCCTGTGAACAGGTAGCAACTTTGTTTTCTCTAAAGTACTGGAGCTCCTCCATAAGGTCTAGAAGTTCTATCTCTCTTTCACAAAGCAGTCTCATCCTAGCCTCTAAACCTTCAATTTGCTTGTCTAGATTATCCTGAAAGAGTCTTTCTTGGAGGTCACTAGCATCATCATGTTGAGTAGGAGCAATTTCAAGAGAGATGTACTGGTTCATAAAGTTCCCCCCAAAGAAAGGTTCATAATCTAAGGAATTTATAAGGTTCATCTCCATGGGGGGTTATTCTAGTTCCCTTTGATGCTTGAAGGCTAGGCGTACGAGGTCAAGAGTAGGGTTGATTGATGCATCAGATGAGCTAGAGTGAGCAAGTGCCATATGATAGAAAGGATTTGGTGTACAAGAGGGGGCTTTCTTTAGGATAGGAGGGGGTGTGCAAGGCTGACTACCTTGAGTGAATGGATTCCTCCACTTTGCTACCTCTTCTTCCATGGATTGCAAGGCCAAAGCTTGCCTGAACAAACACACCTCTTTGTACATTAGGTCCTGTTGATAACCATACTACTCATCCAGTCTATCTATTTCCATTACCTACTTCTCAAACTCTAGTACCACCTCCCTTATCATTGAAGGGCAACTATGAGAGCTGGTTGAGGGGATTCCCTAAATATCTGGAGCTTGATCATAGTCATATGAAGGAATACCAAGTCCATGATTTTGTGTGAAGGAATTATACATAAAAAAATGTGATTTTTGATGGCACCAGGCTGCTTAACTAGCTGATTCAACTCAAAATCACCATTGGTGTTGATACAAAAGCCTCCAAAGGCTAGTTGGTTGAAGAACACACCAAAATTCTTCAACTCTTTGGACAAAACTTGTCCTAATTGGTCCCAATAGGCATGCCAAAAATTGTTGATGCAGTGGATTACACCTGGGACAGGAGGCTGAGCTCCTGCCTTTCCACATGCAACAATGGAAACTCCCCTCTCACCTGTGGGACCGGCGAAGCTGGAGGGGAGAGTCTCTAGATAAGGGCTAGTTCCCTCTTATGTATCTTTTAGGCCCTGATTTCTCCTACTACTAATAAACAAATGTCAAAAAGGGGGGATGAAAAGGGAGAGAGAGATGCTAAAAAAAGAACTTAAGCCTAAAAATGAAAAGGTGATACACCAGAAAATGTGACCCACCCAGCCTGAATATACACTTTTCACCAAAAAGAAGCACCCATACACTTCATTTAAAGTGGGAAGTTCTTCTACAACAGTCAGCTAGGGGTCTATGGAAATATAGGGAGGAAGAAACTACCAGAGGTGTCCTCAAACACACGTATGGCAGCCTATTCACAGGCACCTACATTCCCCTTTAGACACTTTTGGCAAACCTGCAAAAAAGAGACTTCACAATGCATTGGACATGTTGTAGTCGATTTGTGAGAAGCATGAAATACAATGACTTAACACAAGAAAAAAACACAGACATATAATTTAAAGTGCAAGTCTAGATAGAGGTAAAAGAGCTAAGTTCTGACTCAAGGTAAAATCTGGCAGCGCTTTGCCTTGCAAGCCTAAGAGATTTTTGGGCAGAGTTTTGCCTTAAGGCTAAGAGAGTGGATCCCTTTCAAATGAGAAATTTTACAATATATAGAAGGAATAAAGGAGGCCTTTTGGCACCCTTTTTACAAGTGACCCATGTGCTTTCTGAGCATTGGGATGAGGAAGTTGCCTGAAGATAATGCTGTGTCAACTCCTATCAGGATTTGAAATTATGAGCCGCATCATTTGCCTGCTCATCAATGCATATTAAAGAAAAAAAGGTCGCACCATTCACTGTTTGTGCCTCTTGATGATCACATGGTAGGTAATGTGTCAACCACTAGAATAACCCCTTGAATCGACACTTTATTACACCACTTAGATCTCTTTGTCTGCTTCTGTGCTTGGCTATTTTGCCTCCTCTGTCTCCTTCATCCCTCGAGCTATCTTTTGTTACTCCTTTGGCTCTTTGGCTAAAAGTGCATCTACTTCTGACACATGTCACAGTCTGTTACTTTGAAACTTATGAGACACTTTGAAATTTGGACGTTGACACATGGCAACTTTCATTGAGCTAATAATGGAATGTGGCAGCATCTACTTAACTTAGAGGGTCCTTTGAGAGTCATGCAAAAGTTGACACATGGCCGCTTCTGCTTACTCTTTTCCTTTGATGGTTCTTCTACTACAAAATTTGACATTTGCATGCCGTCACCTTGAAATTGAATACCCAACGACTAGTCCATCTCCTTAAAATTGATGGTTTTCAAGACGTCACCATCCTTGGCAAATTTTGTCGGGTCTTTTTTTTGGGCTTTTTCCATGGGTTTTTTGCTTTGGGCTTTTCCTGCAGACAAAAATTTTGCAAGAATTGTCCTGGTCTTTGTGTCATTTGCCTAAAGTTCTTTTCTTTTGGGCTTCTTACTCACGGCCTTCTCTGAATTCCTTTAGACTTTTTGTCTGAAGGAATTCCTTCAGACAAAAAGTCTGAAAGAATTTATCCTTAATATTTTTTGTGTGCTTTTGAACTCCTTCGAATGCCTTTGAAACACTCCCTACCCTCCATAAGGGCTTTTGGACCCAGAATTTCCCTCCATAAGGGCACCTGCCCTTCAGTTATGGGACGCTCCTTTGAACCAAGCCGTTGAACTGACCCATTGAACCAAAAATGGTTCAACAGTTCAATGGTTCAACATTGCGTGTTGAGCCTTTGTTGAACCAAGCCTTTGAACCTTTCTTGCTTGAACCAACCATTGAACCAATCCATTGAACTGATTCAATGATTCAATCACTATGCACTGAGCCTTTGAACTAAGCATTGAACCAAGCGTGTTGAACTTGCCAATGAACCTTGCGTTGAAATTTGTGTTTGAACTAGGCGTTGAACTAAGTGATGGACCTACTGATTGAACCAAGGCTGATTGAACCAAGTTATTGAACCAAGGTGTTGAACCATGGCATTGAACTAGTTTAATGGTTCAAGAATGCCAACCTTCCTTATGATTTTTCTTTAGACAAGAGCTTGAAGAAGCCTTGTAAAACCTAGCACTCTCTAAACTGATTCTTCATGCGCCAAAAGACTAACCTGCAGAGTCTGTAGAAAAAATTCTTTGCATAATTAGTAGAAACCCAAGAAACCTATAGAGTCCATAGAAATGGACCTACAGAGTCCATAGAAATTCCACCTATAGAGTCTATAGATTTAGACTTGTAGAGTCCATAGATTTAGACCTGTAGAGTCTGTAGATTTTCTTGGCCCTGTGCAAAAATTAAAAAAAAGAAATGGCCTAGAACAACAGGGACAGAAGGGGACTGATTTTTGGCCTATTGGGCAAAAAATGGTCAACACTATCCTTAAGATTCTCAAAATCAATGGCTATTTCACTGCCTTAAATTTGATGTTTATGCACCCATCACTAGGCATTTAAACTTATAACGGCTAGTTTATCGCCCTAAATTTGATGACTTCAGGCCCGTCACCACCCTTGGCAATTCCTTCAGTCTTTTCTTTTAATCATTCCCAAAGGGGAAGTGTCCCTTTGGCTTTGGAGAAGTGTCCCTTCATTTTTGGCTGAGAGTCCCCTGCAAGGGTACCTGCCCTTCAGGGTCCTTCAGGCTCCTTTTGATAGTCACATCCTTCAAAAAAAATGTCTTAAGGAATTCCTTTGGACATTTTGTTTGAAGGATTTATTCCTTTGTTTTTTTGCTTATTTCCTCAGGTCTTTTCTCTTCAATCGGGCTTTTGTCTCGGCAATTTTTCTCGCAGACAAAATGTCTGCAAGAATTGTCTTGCTTGCTTCCTTTCCTTCATATTTTTTTCTCGGGTTTTTTCCCATGGCTTTTCCCAAATTTATTCAAACTTTTTGTTTGAAGGAATTCCTTTAGACAAAAGTCTAAAAGAAATCATTTTATGCCTTTGCCTTAGTCTTTTTACTTGTTTTCCTTCAGACTTTTTTGCTCATAGCCTTTCTAAATTTCTTTAGACTTTTTGTCTGAAGGAATTCCTTCAGACAAAAGTCTGAAGGAATTATGTCCTTATCTTTTCCTTCGACTACCTTCAAAAAGTTCCCTTCAAGAAAATTGGAGGGCACCTGGGTGCTACGAAAATGTTTTGAATTCATTCCCATACCTTCTCGAAGGGTAGGTGCCCTTTGGGAATGTTGAAAATGACCCTTTTGAATGGTACTTCCTTTGCCTTGCTTGTTTGAATGGTCTTTTGGATTCTCTAAAGTATTCCTTTAGACAAAAGTCTGAAAGAATTACTTCCTTTTACTTATAGGCTCCCCTTTGAAAAGTGCCTTTGGACTTTCTTTTGCCTTGGTTCATCTTCATTTTTTGAACTGGTTCATCTTCTGTCGAAATACTTGTGCAACCTGAATTCGACTGCTCAGAACATTCAAGGGAAGAAGGGGACCGATTTTAACCTGCAGGACCAAAATGGTCAACATATATCACTAGGTATAAATTAGGCTCAAGTTCATTGTTAATCTCACCACTATAGACACATAGGATACCTAGGCCCAATAGAGGTAGGATAAGAATCTATAGGATTTAGCGTAATTTTACTAGACACCATACTCTTGATATTTTTAGGCTAATCGCTTGGTTAGCTAGGTTAGATATCAACATTGTTGAGGATGGTCATGACTAGCTAAAAAATCCCTAAAGATACCTCCCACGATTCACACCCAATGGGGAACACCATGTTGAAGAGCACATAACATACTATAAAATGGCCTTGAGACTTTTCAATGTTAAAAATGAAGACATAGTGTTAAGGATATTCTCATTTACATTATAAGATGCCATATATGACTAGTTTTTTAACCTCCCTAATAACTCTATCACTTTTTGGGACTAGTTCAATATCACTTTCTTGGCCCACTTTGGACAGGTCATTGACCCAAGTGTGTTGTGATAAATTTTTTATAACATGAGAAGGGAATCTAGTCACATAATTAGAGAATTAAATTCAAGGTTTTAAAAAAATTATAGTTTCATAACCATGATCTATAATATTGACACCTAATTAATGATTAAAATGTACAAGAATGCCTTATATCATTGGGCTATAGTTTTCATGTGAAAATACACGCTTATTATGTATTTCACACTATCTACACTAAATAAATTAATGTATACTAAATACTAATCCCCATGGTTAAATTTTCATGGCCATCTTGAATTTCATCCTAAACCTACCAGTCTTGAATTGATTCTAAATGCCAACCAAAACATCTCGATGTTGAACCCTATACCAATCATAAACCAATTACCACTAAGGCAAGCCACACTTAATCAACACTTGGTATCCCTTTATCCAAAAAAAGGTGAAACAAAAACTCATGTTCATAGACAAACATCGGTCACTATTGTCAATAATATCTAGAACACATCTCAAGAGTCAACTAAAATTGAATTGGACACTATATAATGGATGGTCTTAAAGCTTAGTAAAGAATTCTTATGTATCTAAAGGTAGATCAAGAACACTGGTGGGGAAAATACTAACCAAAACCTATCCTATGATAGGTATAACTATTAGTTTAATCATCACAACAAAAACTTAAAGCCTTCACTAAATAAATTACCTGAGATCAACACTTGTGAGCTTCTTTTACCCAACTGGTGTAGGGTGCATAACATAACCCATCATGGGGAGTTAGACTATATTGAGTTTTTTAATGCCTTATAAATATTCTAAAAGTTGATGGAAGGGTAAGAGATAGTTTTAAACTAATATTTCCCAACCAACCCATCCAAATATTTGAGCACCTCTAGATCTTCAAGCATTGCTCTAATGCTCAAAACCTTTGACTTCTGAAGTCAAGAAGAAAATGAGTTAGATTAGGTTACATATGAGATCTATGCATTCAAATAGTACCAAATAAATAATTATGCATTGAGGATCAAGACAAAAAAATAACCCTTTAAAACATACACTCCTAAAAATAGCATTATGGTTCCTAATCTAAAAGTGAATAATGACCCCTATGAATGGTTGTGACTAATGCCCTATTAATGAATAATTATTGATCCTAGGAAAAATTGGTTAAAACATAGTATCAGACATGCATAATATCACAGTGAACATTATTTTATGTGAATTATCCTAAATAACAAACAACATGACCTACTCCTGAAAGAATTAACTAATAAACTATCCCAGACCAATCATAAGGCAACAACATTAACATAGTAATCTGATTTAACTATTTTAGGAATATTAGAGTCTTATTCCTATTTTAGTTAAGGGTTTAGATTAATAAATTAGTAAATAATTTTGAAATAATTAGTCTTGATTTGTATAATTTATTTTTCTTTTTTAACTTTCTAAAAATAGAAATAAATAAGGAGAAAATATAACCTATCTAGAAATAAGCTAAAATGGTTGTTGTAGGGGCTAAAAATGGATATGCAAGACTGGGATAGTATCATAAATAAAAATATGGATTTCATTTGATGAAAGGATAGGACCATAAAAAAATAAGACACTTTGGGGTCTAGTGTCGTTATCCTCTTCTACCCTTATTATCCAAACTACTCACAAAGACCTAATTTTTTTGGGTTTTTTATGTTATTCTTGTGTGATTTTTCTTATGAAATCTCAAGTGTTGAATGTTGATTAAACTCATTGTAGAGATATTTTAATCTCCAAACCCTAACTCTCCATCATGCTTGATAAAATGGGATTTGAATCACCTAATAAGGGGAGGGTTAGTGTGTGTAAGATGTACTAAATGTGTGATCCACACCCCTTGTAGTAATCAAAGAGGGATCAAGCCATATGTATTTATCCCACTTGATGTGCTTTCTAAAATAGTGTGATATGGATGCAAAAATTCTAATTTTATAGTATTTGAGATAACTAGGGATTGGTATAAGGATTTGAATATGTTTGCAATTATGTTGGGTGATTGTATGCAAAGAATAAAGAAATTTACCTTAGTGGTTTGTTTGTATTCTTGCTTGCTTTGTAAGATTTTATCACCCCCTATCTAAATGAACTTTGAATGGGATTTTATAGGGAATAATTGGTCATGGGTTAAATGTATCCATGCTAGGATGACATGATGAAGGATAGGAATCAGATAGAAATGACCATTTGGGCTCAAAATGTAAATGGACATGAGCACCAAAAATGGGACACCATAGGGTCTAACTCTATAGTCTAGGCATGGTGCTCTTGTCTTATAGGATCGAGACTTGGGGGGGGGGGGGGGGGGGGGCGAAGGGAGTATAATTGGCCTGGGAAATGTAACCTAGATGAGGTGGAATGAAGGTTTAGAAGTCTATAGATGATTGGTAATGAGAAAAAAGGTATTTAGAAGGGTCATAAGAGCATGTAAGAAGGACATAGGGATAGGGTGTCATAAGCCACACTCAAACTACCAATTTTGACATTTTATATAATTACATTTACCCCCCTTTATTATAGTGATGCAACAAAGTGAAATACTAGGATAAAGGAAAAATATAAATCATACTTGAACTTACCTACAAGGGTGAATCCCATGAAGCTATGTGATGCTAAGTATGAATAGAGAGAGCACATTATGAATCATAAATCTAAAAGATAAAATAAAGAGTATATAAATTCTTACTTGACATGCTATGTCTAAAATAATAATTTACAAAATCTGGGTAAAGAGAGAGAGGAAGAGAAAGGAATGAATACACCTCATCAGATACATGAACTAATACAAAACCTATTATGATTTTGATTGATGTTGGGTATGTGTTATACCAAAAGTAATATCACAAATGGACTTGAGTGCTCAATTCCCAAAGGGTGGCTCAAGAATATAAAGGCTATCCATTTGGCTCCATCATCACCCACTAAGTGAAGCTATGTGATCATGCATGCATTAATCAATGTTTGGACTATGTGTCCAATCCATCTAAGTAAGTGGCTCAAGAATACAAAGGCTAACTATTATTTTGGATCCATCATTACCACTAAGTGAAACTATGAACTGATATTGGTATGAATGCACATCATATGAGATGGTTTCTAAATCCCATGAATGTTTTGTAATCTAACAATGTGACATAAATAGTTGAATGTGTATCGAGAACTAAGTCAATATTGGCCACTCTGAAAGGTGGAGATTAGGATTATATGAAAGCCACTCTAAAACTGAGAACCAAACTTATATAAAAGCCACTTTGAAATGATGCCAGCCACCTATAGATGGAATAAGGCACGAAACTATTTAGAATACCTAGGTCATGCAATGAACTAAAAATAAAAGAAGGCAAATGTGTCGTGCACATTTCCCCCAATCACTAGTGTATATAATATGGATTCTAATTTGGAAGTTATACTAACTGCCTAATCTAAAATTAGAAGTGAGAGTGATCATGTTATACATAATGCTTCTTATATTTGGATTCTCTAAGAAAAACTATACTAAAATTGCTGATTCTAAACTAAACTATAGCTGACAAAACTATAGTTGATCTTACCTTTCTATCTATTTCTAGAAATTTTGGATTTTTTGCTATTTGGACATGAGTGATAAAAACATGAGACTTTATTATCTAATGTTGTAGTCCAAGTATGGCACTCTTATCCTTTGGCAGTTTTGATCATTGTTCTATGTTCCTCATTATTTTCTTGGTATATTCTTCCTAGTTTAGGTTTTGGTTGTTGTTCTAAGTGTTTTGAAAATTGATTTTTTGACTAGTATAAGGCTTTGATCTCTATGATAGAACCCCTTTTTGTTGCCCCCTCTTCTAAGGGTAGGAATGAAGACCCTGCAATGACTAACCTTAGAATAAAGATCCATGCTATGAAATACATGATATAGAAATGATAGTTGAAAAGATATCTCAAGATATAGCATAGTTTGTATTAGAGATTATTAGATCAACAGGGGTATGCCTAGATAGATGTAAAAATGTAATAACATGTGTAGTATACTAAATAAAACTAAAAAATTTAGTTGTTAGTTTTCAAAGAGGGATGGAGCATGATGTCCATCATGGCATCCAAGAAAGCAAGATAATGCATTATGTGAATCATGGCATTACAAATAATTGAGAAGAAAACAAGGAAACAAGGATGCAAGATAAGAAGCAAGAATCAAACAATAGTGTCCAAGGGGCTAATCAAATAAGGGACATGGGCACATATCACTCAAACTAGGAAAACAAGCATACAAGGCATGTTCAAATGCCACATTCACATACAATTGAAAATGATCAAGGTTGGCATGAGGGACACAAGCACATATAAGAGTACAAACAAAGGACATTAGAAAATGTCCTAAGGCACACACAAGAATAGAAGCAACAGACATTGGAAAATATCCTAATGCACACACAAGAGACAAAATAAGAACTAAGAAATGAAATCACATCTAGTTATTCAAAGTAAGAAAGGAAGGCATGTAAAATCTAAAAATACTATCACATCTAACTAATCAAAGCAAGAAGTGAAAGTATGAAACACATGGAGTACAAGACTAAGTAGATGCTAAGAAATACACAAGTGCTATATAATAGTGAATGTTGATAGAGTAATCTATGTAATAATGTCGATAGAGTAATCTATGTAAGTTAGAAAGTAATGTACAACATTATGATAACTAAAGTGTGTGGTGTATGAATGACATAACCTAGATGGTGTAGTCATGTAGAAGATGCCCCCAGTTGATAGATGTGTCAATGTATGTTTTGAATGTAGAAGTAAGTTGCCCCCTCAATGGGTAGAGTGAAGCAATCAAGGATCTGGTGTCACTATACACACTCAAATAAGATCAAGTGAAGCATGGTACTATAGATAAATTGACAAACAATAGCATAGAATATCAAAATGTAAGTCTAGCATGGTGGTAGAAATGTAAAGCATGGATAATGCATATGATTGAAAAGTGTTTTTGGTGTTTTGAATTATTTGAATGTTTTTGTATTTTGAAATTTTGTATTGTTTTTAGTATTTTTGAAATAGGCTATGTACAATCAATCATAGGAAAACTATGTACAAGAAATATTTAGAAGAAATGATACTAATCGATGAGTCTCATAAGAGACTCCCTATCATGGTGTCCTATATCAAGGAGAGGGATCATGCATGATCATGAAGCATGATGGAAGGGCTGAGGCTATGAATCTAAAAGTTGTGTATGTTATAAATGCTCTAAAATATCTATAGTGAAAATTGACTGTGGGGTCCCCTGTAACTTTGAGAAGTGGATGCAATAATAGGGATCTTAGGGACCAATTTGGTAGTAGACAAATCTCTTTAAAAGTGTGTTATATTTGTAAAATCATGAGATCTCAATGACACTACCTTGGGTGTGAATACTATAGCTAGACACTATCTAGAGTCATAAAACTATGATTTCTCTAAAAGAGGCCTCTATGGAATTGCATGAACTCTCTATGCTAGTGAGGGAGGCCCTAACTATGGTTGAATCTAAACTAGAGGAAGAACTATAATTGGTGGAAAAGCTAAAATTAGGGACTCTAGAGTAGTAGATGACTCTAAAATGGGGAGTGGTAACTCATATGTAACTTTACCAACTATAACATGATTAGCGTGAATAAATTTCATGCATCTATGAATTATAGAAATTAATACATGAAGTTTTTGAATCCATGGCCGACACATATCAAAGAATCTTACACTGGAAACAATAGTAAATGGTGTGTACACATGTGTTAGACTAACCTATAAAGGAAGTAAAATCTCACCCAATGAGCTTTGTATGTGCTCACTAAATCTATTGATAACTATGTCCATCAGGGTAATATCTAGCTCTAAATATCCCAAATGCTACAGTAATGTCATAGTGCACATGTTCACACTAGATCCATTGTCTATGAGAACATTATGAATGGAGTGATGATTAACATAGGATCTGATAAAGAGTGCATGGTAATCTAAATCATCCTCAAATATCTCTTACTCTGAGAAGGAGATGGAAGGTCTAGCTAAAACTCTAGAATTATACACACCAATCGTGTTGCTCAAAGGATGTCACTCTACTGAAGGTGCTTGGTATGTAGCTGGTGGAGGGTGTGAATGATGTGGATGGTGAACACCTGATGTATCCCTTGTCTCTTATTTATAATGTTATGGGAAAGGACCAGAGATTTTTTTTAGAGCCTTATCTTGTGTTTGATTTGCCTAAGGATGCTCAACTAGAGTACCAAGATAAATGAGGTTGTCATTTATCAAGCCTTCTAGCTTGTGTCACAAACTAATGCATCTATTAGTTGTGTGGCTTAGTGCCCTATGAAAATCACAAAATGCATTTTTATCATATCCATGTGGAAGAGGATTTTTTGTATCAACTTCCCAAATAGGAGGGAGAGATATGATATTGTATTCCAATAACTATTGTAAGACTCTGGTTGGAGATACTGGTAGATTGGTAAAGGCTCATCAAGGAGGTGATAATAAAACCACACATTGAGGAGGATCTAAAGTTGCATTAATTGTAGGTTGATTTTGACTTTTTTTATCATTAACCTTTACTTTTTATGGGATTGTATTGTTACTCTTGTTTGTTATTTTTGATATGATTGTGTACTTGAGTTTTCTCATTGAAATTAATTTTAATTCCCTTTCCTTTAGTGTACGACATAACTTAGTGAAGGAAGAGAATATTTTGAACATTATTAACTCATGTAAAGCTGGTAGAATACTTTGTTTGAAGAGATCTTATAATTCTTGATTGGTCATAGGGTTAGTCATTTTAGCCAAGATAGTCTTATATCAAAGAACATAATTTTTGAGATGTTCATTTGACCTTAGTTTCTATTATGAAACTTGAACATAAGAAACCTTGTCACCTATGTTAATATTAAAATGAGCTAAGAACATATTAGCTAAAGGATTGAATGCATTGATCAACTAATTCAGTAGACTATAGAACCCTTGTAGAGCATAATATTTTAAACTCCATGGAAATATCTTCGTTAGTAACCATTAATTTGACACATAGTCCAAGCATGATGCATGAAAATCCCTCAAGTGTGTCTCTATGTCATCCTTTCCATCATATAGAGTGAGCTTAGGTTGAACAAAACCTGGTGGTAAGGGTGTAGGATCAATATGATGTGCCAATGGTGTATGAAGTAGAGAAAAAGAATCCAAAACTTGTGTTGGTCTATAGGCACCTTGCTCAAGATGTAACACCTTAGATTGAAGATATTTTATCTCTTGTACAAGGGAAACCACATCAGGAGACAAAGATGTACTAGCCATAACTGGTGGTGCCTCATAGGAAGGTTGGGCTACTATAGGGGGTTGTTGAGACATAGTTTCACCCATAGTGTCATTTACAACTTATTGTTTTGAAGGAATGGAAGACTCAAATTACTTATATTTTTTAATTTACATGATAGATTGTAAGATAAGATCATGATCTTAATTTTGTTCTCTAAGTCTCTCTCTAAAAAATTTTAGAATCAAATATTTGTTGATGATAACATCATTATCTACAATAGGTGGAAGTGGATCAAGAACCCAATGTGGTGGGTCATGAACATCGGTGTGTGTATCATCATTGTTATTCTCATATTGCTCATTATCAAAATTATCCTCATGGAAATTAGTGTAATCTAGATGTGTAAAATCTATAGTAGGAAACTAAATTGGTTGTTTATCTATGGTATATGGATAGGTTGAAGGAATTTGGGTGAATTTAAGAGAGTTTGCACTAAATATTTCACTTCATCTCAAAGGAAGAGATGAAAGGATCTTAGGTGGCATAAGAAAAATAACTTGAAAAATGAAAGAGAAGATTAAATAAATGTAATTGAGGATTTAAAAAATAATGAACTAGAATAGGCATAAAAAGGATACGAAACTCAGAAACATGTAAGGTGATACCTCAAGAAGCAAAGGGATCTAGTAAATTCAACTAGGGTTTGAAATAAATAATTTTTAAAATTACTATGGTAAATTTTAAAAATTAAATATGAAATTTTGATTTAAATATGCAAGAAAAAAATTTAAAAAATACCAGAAAAATCAACAAAAAAATTTCCCTAGGGTTGTGAGGGTTTTTGTGCAAAAACAAAGTAAATCGAGTTCACTAAATGATTTAAATGTTTTGGGAATATTAGAGTTTTATTCCTATTTTAGTTAAGGGTCTAGATTAATAAATCAATAAATAATATTGCAATAATTACAGTCCTGATTTGTATAATTTATCTATCTTTTTTACCTTTCTAAAAATAATGATAAATAAGGAGAAATATAAATTATCTATAAATAGGGCTATAATTTCTATTACAGAGTCTTAAATTAGTTGTACAAGACTGGGACATTGTCACAAATCAGAATCTAGCTTTCATTTAGTGAAAGGATAGGACCACTAAAAACATGACACTTTGGGGTCTAACATTATTGTCCTCTTCTATCATTGTTGTCCAAACTACTCATAGAGAGCTAATTTTTTTTGGTTCTTTGTGTTATTCTTGTGTGAGACTTCTTATGAAATCTTGAGTGTTGAATGTCAATAGAACTCATTATAGAGATTTTTTAATATCTGAACCCTAACTCTCAATCATGCTTGATAAAATGACATTTGAATCACCTAAAAGGCAGGGGGGGTGGGGGGGGTGGTGGTGGTTTATGTGCGTAAGATACATTTAATGTGTGATTCACACCCCTTATGTGGTAACGCTACCTACATACCAATACTTTAAACAAGGATCAAACCATATGTAGTTCTCCCACTTGATGTGCTTTGTGCAATAGTGTGATACAAATGCAAAAATGCCAATTTGATAATATTTGAGATATCTAAGGACTGGTACAAGGGTTTGAATATGTTTACAACTATGTCAGGTGACTATATGTAGAGAATAGGTAAATTTTACTTAGTGGTTTATTTGTATTCTTGCTTGATTTGTAAGATTTTATCACCCCCATCTCTAAATAAACTTTGAATGGGCTTTTTTATAGGGAATAATTGGTCATGGGTTAAATGTATTCATGCTAGGTTGACATGATGAAGGATAGGAATCAGATGGAAATGACCATTTTGGGTTAAAATGCAAATAGATAGGAGCTCCAAAAATGAGACACCCTAGGTTTTGGTACTATAGTCTAGGTATGGTGATCCTATCCTATAATTTTGGGACCTAAGGGGATAAAATTGACCTAGGAATGTAGCCTGGTTGAGGTAGAATGAAGGTTTAGAAGTCTATGGATGATTGATAATGAGAAAAAAATGTGTCTGAAGGGTCATAAGAGCATGCAAGAAGGACCTAGGGATAGGTTATCACAAGTCACACTCAAACTACCAATTTTGACATTTTATATGATTACATAATCCATAAAATGAAGGTTGAAGTTATTCCCTTTCTCCACATGGATAGAATATTTGGAAATAATTTTCATAATTATCTGGTCAATTCAGGGGCTTCAACAAATGACATGTTAATCAAAGCTTTTAGGAAGCTAAGATTGACCCCAATTAAGTTTAAAAATATCATCATTCAGTTTTAAAAATATGAGGTTAAGGTAGTAGGAGAGTTGTTAAGCATCTAAATGTAGCTGGTGTTAGAACTTAGGGTCAAATAGTTTATATACATCTAAGTAGTGGAGATATTTAAAAACATATGGGATTTTGTTGAGTTGAGATTGGTCCAAAACTCTGAATGGATACATGGCCATAGAATTTTCCAATATGTGGTTGCCTTGGAGAGGAGTTTATAAATAGATCTAAATAGAAAGATCACCCAGGATAATACATACAATCACCAAGTACAATGCCATAAATGAAAAACTAAATGCCATATATTTTGACATAGGCATTTATATCATTTCCATAGAACCCACTAGTATAAAATAGGATAAAACATATGATTTTTTAGGCTTATGGTCCCTTTATTTTTATGGGACCACTCCAAATAAAATCTAAGAACTAGAGTGTTATTGATCAATCCACAAGGGGAATGACACTTAGCCACATATATGTTATATTTCACTTTCACCAATAACCTTATTAAATATGAATCCCTAATTCTAGGTTTATAGTTTTCTCTAAAGTGTAAAGTTAACAAGTTCAGTGTATTTTAAGATTCAGAGTACTTAAAGAAGTAAAAACAAGGGAGTGGGACTTGATTGAGATGTCTGACACTTTTAATATCATTCATATACCTCATGAGGAAAACAAAATCATAGATTCCTTAGCAACATCAACTTTAAATCTTACCACCTTAAATTATTTTAGGCTACAACAATTTTCATTCAAATTATTACCTTGCCACTCCATCCTATAAAATGGTAATAATTTATAAGTTTTCAATGATGATTGATATATCAAGGAATTTATGATAAATTCCTGTGTTTTCTATGCACATATCATAAATTAGAAGGATATAGATGATTGCATGCGTAACAATTGTAGTATTGATGGACTTATGAGTTTGAGATAAAATTGAATTCAAAGTGCATGATTTATTTCGAGATAATCTTTGACATGGATAGGTCAGTCAAATGACCCAAATGAATAGAATTTATAGGTCAAAAATCTAATACCTTAAACTTAGGATCGATTGATGAGCCTTAAAACATTAATGTTGGCCCTGATGGTACTAAGTCAGATGGAAAAGTTAAAATAGTTACTCCTATGGTACAAGGATATGATCACTTGGACATATGATGACTTGAAAGTATTTTACCCAACTATTATAACACACACCATCCTACTCAAATAATGAAAAAATCCTTTAGGTAAAGGCAAAGACCCATGAATCCCATATTGAAGCCTTTCATCCACAAATAAGTTCAAAAATTTCTCTCAATAATTTTTTCTCCCAATCTACCATTCTACTTGGGTGGCTAATTTTGTCTCTGTCTACAAGAAAAGTGGAAAATCAGACTCTGTGTTAATTTTAGGAATTTAAATAGATCATAAAAAAAAGTAACCTCTATTATCCCATGACTAGGTCATCTAAATGGTTAATGACTCCTAAATGGTGTCCTTTTTAGATAGATTCTCAAGGTCTTATTCAACCAAGAATATAGAGTCAAAGTTTTATTCAAAACCAAGTAGGGTACTATTTACTATAAGTGAATGTCATTCAGTCTAATTAATTCAGTAACTACCTTATATTTTAACCTTTTAGGATTTAGATGAATGTAAATCCTATGTTGTCAAGGAGTTGATTATAATAAATTAGGGTAGAAATATGCAATAAATACATCCACTAATTTGTAACATATTTGACTTAATTTGACCTTTCTAAAAATAATAATAAATAATGTAAATGAGAACTTAGATGGAAAATGATTGAAATGGATGATCTAGAGGTTGAAAACTAAGGCAGAGGCTGATCTAAGTGTCACAAATAGGATCCAAGTGTCAAAACCCCTCCTAAATAGTATCTTCCTAATTGGATAGTAGTGTCATGTGGTGCTAGTGTCCCCATTTTGGTATTAGTCTCTTTTATGTAGAACTATTTCAAGCTTTGGGGTGCACCTGTGTATAGGTATGTCAAGCTATTCTTGTACATATGAGTTCTAGATCTTTTTAGGTGACCTATTTTGACTAATTTTATGAGTAAACCCTAATCTTCCATGTTACTAGGGCATCTATTTGATATAATTAGTAAAGTGTGGTGTTAGTAGGGTAGGTTGGACATCCTCAACACCCCACTATGATGATATTTAACTACATACCAATACTCCAAAGAGGTGTCAATCCTGATGTAGTTTTTCCCACTTAAGTGCTAGTTCAAGTGTAAGTGAAGCTAGTATGATCATTGACTTGAGTGCTTTGAATTTTAATGAGACTGGAAATCTAAGTAATATGAGCTTAGTAATGTTGTAGATGGTTTTATGCATAAGGTAGAATAGGGATTGATAACTTTAATTTTGCACAACTTGTTCTAATTTTGTATGTGTAATTTGCATCTCATTTCCATCCAATGATTAGAGGGCTAATTATATATATATATATATATATATATATATTATTCTGGTACTTGTGCAGGTGTTAAAAGATATCTAGGCTAACCTTAGGTGGTATAAGATTTAAAAAGATATCTATTGGTGGAAAAATGATGGAAATGACAATAACACTAAAATTGGGACACTAATGTCATGTATGCTACTATCCCTATTATGACACTAGTGTACAAGTGGTATAACCTAAGGCATAAAGGGTCAAGATGTTAAAATGAGGGTTTGAGAGTAATTTAGGGATGTCTAGGGATGCTTGTGGCGCATATGAAGGTTAGATAAGTGTGAAAATAGGCCTAAGATAGGTTTAAGGCTAAGCTAGGGATGGGTGGTCTCAAGTAGCACTCTTAGCACTCAAGTGTCATTTTAAGGTGATTACATTTACCTCCCCTTTTATTCTATAAATGCAACAAAGTGAAATGATTAGAATAAAGGAAAAGAAGCATACTTGGACTTACATAAAAGGTGAATCCCATAAATCTAGATATGAGTGTGTGAATCATATTCTATTGTGTGTCATGCAAATGAAATGTGCATAAATCAATCCTTATTTAAGATATATCAAAAGCAAAGACAAAACTGAGTAAATAAGTAAAACTAAGTAAAGAGATAAAATTGATAAAGGGATAAGAGATATGAAAGGAATAAATACACCTCACTGGGTACATGAACCAATGCATAAACATAATGAAAACCTATGTGTGTGTGTGTGTGTAATGATCAATTAGTAAATAAATTAGATTTAGCTAATGGTTTACTCAATCTCCATGTATGGGTGGCTCAATAACTCAAATTAGTTTTGACTCCATTATTGCCCACTCGTACTTGGTGGATCATGACTGATGAATAGCTTGGATTAGACTGATGGTGTGTCCAACCCTCTCATGTAGGTGGATCAAAAACTAAAGTAGACTATGACTCCATCATTGCCTACCCATGTGTAGTAGATGCATCTAAAATTGAAACTATGAGATGTAACTAAAAATGTCTAATCCAAGATGTCATATCTATAGTCACTCAAGTATATTAGGTAGCTTTGGGCCAATCAAAAATGCATATCACTATGGATAGAGTAAGGAAAGAATTTGGTGTGTAACCTATAACATGGTGTCTAATGTGTATAATGTAGATAATGACATGGAGTTTTTCATTCCATATGATCAACCAACGTGTAAGTGAGCATACAAAAATCGTGTGCCATGCACATACCCCTAAAGTTGATATCTAAGCATATAGATTTTGGAATAAGTTGTTATAATTATATTTAAATATCTAAAATGAAAATGGGAATGGTAATGTTGTGCATGATGCCCCTAATTTAATAAAATTGGTATGAATCTAAGCTAAACTAACCAAAATTGGTAAATTTATAATCGAACCTATGTAAACTTGGACTATGTTGACTATATTTTTTTGGCCAATCTATATTTTTGTGAAGCTAAGGCTACTAGATAATAACACCATATCTTGGATAATAATTCCATGATGTTCTAATGTCCCAATTTGGGCACTAATGTCTAACTATTCTGATTTTTATGCAAATGTAATTGATCTTTGTGTCACTATTTCCCACTATATTTACCTAAGTTTGATTTCTATAATCTGAGCTTGTGTGCTGAAAATTTTACTCTGAGTGTATTTCGATAGCCTAATCTCTATGACAAATCTTTGGGAATACCCCCTTCTTTTAAAGGGAATTATTAAACCTATGCAAGAACTATCCTCAAAAGAAAAAGCTTTGTAAAATGTGTGTTAGCTGGAACATATATGATATATGCATAATAAACCAATATAATGTGCATACATAACATCATAATGTAAGACAATCTAAGCATAAGTTTGTAATGTGTGTATGTTATATCAAGCATTCACAAGGCTATCAAGATATATATAACATTATATGTGAAAAACAAATATAATTAATAACTGAGTAACTACCTAGGGGGATGGGGCATGATGTCCATCATGATACCCAAGTAGGAAGGGGAGATGCATGAGGTGTCTCATGGCATCAAAAATTTGAGTTTGTATAAAATAAGACACAAGTCTCATGGCCATATGCATATAAAAAAGCATACATACAACACACATGAGGCATACAAAGTAGGCCAAATGGCCACAATACAAGGGACGTGGGCACATGTCACAAAATTTGAGAAATAAAGACATACAAGGACATGTTAAAATGTGCATATACACAAATAACAAATAAGTTGGCTTAGATCCACATGGAAGGACATGTTCAAATGTCCACATACACAATCAAGAAATCACACACAAGGACATGGGCACATGTCCAAAGCATACATATAGTGAAAAGAAGTGGCATAGAGAAATAAATCAATGGCATATTCAAATGCCTTCAAAGAGGAAGCATAGAGATATAATCAATTCTAAACTAGGAAAGATAGAAATGAAAGTATGCATGAACATGTAATATAAATCTACATAAGAACTAACAGGTACATATACTGAGTCTAAAGTAGTAGTAGTCAACAAAAAATTTGAGGAGGTGTAACATGATTAATATAAATATATAACAATGCTAAATATGAGATGTAGAGTTTATAAATATGTAACTTATTAATGAAAATTATGTATAGAGTGCCCCCAAATGGGTAAATATGTCAAATAAATAACCTTCATATCGGTGTATATGCCTCCAGTGGGTAGATAGTAAAAAATACCAATCAATGTAGTGAACTTGAGTACTGTAGTAATCTACAAACACTCAACAAGAACAAGTGAAGCATGTATGAATGATAAAAAACAACTATACTAAGATAGTGAGCATATGTATTGTCTTGAAAATATAAGTGTAAACATGGAAATGCATACAATCTATAATTTTGTATTTTTTGAGTAGATATTTCAATGTTTTTCTATTTTTGACATATTATTTTTTTTTCTAATTTTCTAGATATAATCTATGTACAAGCAACATGAAAAATGAAACTATATGTAAGGAGTGAGAAATAAGGAAAGTATGTAAAAGAAGGGAGGAATAATATTAACTAATGAGTCTTATGGGAGGCTCACTATCAATACGACTTATGTCAAATAAAGGAAAATTGATCATGTGTGTTATATTAAAAGGTAAATATGGTCCCAAAACCTACTATACTAAGTGATATATAGTTAAAACTGCTTGTGAAGTGGTGATAGGAATCCTTAAAATTGATTTTGATGTCCTATGAATTGTAGGGGTCTTATAGACCCATCTAGTATAAGATGATGTAGTTAGCATAGGTGATCTATGTTACAAACTCTAAGAACTCAATAATAATGACCTTAGGAGAAAAAGAGTAGAGGGAGGCCCTCTAGAATCTATAACATATCTCTAACATAAGGATCTCTCTAAGAATGGTCTTTATGGGAGATTATGGTTATGTGGTAACACTGTGGAAGTAAACCTCACCTACACTAGTGGCTCCACTAAACTATGTGTTTTATTGATAGGAACTATGCTCAGATCTATAACTGGTAACTATAGTGTAATTACCTATGGGATAGGTAAAGGATACTCATATGAAATACCCTTAACTATGATCACCTAACTCGCATGCATATATTTAAGGCATATATGCACAGTGGATGAGATGATTCATAACTGATATATCCATGGCCTACCCAATGACATGTAAAATATGTCTACTCTACGCAATACTAAGAATCTAATGGCCACATGTGTTGGTCTAACTTGTAGTGGAAGTACAATGTTCCCAATGGAGCTCTGAGTATGGCCATTGAAACCATGAATAATAATGTTTATAATAGAAATATAGTAATTTGAATAGCCTAAATGTTGTAAAATTTTGATAGTACACATGTTAATACTTCACCCAGTGTCAACCATGACACTTTGAATAGGATTAATATCTATGTAGGCTCATACAAAGAGTGCATATAAATCTGAATCATCATCAACAATCACTTATTCTAAGAAGGTGATGAGTGGTCTAGATATAACTATAGTATGGTACACACCAATGATATTATATAGGGGATGTGTATCCTCTATGGTAGTGTAATATGATGATGGTGGTGGATGTGCTTGATATGTATAGTGAACACCTAAAGTGTTCCCTACCTCATTTACTATATGCTTTAGAAACTAGTCTAAAATTGTTTTCAATGCCTTAGCTTCTGTTTGTTGAACTTTAGGTGCCTCTATGGGTGTGAACACATCAATTTTATTGGCCTCTATCAAATTTTATATCTAATGTTTCAATGTGATGCATGGGTTTGTTATATGGCCTATTCCCTTAAGATATTTATAGAATACATTAGAATCATAGCTTTTTAGAAGAGGTCATGTTGTATCAACCTCTTTGATGGGGGGGGCGATATGACATTACATTCCAAGAGATATTATAAAAAATGTGCTCATGATTATGAAATATTTGTGAAAGCTCTCCATGGAGGCACTAATAAAACTAGGTGAAGATATGTCTCTAAAACTACATTAGCCATGACATTTAGATCACTCTTATTTTCAGTGGCCCATATCTTGTATGGAGGTTTACTAGAACTCTTAGTAATTGATTCTGATCCACTTGTATATTTTAGTTTTCTCATAGATAAAATCTTGATTTCCCTTTCTTTAACTATGTGACATAAATCTATGAAGGTTGGAAACTTCTTGAATAAGATAACTTCATGTAATGCTAGTGTCTTGGACCTATTTATCTGTCATAGGGTTAGTCAACTTGGCCAATAAAATCTTATATTGTAAAATGTTTTCTAAAATAGGCTCATTTTATTTTTTATTTAATTGTGTTACTTAAGCATATGATATCTTATCAATGATTTTTATTGAGAAATGTGGTAAAAACATATCTGCCAATGGATTGAATGTGATGATAGATTGATTTGGTAGATCATAAAACCATTATAAGGCATAGTCCTTTAGACTACATGGAAACAAATTAGTGAGGAACCAATCATAGGACACATAGTCCAAACATTATTTGTGGAAATATTGGAGATGTTGTTTTGGGTCACCCTTACCATCATACAATGTAAGCTTAGGTACCGCGAATCTAGATGGCAAAGGAGTTTCCATTATGTGACATGCCAAAGGTGTGTGTAAAATAACATGAGAATCCAAGACATGTGATGACCTAGTATCTCCTTAATCAATATATAAAACATTATCCTATAGAGAATGAACCTCATGTATAAGGGATTGCACATCTATTGAGAAAAAACTAGCCACATGAGGTGTAGCTTCCACTAAAGTTTGTCGAGTTAAAACTATTTATTTTACAAGCTAATTTGGCCCCAAAGTAAGTGTAATAATTTTATTATCTATGGGAGTAGATGATTTACCATTATTTGATTTTTGAATTTATTCATGGATAATATTGATAAGATCATCTTGCATATCTGAATGTTTGGAAATAAAATCTTGAAATTATCTCTTATCGATGTCATCAAATCGATTGTTGAATTTTTGCCATTATAGGTTGGGGAGTAGGAAAACAAATAGTTGTATATTTTGAACATTTAAAGAAAATTATTCTCTAAAAGATTTCAATAATTAAATATTGAAACAAATTTAAGATTTTAAAATTGATATTTGAGCATAGAAAATAAAAGGATATAAACCTTGAGAGTATCTATGTTAGGGTTTGAATAGTATTCAAAGTAAGTCAATTTTACCAAATGTTTTAAACTTTTAGGACTTAGATGAATGTAAATCCTATGTTATTAAAATATTGAGTATAATAAATCAGGGTGTAAATATACAATAAATACAGCCACTAATTTGTAATAGAATTGACTTAATTTGACCTTTCTAAAAAAAGTAATAAATAATGTAAATGAGAACTTAGCTAGAAAATGACTAAGATGGATGATCTAGAGGCTATAAACTAAGGTAGAGGCTAGTCTAAATGTCACAAATAGGATATAGGTGTCAAAAACCCTCCTAGATAGTATCACCCTAATTGGATAGTAGCACCATGTGGTTCTAGTGTCCCTATTTCGGTGGTAATGTCCTCTATGCTTAAGTGTTATAAGCCTTTAGGTACACCTATGTCTAGGTATATAAAGCTTGTTCCTTCATGCATTATTTTTGGATCTCAATAGGTGACTTATTTTGATTAATTTTATGAGCAAAACTTAATATTACATTTTGTTAAAGCACTTTATTGATACAATTAGTAAATTGTGTTGTTAGTGGGGTAGGCTAGACATCCTCAACACCCCACTATAATGAGAGTTGCCTACATACCAATACTCTAAAGAGAGATCAATCTTGATGTATTTCTCCCCACCTAAGTGTTGATGTAAGTGCAAGTTCAAGTGAATGATTATTGACTTGTGTGCTTTGAATGTGCTTGAGACTGTAAATCTGAGTAATGTGAGCTTATGAATGATGTAGATGGTTGTATGTAGAAGCAAATAATAATAGGTATTGATAACCTTAATTATGCATAACTTGTTATGAGTTTGTATATGTAATTTACATCTCATTTCTATCTAGTGGTTAGAGAAATACAAGACATGTGTATATATTATTCTAGTGCTTTTGTGAAAGTTAAAATATGTCTAGGTTGACCCTAGGTGGTTTAATATTTGAAAATATATCTATTAGTGTAAAAATGAGGGAAATGATAATAGTGCAAAAATTGGGACACTAGTGCCATGTGGTGCTATTTTCCAAGTGGTAGAACCTAAGGACTGAAGGAGCAAGATGTCATAATGAGTGTCTAGTATTACTTTAGGGGTGTATAAGGATGCCTATGGCCCACACAAAGGTTGGATAAGTGTGAAAATAGGCCCTAAGATATGTCTAGGGATAATTTAGGGATGGGCGTATCAAGTATCACTCTTAGGACTCAAGTCTCTTTTTAAGGTGATTACACCTTCCAAAGAGCCATGGATTTTCCTTTCCAAGGCCTGATTTGAAATTGCATAGTCATTTATATGGATGATTTGAATGTTTTATCCAAGTGAAATTTTAATCACATAATTCATTTGTTAAAGGTATTCAAAAGGTGCACGATGTATGGAATCTCTCCGAACCCAAAGAAGAGTGTTTTTGGTGTCATTGAAGGTAATTTCCTAGGTCACATGATCACAAAAAAGGTATTTCTATTAAACCTAAAAGATCTATTGAAATTTCAAAAATATATCTTCTTAAAATTAAAAATTAATTAATGTGTTTATTTAGAAAAATAAATTTCATATGTAAATTCATTTATGATTTTTCTGAAATTGTCAAACCCCTCAACGCTATGCTGAGACAAAACATGAAAGTTGAATGGGCAACTCACACCAAATCAACATTATATTGGCATGAAAATTTGTCAAGAGATAAATTTGAGATTTTTTACTAATAGTAATGGGACAAATTCCCTCTACTATTTAAAGGAGGAGCTACCTTTATAGAACCCCAAAAATAGAACTGGAAAGTAAAATATTTACAATAAAATTGGTGTTCATTATGAGTTTGCACTTTTGACCAAAAAAGTATGAAAAGTCTATATAAATTAATATGAAAAGGAAAATATAAGAGAGGAAGATATATTTGAAAATATTTGACAAATATAGTATGCTACACTCTGAAACCTACTAGAAATGTTAGGAGGGAGGATAGTTTTCTCAAAAGGAAGTCTTTCTCATTTAAAGGGTAGGAAATACATTTCCATGTTCATAAGAACACGTAACATAAATGAAAATAATCACTTACCATTGATACCAAAAATAAATAATTATTTTGTATATCCTAATAAAACTCACAAAAATATTACTTTTATCCTACCAAGGCTTTACCAAATGGAAACAACATATGTAGGTTCGAGTAAGAAACACTACAATATAATTTCCAAATTATAAAAATTGCAACAACATTTTGAAACCAAATATTTAAATACATGTAAATAGTATACACATACATAATCCACAAAAAAAATTGAGCACAAAGTTTTAAAAATATCTCTATATTGATCTTTATTGAGTCATAAATACAATCTCGCCTTTCAAAAGTATGTTGAAAAATATTTGTCAAAAAGTTCCTTACAATGAGTTTTAAATTCATATTTATAGCTCAAAATTGGTATTTACACTATGTAACAACCTTTTTTATATTTTGATGACTTTTAAAAACACTATCAAAGTTCACAACTTGCAAAAGTAAGTTGAGCAAAAATGCACTACTTACCAAAGTGTAATAGTCTTTTTGCATGAATCACAAAGGTATATTGTCAAATTCACACAAATAGGAAAGTAAATTTACCTAAAATACATGTGTGATATCATTACAAAATTCACAACTATGAATTATAAAATAACTCAAAATTACAAGAAAAGATCAAATAAATAATGTGAGATCTATTTCCCTTCTTATTCACTGAATGATTTCAATCTTTTTCTTATCAGGCAATGGCTTTTCTTTCTGAATGCATCAAATTTTTATAGAAGTTATAGTACTTTATCTTCATATGGGCCATTTGAATACACAAAAGTTATCTCTACATCATAATATAGGTCTATCATCTTATGAGTTATTCCCTAAAGTCTCTTTAGCATTAAATTTAGATTATCCACGTTATTTCGATATTTGATCAACTCTTGAATTGACTTGTAGTTGAATTTAAATTTTTGAATTAGGATCTCCTCAATATTCTTCTTGAATTGATTGAAAATGGTCTCCTTAGAAACTATCTTCCTATTATCATTAGTGAATGTGCATTTCAATTTTCCTAATCCTCTCATTATTTTAAATAGAGCATCAACTCCTATTATCTTTGAATCATTAATTTTTTTAATACTTTCCTTGATAATATGAATCTTGAATTTGACATCCCATAGAAACATAATGAGGTATAAAACTTATTATTTTTAAATAAATCATTATATAAGGTCATTTGGAGAAGTATAGGAGAAATCTTCCAACTTGGGAAGCAATCCATTCCATTTTTGTACCTCTTCACCATAATTGTTTTCAGCTTTGGTCGCTTGATAATATTCTAACTAGATCTTAGAGCACATGGTCATCATCGTATGAATGGTAGTGACACCTTTCTATAGGATTTTATCAAACCATTATTTTGTCACCTTGCCTATTTGACCAACTTATTTGTTAAGATTGAGAGTTTCTATATGAGTGATTTGAGGAACATAAGAAGAAGATGATGATTGTATTGGTTTAATCAACCTCTAGGGAACTAATGTCAACTATTCAATGTTTTCTCTAAGTTGATCTTTAGTTATTTTATCTTAATCCATCTTCTAAAATATAGTGCCAATAGTAGATTTAACATTCTACTCCATCCCTTCTTGAGTACCTTTCCCTAAATGTGTCATCAAAATTTGGTAATCCTTAGCACTAATGCTAGCTTCGTCTTTATCTACTAGAGGAATTAATAACTCTACAAATTTATCTCAATTCTTATCCATGACTATTATTGATATAGTCTTAGGTTTATTCATTATTATTGAGGGAGGGGATACTAATGTACTAAAATCAATTTTATTAGGTTTAATAAGCTTCTTTCTCTTCTTTACCACCTCATTCAACCAATCTAGAACTTATGCACTAGAAGGAGGATGTTGTTGCACAAGAGTAGATGTTGATTCTACGTGAGTTATGGGAGGAGGAGAGGGGAATTTATTGACTTGTAATTCCTTAGATATAAATTCAATTTCTTATTTCTTTGAGGTATCAATTAAGGTTTTAGGTGAAGGTATAAGAGGCATATTAGAAATTTTGGGAGAAGGTGGAGGAATAGGGGCATCAAGTTGAGGAAGAGGAGAAGAGGATGTGAGAATCAATGATGTGTCAAAGGCAAGGGATTTTTGAGTGATATTGGTCACAAGTTTTTGGGGTTGAGAAAAACTATCAAGAGGTATATCTTCTGAAATGGATAAACTAGGAGAAGAGTAAAACTTTCACCTGACCTTATTATCTTTAGTTTAAGAGGCTTGTGTATTGGGGTCTTTTCTGGAGTAGCCTCAACTTATTTATCTTATACTATCACCATAGTTATTTTTCTCATATCTAATTCTAATTTTATTGTCATTACTTATGAAACCCCCTAACTCTTCCTATTTTTGTGGGAGTGGGGTAGGAATCCCATCTTATTCACATTGACTCCTTTATTTTTAACCATTTTAGTGTTCAATCAAGTACACATTGAGTTCTACCTATAAGAGAAGTGGATTCATTTTTATCCTAATTTACTTTGGGAAGTGGTTTTGACTCAATTCCTTCTTCTTCATAGACTAGATCTAGTGTCTTTCATCATATACCATATTTTTGTAGATTTTTTTCAATGTTAAATGTAATGATTTGGTTTGTTATGAATCATGAGTAATCCCTGATTCTCATATCTTTCTCATCATCAAAATCTATCTATAAGTCTTAAAAATATTATACATTTTTCTATGATGATCCAAGGACACATTTAAATACACCTCTTATAATAAAATTTGAATGGTATGATGGTGACATAAGTCATCTCCTTTTCAATTGAATTTAATTTTGCCAATGATGAACACATGTATCTACCAGTAGATATAGGAACTTAACTCCAGCCTTATGTTTGATTACTAGTAGTTTATGAGACTATATCAATTGTCTCTCCAACTCCATCAAATCCCATTTATCACTAACATACCTTGAAAGCATGTATGGTGTAATACCACATCTGCATATCTATAAATAAGTGAAGGTTGTGAATTATATAAAACAAGATTCCAATCTAGAAATTTATTTCATGGCTACTATTGATAACCTCATGTTGTAGGGATTTTTTTAAAATGAATGAATTATGAATTGTATAAATGCATCATTCACCCTATAAAATGACATGTGCTCTCTTTCAAAGTGAGTTACAGATAGAACTAATATATATTTATAGTTTTAATGTTTCTAACTATATTTGACCCATCATAAAATCTTCTTCTATCCGCAACAAATCTGATATATGAGGTCATGTATAATTTGGAGTTTTTATTTACCTCAATTATATTTTTGTGAATAAAATCATAGATGAGTTGACCTTAGTTGATATATTGTTCATTCTAATGGATGATCCAAATATACATATACATCCATGTCTAGAAATTCCTTGCAGTTGGGCCACCCACCACTATGTGCAAGATTGTTATCATATCATTTAATTAATTATTGAATTCAAACCTAGATAGTTTCTTATGGATTCTTATTGCCAAATGTTTTGGGGTAGTCAACCATTTGTTGTTGATCCATCTAGAGTAGGAACTAGTATTTTCATCCCAAAATTGTTGAGAAAAAGAAGGATTCAAATCAATAAAATATTCCCTATCTACTATTTGAATGAAATTATCAATGTGTTCAAGTGCCAAACATATCACAAACTGACCTTTTGGGTTTATGACATCTCTTTTATCAGGATCATGGTGCTCATCTATAATTAGAACCAATTCTAGACACTATACTAAAATTGGGAAAGTAGCTACCTATGCTAATATACTATCATGAATACTCTACCCATAATCTATTTTGATAGTGATCTAGGCAACAATTCAGGCGATAATTCAGGTGACAGTTCCACCCCAATTGATGATGGAACTTCTAAGAGCCATAACTTTTGCACCATAGCTCTAATTGACTCACCGTTTGAACTATTGGAAAGATAAGAATGAGGATAATGTTTTGAGATGGCATTGAGCTCTTCTCAATGAATTTTTACCCCTAAAAACCCAATGTAAGTTCCCCAAATTTCAATTTTAGTAGTGCAGTCTAAAAATAGTAAGTTTCTAAAAATAGTAATTCCTCGAGTTCTATATTATTTTAAATCTTGGAAGTCAAACCAATTAATATACCTTGATATTGTTAACCTTCCACATCCTCCCCATGCTTTTAAAATGTGTATAAATTAAGAGGTAACTCAAAATGTGAAGACAAACATCTCTTCCCAGAGATAAGCATATAATTATATTGCGATCTTGAGTAATACTACATCTCTTCTCAGTGAATTCATTGTTAATGTGTTATTTATATGTTCTTAAAATATTTATCAACCATAACTTATAAATTTTGGATTAGTGGTATCATAGTGGTTTGTCTTGAGAGTGTATGATCCCAAGGATGAGGTCAGGGTATAAGAAGCTTGGGTGGGAAACAACAAAGCTTCCAAACTTTCCACCTATTCGCTCCAAATGATTTCAAATGGCAGATGACACTGAGACATCCAATCCTTTCAAGTAAATTTTGAATGAATCCCTCTAATGGCAATAAGCACAGATGCTACAGTAATTTTTCCAAATTCTTCAAACACTCTCGATGGAAAATTTTGGCTTTGCAGCTACACTACCTAGCTCCTCATCTAGATAACATCCTTTCAGTGCCGCAACACCCTTCAAAGTTTAGTTAAATTTTGATATTCCTAAATTTAAAGGCAAAATCAATGTTGATGCATTAGAAAATTGGTTGGATCAACTGTCTTCCTACTTCTCTATAAATAAGTTCATCGATAGAGAAAAAATCACTTTTGCTCTTTTGAAAGCATCATTGCCTGTGAAAAACTAGTGGGAAGTGTACAAAAAGAGGTTCAGTACAGATGACATTGGCCTTGAGGTGGAACCTACCTGGTATGATTTCATGGAAGCGATGAAAGAAGAATACTATCCCATCGAAGCATATGATGATCTGTACATATAGTGGCAATAACTTTACCAAGGTAAGGATCAATCTATTTAAGATTACACAAACATTTTTCATTCTTTGTTTGTAAGATTGGGCATCCAAGAAAGTGAGAAACATAAGACTCTCAAATATCATGGTGGACTACAATGGTACATATAGGGGGAAATGGAACTCTTCAATTTGAAAATCCTCGATGAGGCATACAAATTCATAGTGAAGATTGAACAAAAGCATCACAGAAAGAATATAAAGAGTCAAACCTCAAAATGGAAAAGTGACAAGGAAGGTCAAACACGAGGCCAAAATTGGAAGTAAAATGAGTTTCAGGATAAGAAACCTAGAAGAGGAAGGCTGGAAAATGGCGTGACTACCACAAAATTGGAACTCACTCCAAAGAAAAATGTCAAGCCATCAAGTCACTACTTTTTGAGTCATAATACTCAACATCTAATACTCTACCTCATACACAAACCACAATCAAAGAAGATGAAGAATAAATTATAGATGATGAGCCTGACACCATCGTCGCTTCATCATAGACTCATGAGGAAAGACTGGATGATAAGGAAAGATTGTTTCACTCCAAATTATGGGTAAAAGGTAAGCATTTGCATTTCATTATTGATAGTGGGAGTCAAAAGAATTCAATCTCTACTAAAGTTGTGAAAAGTCTAAATCTATCCATGAAGCCTCATTTAAAGCCCTATAGTATTAGATGGTTGAGCCTAGGGAGAGACCTTCATGTCACCCATCAGTGTCTTCTATCATATGCAATAAAACCATTCCAAGATGAAGTCTTGTGTGATGTGGTCAATTTAGATGTTTTTGATGTACTCCTTAGTCAGCCATTTATATATGAGTGACATGGCATCTATGAATCATGAAATTGAAGAATCACCCTCACTCTTAAAACATGGTGCTATAGGGTACTAGAGGTACCACCTCCCACATCTGTCTCCCTGATCAGTGTTAAGCAATGCAAGAGATTGGTGGAGAAGACAAAGCAATTTGTTCTCATGGTGGTCAAACCATAGAAATCCAAGAAGGTCGATGTTTCAATCCTAACTATACAATCAACAGAACAACAATAGTAGATAGGATAAATCACAAGATAATATGATGACTTATTCAAGTCACCCACAGGAGTTCCACTGCATTGCCAAGTAAAACATTCTATCAATTTGATCCTAGGATCACCTTTGCCTAACAGTCCTTTGTATCACAGATTAGTTTTGGAGAATGTTGAGATAAAAAGATAGATTCAAAAATTGATCTAAAAGGGTCACATCAGGCCAAGCTCTTCACCCTATGATAGCCCAATTATCTTGGCACCAAAGAAAGATGAAACATGGAGGCTTTGAATTGACTATCGAGCCTTAAATAAAATCTTTTTGAAGAATCACTACCCACTCCCTAGGATTGATGACCTTTTGGAATAGCTCCGTGGTGTGAAGTTATTCACCAAAATTGATCTCAAATATGGTTATCACCAAATTCCCATTGATCCCACTGATGTCTAGAAGACTGCATTCAAATCTAAGGAGGGGCTCTTTGAATAGTTGGTTATGCCTTTTGGCTTAACTAACGCACATGAAACCTTCATGAGGATGATGGATGACATCCTATGACCCTTCACTAACTCATTTTTGGTTGTCTACTTATATGACATACTCATCTATAACAGAACTTGGGAAGAACATTTGCAACATGTTCGTAAGGTGCTTCAAACTCTTTGGGAGCATAAGTTGTATGCAAATCTTGACAAATGCACATTCGGGATGAAAACAATTTAGTACCAAGGGTACATTGTGAATGAGGAAGGGGTCCATGTTGATCCAAAAAAGATTTGGGTTATTTGAGAATGGCCCACACCAAGGACCCTCACAGAGCTTTATAGCTTTTGGGGTCTTGCAAATTTCTATCACAGGTTTGTTCTTGGATTTTCACATGTTGCTTGGTCACTAACCCAAGTGACTAAAGGAGGAGTTAAAGCTAAATTTTATTGGGGTGAAATACAATAAAGGGCATTTGAGAATTTGAAGAATAGACTTTGCTCAGCACTTGTTCTTGCCTTGCCAGATTTGCATCAACCATTTGAGTTGATGATAGATGCATCTGAATATGCCATGGGAGTTGTCATCATGCAATATGACCATCCTATTGCATATCATAGTGAAACTTACATTGATATAGTCAAGAAATATCCAACATATGATAAGGATATTTATGCCATGGTGTAAGCCTGAAAATAATGGAAACACTACATCTTGGAGAAAGAGACGATCATCCACACCAACCACAGACCATTGGAATTCATCCAGACATAGAGCAAACTATGAAATGAGAGGCACCAAAAGTGGGCCACATATCTTTAACAATTCCACCTGATAATCAAACACAAAAAGGGGAGTTCAAATAAAGATATAGATTGTCTAAGCAACCCACCAATTACTACACTCACAATAATTCTTGACCTGTGAAGACATGAGACTGCCACTTGGTGTGCTCTGTATGAAGTAGATGCTACCTTTGTTGATACATATAAAATGATTTAAAATGATAAAAATGTTTCTAATTTCTATTTTCAAGATAATGTCCTCTGTCATATGGGGCACATCTATGTTCCATCTATAGAACAACAAAAGATAATATGGGAAGCAAACTTCAGAAGGACAGTTGGACACTTTGGTATAGAAAAGACATTGGTAGTTCTTCAAAAACACTTCCACTAGCCCCATATGTGAAAGGATGTGTAAATATATCTCAAATATTATACCCCATGTGTGATATCCAAGTGAAAAAATAAGAAGCAAGGATTGTACATATCGTTGCCAGAACCAACCAGACCTTGGGAATCCATCTCAATGGATTTTTTCTAAGGTTTGCCCACTTCAAAACATGATAAGGACTATATTTTTGTGGTAGTTGATCATTTTTAAAAAATGGCTACATGATTACTTTTAAGAAAAATATATCTACTAAGGAAACTACTCAACTATATTTTAGACATATATGGCTCCATTTTGGTCTCCCCAAGTCCATTGTCTCAGATCGAGATAGCAGGTTCCTAAGCATCTTCTGGTCCACTCTATGGAAGATGATGGATACCAAGCTGATGAAGTCCATAGCCTTCCATCCACAAACTGATGGTCAGATAGAGGTGGTAAACCACTTGATTATTCACATGATTCAGATATATCACTCCAAACATCCATGCACATGGGATGAGGGACTTCTTTTCATACAACATGGATACAATCTAGTGCTACACAGCTCAACCAAGCATAGTCCATTCCAAGTATGTTTTGGGTTCCAACCCATGGCACCAATTGATATAGCTATTCCATTTTCCACCATGGAATACACACCTCATGGAAGATCTGAGGTAGCAAAAGTAGCAAATTTTATTCAACAAATGCAACACATCCAACAATAAGTTCATGACATTCTGGAGAAGATGAAACAAAAGTATAAGTAACGCCATGATAAACATAGGATTGCATACCATTTTTCTATGGGTGACAAGGTTTGGTTATGGATTCAAAAGGAACAACTTGCAGGCCCACATAGAAAAATTTGGCCTCTATGATATGGTCCCTATACCATCACCAGAAAAGTTAGAGAAAATGCTTTTGAGTTAAACCTACCAGCCTACCTTGGTCTACATCCAATATTCAATGTGGAGCTCCTCAAACCATATCATCCACCTCTATTGGACACTTTAGTTGTAGCAAAACAACTAGACATTGATGAGCTTGATCCACAGAGTTTTGCTCCAGTGGAAGAGGATTAGATTATGGACACCTGGATGAAGACAACAAGAGGACGCTCTATTCCACTTTATCAAGTGGTCAAAAGGGGCCAGCTTAGCCACCAAGGTGATTGGCTCATAGAGAATCAAATCAAGACACAACTACCACACTTGATGAGTAACATTGACATAATGGGGACCATTGATTTTCAAGGAGGGAGGAATGATCCAGGCAATAATTCAGGTGACAATTCAGGTGATAGTTCCACCCCAATTGATGATGGAACTTTTGAGAGCCATAAATTTTTCACCATAGCTCCAATTGACTCACCGTTTGAACTATTGAATATCTAATAATGAGGAGAACATCTTGAGATGGCATTTAGCTCTACTTAATGAAGTTTGACACTAGAAAACCCAATGAAAGTTCCCCAAATTTCAATTTTAGTAATGCAGTCTAAAAATAGTAAGTTTCTAAAAATAGTAATTCCTCAAGTTCTGTATTATTTCAAATCTTAGAAGTAGAACCACTTAGTCTCTCTCAATATTGGTGACCTTCCACATCCTCCCCATGCTTTAAAAATATGTATAAATGAAGAGGTAAGCCAAAATGTGAAGACAGACATCTCTTCCCAGAGATAAGCATATAATTGTATTGCGATCTGGAGTAATACTACATCTCTTCTTAGAGAATTCATTGTTACTATGTTATTTCTATGTTCTTGAAATATTTATCAACTAGAACTTTTGAGTTTTGGATCAGTGGTATCAGAACAGTTTTTCTTGAGAGTGTATGATCCCAAGGATGAGGTCAGGCTATAAGAAGCTCAGGTGGGAAACAACAGAGCTTCCAAACTTTCCACCTATTCACTCCAAATGACTTTAAATGGTAGATGACACTGAGACATCTGATCCTTTCAAATAAATGGTGAATGAATCCCTCCAATGGCAATAAGCACAAATGCTACAACAATTTTCCCAAATTCTTCAAACACTCTCGATGGGAAATTCTAGCTCCGCAGCTACACTTCCTGGCTCCTCATCTAGAGAATGTCCTTTCAGTGCCCCAACACCCTTCAAAGTTCATGTAAATTTTGATACTCCTACATTTGAAGACAAAATCAATGCTGATGTAGTAGAAAATTGGTTGGATCAAGTGTCTTCCTACTTCTCTATAAATAAGTTCACCGATGGAGAAAAGATCACTTTTGCTCTTTTGAAAGCATCATTGCCTATGAAAAACTGGTGAGAATTGTACAAAAAGAGGTTTTGTATAGATGACATTGGCCTTGAGGTGGAACCTACTTGGGATGATTTCATGGAAGCGATGAAAGAAGAACAATATCCCATCAGAGCATTCGATGATCTATACATACAGTGGCAATAACTTCACCAAGGTAAGGATCAATCTGTTCAAGATTACATAGACATTTTTCATTCTTTGTCTGCAAGATTTGGAATCCAAGAAAGTGAAAAACATAAGACTCTAAAATATCATGGTGGGATACAATGGTACATATGGAGGGAAATGGAACTCTTCAATTTGGAAACCCTCAGTGAGGCATATAAATTCACAGTGAAGATTGAACAGAAGCATGGCAGAAAGAATATGAAGAGTCAACCCTCAAAATGGAAAAGTGACAAGGAAAGTCAAACACAAGGCCAAAATTGGAAGCAAAATGAGTTTTATGATAAGAAACCCCAAAAGGGGAAGGATGGAAATGGTGTGACTACCAAAAAATGGAACTCACTCTAAAGAAGAATGTCGAGCCATCAATTCATTTCTTTCTGAGTCAAAATACTCGACATCTACTACTCTACCTCATACACAACCCATAGTCAAAAAGGATGAATAAGAAATTGTAGATGTTGAGCCTAACACCATCATTGCTTCATCATAGACCTATGAGAAAATATTAGATGATAAGGAAAGATTGTTTCACTCTAAATTTTGGGTAAAAGGTAAGCCTCTACATTTCATTCTTGATAGTGGGAGTCAAAATGATTTAATCTCTACTAAAGTTGTGAAAAGTCTAAACCTATCCATGAAGCCTCATCTAAAGCCCTATAGTATTGGATGGTTGAGCCCAGGGAGAGACCTCCATGTCACCCATTAGTGTCTTCTTTCATATGCAATAAAACCATTCCAAGATGAAGTCTTGTGTGATGTGGTCAATCTAGATGTTTGTGATGTACACCTTGATCAGCCATTCATGTATGAGTGACATGGCATCTATGAATCATGAACCTGAAGAATCACCCTCATTCTTGGAACATAGTGCCATAGGGTACCAGAGGTACCACCTCCCACATCTATCTCCCTAATCGGTGCTAAGCAATGCAAGAGATTGGTGGAGAAGACAAAGCAATTTGTTCTCATGGTGGTCAAACCATAGGAATCCAAGAAGGTTGATGTTTCAGTCCTGACTACACAATCAACACAACAACAAAAGTAGATAGGATGAATCACAAGAGAATATGATGACTTATTCAAGTCACCCACACGAGTTTCACTACATTTCCAGGTAAAACATTCTATCGATTTGATCCCAAGATCACCTTTGCCTAACAGTCTTGTGTATCATAAATCAGTTTTGGAGAATGATGAGATAAAAAGATAGATTCAAGAATTGATCCAAAAGGGTCACATCAAGCCAAGCTCTTCACCCTATGGTAGCCTAATTTTCTTGGCACCGAAGAAAGATGGAACATGAAGGCTTTGAATTGACTATCAAGCCCTGAATAAAATCTCTGTGAAGAATCACTACCCCCTCCTAAGGATTGATGACCTATTGGACCAGCTCTGTGGTGTGAAGTTTTTCACCAAAATTGATCTCAAATTTATTTATCACCAAATTCCCATCGATCTCACTAATGTCTAGAAGACTACATTCAAATCTAAGGAGGGGCTCTTTGAATAGTTGATTATGCCTTTTGGCTTAACTAACACACCTACAACCTTCATGAGGATGATGGATGACATCTTATGACCCTTCACCAACTCATTCATGGTTGTCTACTTACATGAAATACTCATCTATAGCAAAATTTGGGAAGAACATTTGTAACATGTTCGTAAGGTGCTTCAAACTCTTTGGGAGCATAAGTTGTATGCAAATCTTGACAAATGCACATTTGGGATGACAACAATTTAGTACCTTGAGTACATTGTGAATGAGGAAGGGGTCCATGTTGATCAATAAAATATTTGCATTATTTTAGAATGGCCCACACCAAGGACCCTCACAAAGCTTCACATCTTTTTGGGTCTTGCAAATTTCTACCACAGGTTTATTCTTGGATTTTCACATGTTGCTTGGTCACTAACCCAAGTGACTAAAGGAGGAGTTAAAGCTACATTTTAGTGGGGTGAAATACAATAAAGGGCATTTGAGAATTTGAAGAATAGACTTTGCTCAGCCCCTATTCTTGCTTTGCCAGATTTGCATCAACCTTTTAAGTTGATGACAGATGTATCTGAATATGCCATGGGAGCTATTATCATGCAACATGTCCATCCTATTGCATATCATAGTGAAAATTTCACTAATATAGTTAGGAAATATCCAACATATGATAAGGAGATCTATGCCATTGTGAAAGCCTGCAAACAATGGAAATACTACATCTTGGGGAAAGAGATGGTCATCCACACTGACCACAAACCAATGGAATTCATCCAGACATAAAGTAAACTATGAAATGAGAGGCACCAAAAGTGGGCCACATATCTTCAGCAATTCAACCTGATAATCAAACAAAAAATGTATTTTAAATATAGCTATAGATTATCTGAGCCACCCACCAATTACTACACTCACAATAGTTCTTGATCTATGCAGACATGAGACTGCCAATTGGGGTGCTCTATATGAAGTAGATCCTACCTTTTTTGATACATATCAAATGCTTCAAAAAGGTAAACATGTTTTTGATTTATATTTTCAAGATAATGTCCTCTGTCATATGGGGCACATCTATATTCCAACTATAGAGCAACAAAAGATGATATGGAAAGCACACTTCAGTAGGACAACTGGACACTTTGGTATACAAAAGACATTGGCAGTTCTTCAAAAACACTTATACTAGCTCCATATGTGAAAGGATGTGGAAATATATCTCAAATATTTCACCCCATGTGTGATATCCAAGCCAACAAATAAGAAGCAAGGATTTTACATGCCATTGCCAGAACCAACCAGACCTTGGGAATCTGTCTCAATAGATTTTCTCTCAGGTTTGCCCACTTTAAAACATGGTAACGACTGTATTTTTGTGGTAGTTGATCATTTTTCAAAAATGGCTATCATTATTGCTTGTAAGAAAAATTTATCTACTGAGGAAACTACTCAACTATATTTTAGTCATGTATGGCTCCATTTTGGTCTCCCCAAGTCCATTGTCTTAGATCAAGATAGTAGGTTCCTAAGCATCTTCTGGTCCACTCTATGGAAGATGATGGATACCAAGCTGATGAAGTCCACAGCCTTCCATCCATAGACTGATGGTCAGATAAAGGTGGTAAACAACTTGATTGTTCACATGATTCAGATGTATCACTCTAAACATCCATGCACATGGGATGAGGTACTTCTTTTCATAAAACATGGATACAATCGAATATTGTACAGCTCAACCAAGCACAATCCATTCCAAGTATGTGTTGGTTTCCAATCCATGGCACTAGTTGATATAGTTATTCCATTTTCCACCATGGAATACACACTCATGGAAGATCTGAGGTAGCAAAAGCAATAAATTTTATTAAACAAATGCAACACATCTTACATCTTGGAGAAGATGAATCAAAAGTATAAGAAATGCCATGACAAACATAGGATTACATACCATTTTGCTATGGGTGACAAGGTTTGTTTACAGATTTAGAAGGAACAACTTGTAGGCCCACATAGAAAAATTTGGCCTCTGTGATATGGTCCCTACGCCATCACCAAAAAAGTTAGAGAAAATGCTTTTGAGTTGAACCTACCAGCCTACCTTGGTCTGCATCCAATATTCAATGTGGAGCTCCTCAAACCATATCATCCACCTTTATTGGACACTATATCTATATCCAAAAAACTATACATTTATGAGCTTGTTCCAAAAAATTTTGCTCCAATGGAGGAGGATCATATTGTGGACACTTGGATGAAGACAACAAGAGGATGCTCTATTCTACTTTATCGAGTGGTCAAAAGGGACCAGCTTAGCCTCCAAGGTGAGTGGCTCACAAAGAATCAAATCAAGAAACAAATACCACACTTGATGAGGAAAATTTATGCAATGGAGACCATTTATTTTCAAGGAGGGAGGAATGATCTGGGAAATAATTTAGGCAACAATTCGGGTGACAGTTCCACCCCAATTGATGATGGAACTTCTGGGAGCCATAACTTTTGCACCGTAGCTCCAATTGACTCACCATTTGAACTATTGGAAAGCTAATAATGAGGAAAAAATCTTGAGATGTAATTTATCTTTGATTAATTAAGTTTGACCCTTGAAAATCCAATGGAAGTGACCTAAATTTCAATTTGAATAGTTTAGTCTAAAAATAGTAAGTTTTTAAAAATAGTAATTCCTCGAGTTCTATATTGTTTTAAATCTTGGAAGTCAAACCACTTAATCTCCCTTGAGATTGGTGACCTTCCACATCCTCCCCATGCTTTCAAAATGTGTATAAATGAAGAGGTAACCCAAAATGTGAAGACACATCTCTTCCCAGAGATAAGCATATAATTGTATTGTGATCTTGAGTAATACTACATCTCTTCTCAGAGAATTCATTGTTATTGTGTTATTTCTATGTTCTTGAAATATTTATCAACTAGAAATTTTGAGTTTTAGATTAGATAGTCCCACTGATTCTATTCTAGAATTATTTCAAGTCAATATGCCCTAAATAAATATTTGGCACATTTTCAACATTGAAGTCTAGATGTGATAGAGGAACTACCTCTCGAAATTGATACTTCATGTTTACACTTTCTTCATCTTGTGAGACCTTCTTAAGAGGAGTATTTTAAGATTAATTTTCTTTTGGGTACCTTTTATGGGAGTTCTAGATGTAGACAACTAAAGTGTGATCATTTCCTATATGAAGACCCCAAATTGCACTATACTTAATGAAAGCAAGAAATGAGGAGTGTTTAAGAAATTAGTAAACTCTAGAGAACCTACAAATGGAGGTGATGAAATTTGATAAGATTTCTTAAAAATACATTAGATTCTAGTAAATGTGTAGCACATGAATCTAAATCTAATAAGATTGCAAACAAGGTAGTTAGAAAATAACTAAAGTGTAAATAGGGTAGTTAGAACCTGACTAGAGTGTTAGCAAGCACATCATAGTCTGATAAGTTTGTTTTCAAGGTTTTCAAAGTCTAACAAGGGTGTGAGAAAAGGTCTCAAAATTTGACATAGGTTGTAATAACGAGGTTAAGCCCCAAGGAGTTTGCATATTTCAATTTAGTAATTCATTAAAATCCTTGAGTAATAAAGGGGATATGTTTACTGTTGAGATTAAAAACTACTAGGGCTATATGCAAAGTGAGATCCAAGGATAAAATATTTGACTATTTTTTACTTTAAAATTGGGTTTCATGTATACTCAAATTTTGAAGGGTTTATGGAAAGATCATGTGCTTCATATAGCTTGTTATGTATAATAACAAGAAATAAATAAATAGACTATACTCACCTTACATGTTTAATTCAAAAACCATAAACTTTACTAGCTTTTAAATATCGGAAAACATGAACAAGAGGGGAATATGCAAGCCATATGCAACACATGAATGGAAACAAATCTACAATGAATGTGAAAAATAAATTTATAGGTTAAATGGTTAAGCCTAAACCATAAAAACCTTTGCATGTATGAAAAAATAACAAGGAATTAATGGTATAAATTTTAGGGTTTATAATCAGAGTGAGTAAAACTTGATAAAGATGTCTATAAGCACATTAGAGTTTGATAGGTAGGTTTGCATGCACTGTGGGTTATGATGAGGGTATACAAGCCTATCAAAATCTAATTAATGTATTTGTATGGGTTATAGGTTCTTATTTATGTGATTTAAAGCCTTTCAAATTCTAATATGTGGGTTTACACAAGGAAAAAAAATATGTTGAATAACAAATAAAATGAATTAGAAACTTTTTATTTTCTCCCTCTTCTTGAATAACTTTGAATTTCTATGAGGAATTTCTTTGAATAGTAATTTTGACTTGAGTGTTATGATCTTGACCAAATTGACTTGGGTCGACCTAGATTGACTATTTGTGATTAATAAATTTAACATTACAACTTTTTGACCTTCATCCAAAAATTGGGATAACACATTCTAAGCCATCAGGAACATCATCATGCAAACACTACTCCTAAATAGTTTATACTTTATAAAACATTTCTATCTCTACATCTTTGCTTCAAAGAATACCTTAGTTATTATACTTACACAAAGGATAAATAATTAAAAACATCTCATTATCTCCATGAGCATGAATTTAAAAAACATATAACTAAACTATTATATTCTAGATAAACATGTGTATGCCCTAGTAAGAAGTTTTGACACTACATTCTCCATAATAAGGTCTATTTTATTATCCTTGATCTGTCTATAAATTTCATGTCAAGATAAAACAAGATTGGGGAAATTAGAGGTAAATGGATGGACTAGATACAAGAATAAAACATTGATATTAAACCACCTAAGATGGTCAAAATCTAAGGTCTTACTTAATTTATCTATAAAATTGACCCTTAGATCACTGTGATATAGATAAGTCAAGCTCAATTGGAATAGCCACATCAATCCCATATAAAAATTAAAATGAAGATATGCCAATACATTTATTTGGTGTTATGTGATCTGACCACAATGCATCATAAAACTACTTATGTCAGTTCCTCTAATTTTCATCAACCAACTTATGAATGATGGTGACTATGTTCTTATTGCTTGACTCGGCTTGGTCATTTCCCTATAGCTAATAATATAAAAAGTGGGAAAATGAGATGATGTATCCATAGTAGAATCCAATCAACCCTAAGGAAGAAAATTTTAAGGCATTGTCTCTTATTATTTTCTATGAAACACCTTATCTCATCATGATATTCTCTTTTATGAAATTACGAACAACTTTTGAAGTTGTCTACTTGACTGAGATGTCTTCTACCCATTTAGTGGAATAGTATATTATAGTGAGAACATGTATATGTCCTAAAATTGAATGAGGATTCATAATTCTCATGAAATCCTACCCTTATTATTGAAAGGGTTAATCTATCACTATTGGTTTGAGTGGAAATGTTGCAAGTTTTGGTCACCCAATGAACTATTGATAGGACTTGCATTTTCTTACCTGACCATAGGTATCTTTTAATATTGTAGGATAGTAGTAGTGAGCTATTAGAATCTTTTAGGTTTTTAATGGAGTATAAAATTTTCTATCATAATATTGATCATGAAACTCTTGTATGAGCTTATTTTGTTGTTCCCTATCAACACATCTCAAGAAGAAACAATCAATACTCTTTTTGAACAATGTATCATCCTAGATCATGTACTTTTTAGCTTTTAACTTGATCATCCTATGATTTTTGATATCTATATGAGATTGGCATTCTCCATATGTTATAAATAAATCAATATCTATAAACCACTCATCAATAGAATCTATAAAAAGGATAACATGGAGATGTTATTTGTTTTGATCATCAGAATTTGTTGAAGAGAGTGACTAAGAATCTATTTGTTTTATTATGAGATGACATAATCCTTTTCCTTGAACCAATTTTATGGGCTTGATTTTAAGGTCATATTCCTAAACCTTGGTTATTTAGTCACCTCTCTTAGACCTTGGCTTATGTTGATTCAAAATAGACTTCACTATTGTACTTGGCACTATGATAATGGAATACAAATCCAAAATATAGTACCTAAATTGCTTGAAAAAATTCATAACTACGTATACATGTTTCTCCTTTGAAGAATATTTTATCTCATAGTATTTAATACTATAACTCATGAAATAAATGGGATATTTAATACCTTCATCATTCTTATGAATCAGTATGGCTGAGAGAGTATGTTATAAGGCATAACAATAAATGATGAACTCTTTTTTAAATTCATGATATATTAGAGTTGGTGCATGAGAAATAGTATATTTTATTTTCTTGAATTCCTCTTTGCCATCATTATTCCATTTGAATGAGGGTATTCTTTTCATCATCTCAATAATATGACTGGTGAGCTTTGAAATATTGGGATCAAATATCCTTAGGAAATTCACCTTTCTTAAGAATGAATGCACACCTGGTTTATAGTTGGTAGAGATAACTTCTAGATCACTTCAACTCTCTCTGGATCAATCTTGATCCTTTATTTGGAAATAATGTGCCTAATAATTTTTCCTTCAATAACCTTAAAAATAGACTTTTAGGGTTGAGAGAAATACCATTAAGTTGACACTTTTCAAATACCTTTTCAAAGTGTTCATAGTGATTTTACCTCTTTTTTGAAAACATTGTTACATTATCTAAGTACACCATAATTATCTTATTCTTTAGATATTTAAATGGGAGATCCATGGCCCTCTAGAATGTATCTCTTACATTGATTAAGCCAAAAATCATTCATTGACATGAAAAAGTGACCCATAGGGTTGTGAAAGTTATTTTTTATTGATCTTCTTTACCTAATTCAATTTGTTATAGCCTTAAAAACCATCCAATATTGATGACATTTATGAAATTGTAACTTCCTGAAGGACTTGATCTATGATTGGTAGTACATATTTATCTTTTATATATGCCTGATTTAGATTTTGTAAATATACACAAATTCTAATTTCACCACTCTTTTTACAAATTAGTACTATGTTGGCAACCCATGTTGAGTGATGAATAGGAAACATGATCTAGGCATTCAACATTTTTTGGATTTCTATAAAAAAATTCCTACAATCTTTGGATTATGTTTCCTTTGTTTCTGTCTAAATGGCTTAGCATCGGGCTTGAGTGGAACTATGTGTTGAATTTATTTCTAAGGGAGAGACTTCATATTTGCATAGGAATATGAGAGAATGTCTAAATATTTTTTAATAGAGATGAAAAAATTTATCTTTTCTTTGGGTGAACAACATTTCCCAATATTAACCAACTTGGGTTGTTCTTCATATCCTATGTTCACTTTCTCGTAGTCTGATCATCCAAAGGAATCTTTTTTTATCTTATTTTTTATGAACTATCATGCTTGTCAAAACTTTATTCCAATGAGACTAGACCTTTAGGAATCTTATTCCCTTTCATTTTGATCATTCCTTATTTATCTTGTTCTCTATCTATGCCTTATTTTTGTGTTTATGATGAAGATTCTATATATGATAATTGATTGCCTTCAAAATATAAATTTATGAAAAATATCATCTTTCTCTAAAAAAGAGATAATATGTTGATCATCATTGAAAACCTACCATTTTTTTGAATTATCTAGTATGCTTAGCCTATATGCCAACTCAATTTTATACTTTTATGTGCCACTATCTGCATGAGGAATTAATACAGAAGCTAACACTGAAAGAATGTGAATTGTTTGAAAATTTTCCTAAAAGATTCATGGTTTCATGGAATACAATGATTTCAAAATATGCACTAATTGGGTTTTTTTAATAAGGCTTACAAATATTTAAAAGAATGGCATTGGTAGGTTTAAATCTGAATTATTAAACCTTTCCCAACATCCTCATAGCATATTCCAAATAGGAGCTTTGAGATAAAGTATTTTCTCTTAGGATGGTAGTGATGGAAAAGGCTTGGAAAGCTTCTATAGTATACAAAAAATTATTTTTTTAGTGTTTAAGATGATCATTTTAACCTAATATTCACCTTTGATTTGACTTACAACCAATTTTGCATCTCCCAAAAATTTCAGATTTCTAATTCCCATTTATTCTACAACTTGCAAACCAATAATAGTGCTTCATATTCTATGGTATTGTTGGTGCATTCAAACTGAAACTTATATGAGAAAGGAATTTTTTTTTTACTATTAGAGATAATAATCACTTTTTCACCATCTCTATTTGAAGAATAACTACCATCAAATTCCATTATCCAAACTTCATCAGGATCATTTTCCATTATTTATAACATGTTTGGATCTTTTCCTAACATCAAGGGATAATTTCCAATGCTTGCATCTTTATACAAGATATATGTCCTACGATAATCTATATTTTGAACTATATATTTTGTTTTTAATTCTAGTTTAATACATTTTTTCACTCCTTTTATTGGAATCATTACATGAGATAAATCTAACTAGATCTCGCTTCCAAGTTATTTTAAAAAAATCTTCCTAGGAGAATGTTATAGGCTGATGGAATGTCTGCTATTAGAATATTTATTATGATTATTTTCTAAGGAAAATATGCTATGGAAATTGGGGCATATTTAATTTGGCCAACAAGTAGAACTTGATTTTCTTCCATTGAGTAACAATGACCAAAGGTTTTGGTACAAGTTAGGCCTAGGACATAAGAAACTTTAGTATGCATCACATTATCTGAGGATCCTATATCAATTATGTAATAATTAATCTTACATCCATTAAGGAATAAATAAATGTAAAAATGGTTAACGTTATTGGACTTAGAAGTTACTATAGCCATAAAGTTCACTAGATTAGAGTAAGGTGGGGTGGCTAATATTCCTTTGACATTGGTCTTCTTTTGATTGGGTTTTTTGCCTTTAATTAATTCTATTAACATGTCTAGTTGATCTGAGTATGTCCTCAAATATTCATCATGTGACATTTGAATTTTAGTTTTATTGACATTTTCAGTTATATCAAAATTAGGTAGGCTAGTAGAAGAAAAACATTTTATAGGCTGAGATAAATTAAAATTATTATTAACAGGAGGATTACCCTTTGAATAATTAATTATATTAGTCAAATACAACTTACCTATTTTATCCATTGGTTGTTTTCCCTTCATCTGAATAGGAGGTAGTGTTCCTCGTAGAAGAATGATTTTCATAGATTCTTCTAGTTCTAAGCTCTTGTGATGACTATAAAATATTGATGTTCATGTCTCCAAACTTATCCTCATAATCATCTTCATCTAAATTATATTCTAGGAATGCATTTATGGAGTCGTCACTAGGTTCTTCAATTTAAAACTCTTGAGGATATGGATTTTATGATTCATATTCTTCATCAATTTCTTCATATCAAAATATTTTTTTGCTTCTAGAATAAAATTTACTGGAGGATTCATATTTAGATGATGAGGAACATCCAAAGCAATATTATGCTGAGGAGATTGTAATAAAAAATGATTCCCTTAAAAAGGCACATAATTTATTTTGGGAATATATTGGTAAGGAGTAGTGATGGTTTTCTAAGGTAGTTGTTTTTTCAAAGCTATTATATCATTAACCATTTTTTACAAAATTTGTTCAGTAGAAGACTAACTTGAACTATGTGCCTTACCTTTTTATGGTTATTTTTTTAGTTTCCTATCCATTATCATGACATCTTCAACATCAATGGCTAACATCTGGGTTGCATTCAAGTCAACTACTTTGGAACTTCTTAATTGATAACTCACTTTTGAAAATTGAGAATTGATAAAAAAGCATTTCTAATTCTTATCTATCAGCTTAATAGTTGTTGGTATTTTATGAAGTAGCTTATTTAATTTAGATATGAAATCTCTCATAGGTTCATAAGATTATTTATTCATTTGAGTGAGTTTATCCAATTATGCATGTGCATCTTTTACCAATTTGATTATACTTTTTATATCATTCCAATTGGTAATGGCTCTTGGAGGAAGATGGTAAAATTAATATGTAGCCCCATTTTGGAGAGTCTCAATAAATATTATGACTAAATTTTCCTCATATTTGACACCCAATACTCCACATGATATAGATAAAGCAATAATATTTTCATCTAGATGTTGTTTACCATCACCTGCAAAGTTCCAAATATTATCCTGTGAACCTTACGAGAGTTCATGTAACTATGCCAAAGTCAAGGGACCAATCATGTTACCCCATGGTTGAGCCATGATTAGAAAGAGTGCTTATAATGGGATAATAATACTTGATAATATAAGGGATTGACTTATGATTGTTCCTCATTGCCACTATTTACCTTTCTTAAGAGTCGTGGGAACACTGATTGCTTTCTTGAGTTTACTCTTCTATTTAGGATTCAACTTGAAATCAAAAGCTTCTTATCACTGATAAAAAGGATCAATTTCATCCTTTGATTTATTGTCTCTAATGAATCATTTTTCTACTAATTTAGGAAAAAGAGTATTATTACTAAGGTATAGGTTGTATTTGAATATCTCTTTGAACTAGTCTCTTTTGTCATGCTCTTCATACGACTATTATTTTAGTTCTTTATGCTAAGGCAACACAATCTTCATCTTCTTCTAATATTTCAACAACTCTTCAAAATTGTGTTGAGCTAGTTCTATTGTTTCATGCAAATACTCTCAAATATGATGAGAAATATTCTTACATTTCACTTAACCAATCAATATTCAAAAGAAGTATTCACACATGGATTAATTAAAGGGTCATTAGATAAATTTCTTACTGCATCTCTTCTTTGAGCAGCTATATAAACTACTCTCCTAGTTTATATTATTGCTTATATTATTGAAATAATTGATGTATTTATTCAAACAATGGTAACATAGTCTTTTTATTTATTTATTCATTTGGTAATAGTTTAAAAATGAACAAGACTTGTTTTTTTCTCTGAATCAAGTTGAAGAAAACTTGAGGCTAAATATTCTACAACTTTTATCCAATCTAAACCAAGTTGATGATCAGGGTATTAAGTACCTAAAATGGTCATAATTGAAGTTTACTAATTTTTATATGTTTAAAAATCTCTATGAGACTCTCTATGTGTAATATTTCCCTCAACTCTTTTTACATGATTTAATTCTTGGTTTAAGATTACTAGAATGATTTAAAATTAGTTATAGATACTTCATCAGAATCCCAAGTAAGTTGTCTCATATGTGAAAGAATGTATAACTATGTAGAATATTATAAATCTAGGTTAGGTTGATAGAATGGTCCTTGATTTGATGATAAGAGTCATATGGACCAAAATATTAGAATGTGGGTTGCATAGGAGTAGCATAAATGTGCCTCATGGTGAGTGCCAAAAACTATTGGTGTGAAAATTTTCCATAGGATAAATTTGAGATTTTCCATCAACAGTAATGGGATAAATTCCCTCTCCTATTTGAAGGTAGATCTACCTTTATTGACAACTAAAAAGGGAATTGGAAAGTAAAATATTTACAACAAAATTGGTGTTCATAATGGGTTTGTGTTTCTAACCAAAAAGTATGAAAAGACTATAGAAAGGAATATGGAAAGGAAAATAAAAGAGAGGAAGATATATATGAAGAGAGTTGAAAAATATAATGGCTAAACTCTAAAACCTACAAGAAATGTTAAGAGGGAGGATAATTTTCACAAAAATAAGTCTTTCTCATTTAATGGGTATCGAAGACATTTCCATGTTTGTAGAAACATGTAGTATACACTAAAATAATCGCTTACCAATGATAACAGGAACAAATGATTATTTTTTATTTCCTAATAAAATTAACAAAAATATTATTTTTATCCCACCAAGATAGAAACAATAGATTTAGGTTCAAAAAATGAAAACTACAATATAATTTCCAAGTTTTGAATAGTTTATAACAATTATAATAACATTTTGAAAGTAAAGATTTAATACATGTAGATAGTATACACATACATAATCCATGAAGAAATATTGATCACAAAGTTTGCAAAATCTATCTATATTGATCTTTGTTAAGTCGTAAATATAATCTCACCTTTCAAAAGTATCTTGAAATGTATTTCTATCAAAAAGTCCCTTACAATGAGTTTCAAATTCATATCTATAGCTCAAAATGTGTGGTTATTTTTCATAACCAGCTTTTCTATATTTTTATGACTTGAAAAAACACTCTATCAAAATTTCACAACTTTCAAAATTAATTTGAGTAATTTGAACCACTTGCAAAAGTGCAATAGTGTTTTTGCATGAATTTCAAAAGTACATTAGCAAATTTGCATGACTAGAAAAGTACATTTACATGAAATACATATGTGAGATATCATTACAAAATTCACAACCATGAAATATGAAATAACTCAAAATTATAAGAAAAACCAAAATTTGATGCGAGACTTATTTGCCTTCTTCTTGATTGAGAATGATTTCAATCCTTTTCTTATCATGCAGTGGCTTCTTTTTTTTTGAATGCATCAAACTTTTATAGAATTTCTATTACTTTGTCTTCATTTAGGCCATCTGAATACACAAAATCTATCTTTGCATCATAATATAGGCATTTCATCCTCTGATTTGTTCCTTGAAGTCTCTTTATAATTGCATTGAGATTATCCAAGTTATTATGATATTTGATCAACTCCTGAATTAACCCATCATTGAATGCAAGTTTGGGAGTTAGGATCTCCACGAGATTATTCTTGAATTGATTGAAAATGGTCTCCTTAGAAATTATCTTCCCATTATCATAAGAGAATTTGAATTTCCCTACTCCCATTATTTCAAGGAGGGCATCACCTCCTATTGACTTAGAATCATTGATTTTTTTAATACTTTCCTTGATAGATAGTCCCTAAAAACATAGTGAGGTATACAACTTATTATTTTTGAATAAACCCTTATTGAATAAGGTCATATAGATAATTATAAGAGAAATATTCCAACTTGGGAAGAAATACATTCCATTTATGTACCTCTTCATCATACTTTTTTTTAGCTTTCGTTGCTTGATCATATTCTAATTGGATCTTAGAACACATGGCTATCACTGTAGGAATGGTAGTGACACCTTACTGCAAGATTTTATCAAACCATTATTTTGTCACCTTGACCATTTAAAAATTTTATTTGGCAACATTGAGAGTTTATATATGAGTTATTTATGGAACATAATAAGAAGAAGATGATTGTATTGGTTTTATCAGCCTTTAGACAAATGATGTCAACTGTTCAACCTTTTCTCTGGTTAATCTTTAGTTATTTATCTTGATCCATCTTCTCAAATATAGTGTCAAAAGTAGATTGAACATTCTCCTTCATCCTTTCTCATGTAATTTTCCCCAAATATATAATTGAAATTTGGTAATCCTTAGCACTGATGCTAACTTTTTATTTGTCTGTTGAGGAACTTATACCTCTACAAATTTATCTCCATTCTTATCCATGACTATTTTTGATATAGCCTTAGGTTTCTTCATTGTCCTTGAGGGATGGGATGATAATGTACTAAAATCAATTTTATTATGTTCAACAATATTCTTTATCTTCTTCACCACCTCATTCAACCAATTTGTAACTTTTACACTAGAAGGAGGATGTTATTGTACAAGAGAAGATGTTGATTCTATGTGAGTTGCAGGGAAAGGAGAGGGGGTTTAATTAACATGGAATCCCTCAGATATAAATTCTAATTCTTCTTTATTGGAGGATGGCTCTAACAGTGATGGAAGAGACAAAAAATTAACAAAGTGAAAAGGTGCCCGAAATAGAGCACACAAATGTATGAAGGTAGACAAGGTTGAATCAACAAATCTATCCATAACACTTTAGAAATCAGTGTGAATAAAATATATCCCATACACAAAAAAACACCAAATGTAAATAAGGAAGAGACCACGTTTTTTACTGTTGGCAGTCTCCAACAACATATGGAGCTATTGTGGTGTATATAGTGTCATCTTGTTTGATGTTTGAGTAGTGGATTTAGACCATTCATATAGACCATTTTCCTCCACTCCACCCATTTATCATTAAGGGGTTGTGTACATACATATTTTTTATCGTTTCTCCACCCAATCAATAGTATGGGGGTGTGGTGTACATTCTACTTCTTAAGTGTTGAGTGTTCCATGCACATATAATAATCTTTTATACTTTCATCACCACTAATAGTCTTCTTAATTGAAGTTATTCTGGTGAATCCTAGTTCTAGTTGATTTTATGATCAAGTAGAGGATTTAGAACACTTGTGTAGATTAAATTCCTTTGTGACTATCAAGTACTTAGAGTGTAGACTACTTCAACATCATAGTTAGGGGGCTTTATATATCTCTCTTCTTCTTTTCCATCTTTTTTGAGGGGATTTTTTCCTACGCATTTTCTCTTTTTCTCCACTTTATGATATTTATATGTATATTTTGCACTTTTTTAGTGTTTTGTAGATTCTTCCTTTGCACATGGGTATCTTATTTAAGTAATTTATTTTCCAGAACCCATATGAGGATTTTTTACTTAACTCCATGACCTTTTTGGTGATTCTTATAGGGGCACCAGTGTGGTATCCCTACCAATAACACTAGTTTGGCATCCCCATCAGTCTTTGTGCTCACTTTTCATCATCTTGTTGGAGGGTGTTGAAGCAATATTTCCTTGGGTTCATCATTCTACCCAGTATTTTGGAGTGTAGTGTTCATATTCAGTTATCCTTGTATTTAACACCATTTCTACTTTCCCTTGGTGGTTACAACTACTTGACATTAATGTAATTTGTTAAGATGGATTGGCATCCATAGGGATACATGGATTCACACTGAATCCTTTATTTTAACCACCTAAGCTATGCTTAAGGTGGGTGTTGGTGTAAGATATTACTTTCCTCTTTATCTTACTTAGGTGTTATTTCATTGGAGATGTTTATCCCACATTCATGACGATGATGGTTTTATGCCTTACTTCTGAATATATTGGGGAAGTTAGTCCCACATACATGGGATGGTCAGGATTATCTTATCCTCTACTATTTATACATCTCTATTATAAACTATTTGATAAAATGGATAATAGATAATTTAATTTTTATGTTTAGTGCATTAGATTCATGGTTTTGATAATGTATTCATGGAGAGATATTATTTGAATAGTCTTCTTAACTCTTTCAAGTATCAATCAATGTTTTAGGTGAAGATACAAGAGGTATATTAGAAATTTTAGGAAAAGGTGGAGGAATATGGGCATCAATTGAGGAAGAGGAGAAGAGGACATGAGAAGCAATTATTGTCACTTGCACTTGCACCCAATGAGGAGATGGGACAAGCTTCTCCTTGTTTAAGTGAGACAATGGAGCCATCTCAGGGATGTGGGTATCCCTATTAAGAGGTGGATCTCTAGATTAGGGTCTAGTTCCTCTTGATGCATCACTAAAGTTCATATCCTACTACTAACACTTAGGGGATGAAAATGGATAGGGATAACATGGAATTAAACCTAGTCTATAGGAGGTGATACACCTAATATTTTCTCTACTCATACCCTTAACATGCACTTGGAATTAAGGACAAGTTACACATACATTTCATCAAATGTCAATCTTCACTCTCACATCAATGTTTCAACATGGGGTCTTGGAGATAGCATGGGCTAGGAGGAACTAAATAATAGGAATTTTATGGCACCCTATTGATTAGCCTACTCACTACTCCTATAATCTACTTTGACACTTCTTATTGACCTACAAAAGAGAAATTACAAACACACAAGGTACTAAGGAGAGTAACATGTGAAGGTAAATGAAACTTACACTTACACAAGACCAAAAACCATCATGTACACTTAGTCAAATATTTTAATGAGGTAAAAAACTTTTATTTATTACCTCAAGGCAAAAAATTTATAGGGCTTCACCATACCCAGGCAGAGGGATTCATATAATATCCAAAAAGGCTCAATTTATAGAAGATATGAGAAGAAAGAGAGAAGGGGAGTCCAAGAGTCATATAAAACTTGTCAAAACTGAAAATATCATTTAATTTTGCATGTGAGAGATATATGGGGTGATACATGCAATTTCAAGGGTTAAAAATGTCATTTGAAATCATCTAAGACCTAAAAAATGGTTTAGAAACTCCTTTTGGTGCAAATAAAATTGCCCCTCATAATTTGCCTTCAAAAAATACCCTATCACTACAAATGATCAGGTTTGATGATGTTTATAAGTATGATGGGTTACTATCAGGTCCTCACATGCATTAGACTAACCTCTGATCACTCCTATCATTCTGGCCATGCACCATCATCTAAGATAGTCCAAAAATGGGCTTCCTCTATGCACCCCTCACACTTGGCACCTAAAAAATTCCCAAATATTCCATTTTATCCATGAATAAGAATGGATGACATGTTTCCAGGGTTTTCATAACATAAATTTCAAGAAACTATCCCTAAAAGGCCTCTCAAATGGAGTTTCGCTCTCTTTCACCAAGTGTTAACTATCTGCTCACTAGACTGGCCAAAATGAAGGAAGTAGTAGATAATATTAGGAGATTATACACCTAATAAAATTACCATGAATACTTATAAAAAGTCTTAAACTTATTCCCAATTGTTATTAGGTCTCTTGAAAGTCCTTAGGACCTAAAAAACATAAGAAATTGTCAAATAAACCTATTTTTTATTTGACTTTTATGGATTACATACAATATTATTCCATGTATTTTATCCTAATAAATTTTTCAACAAATTTTATTTTACACTCATGGTCAAATTCATCCATTTGGAGGCACTTTTGGCCTCATCTCCATCATCGGGTCCTAAAACAGGGTTTGAGAGGGTTTTGAAGTGACTATCCCTCTTAGCCTTTGTTCATAAAGGATACACATGATAATTTTTTTAAAATTACATTAATTTATCCTTAATGAAATTCTCCAAATTTTATAATCACCTTAAGGTCCCATGCAAAGTCTTGGAAAAGATCCAAGCATTCAAACATAGCCACTCATGCCTCTTTCATGCATTTTGTGAGGGTTTTGGTTCATTCCAAGCCAAAAATGGATCCTTGATTAATTAACATATAAGTTTAAGGTTGAAACACTTCTGATTATGTTAAATAAACATGTTAAAATTTTTATATGGTTTTCATTTATCTCAAAACATGAAATGACTCCTTTAAGTGTTAGGCCTCACATTAGGTATAGTCTGCAACTTCATGACTCGGGCTCTTTGTGACCTTTAAAACCTCTAATATAGTTTAAAAAATTAATTTTTACCTCCAAGGTAGTGATCCAAAGTATTATAATGATCCACCAAGGCTAGAAATAGGAGTGACCTTCCATTTGGAGCTTGGCTTGCATGGTGCCTTACTAGGTCTGTCTGCAGACCTTCTTATCCAAGTCACCATGTTTGGATTCCAACATTACATAAATATTTATAATGTTTTAATGGATGTTTACCATATATAAAAACCTTAATTTTGTCTCTTTATGCCTTTTAGTTCATTATTTCACCCATTTCTTCAAGGTTGCAGGGGTTGTGCAAGGTGAAAATTGCCCTTCTTTTGACACAAAATAGGGGTATGTTCCCATTTCTCTTCCTCAAAACCAATAATTTTAGGTTATTTATCAACAAAAAATTATGTTATTTACCAAAAATTATCCCTAAATTCCAAGTTTTAAATTCCCAACTAACACCATTTCCAAGGTAGACTTTCCTTAGGTAAACTGTATTTTTTGGTTTAAGGACTAATTGTGTTTGCATCATTGTTGGGACCTTTTACACATTAAAAATAAGTTTTTATGGGTTTATATGTGTTTTAATATACATTTTATATTTTATCCATATCTTATTAAACACCTTGGACTCTCAAAACACCCCTATGTTCTTGCAAACACAAAACTAGGATCTTCAATTTCTTAGACTGAGACAGTCATCTTAATCTTCTATTGTAAGTGTTTATAGCTTGGGTATGGGTATTAAATAGGTATTTAATGATACTTTAAAACATTATTTAATATTTAAAAGTCATTAGACCTTAGTATCACCATATTTTCAACCTAAAAGTGGCTTGAAACCTCTTTAAAATCCATTATTCCACTCCACTACCTGTATCAGTCCGTACACACCTGTGGGTGATGATTTGATTGATATCCATTAAATAAAGTTCACTTTCCTTGTGTACATCATGATAGGGTGAATAATAAATTCCTTCAACACCTTGACCTCTCAATAAAATCTCCATGCCTTTGAATTCATAGTGTGAGTGCCATCTACCTGACTGTACCTTGTTTGTCTAGGATTCTTGTAGGTATGAATGCATGGTTATGCCTCAAATATAATAGTATTACCTCCTATTAGCCTCAAATAATCATGATAAACTTATTTGAGACATTTATGTCTAATTTTTTTATGATAATCCTTATTAAACACCATCTTTTCACTCACTATCTGTTGACTGAGATAGACCTTGCTTTAGGTGTGAACTTATCTATCTAGGCATTGGTCATGATATGTTGAGGACCTCTTGAACCCTTCCTAGGTCACAAAGCATTTTATATATATTTAATAACATTGAGAGTCTTAATATATTTTCAAAACTCCTTACTTAGGTCACTTTCCTATTCTAACTGATACACCTCTGTGTTGGCCCTGCCTTAATGTACAGATTGAGGGTATGAATAAGGAAACAAGATCATATACTCTCCCCTCTTGATGATTATTTATGAAATGGATGTCACTTTGATCTTTTGGAATCATTTCAACCCAGATGCATGATCTAATACCAGTCTTGAAAACAAAAGTTGCTCAATATTTGAAAACCCTGTAGATATTATTGATAATTCTTAATGTATTCATAGGTATTTTTGAGATTCTAAAAGACCACCTTCCCACCACCATTTGTCTCTCAAGTTTTTCAAGGGCCTAGTCCACACCAAGGGATACAATACCAAACCATTAAGAGTGTTGGAAGGTACTTGAGTTATGATATATGTTATTTACAAAAACTTAAGGAACTCTATTTTCAACTTTTAAGGACAAGAGCCCTGAGTACAGCTATTTAAACTTCACTTATTTTTCCATACTCCCTTCTCTAAATTAGCCCTTTCAAGGGGTTTTAAACATGATACCATTCCCTCATACAAATCCAAGGCACAAGGTTATTCTCGAATGTTTCAAAACATTTAAAATACCTATACACCATCTGTTTAGGCCAGTTATAGGTGGTGATGAATGGTAGCAGATAGTGAATACAAGAGAGGTATGGAGCATTGATATGATAACCTCTATGAAAATTGGATCAAATAAACTTATTAAAATTCACTCCTAATGTCTCAAATAATTTGAAAAAACAATCAAGGTTACTGTCAAAGCATAATGTTATCGTGGAGGCCTCGGTAGGTGCATCTTTCTTAAATATGTAGACTAGTAAAGGAAAACAATGAACAAGGTGCATGGTTTAAGCCTCATAGTCCCTTATTTGGTCATTAAGTGTAAGATTATGACTTAAAAAATCTTAGGCACATTTCATTCCTCCATCCTAATGTGAAAATTTTCATTCAAGGCACTTGTAGGGGCACATTCCTAAGTATAGAGCATTGATGGTGAAATTAGACCAAAACAAGCTTAGAAAGAAGCTTATTGAACTATTGAGACTTAAAAAAGAAAGATATTAGTGGGAAAACAATGTATAATCCCTAAAAAACATGTGTAATAACTTCACCTATCAAATCAAATCAAAAGCTTCTAAAACTAGCTTAAAAGGAGACCCCCTTTGGATGAAGATACATTAAAAGCTACCTAGAGTCTTAATGATGGTTCATAAAGGAGAATACACCAAAATTAAACTTCCCACTACTGACCGTTCTAGGCTTGCCAAGAGAAAATGGAGGAAAATAAGTTGCAGATGGATTTTTTTGCATTATCCTTGAAAAAAATCTTGTAAAAGAGTGTGGGGAGGTTAATATTCACTCCACCCACGTTTTTAGTTGAAGATGAGTTCAAGGAATCTGTACAAGTGCCCAAAAGGGCCTAAAAACAAGGATAAAATCCCATTTTATACACATAAATTAATATTGGCTGAAATATAACTACCCTCGACATGATCCTGACCTCTTCCACATTGAAACTCACCTTGGTGACAAATTTTATTGCATAAAAGTCTGTACAAGTCAATAAATGGGCTAGAAAAGTGGTCAAATGACCCTTTTTCCACATGAAACCTATCACATGATAAATTAATGACTTTAAAACACTTAAAAACATGTCAAATACCATATTAAGATATATTAATCATAATTTAGACCTTTGCCCAAGTTTGACCAACTTTGACTTTGGTTGACTAGGCCATTTCAAGGGAGATGAACTTAGATAAGGACTAGGACAAGGCCAAGTAAGATGTATAAAACATTATGAGACCCCTATAGGACATGTAAAAACCTTATTCAAAATTTTAAAATAGTATGGGTTGACCCCATTTTACTATAAGTCAAATTTGGTTAATAATTTGGCACTTCCTAGAGGTAACATGTTTGTCTATGTTAAGGACTAGTAGCCTTATCCTATCCATTAGGGAAATGAGTTAGAATAAACTTGGAAAAAATAGGACCATACCTTGAAAAAACCAACAAGATAGATAACTTAACTCAAAACACACGAAGGGAAATAACAACATACAAAAGACCCAAAAACACATAAAACAAGGACACACTTGTGCTACTACGCACTTGGGGAAAACAAGACACAACCCAAAATAAATAAATATGTAAATTCAACTTGATCATACCTCCCTTATTAGATAAAAATTTAAGTACCTTAGGTCTCCTTCCTCAATAAATGAGTGAGGATGCCAAGCATGCTTCTTCTTGGATGGGGTGTTAGATGACTCTTACTTTCTTTTAGCTCTTTGACTTGACATGCCATTGAATGAAGTCATCTCAAATAGGTATCCAAAGTATATTAATTCCTTTTAGACTTGAAATCATGTTTAATACTACTATCCTCTTATCTCCTCATGATTGATTTGCATATCCATGCATGGGACAACTTGTTGCAAGTTTATATCTCCTTAAAGGATCTCATCATCCTTTTCCATTGTCACAACCTCTTCAAACTCTTCAAGGAGAATTGTATCATGATCATTAAGAAGTGTTTCTTTCTCACATTCTTATTTGATTTTGGTGGAGGTAGTTTTATATGTGGATGTAGAAACAAGCTTCAAGTCATTTTTAAAAGGCCTAAGATCATCATAGATTGCTCCATCACGATCTAGACCATATTGATAATGATGATATTCAACATGTACCTACTCTCCCAAATATTGAGCCTATTTTTTTAGGAGCTTAGTCTTCTCACCTTCCTCATACTCTTAGAACATTTGCATGTAAATCTACCACATGTCCTCCTTTGAGACACATCTTCTTACTTGTCATGGTTAGTCAGCTCCAAATGATTTGTAGGTTCTTTAAGGGCTTCAAATTCATTGCATATGCTCTCAAATCTCTACCATAGATCATCATCCTTTGACTAGTCTGCATCATGAAAATGAGAAACAAAAGAGACCATTTGCTCTTCTTATTTGGAGTCCAAGAGAACTTATTTCAAGGCATCTTTTCCAACACAAGGAGGATCTTCTTCCTCGTCTTCATAACTTGACCTCTCCTCACAAACATTCAACCCTTCTTCATCTTCAATCTAATTTGAGATTTCAATATCATCCTCCCTCTTAGTGATATCAACATTAGGCACTTCAAAAATAGGAAGCTTGGCCAAAGGGGATTCCCAAGTAGCAATGCAATTCTCAACATTGGGAGGGAAATCTTGATTAGTTAGAAGGGGTGGAAATATGGGTTCAATGGCTTCTTAAGGAGGGTTGGGATGGATTTGAATGGTTTCAATTTTATCTCCCCTAAAAATTTCTCCACTTAATCATGATTTGTTCCTTTCTTTATGAGCTACCACCACCTCTTTCCATCTTGGGAAGGTAGGCTCAAGAATGTTTTCATGGGGTTGAAAGGCTAATGAAGGGGTGAATTATATGTTTAGGAAACTTGGATTTTCCTTGGGATTTGTACCTTGATTTAAATTTTTTAGAATTAGGCTTTGAGATTTCACCTTCTACTACCATGATGGATTGTCTCAAAGTCTGATTGGCCAATTCCATCTATATTTCAAGGTGAGATTCAAAACTTAATCTTTCTTCTTCACAATATCCTCCAAGTAGGTTAACCTGCTCCACCATGGTGTCCTCCTTTTTTTAGCTACTCTCTTGGATAGACCTCTAAAAAGGGAAACTTTGCGGATTACATGAAGGAATTGGGGTATTTTGGGGCTACCAAGTTTGAGTTATTTCTTGAGATCTCAATGTCTCCTCTAGATGGAAAATCAAGCCACAAATATCAAGCATCTCATTGGAAAGACATGGCCAACTAGTGATCTAGGTGGATCCATGTACCATTCCATTTTTGAAAGTCTTCAAATTTTGGTCAAATCATTTACACATCATATAATTCATTGAGATCTTTCTGGCACTTCTTCCAGAATGCAAAATAGAGTTTGGATGCTCGAGATAAAGCTTGTTGAAGCATTCTTGTGAAAGGGGATTAATAGGTGTCAAAAAGTGATGTGGCACTATTTAAAACATGCCAAGTGGTCCAATAACCATTTGAAACATGGAAATATGAATTGGTGTAAAAAAATTTGGTTTGGTGTTTGTTTTTAGCCTTCAATCTTTGACAGACAGTCATATGAGGATTCGTGGGCCCCGTTATTTGCTCGTTGGGGGCCCTCAGCGAGGGTCAACACACTCTTGTAAAGGGGCGACTTGGCCTCTTATACTTCATATGTTATTGTTTACAAAATTGTATTTAAGATACAAAGGATGCTCAAACCCCACCAATGTGGGATAATTATTTTCCACTTCATAATAAGACTTTTCAAACTTGCCACGCCACTTTGCCACACAATGTCACGCCAAGACCAAGGATTAACCATGAAAGGACCAAGTCCAATGGCAAGCACCTAAGTATCCTACAAAGTAGGTGTTGGAATTTGAAAGGAAGCTGACCTACCTATATTAAGCATGAAAAATTGTTATTCCCAACAAATGTGGGATAAAAGAAGATCCAAGGCATCAAAGGAGGAGGCCAATAGTTTCTAAAGTGCCAAAAGAGGAGGCCAGCGGTTTGAACCTTGCACCTTTCATATGTTATTGTTTACAACATTGTATTTAAGATATAAAGGATTCTCAAACCACACCAATGTGGGATAATTATTTTCCACTTCATAATAAGACTTTTCAAACCTGCCACGCAATGTCACGCCAAGACCAAGTATTAACCATGAAAGGACCAAGGCCAATGGCAAGCACCTAAGTCTCCTACAAATTAGGTGTTAGAATTTGAAAGGAAGCTGACCTACCTATATTAAGCATGAAAAATCGTTATTCCCAACAAATGTGGGATAAAAGAAGATCCAAGGCGTCAAAGGAGGAAGCTGACGGTTTCCAAAGTGCCAAAAGAGGAGGCCAGCAGTTTGAACCTTGCACCTTTGGCACAAAAGGAATAGCCTTTGACCACTTGAGCTATGGAGGTCAAAGTGTTATATAAGGAATGAAATTCTACTTGAAGAGGAAGAAAAAGCTGACTGTGTAAAGAACTTTAAGAAGATTAGAGTCTTATTATTTCCTTGTACAAACTTGGGCCATTATTTTTAGGTTTGAGAGATATAATTATGGGCAAGCAGAGATCAGAGAAGCTGAATTGAAGACTTGTAGTGATTTTGGAAGCTATTTGTTACACAAATTAATGGGAATGGTCCTCACTTTGAACGAACCCGGAGATGTAGGCTATTGAAGCCGAACTCTATTATCAATTTGCTAGTGATTTCTTATGATTTTCTCTGATTATTATTTAATTTTAATCTTCATTTTAATTTTGGTTTTAATTTCTTTATACAAAATTAAATGAAAAAATCAAGAAATTGAAGGATCTCTTAAATGTGAAAGAGTGTTTTTCGGATGTACTACACCTGCATTTTTTAGTTTACAGATATCTATAGGAATCCATTCCCTTTTTAATTTTTCCAAAGCATCCCTCACACTCTTGACATAAAAACTAAGGATGACTTGACCACAACCATACCTAGTGTTAAGGTCTAACATGTAGTCTTGATAACCAATGAGAGTCCTTTTGAAACTAGCAATGGAATGGCTTAGAGAGAAGCTAGGTGGGCTAGATGAAGCACAAAATTGATAAGGCTGGTCATAAGCAACATATTCTTGATGGGGATCATGACAAGATTGGCCAAGAACTTGCTCATAATTTAGGGGAAGAGGTAAAGGACATGTTTCCACAACATGTGTTAAAACAAGCTCAAACTCATAATTCTCCATGAATTACTCACAAAAAGAGCATGAAACAAGAAAATAAATTTTAATAGGTATACCTAGACTACTCAACCAGTAGATATGTACTTGAAGTCACCATTGGTGCTTAGCGAATTGCCTCCAAAGGCTGCTATCTTTTGGAGGACACTAAAACTCCTCAAGTTTTTAGAACAAGAGTCCCACCAGGCATGCCAAAAACTATTGTCACTTGAACTTGCACACAATGAGGAGATAGGACAAGCTTCTCCTCATTCAAGTGAGATAATGGAACCACCTTAGAGTTGTGGGTATCCCTATTAGGGGGTGGATATCTATATTAGGGGCTAGTTCCCCTTGATGCGTTACTAAAGCTCATATCTGACAACTAACACTTGGGGGATGAAAAAGGAAAAGGATAAAATGGAAGTAAACCTAGTCTATAGAAGGTGATACACCAAAATATTTTCTCTACTCATATCCTTATCATGCACTTGGAATTAAGGACAAGTTGTACATACACTTCATCCAATGTCAATCCTCCCTCTCACATTAATGCTTCAACATGGGGTCTTGGAGATAACATGGGATAGGAGAAACTAAAAAATAGGAATTCTAATACATGCTATTGAGTAGCCTAATCACTACACCTAGAATCTACTTTGACACTTCTTGCTGACCTATAAAAGAGAGATTATAAACACACAAGGTACCAAGGAGAGTAAAATGTGAAGGTAAATGAAACTTACACTTACACAAGACCAACAACCATCCTGTATACTTAGTGAAATATTTTAATGAGGTAAAACACTTGTCTTTATTATTTTAAGGCAAAATGTTTGTAGGGCTTCTCCACACCCAGGCAAAGAGATTCATCTAATAGCTAAAAAGGCTCAATTTATAAAAAATATGGGAAGAAAGAGAGAAGAGGAGTCTAAGATTCATAAAACACTTGTCACAACTAAATATATTAGTTACTTATGCATGTGAGAGAGATATGGGGTGATACATGCAATTTTATGGGTTACAAATGTCATTTAAAATCATCCAAGACCTAAAAAATGGTTTAAAAACTCCTTTTTATGCATAAAAAATTGCCTCTCATGATTTTCCTTCAAAAACTACCCTATCACTACAACTGATCAGGTTTGATGATGGTTCTGAGTAGGAGGGGTTACTATCAGGTCCTCACATTCATTAGATTGACCATTGATCACTCCTATCATTATGGCCATGTACCATCATCCAAGATAATCCAAAAATGGGCTTCCTCTATACACCCCTCACATTTGGCACCTAAAACCTTCCCAAATATTCCATATGATATGAAAAATAATGGATGACATGTGTCCAAGGTTTCCATAACATCAATTTCAATAAATTATCCCCTAAAGGCATCCCAAATGGAGTTTCACTCTCTTTCACCAAGTGATCACTATCTACTCACTAGATAGGCTGAAATGAAGGAAGTATAATATAGGCTTATGAGATTATAAACCAAATAAAATTACCATGAGGACTTATAACAAGTCCTAAACTTCCTCCCAAATGTGATTAGGTCTCTTGAAATTCCTAAAACATAAGACATTATCAAATAAACCTATTTTTTTATTAACCTATATGTATTATATACAATATTATTCCATGGATTTTATCCTCATGAAGTTTTCAACAACTTCTCTTTTACACTCAAGGTCAAATTCATCCATTTAGAGGAACTTTTAGCCTCATCTCCTCCATTTAGAGGTTTTTGAAGTGACTAGACCTCTTAGCATTTGTTCATAAAGGATACTGATCTAAAACTTATAATTTTTGGTTGAAAAATATTTCAATAACACAAAAATAACTTAGTAATAATGAATTCTTTGAGAAGAGATGTTTTATTACTCAAGATCACAATACAATTATATGCTTATCTCTGGGGAGAGATGTCTGATTTCCATTTTGGGTTACATATTAATTTATACACATTTTTAAAGTATGGGGAGGATTTTTAAGGTCACCAATATCAAGGGACATTAATTGGTTTGACTTTCATGATTTAAAACAATACAAAATTTGATGAATTACTATATTTAGAAACTTACTATTTTTAGACTGCACTACTAAAATTGAAATTTGGGGGAACTTATATTGGGTTTTAGGGGGTAAAAATACATTTAGTGGAGATCATTACATCTCACCATTTTCTCCTCATTATTATCTTTCCAACGGTTCAAATGGTGAGTCAATTGGAGCTACGGTACAAAAGTTATGGCTCCCGGAAGTTCCATCATCAATTAGAGTGGAACCATCACCCGAACTGTCACCTGAATTGTTGCCCAGATCAGATAAAAGTTGTAATTATTTCAAAATTCCAGTAATATATCCTAAATTACCTTATCCAACTTTTCTAATCACCTCAAGGTCCCATGCAAGTTCTTGGAAAAGATCCAAGCATTCAAACATAGCCACTCATGTTTTTTTCATGCATTCTATGAGGGTTTTGGTTCATTCCAAGCCAAAAATGGCTACTTGATGAATTCCCCTGATATTTTAAGGTTTAAACACTTCTTCTGATATTATATACACATGCTAAAACTGTTATATGGTGTTCATTTAGCTCAAAACATGAAATGACTCCTTCAAGTGTTAGGCCTCACATTAGGTCTAATTTGCAACTTCATGACTCAGGATCCTTGTGACATTTAAACCTCTAAGATAGTATAAAAACTTAATTTTTAACTCCAAGGTAGTTATGAAAATCATTATAATGATCCACCAAGGCTATAAATAGGAGTGACCTTCCATTTGGATCTTAGCTTGCATGTTGCCTTACTAGGTCTGTCTGCAGACCTTATTGTCCAAGTCACCCTATTTGGTTTCAAACCTTATAGAAAGATTTATCATGTTTTCATGGATGTTTCCCAGATATAAAAACCTTAATTTTGTCTCGTTATTCCTTTTGTCTCATTATTTCACCCATTTCTTCAAGGTTGTAGGGGCTGTGTAAGGTGAAAACGGCCCTAATTCTAAGACAAATTAGGGGTATGTTACCATTTCTCTTCCTAAAAACCAATAATTTGAGTTTATTTATCAACTCCAAAGGGTTTATTTACCAAAAATATCCCTCAAATCCAATTTTTATATTCCCAACTAACACCATTTCCAAGGCAGACTTTCCTTAGGCAGGCTATGTTTTTGGTTTAAGGACTGACTATGTTTGCATCATTATTGGGACCTTTTCCACATTCAAAATATGTTTTTAGAGGTTTATATATGTTTTAATATACATTATATATTGTATACATCTCTTATTAAACACCTTGGACTCTCAAAACACCCCTATGTTCTTGCAAGCACAAAACTAGGATCTTCAATTGCTTAGACTGAGACAGTCATCTTAATCTTCTATTACAGGTGTTTATAGCCTGGGTATGGGTATGAAATAGGTATTTAATGATGCTTGAAAAACTTTTTTTAATATTTAAAATTAATTAGGCCTTGGTATCACCATCTTCTCAACCTAAAAGTGGTTTGAAACCTCTTTAAAATCCATTGTTCCACTCTATTGCCTATCTAAGTCCATACAGGCCTATGGGTGATGATTTGCTTGATATCCATTGAAGAAGGTTAAATTTCCTTGTGTAGGTCATGATAGGGTGAATAATAAATTCCTTCAACACCTTGACCTCTCAATAAATTCTCCATGCCTTTGAATTCATAGTCTAAGTGTCATCTACCTGATTGTACCTTGTTTGTCTAAGATTCATGTAGGTATAAATGCATGGTTATGCCTCAAACACAATTTGTTTACCTCCTCTAATAATCCAAGAATAACAATAAAATTATTTAAGACATTTGTTTCTACCTTTTCTATGATAATCCTCATCAAACACCATTGTTTCACTCATTATCTGTTGACTAAGATAGACCTTGTTGTAGGTGTGAGCTTATCTATCTAGGCATTGGTCATGATATGGTGAAGACCTCTTGAACCCTTCCTATGTCACAAAGAACTATATATACCTTTACTCACCTTGAGAGTCTTAATATAATATAAAAACTCCTTACTTAGGTCACTTTCCTATTCTAACTAATACACCTCTATGTTGGTCCTACCTCAGTATACAAATTGAGGGTATGAAGAAGGAAACAAGATCATATACTCTCCCCCTCTTAATTATTGTTTATACCATGGATGTCACTTTGATCTTTTGTAATCATTTCAACCAAGATGCATGATATAATACTAGTCTTTAAAACAAAATTTTGCTAATATTTCAAAACCTTGTAGATATCATTGATAATTCTTAATGTATTCATAGGCATTTTTGAGAATCCAAAATACCACCTTCCCACCACCATTTGTCTCTCAAGTTTGGCAAGGTCCTAGTCCATGCCAAGGGATGCAATACCAAACCATTAGTATTTTTTTAAGGTCCCTTAGTTATGATATATTCTATTTTTAAAAATCTTAAGGACCTTTATTTGCAACTTTTAGGGACAAGAGGCCTGAGTATAACTATACTTATGTTTCCATACACCCTTTGCAAATTAGCCCTTCCAAGGGATTTTAAACATGATACCATGACCTCATACAACTCCAAGGCACAAGGTTATTATCCAACATTTCAAAACCTTAAAAATACCTCTACACCATCTGTTCAAGGCACTTTTAGGTGGTGATGAATGGTAGTAGACAGTGAATACAAGAGAGACATGGAGCATTGTTATGATCATTTCTATGAAATTTGGATCAAATCAACTTCTCAAAATTCACTCCTAATGTCTCCTATAAGTTGAAAACATAATAAAGTTTAATTTTAAAACATAATGTTATCATGGAGGCCCTTTTAGGTGCATCTTCCTTAAATATGTAGACAGTAAAGGAAAACAGTGAATAAGGTGCATGGTTTAAGCCTCATAGTCCCTTCTTTGGTCATCAATTGAAAGAATATGACTTCAAACATATAATTAATGTTTCATTCCTCCATCCTAATGTGAAAAACTTCATTAAAGGCACCTATAGGGTCACATTCCTGAGTATAGAGTAGCGATGGTGAAATTAGACCAAAATAAGCTTAGGAAGAAGCTTCTTGAACTATTGAGACTTCAAAAATCAAGAGATCAATGGAAAAACAATTGAGAAGACCTTATAAACACATTTAATAACTTCACCTATCAAATCAAATCAAAATCTTCTAAAACTATATCAAAAGGAGACCCCCTTTGGATGGAGATGCATAAAAAGCTGCCTAGAGTCTTAACGATGGTTTATAAAGGAGAATCCACCAAAATGAAACTTCATAATATGAAAATTAATTATAATTATATTAATATCCACCCTTAAGAGCATTCTTCCCAAGTCAAATTTTATGGCCCATACCAAGCATTTGAAACTGACCCTTCTAGGCTTGTTGTTAGGTTGTGGAGCTAAAAGCTTCAACTATGCAGACATGGAGGAGGTTGCTGAAGTTCCAGAGACATTGGCATCGACAGGATAACCTACATCAGTCATGATGAATGCATAAGGCAACCGGCATCAACAAGGAGTTGACTAACATCGGTCAGCACCAGTCAGACAAGGATCGACGTCAGTCACCTGTGTGTTCCAGAACTATTCATTGCATGAACAGTTAGTTTGTTGAACTGATTGTTTGCATGTAAAGGCTATTTTGAGTCTTGAGCTATGTGTCTATTATTAGTAAACTAAGATTCTAAGTTATTTTTTAAGTTTGGGATATATTTATAGACCCATTGGCATGTATTATAATTATGAGCTAAAAAGGAAGGCAAGGGAGATCCTTCCATTGTAAGATCATTGAGTTACAGGTTGTTGCAAGCTCATAGGAGATCTACATGTGTAAGGAAGGTCTGTTGAATTGCAGGTTTCAGGTTCATGGGAGATCTACTTGAAGTACTTTAGAGTACTTGGTGTACTGGTAGGGTTATTACTGACTGGTTGGAGAGGTGAACACCAATTCTATGTGTGAGTTGTGTGTTGGGACCATTTTTGGTAGGAGAGTGAACTCTTGATTGAGAATTACTGGGAGCCCTTGAGGTATGGGAAGCCTCTGAGAGGTGGAAGAAGAAGTGGCATCTTCTTTATTGTATTTTCTTTTTGAATGAGTATTGAATACAAGATTGTGTATTGTCTCTCATATTCTGTGTCATTTGTGAATTCTAGTTACTTGTACTTCTGGTTAATTTTGCATGTTTAATTGTTTGTATTTGGTAATCATATTGTGCTCTTTTTGAGGAGCAAGATCCTAACAAGTGGGATCAGAACAGGTGTGTTGTTCTTGGATTCCCCAACACTTGCCAAGAGAAAATGTAGGAAAAATAAGTTTCAAATGGAATATTTTGAATTCTTCTTGTAAAAAAAGCATTAAAAATAGTTTTTGGAGGTGAAGAGTCACTCCACCCATGTTTTTATCTGAAGATGAGTTCAAAGAATCCGTACAAGTGCCCAAAAGGGCCTAAAAATAAGGGAAATTCCCATTTTCTACACATAATTAACTCTTGGATGACATATAACTACCCCTGACATGATCATCACCTATTCCATGTTGAAACTCACCTTTATGACAAATTTTATTGCATAAAAGTCTGTACAAGTCAATAAGTAGGCTAGAAAAGTGGCCAAATGACCCTTTTTCCACATGAAACCTAGCACATGATAAATTCATGACTTGAAAACACTTAAAAACATGTCAAATACCATATTAGTATCTATTAATCACAATTTTTACCTTTTACCAAGTTTGACCAACTTTGACATTGGTTGACTTGGCCATTTCAAGGGAGATGAACTTAGATAAGGACTAAGACAAGGCAAAGTAAGATGTATATAACATTATGAGACCCCTATAGGAAATGTAGAAACCTTATTCAAAAGTTTAAAATAGTAAGGGTTGACCCCATTTGACTATAATTTAAATTTGGTCAGAAATAATGATGTGTCAGATGAAATAAATTATTGAGTGATATTGGTCACAAGTGTTTGGGGTTGAGCAAAACTATCAAGAGGTATATCTTCTGAAATGGAGAAACTAGGAGAAGAGGAAGAATTTTTACCTAACCTTATTATCTTGAGTTTAATAAGCTTATGTATTGGGGTAGTTTCTATAGTAGCCTCAGTTTTTTTCTATTCTACTATCACCATAGTTATTTTATTCATATTTACTTTTGCTTTTGATTATCTTTACTTATGAAAACCTACTAACTCTTCCTTTTTTGGTGGGGGTGGGGTAGGAATCCCATTTTATCCACATTGATTCCTTTATTTTTAAACCTTTTTAGCATTTGATCAATTAAACCTTGAGTTCTATCTATAAGATAAATTGATTCCTTTTTATCCAAATTGACTTTGGGAAGTGGCTTTAACTTGATTCCTTCTTCCTCATAGACTAGATCCAGTGTGTTGTTATCAGCTAAAAACATTTTGGATATTTTTGCAATGCCAAATGTAATGATTTGTTTCATTGTGAATCATGAGTATTGTTTGATTCTCACATCTTTATCATCATCATAATATCCAAAAGTCTTCAAAATAAGGCATATAGTGATATGATGATCTAAGGATAGATTCTAATACACATCTTATATCAAAATCCATTCTACTTTTGAATGGTCTGATAGTGACATGAGTCATCTCCTCTTCAACTGACTTTACTTTTATGAATGATGAACATGTGTATCTACCAATAAAGATAGGGAACTTAACTCTAGCCTTATGTTTACTTGCTATCAGCTTATGAGTTTTTAATAATTATCTCACCAACTCCATCAAATCCCATTTATCACTAACATACCTCAAAATCATGTATGGTGAAATCTCACACACACACACACACACACACACACACACACATGAAAATAAGTGAATGTTTGGAATTGTATAAAACAAGCTCACCATCTAGCAATTTATATCATGGCTGATATAGATAACCTCACATTGTAGGGATCTTGCTCTAACATCTGAATTATGAACTATTGAAATGTGTCATTCACCCTATGGAAATGATGAGAACTATCTTTCAAAATGAGTTATGGATAGAACTCATGTATCTTTACTTTAACATCTCTAACCATATTCAACCCATCATAAAATCTTCTTATAGACACAATGTAAATAAGATACAAAAATTATAAACAAAATAGGAATGTTTGCATGATGTTTTGAATGTTTTCAATAAGGTCAATAGAGTAATGAAGGCTCTTATAAATATTTCAAGTTAATATAATGGTGAATAGACCAAGCAAGTGAAGTAAGTTGAAATTAAACATTGTCAAACACTTAATGATTATGTTTATGTGTCTATATTTTCCCCCACTTTACTATAGTGACGTAATGAAGTGAAATTACTAGAGTAAAGTAGATGAAAAACTAGAGTGTGTATACACACTTTTTATTTTTATGTGAATCTTGATCATACAAGATGCCTTAACGCAATACTTGCAATAATGCCACTAAAAGTGGTTACTATCCATATTTGAAGACTAAAAATCTGAAACTTGTGATTTGAAAACTCAATAAAGAGAAAAAGAAACTATACACCTAAAATAATATGTGATCTAATTTATCTTTCATACTAAAAGTGGGGAAGAGTATGTTATCTTATTGAAGCATTTTTGGAGTAAAAATAGGGTGATTTCGTCCTTGTTTTCTTCCTAGTTAGGAAGAACAAACAATTTTTAAAGGGGTAAAAGGATGAGTGGTAGTCCATTGAGTATCACTATACCATAACCATACCAACTCATAAGTTTTTTAATTTTGGCCAAATTTAGAATGATCAATTCAAATTGAGTTAATATTTTGAACTAGTCATGGACATGATTTCATTTGTGAAGAATGCTCTAAGGAAGAGTAAAGTGCTAACCATCAAGTGTCACTAGACTCTAATGAGAAATAAAAATATGGAACCACACACTGTGTTCAAAAAAGTGTATCCATAAATGTTGAGTGTCACTAGACTCAAACATGGCCCACATATCACTATGCATCACACCATTACAGAAAGGGTCAAGATTCAATTTTTGAACTTGAAACCTTTGAAACTTTTAAAATTGAAATTGTTTATTGAAATTGAAATTCTATTATTTTTAAAGTTTAAAAAGAGTGGAACATGAACCAACTTCATACCCCTCACATATTGAACTGAATGATATTGAATGCCATTTAAATTTATAACCATTTGAAACTCATAACTTGTAACTATAAGGATGAATGCATGTAATATGCCCCTATAATCTAAAAAATTATGAACCATATTGTGAAAAATCTAAAATTTGTTACTCGTGAGAGATTGAATTCTCAAATAAATCCCACTATGATGCCCCCTATTGAGATCTGCGACTAGCTTGCAAGTCATTTATTTGGAAAGAAATTTTCTTTAATGTTTGAAAGATATAATTATGTAGTAACATGTGAACATATAAAACATATTGCATCATGGTATTGAATATAAGAATGAATTGTATAAAATTGATTTGTATATGTATCATGTGTTAGATAAATATAACATTGAAGCATATAATTAGAATTCAAACAATTGAAATGTATTTCATCATAGTGTTGAATGTATATGAAATGTGTTAGATAGATATAACATTATAGATTGAATTTCATGCACACAATGTTACAAAATTTTAATAGAATGTCACAAGTAAAGGCCCAAAGGACAATTACAAGGGACATGTGAATGTCACATGAATACACAAGGCCAAGGGCCACACATAAATGACATGATTATTCCATTTAATTAAGAACATGTATATGATGCACATACAAGGATAATGGCCACATATAAGAAGCAAACAAGTTGAAATTTAACATGCAATAAAATAAGAGTTTTGAAAAGAAGAATATATCAAATCAGACTAATTTATGCCAACCATATATATCAAAGGCATTGTTATAAAATAGTAGATTCATGTAGAATAATGTAAAGTATGAGTGAATAATAAAAAAATTATGTGATATAGAGGCCAACATGGTAGAAAGGTTGTGGATAGATAAAAATTGTTTAAACTATTCATGGAGAATGAAGAGATACCACCAACTTAGAAAGGCTATTGGATGAAAGAGAAACCCAACATCGAAAATACATGTAATAGTATATCCTGTATCACACTTAAAATACCTCATGAAAAGAAATTTGTTTATGAAAATTTAGAATTTAATATATACTTAACATGAAATAATTAACATATGTAAATAAGTATGCTAGCAACATTTGAAAATGCTTTAAGGTCTTGATTTTAAATTTTTTGAAAATATTTTTGTTTTTTGGATTTTTGAAATATATGGTTTTTTTTTAATTTTTTCCCATATGTGAAATTTTTAAATTTTTTGATTTTTTTAAATAATTGGAAAAAACACTAATAAAAAAGGCTTTAAACATAGTGTGGCAAGAAGGAAGGCAAGTGATATGCCCCCAATGTATGTGTATTTGCATCATAAAAATGTAGCATAAAATATTGATAGAGATAAGAATGTACATGTTGTCAATGGGAAAGAGACTATACATGCTATTGTAATATGTAAAAGTAGGTATATATAAGCACACAATTAAAATTCATTCTGTAGTATGATAGATAATAGTAAGTGTATGACATAAATATTGTGCATTTAAAATATTATAAGATGGTTATTTTTGAATTATTCAAATTAGTTTTAAAATGAAGAAGGTAAGTGCCCAAAGTGAAACTGAAACCTAGGGCTATAAAAATGCACAAATTTTGGTATTTTGATATATATGTGATAGGTTTAATTGATGCATATGTATGAGTCATGTTATATTAATAGATTTAAAATTAGTTCATTGCATTTTTGCTTTATAATTTTAGTATTTAAGACTTAATATAATCGCTAACTTGATAGGAACAAAAATGCAGAATAATTAATTACTAATTTAATTCTTCCACTTAAATAATTTATTCCTTATGTGTATGCATTTCATTATGATAAATTTGTAATTATTTTAGCTTAGGAATCCATAATTTTGTAGGTAACTTAGTAGGCATTAAATGTTGTACATGAGAAACTTCTTGTGTTAATGTGATTTCATTGCTTACATTTTTAGAATGATCAATGGTATGTTTAGATTGATGTTGGTTATTAATAAAATCATTTGAAACCATTAGATCTTGTATAGGATTTTTTTGAGAAATGTGTTGTTTAACATTTGGAGATTTATAAGACAAATATGAAGATTTGTTTAACTTATTATCAAGTTTTTGAAATGATATAATTCATTTTTTTTTCAATTTAATTTACCTTTTTTTGTAATAAATAACAATAATTATCATGATGTCCATTGATGCCATGATAGGTACACAATAGTTGGTCCTTAATTTTTTCCAATAGATGAGGATGATGATAATATTTATGATGTACTCTAATTAAATTTATATCAATAATGTATTTAAAATACCATGTTGGCAATCATTGAAATAAAATTTTAGAGATTACCCCTTCCTTGATGTAAAGGAATAATCATGATTAGTGTGATTGGGAATAAATATTTTTCTTTATGCAAGACATTGACATTGTTTCAAGTGGATTAAACATTAGGTGTGAGATGATTAACATTAATGTGTGATTTTTTTTTAGGGAGTGCTTTAGTGTATACACTTTTAGAAGCATTTTAAACATTTTCCCCTTGTGTTTGACTCAAAATGTGTGCATCAACATTATTTGAGTAGACTTCGATATGTGAATCTTTGTTATGTAATTCATTATCCCCATTCATAGTATTTGATACTTGAACAAGATCCAATTATTCTTCTAATTTTAAGGCCTCATAACAAAGATATATAAATGATTCAAAAGAATAATATAATAGCTTATATTTTGATGGATAAATTAGAACTATAGCAAAAATATATTGTACTTTCAAATCAGTTTGTTGGTAAATTAATTGATGTATAGTAATCTTAAATCTTAAAATGTAATCACAAACTTGTTCATATTTTCCTTGGTGCAAAGAAGATAGGTCCCTTATTTTGAATATATTGTATTAAAAATGATTATTAAAGTTCTAAATATGTAGTTAAGGACCCACTAGGAAGGGAATGGAACCAAGCAAGTGCACATCCCTCTATAATCTTAGGAAATAATTGTAATAACCTTTTACTACATTATAACCATTCATAGTTTTCAAAAAAATTATAATATGAAAATAAGGGTCCAATATTCCCTAAAATGAGGAAAATATAGGGATTTAAAAATTACGGGCTAAGGGTGCATATAAAATGTTATGCATAATAGGATTACCATGGACATTAAAGTCATCCCAAGCATGACATGATTTAATTTATAAGGATAATTAGTTTACTTGGGATTTCAAAGAACCTAAAAAACACATTAAGTATATGACTTCTTGGGAAGTCATGTTGAGGTTCTTAAGAAGCTCATTTAAGGGTTGAACTATGTTATTAATTTTAGCCATGGTAACATTTGTTCAAATAAGAGAATAAGGAGGAAGGATAGGGTTTTCCTTAGGTTTATGATATTATTTATCATTTAATATATCATTAACTTTAAAAGGCCTATTTAATTTTATTGAGATAGAAGAAATAACAATATCATAACTAGAATCAACATATTCACACATTTTACCTTTCAAAGAGGAACTATAAACACCATCATGTTATGAAATAACATTATAATTAATAAATTTATAATTTGAATCATTGTGTAATATATTATTAACATGAGTGGAAAGTAAAGAAGAAGCTATACTAGGGTTAATATAAGCATTTTACTCGTCACTAGCCATTTAATAATAATCATCATACCAATCCTCATCATGGTCACAATAATTTTCATATTCAACATCAATATTTGAAAAAACAACATTATCATTTTCACAAGAATAAGAGGAAGGAATGTTATTTCTTGTAATTATAACATGTGGTATGTTAAGGGAATCGAGATGAGTTTTCTCCTTGTTGTGTGACAAGGGGGAATAATTATGATGTGTAGGCTCAATATCCTTCTTTATGTATATATTACATGAATTAAATTTATAAGTGGGAATGCAATACAGTGTCGTAGGAAAATGGATAAAAAAATTAGGTGTGCAAGGATAAGGTTCATCTATTGTGAGAGTAGGTGTTAATGTAAGAGATATTAGATAGTCATATTAAAGAGGATTTTTGGGCTCTAATGGAACAGTCAAGGAGGATGGTGAAGAAATATATTGGGTGGTCTCTAAAGATACATCCATAGTTGACACCAAATAAATATCTAAGGGGGATTACAAAGGGGATTCTAAAAGTATAAACATAAAGGAATCTAAAGAAGAATCCAAAGGGGAAACTAGAGATTCCACCAAAGAGGAATCTAGAGGAGATTCTAAATTGGAATCTAAAGGAGAATCCAAAGAATAATCTAGAGGTAATTCCAAAGTAGATTCTGGAGGAGAGTCCAAAGTGGAATCTAGAGGTGTGACCAAAGTTTAATCTAGAGGAGTGACCAAGAAGGAATCTAGAGGAAATTCCAAAGAGGAATTTAGAGGTGTGACCAAATAGGATTCTAGAAGAGATTCCAAGGTGGAATCTAAAGGAGAATCCAAAGGGGAATATAGAGTAAGTTATAAGTTGGAATCTAAAGGATATTTTGATTGACTAAACACTTGATCCCAAGAATCAAAAAATTCACTTTGTTCATTCATTTCAATGTTATCAAAATCATAATCATCACTAAAATCATCTTCCATAAGTTTTTGATTTTGATAGTTTGTCCAATCATTATTGTCAGGAGAAGAAACACCACCTACAACAATCAATATGCTCTGATACTAACTGTTAGGTGACCCCTTATCCAATGGAAGCACAATTGATTACTTTCTTATAAGCAATTAAACACGAAATTATACCAGAATGATAAAGTAACTAGAAACTTGAGACAGCAAAGAATTTGAGAGACAATACACACTCTTTGTATTAAATACTACTAGAAGAAAATACAATAAGGAAGATGCCACTTCTTCCTCCACCTCAAAAGCTTGCCACACCTCAAGACCTTCTTCCCTCTCTCTCTTGCTCAACACAACAACTCTAAACCCTGAGTTATTATCCCTCCTTAAATGCTTCAGCTGATCTCCTTGACCTTGCTAGCTTCAATGCTTTTACTTGCCTTCTTAATAATTACAATACATGCCTTATGGGTCTTTAAATAGGATCCCATGCTTACAAAAATAGAACTCTAGTTAAAATAATTAGACACGCAACTCGTGACTATAATTAGTCACTTGACATGCAAACACTCGCTTCACTTAACTAACTATTCGTCAACAGCAATTCTGAAAATACACAGGCAACCGACGCCGGTCCCTGCTTGTCTGGTGCTGCCGACATCAGCCGACTCCCTACCATCATTGGTCTCCTTCTCCACTGCATCTGATCGACGTCAGTCATGCTACCGATGTCGGTGCCTCTGGTTCTTCAGTATCCTTCTTTGTGTCTACAAGCAGTTGAAGCTTTTAGCTCCACACCTTAACAATCTCCCACTTGGAGATAAACAGCTGCTACTGTACCTATACCTTTATACCATCTATTTTGTTCCTTAGGCTCTGTACCCCTCTTCAAATTCACTCTTGAAGACCAACCACCACTGAAACCTGTGATGCTAAACCTGTCACTTATGCCACAAGAATTTTGTTGCTCTCAAATTCTTCATGACATACTTCTGAACCAACTCTACCCTTAGCTCAAAAAACTCCCTGTATATGAAACCTTGCAACAAGTAACACAATACAGTAACAAGATAACATAGCTAATATTATCCAACCTGGTAAAGATAAAATACAATGGTCAAACCTCCATTGTTTTGCAGCCTACTCAAGACCAAATACCATAGCCTTCTGTCTCATGTGTCCATCCACTCTCTCCTCTAAAACAGGAATCCATCCCTCTATCCAGTGCTTTTTTCCAGCTGACAACACTACCAACAAATACCTATTTGGTTCTTCTCCAAGGACTCACACTCCTCATCCATGCCAAGCTCCCACTATTTCTGGATTCTACCTGCATTGCTTCTTCCATCTTCCTAGTTCTTGACTATCAGTAAGCAATATAAAGAAGGTGAACAATGAATATGAGGTTCACTTACCATTTCTGACCTCCATATGGGTGTTTGAGACTTATAGATCCACCCAACATCCATTCCAGTGACCGATCTCGGCCATCTCCCAGTCTGCTCCCGATCGATGTCGGTTCCTTGGACTGACCCTGACTGCCGACATCTTTTCCCTGGATGACACCGGTGTCCCCCCTGCCAACGTCAGTCCTTATGACCAATGTCAAACTTCTCCTGCCCGACCTACTGACCCTGCTGGTCTACACATGACCGAAGTCGGTATCTGGCTGACCGACGTCGGTCCCATGTGACCGACATCGACATCTGTGTGTTCTTGTAAGTGATGAAATTTTCATCCGCGAGATCTTATTGGATCAAACCTCTGTCCATGCTACCCTGCTCAGATATATTCAGCCCCTGTGACTGATCTCTGTCCTTCATCTCCTCCATAAACACCAAGGCTTCTTTGTTCCTGTCAAAAGCATCAAATTTCCTTTTTATGCAATGAACTCTATTTATGCTTTTTGAATTTGAACACATACCTTTCGAATCAAGAATGTCCATTCCCTTCTTATTCACGTGACCAAGCCTATTAGACCACATCTTTGAATCTACACCAAAAGTAGAATCAGTAATACAAGTAGGTAGATAAAGAGTACCTACTTTCTTACCTCTTGCTAGAACAAGTGTTCCCTTGGTAACCTTCCAAGAGTCCGTTGTGAGGGTTATTGTGCATCCCTCATCTCCCAACCTTCCTATAGAAATCAGACTCTGCTTCAGAATTGCAACATGCATGACCTCTTTCAACACCCATGTGTTGTCAATCTACAATCTCAGCTGCACTTTCCCTTTGCCAACTATCTGACAAGGCGTACCATCCCCTAAATAGAGCACTCCAAAGTCTCCCTGTTCATACTCATAGAACAAATCTCTATTTGGGGATGCATGAAAAGATGAACCAGAATCTAAAATCCATGATCCTACCTAACTATCTAAAGAAAGTATGAGAGCGTCCTGCATCACAATATTTACATCCTTTGCTTCTTCCATACCTGCATGTTATTTCTCTTTATCTCTCAACCAACACTCCTTCGTATGTCCTTTATTTCCAAAAAACTAGCAAGTAATACCTTTGGACTCGGATCTCCTTCTCGACCTTGATTTCCTGTGCTCAACCTTCTCCCTTTGCCATCCCCTACTTTCTGCACTTAGAGCATTCCCTGATGATTCACCTGTGCTTCTCCTGCGTATTTCCTCATTCAAAATCACACTCACAACATCATCAACTTTTAAGATTTTAGAAGCAGATGCAGAATTACTTACTGCCATAACCAAACTGTCCCAACTTTCAGGCAAAGAACATAAAATCAAGAGAGCCTTTACCTCATCATCAAAAACAATATTGACTGAAGCTAATTGGTTTATCAAACCATGGAAATCATTGAGATGAGTATGTATCGATCCACCTTCCTACATTTTCAAAGTAAATAGCTACTTCATAAGATATACCTTATTAGAAGCCGAGGGCTTTTCGTATAAATTTGCCAAGGACTTTATCAACTCTTCCGTTGTCTTGCACTGTGATAAGCTAGAAATCACAGATGATGCAAGGCTCAACCTTATGGAACCGAGAGCCTTTCGATCAAGAACGTTCCATTCTTCATCCTTCATATCTGTGGGCTTGCATGCAACCCCACCCAACAGTAAGTACAAATCCTTCTGATACAGATAGTCCTCAATCTGCATCCTCCAATGTTGATAATTCTTGCCATTAAACTTCTCCATTCGTAGCCTAATTTCGTCTGCCATTGTTGAACTCCCACTCAATCAAAAAACCCTGTGAATGACCTGTAATCAAAAAACAATACCCTGCTTCCTGTAAACTGTAGCTCTGATACCACTTGTCAGGAGAAGAAACACCACCTACAACAATCAATATGCTCTGATACTAGTGACCCCTTATCCAATGGAAGCACAATTGATTACTTTCTTATAAGCAATTAAACATGGAATTATACCAGAATGATAAAGTAACTAGAAACTTGAGACAGCAAAGAATTTGAGAGACAATACACACTCTTTGTATTAAATACTACTAGAACAAAATACAATAAGGAAGATGCCACTTCTTCCTCCACCTCAAAAGCTTGCCACACCTCAAGACCTTCTTCCCTCTCTCTCTTGCTCATCACAACAACTCTAAACCCTGAGTTATTATCCCTCCTTGAATGCTTCAGCTGATCTCCTTGACCTTGCTAGCTTCAATGCTTTTACTTGCCTTCTTGATAATTACAATACATGCCTTATGGGTCTTTAAATAGGATCCCATGCTTACAAAAATAGAACTCTAGTTACAATAATTAGACACGTAGCTCGTGACTATAATTAGTCACTTGACATGCAAACACTCGCTTCACTTAACTGACTGTTCATCAACAGCAGCTCTGGAAATACATAGGCGACCGACGTCGGTCCCTGCTTGTCTGGTGCTGCCGATGTTGGCTGACTCCCTGTCATCGCTGGTCTCCTTCTCCACTGCATCTGACTGACGTTGGTCATGCTGCTGATGCCGGTGCCTCTGGTTCTTCAGCATCCTTCCTTGTGTCTGCAAATAGTTGAAGCTTTTAGCTCCACACCTTAACAATTATCATAACTAAAAGGTATAATATGAGTAGAAAATAATTTATCTAGATCATGTAAATCACTATCATGTTAAATTTTACTATTTATGATATATACAAAATGAAAATAAATGCAATAAATAAAATTCTTATAGCTAATAAGTAATTTAACATGTACAAAGGAGCTAATAACTATGAATACAATATAAAAAAATCAAAGTATAGTGGATAATCTAGGAAAGGGTTTGAATGATTATGTGGGATCTCAAATATACTTTCCCATTCATTATTTAGTGTTGGCCTAATGTTTTAGATCACTAAATATATATAGGTATAACCATGCATGTAGCCCATTAAACCCATTTTTTTAGGTACATTGAGAGTAACTTCCCTGAGTGATATGTTTCTTTCAGGTGCACCACAAATTAAAAAACTAATCTAATCTTCCTATGGTATAAACAAGTGACCTTAAGAATTTATGATATACCATGAGGTACATGGAAACTAAACTTAGTATTTAGTATTGTACAATGGCTATGAGTATTGGGCTAAACCTCTCATGCCATGATGTCTATAAATAGAACACCATGTATCCCTTCATGACAATAAATAACTAGTTTTAAAAATATTAGAACATAGTTTATTTACACAAGCATAATCAATTTAAAAATAAAGAAAAATATTTCTCTGTATAGATATTAATAAATTTCAATCCAAGGTCAAAAGAAAGAAACTCAGTGTTGGTTGATCAAAAGTGGCAAGCCAAATTTCCTTTAGAGTCAGATTTAATCTAAGTTTGAATAAAATTGAATATTTTTTTATCGGATTTATATCCAAACTCAAAGGTTATTTTCTTTTAGTGTCAATTTACATAAATTTTAATGAAATCCTAGGACAAAAATCAAGCAAACAATAAATACTATTTTAAAAATAGTACCAGAATTTTTAATCTATTTTGAATGAACTCAAATTAATAGATATAAACTATTAATATTGAAATGTATGAATATGAAACAAAATATAGTATAATACAAAATTTAGAGTACACTAAAAATAGTAACTTTGATAAGGGCATAAAAACCTAGCTTGGATATGATTTTATGCTAACTTTTGCTAACTAAAAATTGTCTGATGGTGATAAACTAATGAGAATAATCTGTGAAATGTGTCACACCTAGAATTATAATTTTACAATGTACTAGGATAAGAGTGCATTAGGGGGATAGGGCCAACTTGTAAAATTGTCCTTTTGACCTCAATACTATCTAGGTTGACTTTAAAAATGATTTTTTAGTTTGGGTGCATATGATTATCAGAGATACACTTTTGATAATCTGTATGGGATGATTTTGTGCATGGAAGTCTTATAAAAGTAAAACCATAGCTTATACACATAAAAAATAGGATATAAAATGTAAAAAAGGGGGATGTAGGGTAAGGTGAATGTGAGATACCGTCAAAAACCCCTGTGTAAAATAAGTGCTATCTACATAGTCCAAATGGGCCTCAAACCAATGTAGTTCTCCCTCTTCGGTTAGTATGTGTTTTATGATTATGAAACAATATGAATGTATCTAGAATATTTATTGAAATACTTGGCAATGGATGACCCTAACTTATAATAAATTAAATTTAGACTTGGCCTATGATTGTTAGAATGAAATAGAATTGAAATTGGAAATAATAATGCTCTTTTTCTCAATATCCAATGTTTTTTATAAGGCTTGTTGATTAGTGTATTAAATGACATTGATGTGCTTTTATAGTGGAAAATTTAGAATATTTCCATGAACCAATTTTTTTAAAAGTGAAAAAAGGTTTACATAGAGAATTTCAAATTCAAACCATTGGAACAATTTTGATAAGGCCACCTGAGGGGATAGGGCTAGCCTATGGACCTATCCACCTAGTGCAGAGTTGTCTTAGAAGGTCAAAAACTATTAAAACTTTTATGGTAGAAAGTATAATAGAATAGGGACATTTTCATGATATTTTTAATGTTTTCAAGATAGTGAATAGAGTAATGAAGTCTCTCATAAATATTTCAAGTTAATAGAATGGAAAATAGGCCAAGCAAGGGAAGGAAGTCAAAATTAAACATTTTTAATCACTTAATGATTAAATTTACATGTCTATAAAGGGCTTGAAATCATTGACATCCTCAATCCTAATTATATTGAGGGACATAAATTTATGATCAAAGATATTGATTATTTCGTTAGATGGACTAAAGTGATAACAACAAGGGGAGCATAACTAGGGAAGTAATTAGGTTTATTGAAAGGAAAATTTACACAATATTAGACAATCCTTTATCCCTTCTATGTGACAAAAAACTTGCATTTCGATCACCTAAATTAATTGAATGGGTTTATGATAATAATATCACACTAAATTTTTCCTCACATTACTTCCACTCAGGAAATAAAGTGACTAAATCAACTAACAAAAATATTATTGACACAAATAAGAAGTCTATTGTATAAAAACCAAGGAATTAAAATTTTATATTGAATTATGATTTACGGGTTGACCAAACTAGACATAAACAATCCTTAAAGGCCTTGTCATTCCTCATGTATAGATAAAAATTTATGTTATCCATTATGTAAAAAATCCCCACATATCAATTTATGCAAGAATACTTGAGAGAAGATGGCCACATATAATCTATATTGTTTAACATATTACAAATGAAAGATGCATGAGATGAAGCATTGTAGAATTTCAACAAGCATCAAGATATACTGAAAATATGGTTTGATAAAAGTCAAATATCAAGATTTTATATTCTTAGATCTAGTCCTATAATGGGATAAGGCACATGAAATTAAGGGACAAAATTCCAAGTTGGACCCTCTTTATGTCAGCCCTTATCAAATCTTGGAAATATTGGGACATAATGATTTTAAGTTTAGGATTTGCTATGGAAAGAGATCTTTCTACATGTGAATGAGAAGTTATTAAAGCATAAATTATTGGTTGTACCATCCACATCCATCTTGGATTGGATGTGAGTTTTAGTTTAGGAGTAGTGTAGGCATAAAGTATAATTAGAGTAGTTTCCTTTCTGTTTATTTGCCTTCTTCCTTTCTTGTTGTTTTGTTGCATTGTATTTTATTTCTCTTTTTGGTTATTGGTTATGTTCTACCTATTTTTGACATTTTTAAATTTCTCTATGATTATTTTGGGATATAATTAAAAAAGTGAAAATCCTTTAACTTTCCCTTTACAATGATTTTTGGACTGATTGAACTCGCACCTATTGAGTAACCTTATAATAGAAGCCCCCAAACACCTTAAAATCAGTTGGATAAGATATGAATTTACTATAAGGTTTTGGAAATTAAAAAAATTGATTTTATTTTAGATGCCAAATGCCATAACAGACTATTTCATAATTTCAAAGTAAAATGGGAAAATTGATTTAAGAATCATCATACAAAGTAAGAATAATTTTCTTACCAAAAAGAAGTTAGCACCACACTTTGACACATCAAATAATTATTTTTAGGTCCATAAAATAGAATAAGATTAATCATCCATGATAATAAATATTCTAAAAATACTCTCATACCTTGGTTCTAAACCCTTCTGGAGTAAATGAAATCAAAATCAAAGGCACAAGGAGAATGTGAACATCTCAAAAAAATTATAATATTTCTCCTAAGAAAGGGAGGTTCAGGTAATATCTATCAAGGCTATGGATATATAGATGAAAATGGAAAAATGTCTAGAGTGGAACCAAAGGTATTTTTGTTAGGGCTATAGGTGTCTATTTGACAACAGATCAATGCCCAAGCCACTCCTCTTCCTAGCTAATTTTTGAATAAAATGAAGCACCTTTTAGAATTTTGAAATTATGAAATAGACTCATAATATACCAAAATACTCAAAATTAAAATGCATGATTCAATTTTCACACACATTAAATCTCGAAGGTATTAAAACTCAATATGTTATGTGTTGAAATTGGCCCAAGTGTCCTAAATTTATTTGATAATTTGAAATTTTCTCTCATAGTCTATCTTGATCTATCCAAAGTAAAACAAAAAATATTGGTTCTAAACATTCTAATAGTTTTTTACCCATACCATTTTTTATCAACATGCCCCATTTATTTTTAGAAATTAAGACCCTATGAACCCCTATAAGATTTTTAGAGAATGAAAATTTGAATTAGAAAAAAATATTTTTCATAAACTATTTTCTAATAATTAGGGTCAATAATAATGTTTGATGAGATCTTGAAGCTTTGGTATTTGATAATTTTCATTTTGAATATATTTTAAAAACACACTACTTCAAGGAATTCATGATTTTATTTAAATGAATGTGTTTCTCTACATTGTCAAAAGTTTTATACTTATTATTTTTTGAGGTACTAATATTCCTTTGGTTGAGTTGGAGTTGACTTGAAAGGTTTGTATGAAAATCAGATCCCACACTAATGTACTCCTACAATCCTATGATATGCCATACTCCCACGTGATGATAACTTTTATGGGTATGTTTTTACTTTTTGTGAAGCACTTTTGGGACAAAATTAGTTATATTTTGTGTCACTTTTCAAGTCTTGCACTCCTATGCTGAAGGAAAATATTATATGATTCTAGGACCTCTTTTCCAATCAAGACTTTTCACCTGTCTACCTTCATATTCCCATAGTCTTGCAATATATAGAACCCACTCAAAAAATTGTAAGATATGGGAAGCTCCAACCAATCAAAGGACACTATGTATGCAATGAGATAGGATTGACCTAAAACTTTTCCCATATAAGAGATCTAGACTTAGAGAAGGTAAATAAAATATATCCCATTGATACTTAATGTATCAATATATGAACAAATAGATCCACTAAAACTATCAAGAGGAACACTTATGACATAACATAAATAGAGAGGGATCCACAACCTCTAGGAAATAAATATAATGAAATAACTCTATCTAGGTATTTTTAGTATTAGAATTACTCTAATATATTATTTTTAAGCTAGCAATACAAATAAGGGGGATGGTTAAAAATTAAAAAAAACGGGGTAAGGGACCATGGTAGGCAAATGAGGGCTTAGGTCACCTAAGGTGGGGAATGGAAAGTTTGAAAAACACTATAGATATTCTAAATATAAGTGTAGAGAAGATTCAAACAAGGTTTTCTATGTTCATTCAATCTAGTAATTATGCAAATTTTATTATCAAATGAAAGATCTAGGGTTAGAATATACTTACCCTGAAAGAAACCTATCGAGCATCAATCTCCCCCTTGGCCAATGGTGATTTTAAAGAGATATTTGTGGTTGTAAGTATAAAAAAGGTTAAATTAAGCTATATTATAAAATTAATCCTCTTATTGCATCCAAGATTCCACAAGTCAATTTTTTTCCCTCTAAGATAAAATTTAAGCAACAACTTCTCCAAATGTATACTTAAGAAAAATTGTGAGCAATGAAATGTGAAAATGAATTTTCCTCTCTATTGGATTAAAATGGGGACTTATATTTATAGTGGTGATTTATCCTAACCCTTCCTAAATTTTTATTTGATGCCATTGGCTAGCCTTGATGTCATTGAAAATATGACTTTAACTTCAAACTAGGTTGTCCAAAGTTAGCTTAGTTGAAAAGTGTCTATCGTAACTTTCAAACTACATCAACATGGGATAACTTAGTTTTAAGGTTAGTGGGAATAAGGAAATACTATAATGGGTCAGGATGATATAGTCAAAAAATATTGGTCTTGTTATAGTTAGGTGTTATAAGGAGGAATATTGCTTAAGGAATTATGTATGAGGGAAGTGTAGTGGATATTAAATGATAAATTAAACAAAAAATTCTTTCATAAAGCATAATATGTCTACCCACCCCTTTAATAGTGCATCCTTTAAGGCATACACTTAGATATATTGAAACTTGACAAGTTGTTATAATAGGGAAAACATTAGTATATATATGCCCCTACCCCACTCAAAGTTTATCATGTGTCACAGGAGTGTAACATGGGATGGTGGTTTGAGAAAAAAATAACAAAACACTAGCTAAAATAATAAATTGTAGTAGAAAGTGAAAAATAAATTAATTAAATTATTTGTAAATATATACCTTCACTTACCTTAGTGCTGTTAAACATAATCTGTGTGAAGTAGATGAAGAGAGGTGTCTAGTGTACAAAATAGGAGATGAACCTACAAATAAGATAAAATTTGAACTTTTTGAAAAAATATGGTGTTAGTGTTAAATATGTATCTACTTTGTAAGGATTCTAAATATTCTTTCAATTTATGAAAAGGACTTAGGAAAACAAAGTTATGAGCAAAATACAGAATTTCTTCATAAATAATTAAAGGTTTGAACTTTTTAATTTTTTTCTATAAAAGGGGCGAATTACTATTTATTTTCACATTTTTAAAAATGTGTATCCAAATTTATCAAAGAGAGATATGATGGCCCAAACTTGAGGAGGTGGATGATTTGGAGGATGAATCACAATGGCAACTGGTTTAGTTTAGGTAATAAATGCATTTATTATTATTTTTTAGAATTTTTGAAAAATGGACTAGATAAATAAAATTAAATGATAGGGTAAATTTGTGTAATGAAATTTTCCCCATAAAATATATTAATAGAGTAAAAATTAAAATGGGAAATGGGTGGGAGACAAAATGTCAAAAATTAAGTCAAGGGTATTTATTATAACCTAGTGAAAAATACCACCTAAATAAGATGGTATTGCCCATGCCGATGTAGTTAGAAAGGATGGTTTTTTATCTAGCCAATGGCATATGTTGTGGTTGACATAGTTTTGTAGAGAGTGGTTAATTTAGTATGAAATTGACATGGTTGACATAGTTGTAAACCTGGCTGATAATATGATAAATGGGTAATAGCATATAAGCTAGTTGATAGAGTCTATATAGATGGCCAATATAGTACATAAAGGTTGATAGAGTATAAATTTAGATAGGGGTATTGTAGTTGATTACATGGTTGATAAAGTTGAGTTTAGTGTATGGTCGATGTAGTTATATACATGGATAATATAGTTATAAAGATATAACATGGTTGATATAGTACTGTACATGGTTGATGAAGTAGTTAATTTGATCATTTAGTTATTTTTTTATTTTAAAATATGATTTATGTCAATTTTTAGGTAAAGATATAATTGGTTCTCTATTGTTTGGATTTTTTTAGAGGTGGAGGTTCTAGAGACTGGTGGATGCACTATTGTTACCAGATCTACTAATAAGATTGTCTACCATAGATCAAACTTGACTTATTATACTTGGGTTCAGTGGGATCATGGATATGTGATGGATCCCATTGAGTGTAGAGTTAGTCACCTTATTCTAAGGGACATGGGAGATATTAAATAATGAATTTGACTAGGTGGTGGATGGGGATACTATTTAACTGGCTATCACCCTAGAGGATGTTCATGCATTGTTAGGATTAATGATTACTGGCACACTAGTGGTGTTTAATACACTATATTTAGTAGATGATAGGAGAGGCTTAGCTTTGTGTGTATTAGGCTCAAAGATAAATGACTAGCCTAGGTTGGTGGTGAAACTATTTTATGTGTATGTTTCAACCATTCTAAATATCTGAAAGGAAATTATTGGACTTGTGACATCCCAAGTGATCTATCACAAGTTAAATGGGAAGGTCCCATTATATATTATATATTTGTGTTGGGTGATGTTAGATCATAACACATTATATGATTTAGGTTATGTTAACTAATTAATTTGACTAGGTGGTGGATGGGGATACTATTTAAGTGGTTATCACCCTAGAGGATGTTCATGCATTGTTAGGATTAATGATTACTGGCACACTAGTGGTGTGTAATACACTATATTTAGTAGATTATAGGAGAGGCTTTGCTTTGTGTGTATTAGGCTCAAATATAAATGACTAGCCTGGGTTGGTGGTGAAACTATTGTATGTGTATGTTTCAACCATTTTGAATATCTGAAAGGCAATTATTAGACTTGTGACATCCCAAGTGATCTATCACAAGTTAGATGGGAAGGTCCCATTATATATTATAGATTTGTGTTGGGTGATGTTAGAGAATAACACATTCTATGATTTAGGCTATGTTATTTAGGGGTAATTAGTGCATGATTTTTATAGTATTTTTATAGGGTTCACTAGATAATGAGGCCTATTGTACTTTTTACTAGTTGGATCTATGAGTGATTTCCTATGTATAGGCATACATGGCTACCTCATGATATGGATGATTCCTTCCCATGCATGTAGAGGTGGAAATAATACCATGTGGTGTGGATTGTACCACATGTCCCAAAATTGTATAGTATTACTCAATGTTAGATTATTTGACACCCATATTAGGGCACTATGGATACTTGGGCTTCATGGATAAACACTATACAGGAACAAGGTCATCTTAGGATTATGAAACACTATCCATGGTGGATGAATCCCCATAAAATTCATCATGTACCATGGTAGTTTTGATTGCCACACTCGGTGGCTCCTATAGTTTTTAATACATTTTAGGCTTGACATGTGAGAGAATGATATGGTGTGAGAGATGCATGGTACCAACATAGATTCCTATTATACATCCTTGTGTGTGAGGACTATTAGAGAGTGATGTTGGTGATAAAAATGAGGAGACACACCAATTATTATGCCACAATAATAGATACCATAACCGCCACCATGATCATAGAGATAGAAATAGGATCCAATACTGCCAATGGTAATGCCATAGCCACAACCATAGTGATATCCAATAATGCAACTTACATTGATTTAGTCTAATCTAAAATGTATATGTTACAATCATGACATGTTCATGTGATTTATCTTGACTATTCTAGAGGTTTCACACCACTATGAAGTCATGTTATGTAGGAGGTGCTTAGTAGCCGAGTGGATGAAACTACTATAGGTGAGTATGATGTTTTTTATAGTGATTATTTTGAGATTAATTTGATAGATAGATAGATATGTTATCTATATGTATGGTTATATATATATATATATATATATATATATATATATATAATGTGATATTAGTTTATGTTTGATAATTGATATGATAGAGGGGGCCAGATGGAGGACCTTGGTATAGATGGCTCACCATGACATTTTGGTTGATGAGCTACCAAAACATGACACTACATAGTTGATTTATCTATTTGTGCCTTCATCCTAGAGATATGTTGAGTGATTTAGGTTGGTCATGGAGGCTTCTTGAGAGATATGTATATTATCAGCTAGGGATTAAGTTATAATACTTCCAAGAGTGGGTCAATGGGAGATACAATCATGGTAAGTTTTGTCTAAGGAGAGAGCCAATTATTTGAGTATGACTGGTCAAATATCAAGGTTATAAACCCAAGTGGCCAAACTATAGGGATAAGTGGATGGTCTATAATTATGGATGCAGTCTCTATAGTGGACTATATAGAGAGGGTAGTCTTAGGCTTCTATGGATAGTGTAGCATGTCCTCATGATGGATCACAACCTTAGATATATTTTTGTATTATGTATCATTGTGTATCATGATGCATATAATTTTTTTGAGTCACATACACACATACACAAATGTGTTTCATTATGATCATGGATGTTATCTATTTATGTATTTTATTTCCTTCACATGTGATTATGATTTCTTACGCTATGAGAAAATGTGTAATATATGTTTAATTATTTTCTAGAAAATGTGAGTAAATGCATGGTTAAAAAGAATGATAAATATAAAATGACAAAAAGTTGTAAGTAGATCTAAAGTTTGAAAAATAATCAATGAATGTAAAACATGAATGTAACACACATCACAAAGGATGAGATATGTAAAACACTATAATTAGATGAAATCAAAATGATAAATGTTAATCAAAGATGTAAATGATTAATAATGCAAACCAAAAGTAATAATAAATAAGTAGTGAACACCAGGACAAATTTGAGGATAGTGAAAATTTTAGATTTAGTGTGTGTGCTAGCATGTGATGAAATAAAGTATGAACATCAAGTGACATGTGACTGATAGTGATAATATGTTATCTGTTAGAATAAATTTACCATAGTAAATTTGTTATGTAAGTGAGGTTGTTAATTTATAAAAAAACCCACATAGTTTTTAGGTTAATATTGTTAGTTGTTAAATTAAGTTAGTCAAATAAAACTATTATGGTCCTATTTTATAATTTAGAAGATTGTGACTTTTAATTTGGTTACATGATCATCCTATTCTGTAAGACTATTATGAGCATATGCAGGCATATATATATGTCTATGTAATATGAATTTTGTAAGTTTAATAAATCCTATTATATTTATGCTTAGATTTTGTATTAGAGACAAGCATTTACAGAGTGAGACACTACCAAAAATTATTTTGTGTAAGTTATATTTCACTTAAGAAGTTTGTGGTATGTTTTGGTAGCTTAGAAGTCAAAAAATTCAAATTGGGTATATATATTTGATTTTATTGTAGATCGTACACACTCCATACACAAGAATTTGTAACTTCAAGAGATAATATGGTATGTTTTTTAACATTTTTTTTTCATAGTCCAAGACTAGGGTGTACACTCTTTTTGGCTCTTAGAAGTCATTTGGTCTTTATCTCTCCTCTAAACCAACTACAGATCAATTTTTGGCCATAGCTGGTCATACAAGCACCATCAACATCTAAAAATGTTTAGATACTTATATTACTCCCATGTGCCCATTTTAGACATAGGCCATACACCATTTTATCTATATGTACCACTATTTAGATGCATGTACTCTATTCTTAGACAAATTAGACTGGCATATCAATTTTCTATTATTATGTGTTGTATGAAACTAATTAGAAAGATCTAATTTTTGGATGTTATTATATGTTCAAACTACCTTCCTCCCATTTTTGGTTGTATACCTATGCACATGTTTGTACAACCATTTGGGAGACTACAAGTTGTATCAAATGGTTGGATTAGAATTCTGAGTTGCAAATTGATTTTATGTATTTAAACATCATACAATCAATCTTTTTAAAAACTATTTTCTATAGAATGTTGTTTATTCCTTGTTGGACCATCCCACACTCAATCATACAACTATGCATTATATCATATAGTTATTTGAGATACTCAAAGGTGCAAGAGTGGATTTAATCAACTTTTTGACAAACAATTCTATTTTTATAGACATCAGACTATACGAATGCATTTTTGCAAAACCAATTCTTGATTTTCATTCTTTATTTTTAATTATTTATGTAATTTTATTTTTTATTTTATGTACTTGAATATTTTTATTTTTTAACATTTGTAACTTTTTTTATTATTTCTAGAAAATCAAATCAAATCAATGTAAAAATAATGAGATTGTAAAATTTCATTCACAGTGTACGGTATCAATGATGTCTCTGGTTCACATTTACAGGTAATGTTATCCCACTTTAAACTACTACGTTTATATCCAAACATAGATATGAAAATGACATCTGGGCATCAACCCTTTAAATTTTTAGAGGGTAATAAGGTTCAGATATTTTCATAAACCATCCCTCCATTAACCATTTGTTACCAATGATAGACGTAAGTCTTGACAGTTAGAATTTCTAAGTATATAAGATAGTTATACCCATATATTCATAATTCCTTATAATCAGGGGTTAGTAATAAAACAAACCTCTTTCATGTACTATCTATGTACCTAGTATCATTCTACTCTCATGTGCATTAAAGTATATTTCATGTACTGATAAGTATATCAAAAGGATGAGCTCTTCCAATATTTAAAGGTATATAGGAAGGTATTCATATAGAGATGTATGGTATATCAGTATGAGAGTATATAGAAAGGGGAAACTTTTAGAGTTATAAGGTACCAATCCATCTCTTTTCTATAGTTTGATCAGATTTGCACACATGGCCATAAATGGACTACATGTTTTTCATCCAGACACTCAGCTTCTTTGAGGTGACAACTATATCATGTGGAAAATTAAGGTTTGAACCCACTTTTAATTTGAGTACATATAGACAGTTATTGATGCCACATGAACCCAACATGCTTATGACGTTGATCAATAGTAAAAATATGATAAAGCCAATTAGAAGGTTAAGCTCATAATCATGTTCATAGTCTCAAATGAGGTACAAGCTCATATCCATAATTTCATTATGGCTTAGGATTCTTGGGATAAGCTTCAAACTATATTTTAGGCAAAGAATAAAAACTAGATTCTTCATCTGCAAAGCCAAATCTGTAGTCTAAAGTTTAAATTTGAAGAAGAAGTGGAGGATTTTCTTCATAGAGTTGCAACCTTGTAAGCTACACTTGAAGCATTGGGAGAACCAATGAAATATGACTCTTTGGTTTCCTATTGTCCTAATATCTCTTTCCCCATGCATATAAACATTTTGTGACCATGTTGAATGTCATAGGTCAGAAACCATCCTTTGCCTCCTTGGTTAACATGTTACAATAGGAAGAAGCCATGAAAATTGTAGAGGAACCTGATGAATAACATGCACTTTCCTACTCTCAGGAAGGGAAGAATCCCATGAGTACTTCTAAATAGAAACCTAAGTAGAACACTCAACAACACTAGTAAAGGAGCAAATCCCATTCACAAAAGGTTTGTCTTATTTGTGGAAAGATGGGACATGACCTCAAAAATTATTGGTATAATGGATTCACATAGAAATCATCTAGTAAAAAGCCCATTTCAAAGAATCCACCTCAGTCACCAAATCCTAAACCCCACTCCCAAAATCATTAGAATAATAAATAACAACATGGGAATGTTATTGAGGATGATCACTCTTTAAAAGATGATCACATATTTACTACACATACACATGAGGAACCTTTTCTTCAAAATACATTTAGTATGTTGATTTTGGTGCCAAAAGGCACATGAAAAGACATAAAGAATGGTTTTCCACTTTACACTAATCAAGATCTTAGGGTAATGTTTATCTTGGTGAAGACTCATCATACACTAGTTAGGGTAAAGGTGATGTTTATTTACCCCTTGTTAAATGCACTACTACAATCATAGATGTCTTGTATGTTCCAAGACTCACTAAGAACTTGTTTTCTATAAATCAACTTCTCAATCACAATCTTAGAGTTGAGTTTGATCACAACCTTGGTGAGAAGTTTTTCCTTATCCATAACAAGTCTTGAGGCTCTAAATTTTTTGAACGAGCTTCAAAAATGGACAAGATGTTTCATCTTGATCTTTTCCATAATAAACATCAAGTAGTTTTTGTAAAGGGTACAGATAAATCATAGATATGACATATAAGATATTGTCACTTAAGCTATGGGTATTTGCTTGCATTAAGAAAACATAACATGGTTAGAGGTCTTCCCACACTTAAATAAACTTTTGATATTTTTTCAAGTTACTTAGCTAGTAAATAATGAAGAGCTCCTTTTGGAAAAAGAGAATATTTATCTATTTATCCATTAGATCTGGTGCACACTGATCTATGCGAACCTATGTATTTTATCCTAAAAGGATATAACTATTTTTAACTCTTTGTTGATGATCATTTCCACAAGATGTGGATTTCCTTGTTGAAGACTAAGGAATAGGTATTTTAAGCCTTTAAAGAGTTCAAAGCCTCTACTAAAAATAAGACTAGTTCTAAAATCAAGACACTCCATTCAAATCATGGGGGAGGATACATCAGTAAAAATTTCACTACATACCTTGCAGAACATGTAATACATAATCAATACATTGTTATTTACATACCACAATGTAATGGTGTTGTAAAAAGGTGTAACCATGTCATTATAAATATGTTTCAAAGCATGGTTGAGGATGCACAACTTCCTCATTCATATTGGGTAGAAGCATGTCTCATAGTCATCTACCTACTAAATAGGTCACCCACTAAATTTATTAATAAAATTACACCATAGGAAGCATAGATTGGGATGAAGCCAAAAGTCTCTCATCATCAAGTTTTTGGTTGCAAGGCATACCTGCATGTCCCAAATAAGAAAAGGAATAAATTGGATAAGAAAATTTAGGAATGTATTTTTGTGGGAAATAGTAATGAGTCAAAATCATCTCAGCTCATTGATATAAAGACTATGAAGATACTTATCAGTAGGTATGTAATGTTTGATGAGAAAGGTGAAATCATTTCATTTTCTAGATAGACATCTAATACAGACATCATACATATAAACTTTCTAGATGAAAATAATGGTGATGGTCAATCAGAATATCTAGCACCACCACTACTACTCAACATATGCCTAAGTGGTATACAACTAAAATTTGAGATGTAAAATTGAATGGACCTCCAAACACTTTATCCACAATACTAAGGACTCATAGTATCGCTTGTGCAATGTAAATTTTGCCTTAATGAACATTGTTGTAGAAACTTTTGAGCCCTCTATAGTCCATGAAGTTCTAGATTCCAATCCTTGGAAAGATGCCATGGATGCAAAATATTAGTCTCTCATGAATAATTACACATGGAAACTTGTTAATCTTCTACTAGGGAAGAAACCTATCAAATGAAAATGGATCTTTAGGACCAAATATAAAGCATATGGTAGCATAATAAATCACAAGGAAAAACTCATAGAAAAGGACCACGCATAAAAAGAAGTTATAAACTATGAGGAGACTTTTGATCTTATAGCTAAGATAAAGACAATCTGAATTATATTTATAATGGATGTACAATTTGGATGGAACATTCATCAAATGGACATTAAAATTTACTTCTTAAAGAAATATATATAGGAAGAGGTCCACATGACTCAATCGTAAGTTTATGTCACACTAGGGAAAGAATAGAAGGTATGAAAGCTCTTAAAATATCTATATGGTCTCAAACAGGCTCCAAGAACCTGGTATATAAAAATTAATGTGCATCTTGTGAATCATGGATTTCATAGGAATCCATATGATCCCAATATCTACCTCAAAAAATAAAATGGGATTTTTTTATTATTATTTTTATGTCAATAATCTATTCATCACTATCATCTCAATGAATATGATTAATTCAATAAAGAAATATCTCAACCGATCACTTAACATGATAGATCTCAAGATACTACACTACTATCTCAGATTAGAAGTATGGCAAAAAGAGCACTAAATATTTGTGTCTCAAATGAATTATACCAAGACATTGCTTGAGATGTTTCAAATGATGGATTACAAACTAATGGATACACCTATGGAGACAAATCTATAACTATCTTGCACAGATCCATCACTCACTACCTATATATGCCGCTCTTTATTATCAGTTGATTGGGAGTGTCATCTACCTCACCTACACTAGGTTAGATATCAGATATGTTGTCATCTATCTTTATCAATTCATGTAGGATATAAATTCAAGCCACTTAAAAGTAGATAAGAGGGTATTGTGATATATTCAAGGAATAATAGATTATTTCCTAGCATACAATAAGAATGATATGTTCTTCTTGATAGGATACACAAACATAAATCATGTAGGTTTAATTGATGATAGAAAATCCACTTCTAGGTTTGTATTCTTTTTGGGATCTAGTTGGATCTCATGGTGTATCAAAAAGCATAAATTTGTTCCTCATTATTATACTAAGGTAGAATATCATTTTTTAGGAGATTTTTTTTTGAGGCGATATGGCTACGTCACATACTAGCAAGATTGGGAGTTCTACAAACTCAGCCAACAATTCTGGAATGTGATAACTAGGGTGCTCTTAAATTTTTTTGCAATATAGTTTTTCATGAACACACTAATAACATTTAATTTCAATTCTATTTCATATGTGAACATGTTCAAAAAAATAATATACAACTCCAATGTTTCCCCACTCAAGATCATTGTCCATAAAGTCACTTGTACATGATAAGTTTGAGGCATTCAAAAGTTATCTCTCTTGCACTCTTAAAGCCAGAAGGTGTACGAATAAAGTTTGATCAAGGAAGTGATAAAATATAAGTGATATCCATCAATGGGAATATCAAGGATAAATAGGAAGAAAAATAGAGAGAGTGAAGTGATACATAGGTGATATATAAATCCTTAACAATGATGAGGCACACTAAACAAATATGCTAGTGCTAATAATTATTGACATCAAGGACTTGGGACACTCCAACTAGTGAACACAAATTTTGGGTTACCAAATGAAATATATATATCATTTCATGAAGGCTATATGCATGAAAAATAAAATGGGCCTACCTTCCCATAATGTGTTCCCCATTACAGAGTTTTTAGTTTACTGTGAAGATTAAGTAATTACATGAGAAACTAGGTGGCACTAGATTATAAAATGAGACTTCATATCCTAGTATATTTGCCTACATTACCCCAATGAACCTTGATTCCATTATGATACTATATGAGGAGTTTTATATTCAACTTAGAATAGGAGATGTGCCAAAATATCACATCTTTTAGTGTGATCTAATTTTTAAGGTTATAATTATGTTTTTATCATTGACTTTTATTTTATTTAATCATATGGAATTTATTTTTTTATGGATTTTTTATTCTTCCAAATAGATTTGGATAACCAATCAGGATAAAAATAAGTGACAAACATAATATAGCTTACACTTGGTCACTAGAGACGAGTACCAAAGATCATGGTATCAAATAATTCCTATACTTTCTCACAAGTGTGCAATCTCAAAATTGACCTATGTATGCTTCTAATGAAGGTAAATAAAATGTAAATATGGAGATCATCAAAGATATTTTTGTGTAATGAGTGGTAAAATTATGGGTATACTTTTAATTTATAACAAATATGTAAGGTAGAGAAATGGTAAATGGGGTGGGCTATACTGAATATATCCACGTCACTCAAAGACTATACTATCTTACCAAAGAGATATCACATGAAAGTATTGATTATCTCAAAAAAAGGGAAAATAAGGAAATAAAAGTGATTCTTTTTATTTGATCAGGTAAATTATTTTGAAAGTGGAGCTATGAACTAGACAAGTTAGGGTTTTTATTACTGGACCCATAACCAAAGTGAGGGTTTTGAATAATGAACCCATAACCAGGAGGGTTTGGAGGATCCCATAACCATTATAAGGCACACCAAGAGGGTTTTAAGTTTTCCAAAACCATAATAATCATAACTAGAGGGTTTGAAGTATCCCACAACCTTGGTAGAACAAACAATAAGAGTAGTTTAAGGAACCCATAACCATAACACCTAGAGGGTTTGAAGGTTCCTATAATCTTAGTACAAACAAAGATATTAATTCCTAATGGGACTTTAAGAATTATCACCCTTCATTAGAATATCCTTTATTGTAAAATAGGAGGCCACCAAGAGCAGAAGGTCTTCAACTAGTCTTTTACCTCCTAGGACTTTCACAACACCATTGCACGTCTGAAGCACAATAGGTGGGCTTATTCTCCCACTTAGACCTATAACTGATAAGTCCCAATAATGATCTATCCAACTCATCCTCATAAATTTGGCCATATCTTGAAACAAAAAATGATTTTTTAGTGAAGCATGAATGTTATCCTTAAATTATTGGGCAAACCCCAAGAGGCAAGAGTGGAATCCTCTATCATCCACTCTGATAATGCAATTTTTCATTTACTTTCCTTTGTCCATAACAATCAAAATTAGTTGGGACTAAATAGAATCCCATGTGGTTCTAGTCTTTAATAAGATTTTAACCCATCCTCTGTAGACCTTAAGTGCAATAAGTAACCATACGTATTCACTCAACAAGACCATAACCCATGAAAAAGTCTCAAAACTTTGAGATCAGGTTTGATAAAGCTTTATGAGGAGTCTTCTATCTTAATCATTGGCTTGGAAACCTAAAACTAGCCAAACAAGGAATTCAATAGTATTTCTATAGAAACTCAGTCCTAGATACCACACCAAAAAAATGTCTTTTCCTGTATTTAATTCTAAAATAGGTGAAAGACCTATATTATTCTCACCTAATTGGGTAACATCAATATGGATTCCTTTGATACCAATGAGTTTCAATATATTTATATATACTACAATGTCAACCCCTATAGCCTTCAAAATTTTACTGAGTAACCCTAAAGAGATCCACTTCATGATTATGCTTGGGCTCTTGAAAAAAATATTCAAATGTTGTGAGAAACTAAATACTCATTATTGGAAAGAATATAGTAGGTATGACCACTCTTCCATATCTATTTTCCCTAATCATGATTTAATATTTCTCTATCATTTTCCCTACTTAGCAAACTCAAGTCATGTCCTCTCAACATTAGACTAAACATGTACTCATTTTTATAGTCATCTACCACCAAATGGAAAAAGAAAGAATTGAGATTGGCATATTCTACTACCTAATAAACCACCTCTATTTCATATAGAGTACCAATAGCCCTACCATGGCCCCTAACCTTCTCATCAGGCTGAAGTTGAGCCCTTATCAAGAGTAAATGCATCAATGAATAGATTTCCTAGGTTTTAATATGCTCCCCAAATATTGATAAAGAGGACCCAAAGGTGTTTATTCAAGTTGTAAACAAATAGAGATATGAAGTATAATGAAATAAACCATAATATAAACATTATACCATAGATGTAAAGTAAATGCAAAAAATAAAAAAAATTGAAAATGAAATAAAACATGATACAAATGAGATATAAACCACAAGATATCACTAATACTCATAATGAAATGTAAATATCAAATCTAATCATATGATAATGTGTATGATAATATGATATGTCACATAAATATGTGCTCATAAATGTTGATATATATCCTAACATACATCATCAATAACATCTAATAAATCCTATTGTAGCTTATATCTAGCTTTGATCATGGTCTAATCAATATTTTTAGAGTCATGTGAGGAATTCTTGATGCATGAGCTCTATGGAGAAAGTAGGAGATTGAGAAGAATAAAGAGGTGAATGTGGTAGCTCCTATAAGGGGTAATCAATATGGGGAATTTTCACTAGGATATGGTTGATATCCTCTAATATGTGAGAATGCATTCATCTAGGAGAAGGCTAAGCCTTCATTTGAGAATGATCATAGTGACATTGCTATGAAGGTGAAGGCATAGGCCTTGAAAAATCATGGAAATGATACTAGATTACTCTACATATCTTTATATGATGTGAAATACACTGATGCTAAAGGTATTATACTTCCTCATCTTTTGGAATATATTCTAGATATATCTTAAGAGGTGGTAATCTCTTGTCATTAGAATTTTGTGTTACTTTAGGATGGAGAAAATCAATTTATTATCAAATATATCAACAATGTGTCAAAGTATACATAGTTGTTCCATGGAAACAACAAGTGTGCATGTGAGTAACTGAGTGATGAGGTTTTCTGTCTATGGTATAAATATATCTCTATGTTTGTTTATATGCTAATAATCTCTTGTATGCTTGAAAATATCTGGCCCAATGACTATACATTTTGTGAAACTCATAATATGGATCATCTACCATCATCTAGGTGGATAATCAAATTTTGGCATGGGAAAAACCTCATCATTTAATTCATCATGATCCATACATCTATTAGTAGGCTCTAGAGTATGTTATATATCTATAAGAGATAACCTCAGTGTAGGTCAGAGTAATATAGACAACATCTTTGGGGACGTTGCAAAATATTTAAAAAAAAAGAAAAATGATAAGGTCCCACCATAGCTTGATCCATAAGCATACCCATTAGATCTCAAAGGTGACTAGAGTCAAGTGAGTATAGTTTGGTATCCACTCCATCTCAAACCTATGAATATCAATAGAAGAAGAAATAATGTCAAGTTTAGTATAAGGATAAGATATTATATCGTCCAAGTGAGTGTTATATACATGTGAAGTATATTCATAATAATATTGTAAATAAGATCAATAATGAATAATTTTTGCATCCTTGGATTGAATACATCCAACTAGAATGGGTTATCTACGTAATATCCATCATTTTAATTAGGTGTGTGAATATCAATATGGATGGCATCCATTATTCTATCAGTTCAAGAATAATGAGAGTTTAATTATTTAGGCCTATTGAGGCAAGAATTTCATCAATTTGTATCTAAAAAGAATGAAGTTGCATAAAAGGGGTAACTTAGAAATAATTATAGGATAAACATTCAAAGTTTTAATCTTAACATTGATCTCATCGGGTTCATCATCATCATGATCTAATAGATTACATGGTATATTTCCTATAAGTTCAGGGTATTTGTTGTAACCATGATTAGAATTTACAGGACAGTTAATTTTTTTTTATTCTTGAAAGGGGATGTTAGGCAAAGGTTTGAGGGAAAGTATCTTAAAAATAACATGATCTTGAAATTGTTCAAAATTTCAAGGATTAGTGTCTCCTTGAAAATTATATATAACACTATTATGGGGAAATTTTACACATTAGCATGTTGATAAAGATATATCTATCATGTGATGTGTCCAAGGTCAGCTAAGTAAAATTTTATAGGATAGATGAAAATTAAACATCATGGCCTTAACTCTAACCATGATGAGGGGGACTATGATTAGGAACCAAACATAACTAAGGGTAGTCAATTATATTTGAACATAGCCTTGGCATGTACTTTGGGTAGATTTAAGATTGTATTCAAAATATCCATGAGTCTTAATGAAATCAAGGGAAGCAACATGAGTGTAAGATCTTTCATCAATTAAGGTGCATTTGATTTGGATATCACCCATTTGGACACTAATTAATAAATAAAGATCATCCCCATGAAGTAATATTATGTTTGGAATCATTGAATAAATGGTAAATTTGAGTGAAAGAGAAGTATCTATAGTTGTTTCAACATGTATAAACATGTCCTCACATTTTTTAAGAATATTATACTCAAACCTAAACACTATAGCTTCTTTCCCCATGTGTGGAGGTTGCGGGATGTTCACTTAATATAAATTTTGTGTTAAATGATTACAATGATGAGGGGAAGTCCTCATACATTCTATAAAATGAATTTGATATGAGAGGTGAGAAAGTTTATTTATAGGATCCAATTCATCATATCTAGTTAGAACCATATTGGATAAGGGTGCATAATTTTGAAGCAAGTCCACTAAAATAAGATCATAGTTTCAATTAAATTAATGATGATAGGAAGTATTTTATTTATACTTGGATAATATAGGTTGGCCAAGTGGATCACAATGTATTGAGGTGGTTGATGCCATTTGTGGTGTAGTTGGCTGACTAAAGAAAATAATGCAGATCTAAGTGTAAGATTATATCGATCTACATTGATGCATCTTATTGGAAAAACATAGAGGAAAATTTTATGTAACTCACACATAAATTAGATTATATTGACATGCATAAATGTATCCTTTTGATAAATACAAAGGAATAAAACTATATCGACCTATGCCGATCTAGTTTGATAAAACACATAGAGAATAAAATGGATTGACCTGTGTTGATGTAGTTTATTAAAAAATATAGAGGAATAAAAATGTATAGAGCCATGCCAATATAGTTGTCTAAAAGAGAAAATGTAATGGTTAATTCATGTTGGGTTCAATAGAATGTATATAATGAGCTAGGTTTCACCTACAACTTATCCTATTTAAGAGCCAAAGAAGATAAATAAAATGCATCTCATTGATATTTAATGTATTGAGATATGACTAAATGGATATAATAAACTTGGAAAGAGGAGCATTAATGACACAATATCAATAAAGAGGGTTCCAAGGCCTCTAGGTAATCAATATAATGAAATAACTCTAACTAGGTCTTTCTAATATTGGAATTAATCTAATCTAGTATTTCCAAGCTAGCAACACAATTAAGCAGGGTGTTTAAAAAAAACTAAAAAGGGTAAGGGACCGTGGTAGGAAAATGAGGGCCTAAGTCACCTAAGGTGGGGAATGGAAAGTTTGAAAAACCCTATAACCACACTAAGTATAAGTGTAGATGAGATTCAAATAAGGAGTTTTACATTCATTTAAGCTAATAATTATGCAACTTCTATTTATCAAATGTAAGAGCTAGGGTTTGAATATTGTTATCTTGAACAAAACCCATCGACCCTCAATATACCCTTTGGACAATATTTCTTTTCAATATATTGTTATAGTTGTAAGGATGATAAAGGTTGATGTTGTCTCCAAATATTGCACCCTAGAAGAGAGTGTTCAGTCCTCTTCCAAATTTGGGAAACATTGGAACACTTCCAGGCATGTGGGTATACCTATAATGGAAATGGACCTCTACATTGAAAGGGCTAGCTCCCTGAATTTGTCTTTACAAAAAAATCGCTATCTACACCAGCTTGATTGAAAATAAAAGGGTTAGAAATTGCATAAAGGAAACTTATTTAAAGAATGGTGATGCAACAAGGTATTTTTTCACATGAATGTCATATCCTAGTGCACAACATAGCAAAATGTGAAGACCTTTATCTAATTTCTAGAGATTCTAACATGAATATTTTAGTAAAGAGGTGAGATGCATGAAAAAATAAGAGAATGAACTAAAAGGTACATTACACATTCAAGAATAGTTAAAATTCTTACAATAGTTTCATACACTTAAACACACTCTAAATGACATATTACATCAAGAAATTTGCTTAGACATGAAGTAAAAAAGACAAAAGCATGAAACCATCAGTTGTTGTCAATATATGTCACTTGCACACTCAGAAAATGTTCAAAACTTGAAAGGGAAAATGACTATACTAATGATTAAAGGTAGAATATTATTCTAATAGGGATTCAAAGTACTCTATGCGGTCTCTTTTTTAATAGCCAACGGGTTATATATAGCAAGGAGGAAGAGAGAGAGGAAAGCCTTTGGTGACAAGGAGAGGAATCAATTTGTTTAAAGTCACCATCTTCAACTGTAACTATCTTTACAAAGGATGCTTGCTTGGGCCATTTGGTTGATCCGTGCCATCACAAGTTGTTACACATTTGGTCCTGCTCTCTCAAAGATGATTTTCCAACATTTACATCAATAGAATAAGGATATTCTTTGTTGATTCATGGCATCAAAATGATTGTTACAAGGGAATCCACCTATTTTAGATTTGTCTCTTTCATTATATTTGGCTTTATCCTTCTTCTTTGATTGGTCCTCAAGGAATGACTCAAATCCTTGTCAATCAATGGTGATATGGGCTCTCTTACTATTTTGATGGATGAAGGATGTGATCCCTTGGATCTACCTAAATCTTCTTATGTTTAAACATCAACAGTTAGCTAACTGTCCTAAAATTTGACATTTGTGCAACCATCATTTCACTTGGACATTTCCTTCAGGCACCCTTCCTTGAACAATTCACGTAGGTACTTTCCATAAAATAATTCCCATGGGAGTTTTCATTAGACATTTTCTTTGAAGGATTTCCTACAGGTGTGCTCTCCCCTTTGAATGGTCCATGTCTTTTTAAGCCTTTGGAGTATGGCTTGTCGAAAGGATTGTTGTAGACAAAAAGTTTGTAACAATTCCTTCATATTTCTTGTAAAGATCACTTCCTTTTGGAATGATCCATTTGGGCTTGGAAAGTGTCCCTTTAGAAATTTTTTCAAATGTCATTTTGAAAATAAAGTGTCCCTTCAGAACTTTTTTGAAGGGCACTTTGGAGAGAGAAAGTGTCCGTTCAAAAAAATTCCAAAGGGCACTTTGGAGAGAAAGTGTCCCTTCATAACTTTTCCAAAGGGCACTTTGGAGAGAGAAAGTGTCCCTTCAGAAATTTTTTAAATGGCACTTTGGAGAGAGAAAGTGTCCCTTCAAAACTTTTTTGAAAGTCACTTTGAAGAGAAAGTGTCCCTTTAGAACTTTTTCAAAGGGCACTTTGGAGAGAGAAAGACCCTTTGAAGAAGTTCTGAAGGGCAATCTGGAGAGAGAGAGAGAGAGAGAGAGACAATGGAAGAGGATTATTTTAGACTTTTTATCTGAGACAAAAAGGCCAAAATAATTCCTTATGGGGAAGATTGAAAAGACACTTTGAAAAGGTTGAACAAAAGCTCTGAAGAAAAGAAAACAAGACAACTAGTCTTTTACAAGTGATTTAAAAAACACAAGTGAATGTTAAAGTTTTCCAAAGGAAGCTGAAAAATAAGGTATGAAAATTAGCTAACATTCTTGGTGATTTTAAGGGAAGGCATGCCTATTATGCCAAATACCAATCACCTAAATCCTTCCATTGGGTATGGAGTCACACATAAGGTATTCAAAATAACTTGAACAAGCTTCTTGGCTAAAAACACACAAGCTAGATGATCAAATTCACAAGTAAAAGACTCAGACAAACACAAAGAAGGAAACACACTTGTGATATAAAGAACTTAGGAAACACAATAGAAAACTAAAAGGAAACGTACATCTAAACTAATATTTAAAAAACATGGCTTTCCAGGACTAATAGAAAGACTTCAGATGTATCCCATTCACAAGGATAGGAAACTCTTCTCCATTCATATTAGATAGCTGAAATGAGTTGCTTTGATTGTACTTGCTAATGATGTAAGGGCCACTCTAAAAAATGTCAAACTTTGTATGTCTACTTAACTTTTCTCTATCTTCATCCCATTTCAAGACCAAGTCACCCTCTTTGAACACTCTTTCACCTATTCTTTTATCAAAGGAATTCTTCATGAGCACTTGATGGTGCTCGATAGCCTTGTGTGCATCACCCCTTGCCTCTTGAAACTGCATTAGTTTTGTCAACCCAAGTTCCATTGGAGTGTTTTCAAGTAATTCCAACTATTGTGCAATTTCTAGGGTAGGGAGTTCTTAAGATATGGACAACATGGCTTCTCTCTAATAAACAAGTATAAAGGGAGAGTTACCAATTTATTTCTTGGGAGTAATCTTGTATACCCATAAATTAGTTTTCAACTTGTTGTGTTAGGCTCTTTGATTGTTCTACAATATTCTCTTAATGATCTGATGAGGTTCTTGTTGGTAGACTTAGCCAATCCATTACCTTGAGGGTAATAATTGGATGAGGTACTCAAGTGAACTCTATTCCTACCTACCCAATCAAAAGTTTTGGCACTTAAGAAAGCAAGTACATTATCAAAAAAGATGACATGAAGAACTCTAAACCTTATTATAATGCTCTCACAGAAAACCAAGATAGCACTTTTATTTTCCTCCTTTAATGTAATAGCTTCTACCCATCTTGTGAAGTAGTCAGTATCAGCCAATATCTATTTGTGTCCAGCACTTGATGGAGGCTCGATCATACCAATGAAATCAAGGCCCCATTACATGAAAGGCTAGCCCACTTGGATAGGATTTAATATAAGGGCTACAAGTTTCTATTTTCCTACAAAGAAGGCACATTAAGGACACACCTTAGCCCAATGATAACAGTCCTTAAAAAGACTAGGCCAATAGTAACCAGCCCTCATTATCTTTGTAGTTATAGTTTTAGGAGATAAATAACCTCCATCTATACCATTGTGAAAACTTTCTAATAACATGTCAAATTGATCACTGTTAACACACCTCAATAGCACACCATTTATGTCTTTTCTAAAAATAACATTATCAACAAGGGAATAGGGAATGGTCTACAATCTAAAGTATCTCCTTTGAGACTTACTCAAACCATTGGGACACTCGCCATTTTGAATAAAATTGATGATGTCTTGTGTCCAGCTCCAAACTGATAGGTGATCAGTTGGTTGGGGGTGAACTTGGTTGATCAAGACCTCTTCTTTTGGATCTTATAGATTTGAAGATAAATGCCTACATAATCCTTATCCTCTCACCAAGTTTGTCACCTTGATGTCCATGTCATACTCTATCACCTTTGTGATCTAGCTAGCTCTCTTTTCATTGAGGTCCTTACTTAGGAGAAACTCTTTGGTGTTGGGATGAGAAACCATGAAATGTATCTTATTATTTGAGACCATGTACCTAAAAAAATTTAATCCCCTTATCACTATAAAATCTTGCTTCTCAACAAATGTATATTTGACCTCATAATCCTCTAATCCTTGGCTGAAAATCTAATTGGTTGCTCTACCTCTTCATCATTATTTTGCATGAGCATAGTTGAGATTATATCAAGGTTAGCAAAGGTATATAGTATGAAATCCTTGGAAAAGTTTGGGTTCAAGAGCTTAGGATATTTTTCAATTGCTTGCTTGATTGTCTCAAAACTACTCTTTCCCTCCTTTATCCAATTAAAAACATGGTTCTTTTTTAGCATGGCTATGATAGGCTTTACCACAACTGCAAGTCTAGAATAAACCTTCTGACAAAGTTTATTTTCCCTAAGAAGCTTTACAGTCCCTTCTTATGTTAAGTCAAGGACAAGCCTAGGATAGCCTCAATCCTTTCGAGGTCAATATACAAGCCTCCTTCTAAAGAAATGTGCCCCAAAAGTTTACCTTCATGAACAATAAAGATACACTTTTTGGATTAAGGGATATGTCATACTCCCTGCATTTCTCAAACACCTACCTTAGATATTTCATATGATCAACATCTTTTGAAAAAATAGTTACATCATCTAGGCACATAAGTAGAAACTTATTGATCAAACCTTTAAAAGCCATGTCCATTGTCTTTGAAAAGTAGCTCCAGATTAGACAAACTAAAAGGCATCTTCTTATAGGAAGAGGTTCCCTACTTTATAATGAAGGCTGACTTGAAATGATCCTCCTCATTTACCAATATTTTGTTGTAGCCTCAATAACCATCAAGAAGAGAGAAACATTGGGAACCTAAAACAACCTGCAAAATTTGCTCCATGGAGGGTAATGGATAATGATCTATGAGAGACACTTTGTTAAGATCTCAAAAATCCATACAAAGTCTAATTTCTCCATTATTCTTTTAGATAGGTATAAGATTAGCCACCCAAATTGAGTGTTTGATAGGAAAAATAATCCTAGACTCAATCAACTTGGTTAGCTCTTTCTTCATGAGTTCTTCTATCTTAGGATTGATAAGACTTTATTTTTGCATGACTAGTTTAGCTCCAAGTTCTAACTTGATGGTATAATGAGATAAACTTGGATCAAACCCTTTCAAGTATATATACTCCCAAGAAAATATGTCATGAAACTCTTTGCACAATTTAATAAAAGCCTACCTCTCAGGCTAAGAACATACCTTACCAATTTTTAAAAGTCTATCCTTGAAAATCAAGACTCTTTCATAGTTATCTTCCTTAGTTGACATGCTCACTCTTTCCTTATTATTCTAATAATCCTCATTGAAAACACTCTCTAAGGTAATCAGCCCCTTAGGTATCTTATTTGTCTTCAATTAAATGATTTCCTCTTCATATTGATCATGTAGTCTCCTTTGGTTTCTTAAGGAGAAACCTACCTCATTTTGTAAGAAGTGTGTAATGTGTTCATCACTTTCAAACACCTGACATGACACTTCATTATCTATAATAGAGGTTCTCACAATGATCTTGATATGAGATTGATATTTCTCTTGTCCTACATTAGCAGTTGTATCAAACGGTGCCCCTATGGCAACTAATATATCAGCATGTTTATTGGAATCCTTTGGTATGGGTTGTATGTTGAAGGCATCAAAGTCTTCAAGTAAGTCCCATACCCTATGCTTGTAGGATTTAATCAAGGGATTCTTGGTTGTAGACTAATTTATTACTTGGTGGATGAATAATGCACTATCTCCATAAACCTTTAAACTCTTGATTCCTATCTTCTTTGCCCATTGGAGGCCATGGACTAGGCCTTCATATTCTGCCACATTGCAAGTGCAGCTGAAGTGGAATCTTCATAAGGAGTAGTATTGATTATTTGATGGAGAAAATAACATAATTCTAGCTCTTACACCTACTTTTCTTCTTGATCCATCAAAGAATATTTCCCATATCCCATCAAGTTCATGGTCTTCATTAGTGAGTGAAGGGATTAGAACATCTCCTTCACGCATATAATAAACTCCAAAATTAATCTCTTAATTGAAAGTATATGGATCAAGTATATATGTTTTAGTATTGTATTTATCAAGGAAGAGATCATAAATACCTTCAAGGGGGAGGATGCTTCACCATCCATAACACTTTCATATTCTTTGCTAATTAGTCAATTTTGATTTGAGTTTATCTCCATGTATGGCTCACTATGAAACCTTGCTAAGGGATAAGTACTTATAGTCACCTTGGTTCCATATCTTTATTTAAAATCTAGAAAAGACCAATTAGTAGAAAGGCACCCTCCTATCTTAGCTGTGAAGTCCCTTGAAAAGTAGATAGTAAAATGGGCTAGAAGGTCTACCACCACAACATCTTAAAAAATTAAAAAACTTGGAAAATCATGTAGAAAGACCTTCAAAACTTTGACTAGTCCCACTATCTTAGTTGGATTCCCATCAAGTCATAATACACCCTTGCCATGTGGCTCATATTTTAATCTCATGTTATCATCCACCACTTTAGGCATAACAGTGGTACTAGCTCCACTATCCATAATGCAATTATGGACCAGCTTGTCTCCCATAATGAGGTTGAGGTAGAAGGGTGGAGGCTTTTCAGACTTGGTGTAGGCATATAAGACATGGATTGGATCATTCATAAGGGTTGCACCATTATAATTTAAAGTTTGATGGGCTACATGAATGTTTACAAGATGTTCTTATAACAGCTCCTTCTGACCAGGCATGTCCAAGACCTTCCAAAGAGTTGTGATTGTCTTAGTACTCTTCAAATAATAAATAATGTTCAGAGAAGGAGAATTCACCTTTTTTTGGACTCTTGAAGGTATTGATGGGGCTTGAACTTGTTGCATTTTAGGTTTGACAACCCTACTTTCATTCTAATTTTATTAAGGAGCATGGCTTGCAGAATGTACAACATTAGGATTCACACTTTGTATCCTTGGAGAGGTATCACTTAGAGTTACATGCACTCCTTGATCTTCTCCCAACACTCTCTTCTTGGCTCTTGTGTTGGTTACAACTGACTTGATTTGATTTAACAATAATCATCTCTTTCTTGAAAGTTCATCATGCTTATACTTTGACTGCTTCCTTCTCCATAGTTATCCCTTTACATAAGGTCTACTTCTTCTAAAGTTACATAATAAGTAGCTTCTTCGTGTGCTAAACATCATGCACAAACTAACCTTAAGGTTATCCCCATTGGTCCAAATGATTCTCTCCTTAAACTAGAATAGCATGTACTAGAACAATAGCCTTCATGGAAGGAGTGGGTTTAGGATTATAGGCATTGGGCTACCTATTGAAACCTTGTTAACCATGTCCTCTTCCTTGGTAGTTGTATTGAGGTGGAGCTTTATAGCCTTTTTGAGGATAGTATTGATGGTTAGGTGGAGAACTTGTCTAGAACTGAGCTTGCTTGAGCTGAGCTTATAATAATTAGATTTTTTTATCTTTATCCATAGCACTATCCACTTTATTGGGGAAGGCTCTTGTCTTGACATTAGCATTAGGAAATTGAGATATGCTTGGAGCTTCAACTAAACCATGAGACAACAATGGCATGGAAACTCTTGGAGGGAGTCTTCCAACTTGTATCTAGATATTTTCAAATTTAATAACTATTTTATATACATCAAGTAGTGTGAATCCTCCCATAGTTTGTAACATCACACTACATCAGTACCAATACCTTTGAGATAGGTGGGGAACATAGAGGTTAGAGGAGGTCTCATGACAGGTGGTAACCCATGCCATGTCCTTTGAAATATTTTATTAAAATCCCCCATAAATTCATTAGGACCTCTCTTTATCACATTTAGTTGATAGATAAATGAAGTTTGGTCACTCTTATTCTCAAATCTAGTCACCAATAATTCCCCAAAGCCATCCCAACTTGTAATGCCACCACCTTCCAAAGTCTTATACCAGTCAAGTGTTTTGCCTTTTAGAGACATAAAAAGCAATATGATGGTTATGTTGGCTCGAGTGACATTATGTAAGTTACATAAATTTGAAATGTCCCTAATATGCTCAAATGGTGTAATAAGACCCTCTCTATTAAAACTAGGGAGACTCTTGGTAGCATTAGGAGGAATACGGTAGTATGCAAGAAGGTCAATTAGATTTTATGTGTTACAAGTTGGGAAAGGTTGTTGTCTATCCATTTATATTCTTTCCTCTTGATCTCCTATTCCCCAACCTCCTCAACTTTTTATTCTTCTCCAAAACCTCCTTGCCAAGGATCTCTAAGCATTGGGAATGGTTTAGGGCATTGTTCGTCAAGAAGAGCTTCAGCTAGAGGGTCTTGAAAGGAAGTCCTAGATGACCTAGTGAGGACCATGAAGTATAATATGAGAAACTTGATCTAAAACCAAATATTCTCACCTTTTGGAGTCACCAAATTTTGTATTAAGAGTACAAACTCATATTTATCAAGACCAGCATTCACCTTGACATGTAAATAACTAGGAATTAGGGTCCCATCAATCATGTTAGAACTATTGTCTCCAAATATTACACCGTAAAAGAGAGTGTTTAGTCCTCTTATAGATTTTGGAAATGTTAGAACACTTCAAGGCATGTGGGTATGCCTATAATGGAAATGGACCTCTAGATTGAAAGGGCTAGCTCCTTGAATTTGTCTCTGTAAAACAATCTCTATCTACACCAGCTTGATTAAAAATATAAGAGTTAAAAATTGCATAAGGGAAACCTATTTTAAGAATGGTGATGCACCAAGGTTTTTTTTCACATGAATGTCATATCCTAGTGCACAAAACAACAAAATGTGAAGACTTTTTTCCAAGTTCTATAGATTCTAACATGAATATTTTAGTAAAGAGGTGAGATGCATGAAAAAATCGGAGAATGAATTGAAAGGCACATTACACATTCAAAAAATTTTAAAATACTTACAGCATTTCCATACACTTAAGCATACTCTAGATGATCTATTAGATTAAGAAATTTTCTAAGACATGAAGGACAAAGGACAGAAGCATGAAACCATCACTTGTCAATTTATGTCACTTGTACACTCAGACAATGTTTAAAACTTGAAAGGGAAAAGGAATGTACTAATGCTTAAAGGTAGAATATCATTATAGTAGGGCTTCACTGTACTCTGTGACTCTGTGTGGTCTCTTTTTTACTAGCCAAGGGGATATATATATATATATATAATAAGGAGGAAGAGAGAGAGAAAAGCCTTTGGCACCAAGGAGAGAAATTTATTTATTTGAAGTCACCATCTTCAGCTGTAACTGTCTTTACTAAGGATGCTTGCTCAGGCCATTTTTTTGATCCATGTCATCACAAGTTGTTACACATTTGGTCCCACTCTCTCAAAGATGCTTTTCCAATATTTGCATCAATATAATAAGGATATTCTTGGTTGAGTCATGGCATCAAAATAGTTGTTACAAGGGAATCCACCTATTGTAGATTTGTCTCTTTCATTTTGTTTCATTTTGTCCTTCTTCTTTGATTGATCCTCGAGGAACAACTCAGATCCTAGTTGATTAATGGTGATATGGGTTCTCTTACTATTTTGATAGATGAAAGATGCAAGCCCTTGGATTTTCTTGAATCCTCTTATGTTTAAACACCAATGGTTATCTCACTATCCCAAAACTTGACATTTGTGCAACCATTATTTCACTTGGACATTTCCTTTGGGCACCCTTGAACAATTCACGTGGGCACTTTCCCCAAAATAATTATTATGAGCATTTTCATCAGACATTTTCCTTGAAGGATTTCCCATGAGCATGTTCTCCCCTTTGAATGGTCCATGTCTTTTTGGGCCTTCGGAGTATGGCTTATTAGAAGGATTGTTGTCAACAAAAAGTCTGTAATAATTCCTTTGGAATTCTTACAAAGGTCACTTCCTTTTGGAATGATCCCTTTGGGATTGTAAAGTGTCCCTTTGGAACTTTTTTGAAGGTCACTTTGGAGAGAGAAAGTGTCCTTTCAAAAAAAATTGAAGGGCACTTTGAAGAGAAAGTGTCCCTTAAGAACTTTTTTGAAGGGCACTTTGGAGAGAGAAAGTGTCCCTTCAAAAAAAATTTGAAGGGCACTTTGAAGAGAAAGTGTCCCTTTGGAACTTTTTTGAATAACACTTTGGAGAGATAAAGTGTCCCTTCAAAACTTTTTTGAAGGGCACTTTGAATATAAAGTGTCCCTTCAGAACTTTTTTAAAGGGAACTTTGGAGAGAGAAGTGTCCCTTTAGAAATTTTTTGAAGGGCACTTTGAAGAGAAAGTTTCCCTTGGGAACTTTTTTGAAGGGAACTTTGGAGAGAGAAAGACCCTTTGAAAAAATTTCAAAGGGAAATTTGAAGAGAGAGAGAGAGAGATAAAAGAAGAGGATTATTTCAGACTTTTTATCTAAGACCAAAAGTCTGAGACAAAAAGGCTAAAAGAATTCCTTTGGGGAAGACCAAAAAGAAACTTTGAAAAGGCTGAACAAAAGCCCTAAAGAAAAGAAAACAAGACAACTAGTCTCTTACAAGTGAGTTAAAATAGACAAGTGAATGTTGAAAAGTTCTAAAGGGAGTTGTAAAATAAGGTATGAAATTTGGCTAATAGTTGAATTAAGCTCTAGGATAAAAATGCTCCTCTTGTTGCATCCAATATTCCATAAGACAAGTTTTTTCCCTCCAAGATAAGATATAAGCAATAGCTTCTAAAAATGTAGATTTAAGCAAAATTATGAGCAATGAAAATGTAAAAATGAATTTTCCTCTTTATTATATTGAAATGGGGACTTGTATTTATAGTGGTTAGTGATCCTAACCCTTTTTTAAGTTTTAGATAATACCATCGACCAACCTTGATGTACTTAAAAAATATGATGGTTTAACTTTGAACTAGGTCATCTAGGGCCAACTTAGTTATGAAGCATCTATCATAAATTTTAGACTACATAGAGTTGGGCTGACTTAGTTTTAAGGTTGGTGGGAATCAATAAATACTACATTAGATCAGGTTAATAAAGTCAAATAACATGGGACCTAGTATAGTTATGGGTTATAATGAAGAATATTACTTAGGGGATCAAGTATGAGGGAAGTGTAGTGGATATAGGCATGATAGATTAAATAAAAATGTCTCACATGAAGCACCATCAGTCTACCCACACATTTCCCATGCACCCTTTAAGGTATGTGTACAGAGAGATTGAAACTTGATAGGTTGCTTCAAGAGGGAAAACATCAATAAATGATAAAGTTTTTAAAATAATATAATGTGGATACATACTGCATGTCAGGGTTGTACTCCTATAATCCCATGATACATAGTGAATTATCATGGATCAATAAGAATGGTATAATGTGGGATATCTCAGCTTATCATAAAACATCACATAGTATGAAACATCCACCCACATTCTCATAATATTAAAATTATAGTAATAATTATATGATATGGGAGGTGTTTCTAAATAAAAATAGGCCACATGTCTTAGTTATACACCTATAGAACTATACATCTATGGACTTGTACTTGACATGAGGAAATTTTAGTCAGTTTTGACATCTAATTCATTAAACAAGTACATGGCAATTGTCACTCTCCCAAATGCCATTAGGACAAACAAGAGAACATGCTTGACATGCTCACCATAATAAATAAATAAATAAATAAGTTGGCCACCCCCTATGGGACTATGTGATCCATGAGATGTCAACATGTGAAGGAGATAAATTGATCCAAGAAATTAAAAGCTAAATTAAGGATTTTAAAAACCAAATTAGTAATGGGAATGTGTCTATTTAAAATATAGACATCAACTCAAAGTTAATATGCATGTTTTTGAAATCCAATAGCCTTCATATTCAATTTTCTATTAGAAAATATACAAGATCTCTTCTAATCAAGATTAAAATCCTACATTACATCAATCAAAAGATAGAATATTTTTCATAGTCTGATAATTAAAGATCCTTCTATCTATTGATCAAAGTAGCATGTGATTTTTTAATTTTATTACTGAACTCTTTATAGTGATATGCAACATGGATATGTCTTTTTCAACCTCTTGGAACACTCAAGAGTTTAGGGACACCACTTTCATGCCTAACATAGTGAAATACAAGAATTACAATGAAATATTCAAACTGGTGGAAGAAATACAAAATATCCTAGATATAAATAATGTCACCTAAGAAGTTATTGAATTCTCAAATGATTTACTAGCCACCCATTAATCAACACTCCACAAGGTGACTACAAAACTAGAGGTATTCCTTATGGGGATTTATTATATAATCTTCTCAAGCATCTTACATGCAAAAATGATTTAATTTAACTTGATAATGGGAAGTATAAGATTGATCCAATCTCAAGTGTGGACTATAAAAACTACTACCACCTTCCAAACCCTAACATCCCCTATAGATGATACATTAATTTGAAATCGATGGAAGCACATAACATTGTGGAGATGTTGAATGATTGAGCTAAGGACTCTGATCATTGGGTGAACCATGAGAATGTCAACTCCTATACCATAAAAACATTTAGATAAGGATTCCAAGTAGGTATATTAATACTAATAATATTGTTATTGTGTATGCCAATAGATTATGGGTGCCCCTGCTAAGTTTAATCATAAATGGGAGACATATCCATGCATTAGGGGGCCTTTTAATCTTCAAATTGGGCCAACAAGTGTTAAGGGTGAGGAAAGGGGGGAAATTATACATGATGTCATACTTTATGGATGTGTGTTATGCCATATTCCCCTTCAAGCACCCTTATTTCCTTAATGGACACCCTCTAACCCTCCCATACACTTGGTGTATTCCAAGTTATACATTCACCAATTCAGGGCACACATTAAGGAAATTTGTTATCAATTTACTCACCCTTGTATGTAACTATAAATGAGAATAAAATACCTAGGTTATCAAAGGAAATAAGGGCATCAATCATGTCCATGGAGGTTTATTGATCTTATCAAGACTTCATTATGATCAGGGTTGGGGGAGTCTGTATAACCCATCTCAAGTCTCCCTACTATGTACTAGATAATATGATAGAGGATGAGATATTATACCAATATGTCCATGGTGTGGTAGGACACTATAATAATAGGATACATGATCCTTACCCATGCCTACCTCTCAAAATTGGCCATAATGAATTCAATATTTTCCCAATAATATTAACCATGTCTACTCATAAATTATTATTTGATCCAATCTTATCCCTCTCACAAGATGCCCATGAGATTGGGCATTCTTGGAAAAGGGGAAGGTGGGGACAACTATGGTGTCATGTCCCCTTTTTCATGGACATTGACAGATTTGATGATTGGCCTATTATACGACCTTCGTAGGCTAATAGGATGGATAGAGGGTCATAATGGAGCTTGGATTGACTTTGATTCACAGGATTTATACATTTGATTTTCATTCAGGGTATTTCAGACACATTTGGCCTGAGCTCCTACTTTTTAGGGATATTTGATATGCAGCGGAGCGCCTTTATTGTCGTATGGTTATGAGCAGAATCACTCCCTGATTCACTAGCTTCGATCGGTTCGTGGATCCGACATGTATTGAGGGAGATATTAATATTTGATTGATTTAATCAAATATTAATTATTTAGCCTATTTTTAATTAGAAACCCTAATTCTAATTTAAGAAACCCTAATTAGGGCAAGCATATCTTTTGAGAGTATAAGGGTTTCTCATGGAGGCCATTGTTGATTATGCTATTGAATATTGATATTGATTTTGAGAATTTCTTCTGTGAAGACTGAGCCTAGGGTTCAAGGATTCCATTTGCATTGGAGAACGTTCCCTCTTCAGTGTGTGCAATTAAGAGGCTGTGGAATATCAGCTGATCTATTGCCAAAGTGAGAGATAGCTTCATCCAGAAGTTATTACAGAATTTCAGGTTTGAGAGATAACTTCACACAGAAGTTATCACAGATATTCCAGGTATTTATTGCTTTATGTTTTGATTCAATAAATTATACAGCTAGAGATCTACTGTGCTAGAGACATATATCTTCAGATCAGGGGTTGAAAACAGGGAAGCTGTGCTTAACTTGCGGCCGTACAGAATCCGTACGGATTCGTACAGATCAGTGCAGGAACCGACCTCAGCAGACAGAGGGTTTCAGTGACCGACATCGGTCGACTGAAGACCGACGTCGGCAGAAATCCGACCGGCAGAGACCGACGTCGGCGAGATATCGACCGACGACGGTGACTGTGTGTTGACACATAAGGGCCGAGACTTTCCAGAACTCAATTTGCACTTCCAGATTTGCAAAGCCAGGGTTTTCAAGACTGTATTTCATATTTATATGCATATTAGAGGACTGCAATTGTAATAATTTAGAAGGACTAGTGATACAATCTGTAATTTGTTATTAAGAGACTATATTATTGTGATCTTTCTGAATTTATTCAACAACGATTATATCTTGGTTCAGATTTTTTGTGTTGCTATATTTCCTATTTAGAAGGGGATATTACAGTGGTATCAGAGCTTTTGTAGGAGAAAAAAGAGCCCCTAAGTAAGGGACATTACAGTGGTATCAGAGCTTTTGTGCAGATAAAGGAGCCCCTAAGTAAGGGACATCACATATGGACTTCCATCCTTCATTTTAGGAATGTTATGAGATTAGCCCAAGGCACAACTATGGGTATTGGACTTCACAAATGGATTTTACATGAATAGTCTTCAAGAGATGCACTATCACCACTAAAAGATCAATCCAATGTAATTCACATAGGTTAAGGATGGTTACGAATATTTGAGTGTAGGGATTATTATTTCTAAACACAAGGGTAAAGGGTATTTAAATTCCACTAAACAAACATGAAAGAGAGGGAAGGATAAGGCAGATAAAGGAAGCCTCTAAGTTTAAAATAAATTAAATGTATTGGTCATTAAACCAAGTGACTCTATCATAATTATACCACTATAGACCTAGTTTCACTAGATTTAAACCTCTAAGAGCATAAAGTGGGAAGAGTTTGAGGAAATTGAGAGTATGCCTTCAATGCGAGTTCTCACTAACAAAGATTACTAGAGGTTTATTATCAATAATACATAAATGACATATAAAAATTTGTATCTAGGCACATAAATTATTAGTACTAAAAAAGGGGAAATGAAATAACTCACACAATGATTATAATAGCTAAGCACATCATAACTTTGACTTACATAGAGCAAAAAAGTTTTAATCTAATTAACCTAACATTGATAATCATTTAAACATGGATATGAAAGAAAATTGAAACACAAAAGAGACCCTATTGTAGAAAATAGAAATTGTATTCATTAAAATAGTAAAATTCTATTAAAATAATCAATCTACACTAATTTTATGGTCTAGAGTGGTGAAGGAAATGTAGGTGAAGTCTTGGTAGTAATCTGATAGCACTTTCAATAAATTTTGATCATCCTTATAATACAATATGACCTTCCTTAAATAGATAAAGATTGGGTCTCACCTCTAAAAACATGAGGATCCCATCCTAGGCTATGATGGCCACTCATTATAGTTGTAACCATATTTCAAAATTTGAACCAAAACAATTCCTACAAACCAATAACATATTTATGATGACCAAAAGTTGACCTAAGGAGGTGGTTGAGGGGAATCAGATCCTAACTACTTTGATTAAGAACTCTTAGATCCCACTGTGGTTTCCATGAGGTCAAACTCCTTATATAGCTTGGCCAAGTTCATTTGGGGCTCCTTAAAGATCACCTGAGCTTGAGCTACTAATCTTTGAGAGATTTAGAAAGCTAATTACATCGATGATTGGACCCTAGAGACTTAGTTGATGATCGCCATAAAATGTGTTGACAATTTTAGCACTACTTGAGGCCCTTCCTAGTTTGCCTTGGCTACATTATCCCTCATAACCGAGTTGAATTGACCTGGGTGGAATATGAATTCCCCTTGGTTTAGCAAGGTGTCATCTAGGTGGAATAACATAGAGATATTGGCCACTTTAAAGTAGGATAATATTTTTTTCTTTCCCTCTTTCAAGGGTCTTTTTGTAGTGTAGGTCAAGTCTAATAACTCCATTCCATCTCTCATGTTCTTGGCATATGTTTGGTACAACCCCAAGTCTAAGGTTGGCATTAGTTTGAGTTCCATAAACATTCCATTATTGACCACTACTTATAGATTTTGGCACTTCCCATTGATTTCTATGATTCTCCCCATGTAGGCTTGAGTCTACTATATAATTGTGTTAGTCTTGGCCTAAGTCTTCACCACTTTCCCAAGGATTGATAAAATTAGTAGGAAGGCATCCTTAACTTGCCCGATTAGCTTGACTAAGAATTTACTTTTCATTTGGGCTTCAAGAATCTAGACTTGGATCTACATGTCTTCGAGGACATTTTCATACCTGGCATAGGTAGTTTAGAGTATGGACAATTATTCCTAAACCATATTCTCCTCTCTAATGGTTTTCCTCACCTTGATGAGGGAAATAGATCTTGATGGGTCTAGGATATCACTAGGTTCCCCTTCTAGATAAATATCTATATGAGTATCCTTTTCATGTTCTTGGTAGCTCGATCAAAACTCCATTGTATGTCTAGGTCACCCTAAATATCCATCTATGGTGCTTGTGACCCTAACACCATCCCTCAAGTTGTAGGGGGTGTAGGAGGTGTGGATTAAATGGTGGTGAAGGGTAGAGGATGAGGTAGATGGGAGATGGAGGAATTGGATGGAGTGAAAAATAAAAGGAGTGGGGGTGGAGGGGGCATGGGAGAAAAAGGAGGGAAAATAAAAGGGGAGGCCCATAGGAACATTTTATCTTATTGATGTTCTTAAGTTAGGTTCACCTAAGCTGGAATTTACCCAAGGAATGGGTCATAGAACAACAAGAGATGGGTTGGTTAAAGGTGAGTCCTATGGGGCCTTGGGTAAGGGAAAGGAAGGGTTGATGAGATAAATGTTGAGCTACTATGACTAGGGATAAAGGAGCCATTGAGGCCTATGAAGGAGGTGGAGTTGGAATAGAAGTCCTTTAAGATGGAGCTGGAGTATGGGCTGCCTTGTGTTTCTTCTTTGGCCTCTTTCTCAGGTTAGCTTTGGGTGTTCTGGGGGATAGTCTAACTAGGATCATAGGGGTTATAGGGGATAATGGTAGAATAATTATATCCATGGAGGGGAGCATGTGCTAACTACAATTGGGATCGGGAGGGTCTTTGATAGAAGTGGCATGCTCCCAAAAGTTGTAGTCATTCTTGATACTAAAGGCATGCCCAAGGGAAGCACTAGGATGACTCTAGGCTATGACATGGGAGGAGCAAAAGGGAATGAAGGATCAAAGACACTCAGAAGGACTAAGGCCAAAGGTACTTGGGTGAAATATGGAGGGGGGAAATGAAAAATAAAGGGGGTGAAGTTAAACTAATGAGTGTCATAATTGGGAATTGGAATGAGGCAAGAGTGAGGGGTGGAAGGGAAATAAGACGAGATGGAGGAGTGGGCAGGGGAACTTAGATTGGTAATTATTGGGTGCCTCATTTTGGTTTCACTCTCAAGCTAACCACATAAAATCTATGGGCCTGTAGTGTCGATGGTTGAGTAGGTTATGCTTGGGCTTCCTAGTGTCATGTAGTTCAGGGTCAGCTTTACCATGACTTGGTTATTTGTACTATCAAAGGAGGTGGAGACAGAGCATAAGGATCAACTAGATGAGGTAGAAGTAGAACTAGAGTATGAGGAGTTAGAGTTATCAGTGAAATCAAAGTTATATCTAGAGTTGGATCTCAAAGATAAGAAGGAGGTGGGATGCCCTATAAGATTCTCTGAGAGATGGCCAAAGCTATTGGAGTTGGGTCTTCCATCGATCGATAAAGAGAAAGAGCAAGCATGAAGGGGCCTACTTGAGTTTTTTTCCCCATGTTCTTCTTCTTGGACACTATCCAAGATAGAACCTCCTAGTTGTTGGTGGTATTTAAATAAAGCTCATCATCATCTTCAGCCTAATGGTTGTAGTTAATGTTGAGGTGAGTTGATTATTATTCCAAATGGGCTTGAATCACCCCTTTAGGGTCTCATTATCAAACCTTGCACTTTATGAGGGTGAAGGAGTCTCGCATGGACACCATTTTTTAAATAGAGGGGTAGGTTTTGTATACATAGTGTCGTATGGTGATCAAGATTTATGAGTACACCTTATATTGATGTTGTACATAGAACCTGAAGATGCCTTCCACTATTTGATAGGTGATCTCCATCTCTGTTAGGTAGTGAGGGACATAATATGGTAGGTAGAGGGGGTTTTTGAGAAAAATTATGAGCTAGATCATCATGTCATCCTTATAAAATTAGTAGTCCCTAATGGCCATGATAGAGTCCCAGATTGCCTTTGAGAACTAGGGAATCAAATCTTCATTGACATATTATTACACCACTAACTAGAAGAGATCATAAACTCCCTAGACATTTTGGTAGAACTAGTGGACATATAACTTATAGAGACCATATGGACCATTGAACCACTAGGAACCCACTTTGTAAATATAAAAGGCTTGAATGAGAGCATCCTATTGATTTCATCTATCAAGTATCTCATCATTTATAAGTCACCTCTATTTTAGGTGTCTCCAATGACATGGACTAGTTTGAATTTGATCAAGCCTCTCATGTCCTGGATATTTGACATGTTAGGATCATATATAGGAGAGGCACCCACATGTCATTAACATGTTGGCAATTTGAGTCCCTGAATAGCCAATTTAGTCGGATCATGCCTATTGGGACCTCCTCCAAAAAGGTTCAAACCAATTAAGCATTGATTTTATCCTTGTTAACCCACTTGGATTTGGGGTTCATAGCCCAGTCATAGAGGATGTTATAGATTTGGTAGGTGTTCATCTAGACTAACACTACCATTGCATCATAAGAGAAAAAGAAGTATAAGAGGGATTAGTACACCTTAAAGGCATTCCTAGATATATTGGAAATCTAGTGTCAAGAGTTGGGTGAGCACACCTAGTCATTGATAGTGTTTTGCATGCAAATGGCCTTGTGGAGGATGTCACCCAATAGGTTAGCATAGGTAAATGCCTCTTATTTGATGCATCTTTATGGAGTTTTCACTTCTTAAATGGCATATTCATATTCATCTTATTAGTCATTATTTTTGACAAAATCCTTGAGGACCTAATAAATAGCTTTAAATATATCATTGTGATGTTTATACTTAGTCAAGCTAGTAGGGAAGGTAGTGTCCTAATACTCAAGTTTAGCCTTTGGGTTTGAGGATGTAGTAGCCATAAGAGTAGGAAAAAAGGGGAAATTATGAATCTTTGATGTAAGAGGCACAGGATATAGGGGCTCTATGAAATTTTGAAATCAAGGAGTTAGATATTTCTTCAAAGTTAGAAATGGTAACCATTAATGGGATTTCCTCAGGAGTTATAAGCACATGCATATATTCCCCCATATTAATCACATTTGGAGGCTCACTTGTTATGAATTTGAATTTTTGTTGGTGGATGGATTTTCTCCATTTATTTATAAATCCAAAATATAATATAGAGCCCATGATCCTCTACCACCTATTAGATATAGCAATGGTGATGGGATATTTTAAAATTATCTAATTGAGTTCATATTCCCATTATATTAATTCATAATGAATGGTAGGCACACATCACATCTCTTAGAGGCTTCTCATCTAACTCCTAATTTTTGATACATGCCATCCACTCATTGGTCCTCCCATTAATAATTAGCACCTATGCATGTCTTCATCCCTTATATCATTCCTCCAGGCTAGGTGATGTGTCACATAGGGACACATGGCACATTATTTTAGGATTTTGAGTCTCATCCATAATTCATTCTAAGCTTCTAGGGGTCTTAGGTGGCAACTAGTTCATTTGCATACTAGGCAATGTGGTACCTTCTCATTTAGCTAGGCTCTCCCACAATCTAACATATTTGACATGTATTAAGGATAAGATGATTTGACTATTGATGATATGGTGATTTCCCATTAAATTAGGATCTAACATATCTATGGGACTAGCCACTCTAACTCATGATGACATGATACCTTCCAATTTGGCTAGGCTCTTCTAGACTCTGGCAACTATGATAGGTTTGGGGGACTAGCTCCTCTAACTCATGATGACATGGTGCCTTCCCATTCATCTAGGATCTCTTAGGCTCTAACAAATATGATAGGTCTAGGGGACTGGCCACTCTGACTCATGGAGACATGACACCTTCTCATTTAGTTGGGCTTTACAAAATTCAAGAAAATGACCAAGTAAGAAAGATAAAATGAATACAATGCATTAAAACTTACTTGTCAAATACAAATATATTGATTTTCCATGGAGGATAATGGTTTTATTGATTCAAGAAGGGAACTAGACTCTGATATATTCAATTGAAAATCAACCTACAATGTTAGCACCATGATTTATAAAAAAGAACAAACCAATCAATTAAAAGAGGCCTGTTACTACTTAGGGGAATCAAGGTGGTGTGTATTCTAGAACTTAAGTAGGTATCACTAATGGGAATAAGAAGGACTCTAAAACTTTTGTTCATGATATTTTTATAGGGGTCCCCCATTTTGAATAAAATGGGGTGTGTTGACCATAACAAATGGTGAATTCTATGGGGAAAGTGATGAGAAGCACTTACAAACCAATTAGTTTCTTCTTCCTTCAATGATCAACATATATATTATATAAGGGTTCATTATTTTCCACATAAAAATGAGGCACTAAATTATCTTAGTATCAAGTAGCACAATGAGATTCCACCATATAGATAACCACCAATGTGTGTGAGAAGTGATTTTTGTTTTCTATTTATTATTGGATTACCTTCAAGTAATTAAGGTTAGACTAGTTATCAAACTTACATTGATGGATTATTGGGTATAGATAGGGAATTTATCTTCTATCAGATGCCCATCCATAACCCTAATAGAGATACGTCTGGTCTCATTCATGGCCTTACTCCACTACCATCCAGGTTAAAAAGCTTTTGATGGAGATTACCTGTATAGTTCTTTTGAGGTAAACTCAAAATTTAGATTCTGCATGCTTTTTTTATTTTTTCTAATCTTCCCATCAAAATATCATTATTTATTATTCTTATAAATTGAGGGTTTGGGACCAAAACAAGGGTGGATGAAAAGGGGGGAAGTTTTGAATAACTAGCTAATTTTTTATCAACTTGAGTAATACATTATCTTCTTGAGCCATTATTTTAAGTACATCTTGGTGTCTATCTTAAGGTGTAGGTTATTCTAAATATATATATATGTAATTTAGAATCATTGTCATATCAGATCTAAGATGCCAAAATTTTGTAGTACTATCCTGAAATCACTTAGATTGAAAGATTCAACCTAGGCCTTCTTGGTCCTTAACAATCATCTTGGGTTTTAGCCACCACCTAAAGTAGTTACTAATAAGGGCTGAGTGTCCAAGGAACAACATAGAATAAGGGACCAGAGGGGAAAAACATAAAATAAAATAAAATCACACAATAAAAACAAACACACAACTAAAGTAAATCTATCTAATATATACATTACCAACTCTTACTCGGATTACTTAGAAACTAATTTAGATGGGATAACTGAGAAATAGTGCTTCAAGAACTGCCCATTTACTATAAGTGGTAATTCATTTCCCTCCATATATTTGAGGCCAAATATGTTTTGGCCCAATATTTTGGCTATTTGGTATGAGTCTATCTAAAGGGGATCAAATTTTTAATGTTGGCCTTTCTTTTCATGGGCCTTATCCAACATTAGGACTAGGCCTAAGATTCTAAAGGTCTTGATCTTTTCCCTCTTGTGAAACCACCTCTTGACTATGTCTTGATCTTTTCTAAAACTCAATAAAGCTTGATTCTAGGCTTCTTCTAAATAAATTAGGTTAAGGAGTCTAGTATTCACTTTGTCATCTATTTCTATAAATGATTACATGAACTTATAAGTAAAAATTTTGAGAGTGATTGTCATGATTGGATCCAATATATAGACTATAAAAAGGGAGATATTTTGAGGGCTTGTTTATACCTAGTGCAGTCTGCCCATAAGGTAAACTTTAAAAATGAATGTCATTCCTAGGGATTCTCTCTATCTAATTTCTTGATGGTGTCGATAAATTTTTTGTTAGTGTACTTTGCCAATCCATTCCCTTATAGGTAGAAATTGAATGTGAACTTCAGTGTGATCCCATTATCATAGGCCCATTCTATAAATTATATGGATTAAAAGATGGAGCCATTATCACATACTAAGTAAATGAGATCCCCAAGATGGGTGACTATGGAATTCTATAGAAATTTGATGACTTTGACAATGATGTTTGTCTTGGTTTCAACTACCTTGAACCATCTAGTGAAGTAGTTCACGCTCATTAGGAAGAATTTATGATTGGTTGATAAATTAGGGTTGATCACCCCTATCAAATCCAATCCCTATTGTAAAAATGGAATATACTCTACAATAAGTTGTGGTAGAATTACAACATGTGTTTCTCTTTTAGAAAAGGTTTAGCATTGGTGGTAGAAATGAACATGAGCATAAACAGTGTGGGCCAATAATAACCTACCTAGAGAACTTTGTGAGGCATGGCATTTACCACGAGATGGCCAACTCCTAATTTTTCATGGAAACTTTCCATTATCTCCTTGGCCTTTTTTTTTATACACACTAAAGGTATATTCCTTTATGGTATCTTCTAAAAATATCTCTTTTATTCTACATATAGTGTGTGTCCTTAAATCAAAGGGCTCTTTTTTATCTATGATTGAGTCTTTAGGGTACATTTCCATAGAGTTGAAAGTGCATGACTGAGGCATACCATTCATTGGTCCACCTGGTGTACCATGACTCTTGGGTCTATCTCTATGCTTATATGGGTAAGGCCTTATCCCCTAACTAGTTTGGCTAACTTGATTTTTAAGTCATACTCTTGTAATTTCATCATCTATTGGCCTTTCCTTTTGCCTAGCTCATTTTGCCCTAGAATTTGCTTTATATATGGCTTTGGGACAATGGCATGTACTCTATTCTAGAGGATGTAGTGCCTAAATTTATTTACTATCTTAACTAAGGCATAAGAGTGTTTATCTATGGTATAATTTTAGGTTTTGGCATATTTAATATTAATGCTCATAAAATACATGAGGTGTTCTTCTCTTTCTAACCTCTAAGTGAGTCAAGTGGTGATGGTGTGCTCTAAAGTGAAAGGGTAGGCAAAGAAGTCTTATGTATAGTCTAGGATAATGAGGACTAGGATTTTCATGATTACATCATTACTATATTGGAAATATTTCCTTGATTTCATGTGCCACTCTACTTTAGTGTCCTTTTTCAACATTGCATTCAAGGGCTTCACTATTTCACCTAATCTAGTAATAAACTTAAGCACAAAGTTAATTTTCCCAAAGAAATATTTTAGTTCCTTCTTACTATTAGGTAAAGGTATTTTATAAATGTTAGGACCTTAGAGTATAATTGATTACTTTTGTATAAGCAACTAAACATAGAATTGAAACCAGAAGTAATAAGTAACTAGAAATCAGAAACAATAAATAATAGGAGATAAGAGAAACAATACAATCTATATTAAACTCTTCCAAAAGGAAATACAATGAAGAAATCTCTTTCTCATCATACCTCTCAGATGTACAGTAATTCTCCCTCAAGAGTTCTCTCTCTCTCTCTCAATCAATTACAATCAACTCAATTACTGAGTTGTCTTCCCCTACCAATTACAATCAACTCAATGACTGAATTATAGTCCCTACATGATATGAGGATCTAACCCTATTATATAGTATACTACAACACTAGGGTTCATGAGCCATGCATTCTCTACCATTAAATCCACCTCAAAATCAAAGGCTCAAATCTATTCTGCTAAAAATAGTTTGGCTAAAAATAGCTCAGCTAAAAATAGCAATTCTAGAAATGCACAGAAGTCGGTGTTGGTCTAAAGATGACCGATGTCGACCGACCCCTAACCGATGTCAGTCGACCCCTAACTGATGTCAGTTGGTTCTAACCAATGCCGTTTACTATGTAACTGATGTCAATTACTGTGTAAACCCAAATTAGCTCATTGGTGAAGCTTTTAGCTCCACAACTCAACAATCTCCCACTTGGAGATAAACACCTACACCTGTACCTGTACAGCAACATCCTCTAAACATCTTTGGCTTGTTTCTCCCTCTTCAAGTTCAATCTTGAAGAATAACAAAATTTGAATAAAGATTCAACTTCTCCTTTGTTACTGGCTTTGTTAACATATCAGCAGGGTTCTTATCCATATGGATCTTTTCCAGCTTTAACTGTCCATCCTCCAATACCTGTCTAATGAAGTGGTACCTAAGCTGTATATGTTTGGTTCTTGAATGAAAGGCTGAATTCTTTGACAAATGAATTACACTTTGACTATCACTGTATAATCTAAAACTCTCTTGCTCCTTTCCCAACTCTTCCATGAATCGAGTCATCCAAATCATTTCCTTGCTAGCCTCTATGACTCCAATGTATTATGCCTCTGTAGTAGACAAGGCAACAACCTTCTGGAACTTTGAAATATAGCTAACCGTCGTTCCACCAACAATGAAAATATATCCTTTGGTGCTTCTCCTACCATCCAAGTCACCTACCATATCCAAATCTACATACTCATGTAGAGAAGTGTTTGACCCTCCATAGCATAAATGCCTATTGTTGGTCCCTCTTAGATATCTGAGAATCCACTGAACTGCTTTCCAGTGTTCCTTTCCTAGATTGGCCATAAACTTGCTAACAACTCCCACTGCTTGGGCAATATCAAGTCTAGTACATACCATTGCATACATCAAGCTCCCAACTACTAAAGCATATGGAACTCTACTCATGTACTCAACCTCATCATGTGATTTAAGACATTGTTCTTTGCTCAACTTGAAGTGTCCAGCCATAGGTGTGCTTACCGGTTTTGCATCCTGCATATTGAACCTCTCCAACACCAACCTAGCCTTATGTCTCATTTGTCCATTCTCTCCTTCCTTTAACCTATATACCCATTTATTTTTTAGTACTTTCTTTTCAGCTGGCAACTCAACCAAATCCCACATATGGTTCTCTTCCAAGGAATCAATTTCCTCATTCATGCCATGCTCCCACTATTTCCTGGATTCTACCTGCATTGCCTCATCAAAACTTTTTGGTTCTTCACCATTAGTGAGAAACAAGTAGTATAAAGAAGGGGAATAATGAATTGGAGGTTTACTTACCCTTACAGACCTCCTTATGGGCATTTGAGACTCATTTATAGCTTGATGTCTGCCCAATTTTCCTTCTGACAGTGACCGATCCCGGTCATCTCTGATCGATGTCGGTCTGCACCCAAACAATGTCGATTCCACCTGACTAACATTGATTTCAACTTGACCGATGTTGATTTCCATCTAATTGATGTTGGTCTCCACCTGATCGACGTCGATCTCTGTGTTTTTTGTGAGTGATGATTTTTACCCGCAAGCTCATTTTGGATCATAACTTCTTCCAAATCAAGATTGCCCTACTCAAAATTATTTAGCCTCTTCAACTAATCACTGTACATCACCTTTTCATTGAAAACTACATCATAGCTTTTAATAATTTTGTTAGTTTCTAAATTCCACAACTGGAATCTAAAATCTCCAAAACCATAACCAATGAAAGTGCACCACATAGATTTAGCATCCAGCTTCTTTCTATTTTCTTTATCAATGTGCACAAAAGTTTTAGAACCAAAAACTCTGAGAAATGAAAGATCTACCTTTTTACCTGTCCAAGCCTCTTCTAGAATTCCACCATCTAGTGCAGTAGAAGGTCCTCTGTTAATCAAGTAAATCGTAGTATCTACAGCGTTTGCCCAAAACTGTAAGGGCAAACCAGCATGCAACCTCATACTCCATGCACACTCCATTATTATTATATTCATCCTTTTAGCAACTCCATTTTGCTGAGGTGTCCTTATAGCCATCCTTTCCCTGCATATTCCACTCATAGAATAGTAACTATTGAATTTATTACTACAATACTCACCACCATTGTCAGATCTAAGGCACTTCAATCTCAAACCTGTTTCATTCTCAACCAAAGCTTTCCATTTCTTAAATATGTCAAAAACATCAGATTTCCTCTTTATGCAATAAACCCATACCTTTCTTGTATCATCATCAATGAAAGAAACATAATACTGTGATCCTCTAATAGAAGCTACCTGAGCTGGTCCCCACACGGCTGTGTGAACAAGCTCCAACTTGTGTTTCTTCTTTGTTGACCTAGTTTTGAGAAACCTCACTTTCTTCTATTTCCCAAAAATACAATGCTCACAAAAATCTAGATCTATGCTTTTCAAATCTGAAAGCTTATCTTTTGACTTAAGAACATTCATTTCCTTCTCACTCATGTGACCAAGCCTACAGTGCCACAACTTTGCATCTACATCTGAAGTAGATAAAACATAAGGAGAATAATCAGTAATACAAGTAGATAGATAAAGTGTACATACTCTCTTACCTTTTGCTAATACAAGTGCAACCTTGGAAACTTTCCAAGATTTAGCTATGAGAGTTACTATGCAACCCTCATCACCCAACTTTCCTGCAGAAATTGGATTCCTCTTCAAGATGGGTACATGCATGACATCCTTCAACACCCATGTGTTGCCATTCTGCAGTTTCAGCTGCACTTTTCCTTTGCCAACAATTTTACAAGGCTCATCATCCCCTAAATAAACTTTTCCAAAATCTCCATGGACATAATCATTGAAAAAATCTCTATTTGGGGTTGCATGAAAAGAGGCACTAGAATCTAAAACCCATGATTCTGCTTTATTATCCAAAGAAAATATAAGAGCATCCTATGTAACAATACCTACAACTTTTGCTTCTTTATTACCTTTATGCTGATTTTCTTTGTTATCCTTCAACCAACAATCTTTCTTTGCATGCCCTTTCTTTCCACAATTCCAGCAGGTTATTCTTCCATTTCTAGATTTGGATCTACTTCCCATCTTTGACCTTGATTTCCCTTGCTTGCCCTTCTCTCTTTGCTTTCACCTACTTTCAACACTTAAAGCATTACTTGATGTTTCCCTTGTGCTTTTCCTACAAATTTCTTCATTCAAGATTACACTAACAACATCATCAAATTTCAAGATATTTGAAGCAGATGTAGTATTACTAGCTACCATTACCAAACTATGCCAACTTTCAGGTAAAGAGCATAAGATTAAGAGAGTCTTAATTTCATCATCAAAAACTATTTTGACTGAATTTAACTGATTTACTATTATATGGAAATCATTAAGATGACTAGATACAGATCCACCTTCCTGCATTTCCAAATTAAATAATTGCTTCATAAGATATACCTTATTCGAAGCTGAGGGTTTTTCATATAAATTTGCCAAAGTATCCATTAACTCTATTATTGTCTTTGCATGTGATAAGTTGGAAACCACAGAAGCTGCGAGGCTCAACCTTATAGATCCAAGAGCCTTTCTATCAAGAACATTCCATTCTTGATCTTCCATATCTGTGGGCTTCTTTGAAACCCCACCCAATGGTAAATATAGATCTTTCTGATACTAGAAAATCTTCAATATGCATCCTCCATAATTGATAATTCTTGCCATTGAATTTCTCCATTCTTAGTTTACTTTCTTCTGCCATTGCTTTACTCCCACTCAATTAGAAACCCCTATGAGTGAATCCTGTAATCAACAAACACTAAACACTCTGATACCAGTTGTTAGTGTATACACATAGCTCTGATACCACTTGTTAGTGTATACACATAGCTCTGATACCACTTGTTAGGACCTTAGAGTACAATTGATTACTTTTGTATAAGCAACTAAACATGGAATTGAAACTAGAAGTAATAAGTAACTAGAAATCAGAAACAGTAAATAATAGGAGATATGATAAATAATACAATTTGTATTAAACTCTTTTAGAAGGAAATACAATGAAAAAATATCTTTCTCCTCACACGTCTCAGATGTACATTAATTCTCCCTCAAGAGTTCTCTCTCTCTCTCAATCAATTACAATCAACTCAATTACTAATTTGTCTTCCCCTACCAATTACAATCAACTCAATGACTAAATTGTAGTCCCTACATCCTATGAGGATCTAACCCTATTATATAGTATACTACAACACTAGGGTTCATGAGCCATGCATTCGCCACCATTAGATCCACCTTGAAATCAAAGGCCCAAATTTGTTCTGCTAAAAATAGTTTGGCTAAAAATAGCTCAGCTAAAAATAGCAATTCTAGAAACACACAAAAGTCGGTGTCAGTCTGAAGATGACCGATGTTGGCCAACCCCTAACCGATATTAGTCAACCCCTAACCGATGTTAGTTGGTTCTGACTGATGCCAGTTATTGTGTAACTGATGTCAGTTACTATGTAAACCCAGAAACCTCCACATTAGCTCATTGGTGAAGCTTTTAGCTCCATAACTCAACAATAAATTATATTTTCCCTTTCGAATTTGATATCAATACCTTCTTTTGTGATAATGTGATCGAGAATATTACCTTCAGTGATATTGAACACACTCTTATTTGGGTTTAAGGAAATGTCATACCTCTTGCATCTTTCAAATACCATTTCTAAGTGGTGCACATGATCTGACCTATATTTGGAAAATATAATTAGGTCATCCATATATATTATTATACACTTACCTATCAGGCCCTCAAAATCAAAGTCCATCACCCTTTTAAAGGTTGTAACAGTGTTGATTATCCCAAAAGGCATCCATTTATAAGTGAATGTGACCCACTTGGTGGTGAAAGAAGTCTTAATTATATCTCTTGGGTTTACTAGGACCTATTTATGGCTTGAGAAACCATCCAAAAAGGACATCATCTGAGACATGTTCACCATTTATATCACCTCATCTAATAAGGGCAACAAGTAGTAATATTTATCCAAGGCCTGATTCAAGTTAGCCACCTAGGTGGAGTGGCACACTTGGAAAATTATACTCATAAAGAGTAACTTGTGGAATTCCTTGTAAATTAAGGGCTCTAAGATTAGGTTTACCAGACTCTATCTTTATCCGAAGGGTTTTCGATTGGATTTTAAGGGGATAGTATGAGTAATTAATCTTGATTCAAAGACCTTAAGGTCTCCATAGGCCTAGGTAATCACATCCTTGTACCTCAGTATTCACCTTTGTAACTTCTCCACTTCATGGTTCATCCAATATATACCCATATTAATTGTCTAGGGATTCTCCAGAAGGTCAAGATTAATGAGTCAACACTTTTGGTCTTCAAACTTAGGCCTTTTATCTTCAAAGGTTGGGTCTAATGCATCAAACACTCTTTCTAGTGAAATAATCCCCTTTGAGATGTAATTACCATGAATGTTTAGGAACCCATCCTTATTCAACTCATTCTGAAGGTTATCTTTATCCCTTTCATCTATGATTTGGGCCTTGAATATCTCATCATTACTGAAGAACTAGATGATTTATTGGTCATCTTCAAAGACATAAAATTTATTCATGTTGTCTGGTATAGAAGGTTATGGGATGAGTTCCATAGAGAAATATTGTAGCTCAATGTCATATAAAGGAGTTAGGTTCATTTTCACTGTTGCTAGTGAGTTTGCTACCTAGTTTTCCTCTCAAGGAATAGCTATGATATTTAATGTATTGAACATTTCAATTAGGTCCCAATTTCTATACTTATATATTATGAGGTATGATAATTTGCATTAAAACTTATTTTTGATTTGGTTGACCACCAGTTCAAATTCACTGAATACTCTTAGTTCATTTACCTCGTGTCTCAATAGAAATTGTGATCTCCCAAGATTAGAGCTTCACACTCCACCAGATTATTTGTGTAAGGAAACTATAGCCTAAATGATGTTAGATGTTTCCTCATTAAGGGTTCTATAATCATAACACCAGCCCCACTAGCTTGTTTGGAGTGAGCTTCATCTATATAAAGAGACCACATGCCAAGCAGACCTACGTTATGATTGGTTTGGTTTTTTTTGAGTCTTGGTGCTTAGTGTGTATATGCCTAGGTTTGATGAAAATAGGTTTATATTATCATTAATGGTATTGTATTTGGTTGTCTACCCCTCTCCATAGAAACCACATATGGGATAAATATGTGGCCATATAACCATTATGGGCTTTGGACCAATCTATGTTAAGTAGCATGTTTTAGGCTTCTAGGATATCAACCACTTGAATGTCTATAAAGAGTTGAATCCTAGGATCAAATTCTAATTAGATGTAGATGTTTAGCAGATCACCTATTAATTTCACCTCTAACCTATCCAATTGGACCACTACCTTATCTAATTTTATGGGGGATAGACTAAGTTTCTCACATATGCCTAATGTCATCACATTGGTTGAGGCTCCTGAATCTACTAAATAGCTATATAGATTATTTCCAAATAACTTGATGGTCAAGAGGAATAGAGGGACCTCTATATTATTTTTGTGAATGATCACATTGATGTGTGTTACTCTATGTTTTGGATAGGCTTGTGGGGTTAGCTTTTGAGTCAAAGACTTTAATAGGATATCTCATTATTCTATGATTTAGACAAGCTCATATAAGGTAATGTTATCCTTGATCTTCTTCATATCCTTGACTATGTTATAACCCCCTTTGCTTTATACTGGTGGGATTTTCATAGGTGCCTTAGGATATTGAGGTCTTGGAGGTGGAGTATCATTCCTAGCATTTTGGTTTGGTGTGGTTGCACCATTATTTGGGTGTGTTGAGGTATTAAGGGGATATTATTGATGTCTAATCTTGAGGGCATAATTTTTCCTTTAGAATTACTAAAATGATTACACCTCACTAATACCTTCCTCTAGTTAATTTTATTCTTGGCTAGGGAAATCCATGGTTTTCAACACTATTGTGGTACTAGGTGCTTTACCTGAGTTCAAGGATTTTGGGTGATTTGGGACTACCTTAGATTCTTCCATTTCCTTTTGTAATATATCAAAATTAGAATCGAACACCATGCATACCAGCTCCCCATCTATTTTCATGTTATGCACTTGACACTAGTTAGGTAAGACTATCTCAAAGATATTGATCTCAGGGAGCCTATTGGGTGAAGGCTCTAGGGGGTTGTGAGGGTGGTTATAGCTCCTATTTGTTCCTTGATATGTGAAGTTCTTATTAGAGATTTTGGCATTAGAATTATTCATCTATCTCTACAGCCCTAGGAAGTCATTCTTGATTTTTTACACCATCTATTGAATGGCATCTAGCTTAGTTTTAGTGGACTCTTGAGGCATGGTATGGGTGTTATCAGTAATGGATAACATCACTTGATGTTGATTCTAGGGAATCAAATCTATCCCCCCTGGGTTTAGGAAACCTAGTTATTAGTTTGAAGTGGGATGACCTAGAGGGAGTTGATGCATTTCAAGGAGTGGCTAAGGCATAGGTGCATTTTATTTAATGTTAGGTAAAATTTTCAACACAAGTATCTATGGTAGCATGTCAGGAGTGGGGGTCATGGTGTGACCTTGGGGTTTCAATTATATATCCACTTTGATGTACCTTACATATGTTAAGGATAGGACTATTATAGATTAATCCCTTCTTAAAAACATGGCCATCCAAGGGTCCATCACATTATTATACTTTTTAAGTGTTATTTGAGGTTTGGGTTGGTAAAACATGGTTACCTATATATACATATTTTGGAACCTAGCATTGAAATTATGGGCTCATTAGGATCTGTTTTGATATAATAAAAATGCTAATACATAATAGGGATCTATTACTTCAATAAATTAGGTGAGGAAAGTAGAATTGAAATGGTTCCAACTTGGTATAGAGTCTTTAAGAAGCTTTAAGAACTAATCATAGGTAGAGTCCATCAAGCTAAAATGGAATAGCTTGCATGCCACATCCTCATGTTCTACATTTAGGAGTCTCAGGGTGGTCTTGTGGGATGTTATATATTCCTACATAGTTCATCCCACACTAGGGGTGAAATGAGGAAGATACATCTCAGGGTTCTTGGGTAGATCATGGATGACTCACTGGATGTTAATGGTTGATCTAGCTAACCAAGCCATCTTGGGATGCAAACTTGGGATAGGTTGTAGACAGGAATTGATAAAAATCATAGTAGGCCTGGGTTGATTGGATCTAGATTTTCTATGGAAAAGTAAGGGGAAATTATCAATCTACCTTGATGGGACCAAGCCCTGGTGACAGATGAACTAGTCTCTAAGATGCTTCATAATCACATAATAGTTAGCACATTATTACTAGTAATCCAATCTCAAATATTCATAAAATAAATAAATAACAAGCATGAAGTATTTAAATGGCCCTCCTTCTATCTCCAGTTGTTATTCACTCAAATATTCTCCCTCTCATGAGATGCCCATGAGATTGGGCATTCCTTGAAAAGGGGAAGGTGGGGATAAATATGGACTTTCATCCTCCATTTTAGGATTGATCTGGGATCAATTTAGAGCATGACTATAGGTATTAGACTTCACAAGTGGATTTTGCATGAATAGTCTTCAATAGATGCACTATCACCTCCAAAATTTCAATCCAATATACTTCAAATTGGTTAAAGATGGATATGAATATTTGATTATTTTATTCTTTCTAAACACAAGGGGAAAGGGTATTTCAATTTAACTAAACAAACAAAAAATATACGAAAGGATAAGCTAGAGAAGGAAAGCCTCTAGGCTTAAAATGAACTTAATGTGTTGGTCACTAAACCAAGTGATTTTGCCACAATTATACCATTGTGGACCCAGTTTCACTAGAGTTCTACCTCCAAGAACATATAGTGGGGAGAGCTTGAGGGAACTAGGAGTAGCCTTCAATGCAAGTTCTCACTAACAATGAGTACTAGAGGTTTATTATCAAAAACACATAAACACCATACAAGAATTTGTAACTAGTCAAATAAATTATCATTACTACTAAAGGGGAAATGAAATAACTCAGACATAAATTATAATAGCTAAGCAAATTATACCACGACATACATAGTGCATCATAGTTTTAATCCAATTAACCTAACATTGATAATCATTTAAACATGGAGATGAAATAACATTGACACACAAAAGAGACCCTCTTGCTCAAAATAGAAATTGTATTCATTAAAAGATTAAAATTTTATTACAATAATCGATCTAGACTAATTTTATAGTTTAGAGTGGTAAAGTAAAAGAAATTAAAGTCTTAGTGGTAATCTAATAGCAATTTTAAGCAATTTTGATCAACTTTATAATATAATGGAACTCTTCCTTAAATAGATCAGGATTGGGGCTCATCTCTTAAAAGCATGAGGAACCCATCCTAGGCCATGATGGCCACTCATTATAGTTATAACCATATTTAAAAATTTGAACCAAAATAATCCCTAAAAGCTTGCAACATAAATGTAAGGACCATTAGTTGACCCAAAGAGGTGACTGAGAGGGACCAAATCCTAACTATTTTGATTAGGCACTTCTAACTTGCAACATAGTTTCCATAAGGTCAAACTCCTTGTCTATCTTGGCCAAGTTCATTGTGGGCTCCTTAAGGATCACCTCAGCTTGAGCTACTAGTCTTTAAGAGATTTGGAAATATGATTATATTGATGCTTAGACTCTATAGACTTGGTTGATGCTCATTATGGACTGAGTTGATAGGTCTAGTATCACCCAAGCCCCTTCTTAGTTTTTTTTATCCATTTTCTCCCTCATAACCAGATCAAACTAACCTAGGTAAACTCTAAATTTACATTGATCAAGAAAGGTGCCATCGAGTGGAATAGCATAGAGATATTGACCTATTTGAAGTAAGTTAATATTTTTTATCACCCTCTTCCAAGGGTCATATTTCAATGCAAGCCAAAGCTAACTACTTCTCCATTATAGATCTCATATTCCTAATATATGTTTGGTACAACCCCAAGTCTGAGGTTGACATTAGTTTAAGCTCCAAAAACATTCCCTTATTAACCACCACTTGTAGTTTCTAACACTTACCATAAATTTTCATGATCCTCCTCATGTAGGCCTAAGTCCACTATATAATTATGTTAGTCTTGGCCTGAGTCTCCACTAATTTCCCAAGGATTGATAAAATTAGGAGGGCATCCTTGACCTACTTGATTAGCCTGACTGAGAACATGTTTTTCACTTAGGCTTAGAGAGTCTAGACTTGGCTCTGCATGTTCTTGAGAAGATTCTCATACATGTCTTGGGTAGCTTAGAGGATGAAAAATGGGTCCTTGACCATCTTCTCTTATCCAATGGTAGTATTCACCTTGGTAAGGGAAAATATATCTTGATGGGCATGTCATATAGTCAAGTTCCCTTCTTTGACAAATCTCTACATGAGCATCATTTTTGTGATCTTGGTGGCTCAGTCAAAATTGCTTTATATATATGGGTTACCTTAGACATCCATTTGTAGTGATTTTGACCCTGGGACCATACTTCAGGTTGTGTGGGGTGTAGGAGGTGTGGCTAAAATGGTGGTGAAGGGTGAAGGATGAGGTGAAGGGGAGATGGAGGAAGTAGAAGGAGTGAAAGAGGAAAGGATTGGAGGTAGAGGGAGGATGGGAGAAAAAAGAGTGAGAACGAAAGGGGAGGCCTATGGGAACATTTGATCCTTCCACTATTCTTGAGTTAGGTTCACCTAAGGAAAAATTACCTTAGGGAACTGATCATAGAACAAGGAAGAAATGGGCTAGTTAAAGGTGAGTCCTATGGATCCTTGGGTAATAAAGAGAAGGGGCCAAAGAGATAAACATTGATCTACTACTACAAGGGTTGGAGGAGATATTGAGGCTTGTAGAGGAGGTGGAGATAGAATAGAAGGCCTTGAGTTGGAGTCAAAGTGTGGATCACCTTATGTTTCTTCTTTGGCCTCTTTCCTATGTCAGCTCCAGGTGATAGGGTGGATGGTCCAACTAGGATGACAAGGACATAGGGGATAATGGTAGAGAAATTAGAGCCATAAAAGTGAGTTTCATGCTAACTTAAGTGGGGATTAAGAGGGTCCCTAATAGAAGTGGTATACTCCCAAAGGGTGTAGTCATGCATGCTACTAAAGGAATGCCCAAGGGAGGCACTAGGTTTACTACAAGCTATGAGATGGGAGGATCATAAGGGAATGAATAAGAAAGGACACTCAAAAGGGTCAAGGCTAAAGGTACTTGGGAAAAATATAGATGGGGGAAATAGGAAATAGAGGGGGCAGAGTCAAACCAATGAACAATAGAACTGGGAGTTGAAATGAGATAGGAATGAGGGGTAGAAGGGAAATAGGAGGAGATGGAGGATTGAGCATAGTAACCTAGATGGGTGCCTCATTTTGGGATTAATATTAAGCTATTAGCTACATCAAATATCAAGGGTTATAGTATCAAAGGTTGATCAGGTTATGTTTGGTCTACTTGGCATCATATAGTCCTAAGTCAAATTTATCATGGTCTAGTTACTAGCAGTATTAGAGGAGATGGAAGAAGACCATGAGGAGAAACTGAAGGAGTTAGAAGTGGAGTTAGATCATGAATAGCTAGAAATGTTAGTATAAGTGGAGTTGGAGATAAATGAGGATAAGGTGATAATATGCTCTATAAAATTCTTTAAGAGATGGCCAGATCTATTGGAGTTGAGTCTTTTGTAGACTAAGTAGGAGCAAGAGGAGGCATAGACTGGCATAATTGATCCTTCTTCCCCCTTTTATTATTCTTCGGTGCTATCTAGGATAGAACCTCCTAGTCATCAACTATGTTCAAATAAATCTCATCATCATCTTCAACTTGATGGTTGTAGTTGATGTTGAGGCGAGTTGAATATTGCACTAAATGAGATTGAATTACCCCTTTAGGGTCTAATTGATAAACCTTGAAATTTACAAGGGTGAAGGATTCTTTCTCGACTACCATCTTTTGCATTAATGGGTAGGTCTTGTAGACATGGTGTCATATGGTGATTTGGAGCTATGGGCACACCTTCTATTGATTTTATACATAGAAATTGAACATGCCTTCAACTAGTTGATAGGCGATCTCTAGCTCTAATAAGTATTGAGGGATATAATATGGTAGGTAGAGGGGGTCTTTAAAAAATCCCATGGTCTGGATCACCATGTCATCCAATAGAGTTCTAAATTAACTTTGGGAGCTAGGGTATTATAGGTTTATTGACATTTTGGTACACCACCAAGTTGAAGTGCTCACAAACATCCCAAATATGTTGGTAGAACTAGTGGCCATACAACTCATAAAAAACCACATGGACCATTAGGTCATTGAGAACCCACATAAGAAAGGCTAAAGGCTTGAATAAGAGTATCCCATAGATTAAATCTATAAAATAGATCATCAAGTAGAATTTTCCTCCAAATTGGGTATATATAATGGCACAGACCAACTTGAATTGATCAATCCTCCCATGTTCTATATGTTAGAGCATGTTAGTAGCATATGTAAGAGAGGTACCCATAGCTCATTGATGTGTTGGAAATTTGAGTCCCAAAACAAATGGTTCAGTAGGATCATGCCTACTTAGACCTCTTCCTAAAAGGTACAAACTATGTAAGAATTTATTTTCTCCTTCTTAATCCACTTGGAGTCAATTTTATCAACCCAATTATGGAGGACATCATAGATCTAGTAGGTGCTCATCTCAGCTGACACTATTATCGCATTGTAAGAGAAAGATAAATCTAGGAGGGAATAGTAAACCTTGAAGGTGTTCCCAAATATATTAGTAATCTTGTGATAAGAGTTGGGTAAGCACAACCAATCATTGATAGTGTCTTACATACCTATGGCATTATGGAAGATGTCTCCCCATAGGTCAGCATAAGGAAATTCATCTAGTTTGGTCCTGAACCTATGGAGTTTTCACTTCTTATATTAACTAAGGGCATCCTCATATTTGACCTACTGGTCATTATCTTTATAAAAGTCCTTGGGAACCTATTTAATTGCTTTAAATATATTATTGTAGTACTTATACTTAGTCAAGCCAATGATGAAGGTAGTGTCCTAGTACTCAGGTTCAGTGTTTAGGTTTGAGTATGTAGTAGCCATTAGAGTAGGATGGAGGGGAAATCAGGAAACTTCAAGCATACGAGGCATGGGATACATGGGTTATACAAAATTTTGAAATTAAAGAGTTATATATTTATTAAAAGTTAAAAATGATAATTATTAATGGGTTTTACTTAGGGTTTATAAGCACATGCATACATCCCCTATATTAATGGCATATGGTAGCTCACTTGATATGGATTTGAATTTGAGTTGGTGGCTAGATTTTATCCCTTTATTTCTAATAAATTTAGAGCCCTTGATCTTCTATCGCTAGCTAGATATAGCAATGACAATTGGATGTTTAAAAATTGTCCAATCATGTTTAGCTTCCCATTCTATTAATTCTCATTGCATGGTAGGCATAAATTTGCATCTCTTAGAGGCTTCTTAGCTAACTATAGATTTCTTATAAATATATCTTCCACTCATTAGTATTCCCATTAATGGTTAACACCTAAGCGTGCATTCATACCTCATATCATTCCCCCAAGTCAGGTGATGTGTCACCTATGAACACATCATGTGTTCTGATAGGCTTTCAATTCTTATTTATACTTCATTCTTGTAAAGAGGATTACAAATCAAGTTAGTCAAGAATTAGTCCATAAAAATAAAACATGCATAAAGAACTAACTAACCAAGCCTATCTATTCCTATGAGAATTACAAAGGATTGAAAGAAACAAATGAAAGAAAGCAACACCATATTACCTTCCCAAATGGATTCACCATACCCATCTGGCTCAAAAACATGTTCTCCCTTGATCAAGCATCCTTATCTTTGTCAAAAATAGTGGTAAGCTCCTCCAATGCCTCAAGAACACTCCATAAAACCTAGTCTCATGATTCCAAATCACTAAACTAGCCTATCAATGAAGCTTGCAAACAAAATCTATGATCAAATTTAAAGCCTTATGAAAATGATTTAACATTATAACTTTTCAATATTCAAGCTTAAAATTCATGTCCATGGCCTCTCTCTTTATAGATGTTTGAGATTGGTCAGGATCAACCATGACTGTCCATATCAAGATTGAGATGTGTGGCCATGGACAATCCTAATATTTGGAATTAAATCCATAATTATCTTCATCATGACATTAGAATAAGGGGCATTAAAGAGGCATGGTAAACACTAACTAGGCATGGTTGACCCATAATCTTGATATTTGTGGCATTTATGGCCTAGGGATGTCTTCCTAAGACATGATGTCATTTGATGATGTAGATAATAGGAATCAATTTTCAAAAAGAAATATTCAACAACTCTCATGTAAAATCCACTAAAGGTCTTGATTTGGATTAATTAGCCTTAAACAAGGTTAATCAACATTTGTGCAATTATTTGAAAATCGGCCCTCAATTAATCAAAATGGTCAGAAAGTCATATTATTGAGTTGTAATTTGACTCGGGAAGAATTAGAAGGTGATGTTAGATGTGATAGAACTATATTTCCATTTAGGATGTTTCCAACACAAAATAACAAAGGTATAAGGTGTATACTGATGAATTTAGGAGAAAAGAGTGATCCAAAGCACAAAAGGCAAAATTGTCATTTTGACTCAAAATGAATTGATCAAAGTTAGCTGACCCATAAATTACATTACCTCATTTATGGATACTTTGACCTAAATTGGCACTTATAAATGACAAGTTTGAACCATTTAGCACATTTTATGGATCTTGACATAAAATGTGCATTTGAGTATAATTTGAGTAAGATTGACAATATCAACATAAATGGTGTTAGGAATTAGATGTTTATATTTTACCCCTATTTGAGAAGGTGTAGTGAGACATTCAGGTGAATCAACATATTTTCAAAGAAAAAAGTTGTCAAGAATAAACTGGAACAAACCCATGATGCCCCCTTGAGAGGACATACTAGGATGAAGGAGAAGGATGGACTCTCAAAAAGAGAGAGAAAGTGAGAGGTTAACCCATGGAATAGATCACATCTAGATGAGTTAATGCTTTCACACATGATGACCATCAATGATAAAAATATAATGAGAGGTAAATAGGCCCCAAATATGGGTGAATGGGAAAGATACAATCCATAATTGTAAGGGACACATTGTAAATGTACCCAATTTGAGATTACAAGCTACATGCTTATGACATTGATCAATCTTGAGACAAGATGCACACTAAAATATTTTCATCATGGGCTTTAATGTGGAGAGCTTATAATTAGAGGAAAATGGAGAAGGTTCTACTTTAAGAAGGGAAGCACCACTATAATGAGGTCTCCAAAGAGAATATAATAAGTACTCTAGTAGAGTATATTTGATCATGATAAAATAGTATTTTACCCTGGTAGGGAAAATGTTGATCATTAATAAAGAATAAAGAATGATATTTCCCCTATAGAACTGATTGGATTCAGATGTTGTCTAGATGTTGTACCCTAACATGGATAATTAGCAAGCAAAATAGCTCAAGGATATAACTAAAAAAATAGGTTAAAGTGAGCGGGCATAAACATACATGTGGTGGTGTAATGGCTTAGAAAGCTATATAAAACCAAGCATATAAGAATGCACAAAGTGATGAGAGAGATGAAAATAATAATGGATATAGTTGAGATGACCTCAATAGAAATTGAGTGCTACCTACATAGTTCCATGGACTCATGTTCCAACATGAACTTCAGTCTAATGTAGTTCACCCAAGTTTGGGAGAGAATGGAATGAGGAATGATGAAAAATGACCAAAAATTGATTAGACTTATAATGTATGTAAAGAGATACACATCTAAGCATAGACAAATAAGCCTAAAATGCATGCTACCTAGAAGCCTAATTCTGTATCATGAGCCTAGGTTTTGCAAAGTGTTCTTGAGAATCATTCATCGAATTTGATGTTGACATTAAGATGTTGAGACTTGAGCACAAAGTAATTGCTATATCAAAATAAATTAGGCATCATAAGTATGAGTAACTTATAATGACATAAGATTCCAATTGCACTGAGCTAGTTCAACTGTGAATATCTATAACTAAGGATAATGGTAAAACAATGACCAAAACTAGAGTTATAGTAATTTACATTTAAACAAAAAATAAAAAATAAAGAAAAAGACCAACATAAATGAACCTAACTTGAAATCAAGATATGACCTTAAGTAGGAACAAAATGTTTAAAATAAAAGTCAAGAACATCTTAATGACATGAGACCAAAACTAGAGTTACAGTGATTTACATTTAAACAAAAAAGCAAAAATAAAGAAAAAGACAAACATAAATGAACCTAACTTGAAATCAAGATATTATCTTAATTAGGAACAAAATTGTTTTTTAAAAAATAAAAGGCAAGAATGTTTTAACAACATGAGACCAAGATATGAATAATCAAGATCCATGTGAACCATCAAGGTATTCTTGAACATAAAAGAGAAAAGTGAAATCAAAAAAAAAATAATGACCAAAACTAGAGTTATAGTAATTTACATTTAAACAAAAAATAAAAAATAAAGAAAAAGACCAACATAAATGAACCTAACTTGAAATCAAGATATGACCTTAAGTAGGAACAAAATGTTTAAAATAAAAGTCAAGAACATCTTAATGACATGAGACCAAAACTAGAGTTACAGTGATTTACATTTAAACAAAAAAGCAAAAATAAAGAAAAAGACAAACATAAATGAACCTAACTTGAAATCAAGATATTATCTTAATTAGGAACAAAAATGTTTTTTAAAAAATAAAAGGCAAGAATGTTTTAACAACATGAGACCAAGATATGAATAATCAAGATCCATGTGAACCATCAAGGTATTCTTGAACATAAAAGAGAAAAGTGAAATCAAAAAAAAAACAATGACCAAAACTAGAGTTATAGTAATTTACATTTAAACAAAAAATAAAAAATAAAGAAAAAGACCAACATAAATGAACCTAACTTGAAATCAAGATATGACCTTAAGTAGGAACAAAATGTTTAAAATAAAAGTCAAGAACATCTTAATGACATGAGACCAAAACTAGAGTTACAGTGATTTACATTTAAACAAAAAAGCAAAAATAAAGAAAAAGACAAACATAAATGAACCTAACTTGAAATCAAGATATTATCTTAATTAGGAACAAAAATGTTTTTTAAAAAATAAAAGGCAAGAATGTTTTAACAACATGAGACCAAGATATGAATAATCAAGATCCATGTGAACCATCAAGGTATTCTTGAACATAAAAGAGAAAAGTGAAATCAAAAAAAAAACAATGACCAAAACTAGAGTTATAGTAATTTACATTTAAACAAAAAATAAAAAATAAAGAAAAAGACCAACATAAATGAACCTAACTTGAAATCAAGATATGACCTTAAGTAGGAACAAAATGTTTAAAATAAAAGTCAAGAACATCTTAATGACATGAGACCAAAACTAGAGTTACAGTGATTTACATTTAAACAAAAAAGCAAAAATAAAGAAAAAGACAAACATAAATGAACCTAACTTGAAATCAAGATATTATCTTAATCAGGAACAAAAATGTTTTTTAAAAAATAAAAGGCAAGAATGTTTTAACAACATGAGACCAAGATATGAATAATCAAGATCCATGTGAACCATCAAGGTATTCTTGAACATAAAAGAGAAAAGTGAAATCAAAAAAAAAACAAGACACCAACAACAATCAAATAAACAAAATGGTCCAAGAACAATGTAATAACATAGGATCAAGATATAAATAATCAAGATCCATGTGAATCATCAAGATGTTCTGAAACACAAAAGAGATAAACAAAAAACAATCAAGGAAACACAAGACCAAGAATGGAGATAAGAAATAATAAAAAAGAGAAAAGGATAAGAAATAAAAGGAGAGGTGCAAAAGCATAAAAAAACACCAAAAAAACTCAAATAAACACATACAAACAAAAACTAAACTAGTGAGGTTTAAAGATAAATGTTCATGCATGTGTGGTAGAGGTGTTACCTTCTACCACATCATAACAAAGAAAAATGACATGACAATTGTTCCCTAATTAAAGAGGAATAATGATAGAAGAAATGGTGGAAGAGAAGAAAAGGAAGGGGTTGGCCGAGTTGACTCCAGATGTATAAGACAAGTGGATGTTGCCTACATAGTTCCATGGATGCATGTTCCAACATGAACTTCAGGCCAAATGTAGTTCTCCAAGGAAATGAGATAGAAGAAAAATGATGATCAGACTAGCATGATTTAGAGAATAAAATGGAAGATATGACAAACAAATGAGAATGGTTTGGAAAATAAGAAGCTGATGAGATGAAAAAGAATGATCTTGCAAAATGGCAAGTGTGTGGGACAAGATGAAATGAACTAGTGTTTCTTTGCTTTTAAAATGCTAAGAGCATAGCATGGTGGAATGAGAATGTACAAATCTATAGATACATGAGACAATGTTTTTGTTCTTTTGTGGATCATGTTCTAATGTTTTTTGGTATTTTCAAAGTATTTATAATGTTTTTGGTGTTTTTGGGATAAAATATGAACAAGGTGGGATCATCTAGCTGAAGAGATGCATGTCCTGAGACTAGAGGTTCCAATAAGATAGCTAAGTTGGATGTAATGATCCATTCTCCAAAATCAATGAGAGCAAGGTGGTGTGATAAAATAATAAATAATAGTAAATACTTGAACTAAGAAGATGCAGCTATTCACCTGTTTGAAGTTACACAAGACTATCCTAGCTGAATTGCTTTATAGAACTACTACTAAAGATATTCATAATGTTCATGAGACATAATTGAGATCGTAATTAGTTAAGGAACAAAAATTATTCAAGCTTATAACATGCCTTAGACATAACAAATAATATGCTTCTCAAAGAGAGAAATCTAGAATGGGATTAAGAATGTGTTCAAAGTGTTAAGGGTTCAAAGCCTTTACTATCAAGAATCATGAAAAGTGGACTAGGGTAGTATAAAATGTGTTTAAGGTAAGATAAAAGGGTGGGATAAAATTACAACAGCACAAGTTTCCCCCAAGTTAAGGGTCTTATAGATAATGGTTCAAATCTATTCATGCATAGAACCTCTTAAGGTGTATGATGTTCATGGGCACTGAAAGTTCTTCACCATTAGGTTTAGCTAGTCGATATGCTCCTAATCCATAGTTCACCGTGACAATATACGGTCCTAACCAATTAGGCTAAAACTTACCTTTATATTTAGGTTCAACATTCATGTTTTTTTGGTTCTCTTTTAGGACTAAGTCACCAATCTCAAATTCTCAAGGGAGAATGCATTTTTTGTAGCTTCTCCACAATTTGTTCGGATAGGCCTACAAATTTTCTAGGGCAACTAAATGCTTACTATTAATAAGTTCTAGTTTTTGGTAGCTTTGACGCTCTATAGCCTTCATCATATTCAATGTGCTCTAGTGATATTATTAATGATGGGATCTCAATCTCAATCAAGATGATAGCTTTAGTGCCAAAAATAAGGGAGTATGGAGTAGCCCAAGTTTGGGTGTCATGATTGGTTCTATAAGCCCAGAGGGTAGGAAAGAGTTGCAAGTGCTAATTATAACCAAAATCATTGAAAATATTTTTTAAGATGGCTATAATGGTTTCATTTGATGCCTCAACTTATCCATTGCCTTGTGGGTTATATGGAGTGGATTTCTTGTGCTTGATCTTGAATTTTTCATAAAGAGATTTCACATCTTAGTTCACAAAGGATCCACCATTATCAGATATAATATGGGTTGGGATGCCATATCAATAGATGTTATGGTAATGAATGAATTTGGCTATCTGTTTCTCAATAATATAAGTGAGAGAAATGGCCTCAATCCACTTGGTAAAGTACTCAATTGTAGTCAAAATGTGCTTATGGCCATCTAAAGATGTTGGGTTAATTTTCCCAATGAGATTGAGTCCCCATGTTGAGAACAACCATAGTGTTGTAATCAGCTGGAATGATAAGGAAAGTGCATGTATCAAGTTGCCATGCTAATAATAAGGAACACATTTATTTACATAATTACAAGCATCTATCTCCATTTTGGGCCAATAATAGCTTATTCTAAGGAGTTTCTTTGCTAGGACTACACCGTTGGTATGGGACCCACACATTCCTTCATGAACCTCCTTTAGTGTGAGCTTGGATTCTCCCAAAGATAACCAATGAAGAAGCATTCCATCATAGCCTTTATGATAAATCATATTTCCAAGGAGGATATAACATGTTAAGCGATGAAGGAATAGTTTATGTTGGTTTTTGGAAAGGTTGGCAAGAAATACATGGATATGAAAATAGTTATAGAAATCTTGGTGCCATGGTAGCTCAGGTGAGGGATTAGGATTAGCAATGGTGCATACCTTCTCTGAATCTACTAGAATATGTGCTAATTGAAGAAGATTTTCAATTAAGAACTGATACTCTTTAGCGCTGTCATGTATTTGAATCATAAAACCAATCATTGTCATGGCATCGGTAGATCTATTATTGACTCACATAACTTGCTCAAACTATAGAGATTTAAAATGTGTTTTGAGGTTATCAACAATTTGCTTGTAAGCAAAAAGCTTATCATCCTTTATTTGATATTGGTCAGTTGTTTGATTTATGATTAGCTATAAATCTCCATAGACCTTTAAGATTTGAATATCCCACTATATATCAATATGGAGCCCTACAACCAATGCTCATATTTCGCCATATTGTTTGTACACTGAAAATTGTATATGAAATGCTTTGGGGATCAAATCCCCCTATGGCATGATCAATAATATGCTAGCTCCAGACCCTTGAGATGTGAATGATCCATCAAAATAGAGTTTCCACTATTTAGGTTCTTATGATGCTTATTCTATTGTCATGATAGAATCATCTGAAAGGTCAAAGTTGAGAGGTTGAGTGGTTGTAATAGGAGCTTCTATAAGTTGGTCAGCAAAAACTTGTCCTTTGATTGCCTTTTGATTTTGGTACTCAATATAAAAATCACTGATGAGCATAATCCATTTACCCATGCATCCTTAAATATCTATTTTAGATAAAATGAACTTAAAAGGATCTACCTTGGTGATAACAATAGTCTTGTTATTTAGCATTTAATGATGTAATTTCTAAGTGGCAAACACCATAGCTAAGCATGCCTTCTCAATAGGCATATAATTATGCTCATAGGCTACCAATGTGTTGCTTAAATAATAAACCATGTGTTCCTTACCATGATCATCATTTTGAGCTGAAAGTGCCCCCAGTGTATGTTATGTGGCTGATATATAAAGAAACAATGGTTTTCCTTGTGTCAAAGGTCGTAAAACTAATGGATTAGCCAAGTATGTTTTAAGCTTTGAAAATGCTATCTAACAATCTTAATCCCACTGAAATGTTACCCCTTTCTTTAAGAGGTGGGTAAATGGGTGGCACTTATCTACCAATTGAGAAATGAACCTACATATAGACTGGATCTTGCCTTGTAAACCTCACAACTGTTTAAGATTGTTTAGTGGATGCATTTCCATAATCATGTTGACCTTTTCAAGGTTACTTTGATCCCTCATTATGATATAATGAACCCTAGAAATTTTCCTGATGTGACTCCAAAGACACATTTCTTAGGATTCAAGTGGACTTTATATGCACAAAGCCTCTCAAATATTCTTCATAGAATGTTAGGGTATCCAGTTCATGTTCTTGATTTTGCTAGTATGTCATCAACATAGTCCTCAACAATGTCATGCATCATGTCATGAAAGATGACAGTCATTGCACATTGATATGTGGCTCCAACATTCTTCAAACCAAATGGCATGACTTGGTAATATAATTTCCTCCACGGAGTGGTGAACATGATCTTATGTTGATCCTTAGGGGATATCTTAATCTGATTGTAACCAAAAAATCCATCCATTAAGGATAGCATGTAATAAATGACTATTGAGCTTAATAAATTATTTTCACCTTAGACAACAGTGGCATCTTGTTGCCTTATGGTTGCGATGAGACTCATGGTTGATTTTAAAGGATTATGGTTGCTCTTATGAGACTCTTATTTAATCCTTTATTATCAATGATATTACCTACAAGTTATGAATTATAATGGGACATTTCCCTAATTTTTATCATGATGAATACCCTATCTGATTAATCAAACATGATTAACTTGTTCAACTATTGATGGATTGTTTTAACGAATGTATTATATTTAGTGCTTGTGATTAGAACCTTGTCAAGCACTGAATGTTATGGATGATTTTCATAATTAATATATTTATTATGAGTAATTTTAATTTTTTTAAAGGTATTTTGAATGACCTCTCACTCTATTTCAAGTAAATTTTTATGCAATTTTTAGTTTTAGCATGGAATGTTGTTGAGGTAATTAAGTTTCTTGGTTTTCATTGTAAAAAAATTTATGTAGTTTTAACTCAACCATTAAGGTTTTGAAATATTATATCATGATTATGATTTTATAAGTACTTTTTCTTAGCTAACACCTTAAACTAGATAAATATGTTCTTGAGGGATTGTTAAGATGAAAGGCATATCCTTAAACCTATGTTTTTGTTGAGCAATTTTTAAAATGTGGCTTAAGTGTGTTGGCATATTCTCTCTTTGTAAACCTTGTTTGTCTATTTAGGTATGGTTCATCCTTGTTTGAATGTGTTTTTTTAAGGTAGCTTCCCAGATAATATTACAAATATTAACCATGGTGCATTATGGGAACTGACCATTTTCCCTTAACATTGCAAGCAATATTTTAATGATTGTGTAGAGCCTAATTTAGTATATGCAGTTATTCTTAAGGACATTTAATTTCTATTTCACGTAGATAAAAATAACAATGTGAAGTTTAGGAAATTTATCTAGTTCATATGAGAGCATTATCAGTTTTATTCCCTTATTATCATGCTTTATTTTTGTTTCAGTCATAGTTATTTGGCCATAAATTTTAGGTAGGGATGTCTCAAGTGTTACTTTATATGATCATGCTTTATTTTTGTTTCATCTATATTTATTTTTCCATAAATTTTAGTAGGGATGTCTCAAGTGTTACTTTATATGCTCATGTTTTACTAAGTGGTTGCACTTATACCTAAGTTAAGAGACTAGGAAGTAATTTAGACCCTTTCTCTTATATTAAAGCATCATCTTAAGAGTAAATTGTTACTCATATTTAAGGTTTTGTTGGTGGTTTTCATCTAATATAGTCACATTTAAACTTATGAGTTTCATAGTCTCAAGATATGTGACTTAAAATAATAATTTAGAGTTAGTGATAGTTGTTGACACCTGTATAGGTTTTTGTTACTCTTGATTATTAGTGAATTTTATTAAAGGACCAACCTTCTATGTTTTATTCCTGTATTAACACATATTAATCTCCACACTAGTATTATAGTTGGACAAATCCATCACAAGGAATATTGTAGATAGTTTCTCAAATTTGATTAGTCTCTCATGCTGAAAGAGCAAATTTTGGTGTTAGATGTAGGGATCTTACAAAACTTGGACTCATAAAAGTTACCTCATTAGCACACTTAGAGCATAGGGAGGTGTATATAGTTGAGATGGTTATTATATTTGGTCAATATCACACAAGGATATTAAAAATTTTATGTCTAGTATTATTGGTGTGCCATTGCACCTAGGTAGGGAAATAACATCTTATTGGTCTTTGTTATTTACACTAGCTAATGGAGAGGAAACATGATAAAAATTCTATGAATTTATATCATGTTCCATTCTACTAGTTTTTTTATTATAGCCTCACTAAGGTGATGGTGGGTAATTTAGTTAAGGTGGCACTCTCTCATCCACCTATTTTCTTTATTAAGATTGATGGAGGTGGTTGAAATGTTTTTCGTCAATAATGTTAGATTTCTCGACTCACCTTGGATGTCATCATATTTTATATTTGATGTTAATTTAAGATTTTAGATCAATTCCTTGGGTTTTTTCCCCATTTAATCTTAGATTTGAGGGTCTATTAATGGGACAAGATTACCTACATTTGGTCCATATCATCTTTGGTAACAATATTCTTTGTTCCATTAATATGGCATCCCTTCAAGCTATTGATTGGTAATGAGTATAGTACTACCTTGAACTGGGTTTATTTTTGAGTTTCTTAGTTGAGATGAGATATAAACCTATCATTTAGCTTTCCACCCTAATCCTTCATCTGTTAAAAAAATATGTATTTCTCTTTTTTAACATGTTCTAGGTTTCCTCACATGTGGTTTTGGTTTGTAATGTTTGGCAAAAGACAAATTGTTCTTATTTGAGTCCATTCACACTTGGAAATATTAGGGGTTAATCCTATGAGGTTGAGACTAAGATCAATTAAATATTCCATGGTATAGTTTTATCATGATAACTACCTCTTAGAAGGTGGTTTTCTTCTATGGGCTAATATTTCTACCTCACTTGATGATTTCTAGGAGGAACTAACTATAAGGAGAGGGGGATGTATTTATAATTTTCTAGTCCTCCTATGTATCATTGTAGTTATAGCCACTATTAGAGGTTTCACCTAATATCATTTTGAAATTAATGTGCTTAGTGGTGATATTTTCCATGTACAACTAAGGGTTATAAACATATTTATGATTGTTTCCATTCATTGCAATTTTTCAAATTATGTTGATCTTCTTAATTTTGTGTACCTTTTGAAGGTATGTGCTGAGATGATTCAAAACCTACATTATTATTTAATTTATATACATCTAAGTAGATATATCTATTATCCTTGACACCTACATATGTTGGACTACATCCAATTTTATTAGCTATGTATTGGCAACCTATCAGCATTCATGTATATTACTATACCTTTAGTGATGTAATTCCCTATTATGTATTGCATTTAGAATTATTTTTACTATGTTACAGATTGGACTATTCCTCTCTCTAGTTTGATATCACTTGAGATTTATTTCATAGATATTAAGGATTGAGATGTATCTATGTGTGGATATGAGATCATTAGATGAGTTATGGTAAGTTCACATGGTTATATTCTTAATGTTTTCTACAAATTTTAGACATGGTTATTGATGGATGTGAGTTATGTCGATGTGTTATTTAACCATGTATGGAGTATCTATGTCTTTAACACTAAATTGGATGTAGATTGGGGTTATCTAGGGTTAAATGGGTAGATATTGCCTAGGGAACAAGGATGATAAACTATATCTAAAATAGGCTAATAGATGCTAAACTTAGATATAAACTATGTTGAATTCATTAAACTAAGATAGGTTAATAATATTAAGTATAGTTATGATTGATATGGAAATGAAAAATAAGTAATGTACTTAGTTGGTCATAATTATAATGCAAGTTTAGATCTAGAATAGGAAGGAAGTAGATTGAAAGATGATTGTGGAATAGTCACCTAATTTTGGATTGGGTGCCTCTAGAGCTAAAGACACTAGCATCAACCTAGGATGGTTGCATCGATGCTAATCCTTGATCTTGATGTAAGTGTCCTATATAGAATACCTAATGGAAAAGTATTTGACCACCTAGATGCTTTTGGTTTTATCTTCATTTTCACTTTGGTGCATTCAGATTTAGGTCATGGACTATCATTCTTCATGAAATTGTAAAACCCTAGTTTTTCATATTTATGGTAACCTTGGGAAAAAATGGGTTAGTGGGCACATAGTGTCAATATAAACCAATAATATAAATATGGCCTCAAACTAATGTAGTTTTCCCTTATGTGATGGCTTGTGTGTGAATCATGTAATATGTGGAAAGCAATTACAACAATGACCTAGCTTGTAACTTGTCAAATCGGGCTCTTGGGCTAATCCTTCATTACTTCATACATGTGTATGTGTTGTCATTATGATTGATATGAAAATATTATAAAATTGGGAATTTTTGGATTATTAAGTGTTTGATTGATTTCTTGGATAAGTTTCCTTAGCTATTTTCTAGGTCAAGAATGAATGAGGGTTGATATTATATTTATATCGATCCATTTGGAGAAATAAATCATATTAAATCACTTAGGTCAACCATTAGAATATATTTCATTTGAAAATTGGATGACTTTAGGGCAATAGACACTTGTGTTAGAGTAGGACACCTTCATTGATGCACATTTTTATTGGGATGCTAGTGTCCAAGGTATAAGAAAGTAGGTACAAAATTAGAACTTGTAGATGTACAAGATAAGTAGGTTTTAAGCATTATGGGAAAGATATAAGGTCTAGATCATCAACATAATACTGGTCAGACCAATAGACAGGCCAAGGGGCATAATATAGAGTAGATGTGAGACTTTTTAAAGTGGGATAGGTCTAGAACTGAGAAGAATAACCAAGGTTTGATTTTGTCAAGTGTATAAGACTTAGGTGTTACATAATCCATAAATATCATCTACACTTTGAGATTCACTATGATTTGGATTTAATTGATTCATGTAGTATGTCTTTGTGGATTATATTATCTGATTCACATACATTATTTGGTTGCTTTACTAATGGCGTGTATGGATGCTCACATTATGAATACTATTATGATAGCCTTTATTAATATATGCTTATGTAACAAGTGATGCTAATATATTACCCATGGTTAGTACAATCGATGGACTTTAGTGGTACTTGAGGCAAGATTAGGCTACTTTTTGGATCCCCTATGGTTAGAACTAGGAGCTTGAGGTGAGGAGATATGTGTTGGTTCCTTGTGATTTACTTATGATACATGTGTCATATAGTATGTGATAATATCTAGATTTAATGGTTTTCCTATTGGATATTTTACTTATGAAAAAACAAATAGATGCATATATCTTGGATCATGTGACTATTTCAAGACTCACAAATTTGTGTGACCATGTTTTCAATGCATTGATTTACGTCATTCATTATACTATAATTTTATATATATATAATGTGAACATTTTAATAAGTATAATGAGTGTGAAGGTGATAGGAGTTCATAGGTATAAAAGTGGACAAGATAGAATGAACATGATCTAATGACCCATCCCTATCTTATATGTGACATATTGATTGTGTACCTAACTTAAAATATTATCATCTAAAATGTGTATGTGGACCACATTGTAACTTGATAGAAACATGCCCATATGATTTATAAAACCATAAGTGAGTGGACCACATAATCCCTTGTTAGATAATTTATAATATTAATTTAACTTATGTGTGAATATACCTTTGATTAGACCCATTCCAAGAATTTTGAAACTTGCTTTGCATTGTAGGCCTCAAAATGTCATTTTCATAATTATATATTCTTTCATTTTCATTGGCCCAAATTTTTAGTGATTTTTTATGTCTTTAATTGGAATTTTGTAGGAATCACTCTTAAAAAAACTCAACCCTTATAGGATACTTTAAAATGGGTGTAGATGTATGGACTAGAGAGGAAACATGTCCCTCCATATGTAATTGTAAGTTGAAGTAACCCAATATAGACACTACAATATGGTAATTGATAATTGACAATTTTGATTTTCAATTATCTTCACCCTACATTAATTATATGTACAAACATGTATATCATTCACCATTATCTCACATACACATGCCTTATACAAGTCTTAAACTTCCCAAGTTACTCATTGTCACCATAGTCTGTGTCAAACTAATTTTTAATATTACTCAGACATCTCTAGATCATCATATCAGTGTTCTTGTCTGTTGGACACTAATGTCAAGTTCTTAACATACCATTTTATGGAATTGTTTGAGTTTGACAGTTTTGGCCCACACTAAGCAACAATAAAAATTAAAATTAAAATAATTTCTATGCCCACACTTTTTGCATGTTAGTGGCATGGTAATGTTACCAATGATTCTCCTATAAATATATAATAGGTATGAGCCTATTATCAATATAATAAGAGCTTATTAATCACAATATTTCACTTGCACATTCAAGAGGATTTCCCTATTCTTTCTACATTTATAATCAATCACTAAAAGTACATCCTTAACATGCCTAAATCACTCAAGATCAAAGTTAAAATTTTCAATTATCAAGTATCAAGAGCTAGATCTTAGGTTGTATCTGTTGAATGAGTATGATTACACACATCCACCTAACATGGATAACTATATGTGGCTGGATTTCCCTCTTCAAAGTATTGGATGTCTAGGCAACACTCAACCATTAAATGATGTGTGGTTGGGGTCATCACAACCCACCTTTATTTCACTTTTGTTGACCTAATCCTATCATTGCAAGTGGACTTAGAGTTTGAAGAGGAGAAATATTTATGTGAGTGACACACATAATCAGAGCTTGAGATTGCATATAAAGTTAAAATAGAATTATATGTACCTTTGTATCAATAAAAAGAGAAAATTATACATAGATGGAACTGTTAGGCAAGGAACATAATGTTCAATATTATTGACATGAGGCTAATGTTACTATATGGGCATGAAAAGAGGTCTAAATCTCAATCAAAATGACTTGCAATCTAGTTTTATATTCCTCATATTGCATGCCTATAATATGAGTCTTTCACATATTAGTTAACCATTATGTATATTAAACCTTTTGTTGTAATTTCCATATTTAATAAGATAGTGTTAAATCAATTAAAAGCTTTTACATTAATATTTGTAGAGATTTTAATTTAAAGTCATTCACATTAGTTATATCTAATAAGGGTTAATTAATCACATTAATCCTAAAATAGATAAAACATACGATGAATTTGAATATTGTATCAAACATTGACAAACCTTAATTTTCACTTAGGGTTTCTTCCTGTATTGTAGGGAAGTTATTTTTGATCTCTAATTTCTAATAATACAAAAATTACACATGGCTATAATGGATGCACATAGTTTATATTTTTTACTCAAGCTATGATTGTAGTTATTACATGTTTTTTTCATCTAATACACAAAATCTATAACAAACATGTACTTCAATAACTAATGAAAAATCCCAAGCCTTTCTTAACTCCACTACTAGGTGCCAAAGGGCATGCATGACTTCTTTTGTTCCTCCTCCCCTATACCTAAAAATTATCTTACCTACCATCCCACCCACATTATTTACCCCTATATTATATTAGATTCTAAAGTACATGTTGTCATTATTAGACGAGTTAGGGTACCCCATCATGCATGAAAAAATAGAGGTATTCAACATGTTCCTCCTCAACCCCATCCACCTCCAAAAGGTAAGACACATAATCCAATGGGTATGATATTATTGGTCAACTAAATATTATCATAATACAATGGCTATGATATTTTAAATTCCTTAGAATATCCTCCCTCTTTAGAGTCTTCTTCTCTTAAAGCTTCCAATGAATTTTTAATTCACTAGAAAAACTCCCCCCATTTCCTATTTAAATTCATGACTCCTTCCATTCCAAACAATGGAAAAAATAAATATGAAATCCATAAACCTCCATATTATCATCCAATCCATGAATCCATCACTAGTCTCCTAATAAAAATATTGTCAAGCTAATCATATGTTGTTCAATTAATTCTGAATCTGTAAAAAAATCCATAATCACTTAGTCTTTATCTTGTTTTTGTCTTATTTAGGGTATTTAGATTTAGATTTTATAATGTTATTATAGATGTTTATCTTTTTGCATTATAGTCTAATTGATCTAAATTTATGAAGTAGATTGGTAATTTAAATTGACTTTAATGTATAATTTGCATACCATAATCAATTGCTCCAAATTTATTATCTCAATTTGGTAGCCACGATAAGAGCCCTCCTTTTGAGTTGACCTGGTATGTTGGAAGTGCGTGGATTCAATTTGTAGGTTGAATTGAAGGAGAATTTGGGCTCAAATTTTCAAAAATCTCATTTTCCAAGTGAATTATGGTATTGCTCTATAGAAGGTGATTTTGCACTTATGGTTTTGCCCTTGACAGAGGTGATTTTAACATAAACTACCAACCTAACCTCTAGTTGTCAGGAAAACTTAGTCATTTTTATCTTGTTAGTAAAATTGCTTCTCATAATCTATGATATTGATTCTTATCTATGGTTTTGAACATATCAGACATTATTTTGATTCCTATCTGTGATTCTGCACATTGTAGTTGTGATTTTGATTTTCACCTATGATTTTGCACATTGTAGTTGAAATATTAATTTAGGTTATTAAACTATCTCTAATCAAGTTATCAGCCATTATAATTTGGTTCTTTATGATTTTTTATCTTTGTTTTCCCTTGTTAATTTTAGGAAACAATCAAAGACTCTGTCAAATTAAAATCATAAAATCCTAACGTCTAAATCAAAATCACTTCTAGGCAATTATGATTTTGATTTGCATAAGCAACTTTGAGACTTTTAGTTGCAATTTTGATTATTAAAAAAATTACAAGGTTTCCAATCTCTAATTTGTTTATTTTTTGACTAAGCATATCATTTACTATTTTGTAGATATTGGGCCTCTATTTTTAATCCTTATTTTTTGAAAGCCTAAACTAAAATCTAATATTAATCAAAACCATAACTTCTAAGTTAGGATTTTGTAAATCCTATTTTAAACATAAAAATTGTTGAAAAAATCAAAGTTTGATTAAAAAAACCTTAAATCCATTCAATGTAAATTTATAAATATATTATAATTTGTATAGTTTTCAATATCACTTATTTTATTTATGATTTTACTTCTACCAGTTGTGATTTTACACCTTTTTGTCATGGTTTTGAATTAACTGCTAGAAGTCTATCAAATCATCATGTAATATCGCATGTCTGTCATTTCTGATTTTGTATCCTAAATTACAATTTTGATAATCTATCTTTGATTTCAATCCACCTAACTGAATGGTTATTATCATGGTTTTCATAATCTCTTATTTCCATATATGATTTTGACTTTTCATAAGTGACTTTGAATTTCTAGAAGCAATTTTGCATAACACTAACTATCTATGGTTTTGATCAAGCTAGTAAAAATTTTGCTCTTTATTTTTCTTCAAAAATTATTCCTCTTGAGTGCTTTTTTAGGATCATTTTTAGTGAATTTTGAGTCATTCTAAGCATCCTTCAATTCCCTACCCTATAGTGTAACCCTGCAAGGGGTGCTGCCCCTTGATCCTACAGAGGGCTACCACCCCCAAACCCCTGCATCATGGCCCCTCATTCAAAGAAGTTATAGTTTAAAACCCATGATTTTTTTAGTATTTTTTAAGGATAATTGGACTAACTTTTTGTTTGGATTTTAATAAAGGTAAAATTAATGGCAAGTTTTTCTTGATTAAGATTACGAACATCTTATCTTATAGGTATTTATCTAAAATCTTGTCATGTAGGTCATATTTTTTTGTCTAACATATTATCTTTCAGGTCGCCCCTAAAGATTCCTAAATTAAAACTATTAATCACTTAATTTTTAGGCCAACTATTAAACATTTTAACATTTTGAAAACCATTTTGTATATATTTTGTAAATATCACATCTAAATTAATTAGTACATCAATTTTTTGTCTATTTGTCTATACTCGAGGGCTATAGGGGTGTATTCTATCCTCCTTGCATCTTAGTGGTGAGTCTTGGAGGATCAAAAACCACTAAAAAAGCCTCTCATTTTTATCTTTTAGGGGTAAACATGATGTGGAAGTGATATCCATGCACTTTCTATAGTCTTAGGGGTTGATGACATAGATTTCATCACCATGCATTCAATCACACTTCATGTTTCACTACAGTATAAAAATCATGGACAATTATCATTAGGCAAAATGGTTGACCCCATATAGGTCTTGAATGAAGGGTAAGAGTTCACTCTATGACCCAAGCATTAGAAAGCAACTTATACAGAGTTGAGCCCCATGTACCTAGTGTATATCAGGGATGCCCGTAGAGAGCTTGTACATCCTAGAGTAGGACCTTCAACCATAATAGGTGACTTTTTTCCAAAGTCATTATTAGCTCCCAAGTGATTGTTAATTAAAAATTGGGTTGAGAAGATTTGATAGATTTCATAATAGATCACCAGCCTATAGCCTCACCCATGAAACTATTAGATAGTGTATTCATCGAGTTAAACTCATATAGTAGTTTATTAATCTTAGGTTTGTGATTTGATTGATTTGGTGTGTGTTGTGATAGACTAGTGTTATTTGTGATCTGAGTTAGGATTTTACCCAATCTTATACACAGCTATCTAGGTATCCTATATCATCATCTTGTATATCATTATTTATATCATATTTCCTTTTACATTCTAACCTTATCCCCATCTTGTACATTTTTAAAAGTCTTGTACATCCTTATCTAATTTACTTATCATTGTATCTTTCATTATATATTTTATATCCTTAATCTTGTATAATATTGAACATCTTGTCATCCCATATTAGACATATCCTAATCTAGTCTAGTCTTATTTGATCACCTATTTATCATATATTTAATCCTTCATTCTACATCTTTGTCTAAATTATGCCATATTTTCCTTATACCATATCATTCTAATTATACCTTATTAATCTTCTTCATCATCATCTCAAATTACATTCTTAATCGCTTTGTATATCTTTATCTTGTACATCCTTATCATTATCTTTCATTTCATCTAGTCTTACCTCATCTAGACAAATCCCATCTTACTGTCTTGCCTTTTTATCTTATAACACATCTAGTTAAATTTTTAGTTCATAAAATTTTCCAAACCATACCCATCATACCCCCAATAATCATTACATCACCACCCTTATATACTTGTCTTCATCTCAATCTCATCATCTTTGATCCCTCCATTTATTCTCATTTACCCTTCATCACATAATCCTATTTTTGGGTGAATATATTGTCACCAGCTAACTGATGAGAAAAATAGGTCTCTTTAACCATAGCAAGGGAGATTGGTTGGCCAAATGTGTAGGTTTACCACATCAAAGGTGGACAAATCTCTCCTCTCATCAAGGGGAGGTTCCCTTATAACTATGAGGAGCTATATACTATATATAAGCAAAAAATAACACTCAGGGGTAGGACTACACCATCCATCTCTCTTTTTTTAGAGATGATGTTCACAGACAAAGGAGAAATCTTGGTGATAATATTGAAGGCACTTCTCTTCTTTCAGAAGTGGTCTTATAGCAAGGCATAGGAGTTCTTTCAAGTAGGCAACCAACAGGTAACAAGGGCACAGTAACCAATAAGATGAAATGGAACACAAAGTCTCCACCTCAATTGTCTAAAGAGTGAAATACGAAGGATAATGGGGGCAAAAATTCATCCCAAGATCCTTTACATAAAAAGAAACTAAAAACACACTAAAGACAACTATGACAGCACAAAGTCTTTTCACAACTGGCTTTAGGACACCTTCCTAATTACTTCCACTAGTTACGCTTGTTAAATTAAATAAACAAGAATGATCCTAGGAAACAAACATAAGAACAATTTCTTATGATAACACAAGATATAATACCACAAAGTCTAAAATTCACTTACTTTCTCATTCAGATAAAGTAATATGATCAATAATCTGAGCTCAAATTCTCAGTAATCGCCTTTCAATTTGGGTAGAGTTTTGCTTCTATATGGGAAAAGATCTCCCTTGCATAAAATAAGAGATTACCATATATGGTAGCCAAGAAAGGCTTGGCACTTTGTTCCATGGAATGGACCCTACTACATTCAATGCCTTAAATGCACTTTCAGTTCTATCAAGGGGTCATGCTTGAAATAATGCATTACCTTAACTATGACATGTCCATTCATCTTATATGTCTCCTCCTTAGCATGGGTTGTCTGGTCCTTTTCTTGATGTCTGTGTAGCTGTCCATTTTCTCCTTTACTTCATGGAAGAAAAATAGGCCACATCCTTGATTTGGTGTGCTCAGATGACTACTTGTCAACTGTTTCACTACTAGAAACAACTCCCTTGTAGATATTTCTGATCTTTTTGTATTGTTCTCTCTTCCTTGTAGAAATTTGAGCTCTTAGGCTTTCTTTTCAACTGGTCACTTGGTTTATTCTTCAAGTCCCGCTCTATACTTAGAAATCAACAAATAATCCATTACCTTAAATTTGACGTTCATGGGGATGTCAATGGTTGTCGGTTGCTTAAACCATATTGAACCATGAACCTTTAAACCTGTGAAATTTCATTGGTTCAATGGTTCAATAATTCAGGCGATCTTTGTTGGTTCCTTTGTTCCATCACTTCCTGGGTTCAATCACTTTCTTGTTCTTTGGTTGAATCATCCCTTTGAACTGGTCTTCTGGAATCATCCATTTCCTTCCTTTGTCTGGAGCTTCCTTTGAATCATTGAACCTATGAACCATTAAACTTTGAACTCTTTTGGTTCAAGGTTCAATCGATTCATTAGTTCATTTTTTGTTTCATTGCTTCCTTTGTTTTTATAAGTCTTTCAAACTTTACTGAACTAGTTGAACCTTTGAACCCTTGAACCTGTTGAACCATTTAGTTCAAGGTTTAATGTTCTAATCCTTGTTCTTTGAAGTCTTCTTTTGTTTAAGTCTTTTGAAGCTTTTTTCTACATCTTTATCAAGCCTTTGGAATGCCTCAAAGGGAAGGTGTCCCTTCGGGTCTTTGAGAAGGGTCCATTTTGTGGGTGTTGAGAGCCCCCCGCAAGGGTACCTACCCTTCGGGGTCCTTCGGGTGGCCTTCGGGCTTCAATTCCTTTAGAGGGTCTTTGGGCTCCAATTCCTTCAGACAAAATGTCTGAAGGAATTCCTTCAGACAATTTATCTAAAGGAAATCTTTCCTTGGCTTTGTCCACTTTCCTTTAGGCTTTTCCTTTTGGGCGAATTCCTTCAGACAAAATTTCAAAGGAATTCCTTCAAACTTTTTGTCCGAAAGAATTTGCCTTGAATAAATATGAAGGGATTCCAACCTTTCTGCCTTGTTCACTTTTTCGAAGAAAATCTTACCCTTTTGGCTTTCTCTTGATCTTTAAGCAAATGTTCCTTGCCCTCTGCAAGGGCACCTGCCCTTTGGTTCATTACCCTTCGCAAGGGTACTTTGGCCTTTGGGATTTGGGGCACTCCTTTGAACTGACCATTTGAACTAACCAATTGAACCAACTTTGATTTAATAGTTCAACGGTTCAATCTCTTTATCAAAATCCTTTGTTTTGGCTTAAGTCTTTTGACCGCTCGAACCAAATGCGTTGAACCAACAGCTCATTGAATCTTTGAACCTTTGAACCCATTGAACCTTTAAACCAAAATGATTCAAGGTTCAATGGTTCAACCCTTCTTCTTTTCATTAAGTGTTTTAAAGCCGTTGAACCTTGAAGCGGTTGAACTTGTTGAACTTTTGTCGAAGCGCTTAACTCTTTAAGCTTGCCGACATCGTTGAACCTTTAAACCCATTGAACCTTTGAACTTTTTGGAAGTGGGTTTTAATGGTTCAATGGTTTAATGGTTCAATCTTTCATTTGAATCTTGATGATGAACATTTTTTATTAAACCAAGGTGTTGAATAAAGTGTTGGGAACTTGTTCTTTTGTGAGAATTTTCCTGTTGAAGCCATTAAACCTATTGAACTTGCTAGTCCTTTAACTAACAAAGCTTGAAAAATAAGGAATTTTGAATGCTCTAAACAAATTTTGAGAAGGGAAGAGATAATTTTGGCTTGTAGGACCAAAATAGTTCATATGTTGTCCTAAAAATGAGTGACAGATTTTGGGAACAACAGCTGGCTCTAGTTGGAGAACATTCTTTAGTTGAAAACTTGGAATAGCTGAGGGGAGTAGAAACCAAAATATTTAGTGCCTTGAAGTATGCCATTGGGCTATGGAGTCATGCTACCCAAAAAAGAAAGGTGCCAGAAATGAAAATGAAAAACACAAAATAGCACCAAAGACTATACAAATATACATATGTACAGGTGAACTTATCTAATACTTCAAGAATTGAAGTGCTTTAGATGCTGCCCATTATGAGAAAGAGAAAAGGGCGTGCCATCCTAATACTTCAGCAGAAAACTATTTTCACCATTGAGCTAATGAATAGTAAACAAGCCTCTCCATAGGGAATCAAATTTCCCATGCATTCCCTTTGGTTCTCTTCTCTTGTCCCACAATAGGACTTGATATCTAATCTAGAAATCATGGTTTTTTACTTTTTGTTCAAAGAGCTTCTTCACAAGACTTTGATGTGCAGCAATTCGGTCCACCACCATAGTTCACTGCTCATCCAGCTCAATCAACCACATGATCCTCTTATCGATGGAGTTTTCATATGTCTGATCTTCGATTGCCTTAGCCAATTTCAATGTTGGAAGTTCTAGGGTGATTGGTATCTTAGCATTGAGACCATAAAGAAGTTGGAAAGGTGACATACCAATTGCCCTCTTTGGTGTAATTATGTCTTCCCATAAAGCATCAACCAATGCTTTATGCCATGTTCATTGGTTGTCATCTACCAACTTCCTGATGATGGTCACCAAGTTCTTATTGTTTGATTCAGCTTAGCCATTCCCTTGCGGAAAATAATTACAAGCATGGGAGAGACTAATCCCATAGTAAAAATAGAACTAGGTAATCTCTTGAGAAGTGAAACAAGTTGTGTTGTCTGTGACAATCTTGGTTGGGACCCCAAACTTGGAAATGATGTTCTCCTTGAGGAAATTGCACACTACTTTTGAAGTAGTATGCTTGGTTGGAATAGTTTTCACCCACTTGGTGAAGTAATTTGTGGCTGTGAGGACATAATCATGTCTAGCACTTGAAGATGGGTTTACAACACCAATGAAATCAATTCCCCATTGTTGAAATGGCTATTCTATCACCACTGGATTGAGAGGTAGAGTAGCTAACTTGGGTCTTCCAATGAACTGTTGGCATAGTTCACATTTTCTTACCCATTTGTATGCATCTTGAAATAGAGTAGGCTAGTAATACCTGGCTCACAGAATCTTATGGGCAGTTATAGGAGCAAAAAAATGTCCTCCACAGGCCAGATTATGGAAGGACTTCAAAAATTGGTTCTACTGCTCTTTATCCATGCAGTGAAGGAACACTCCATTAAGGCTCCTCTTATATAGGTCATTGTTCTAGAGAACAAAATTGGCAGCTTTTAACTTGACAGTCCTCCTTTCTTTATGAGACAAGTGAGCAAGACACTCACCATAAGTAAGAAAATGAGCAATACTTGAATACCACTCATTCATGGTGGAGACAAAGAGGACTGTTGGTGTGTCTTCAATTTCTTCTTCTTCATGCCTTACTTCTTCTAGTCTGTTGTCGGCAATTAATTAGCATAGCCCTCTTCCCTGCACCAGCTTCTTTAGTTTGATGGCTAGATCAAATTCTTAGATTTTAGCAATCCAATTGCCTCTTTTTATCACAACTCCTATTAAGTTAATATGGATTTGATTGTGGTGTCAAGAACTAGGGAAGTAGTGTGTGAATTTAGGATGTAGAAGCAGAAATGCCTTACTGCCTTTATCACTGCATAAGCATGCTTCTCCATGTTTGAGTATTTCAGCTCATGAGCTTTGAGAGGATAGCTCATGAAAGAAATAGAAGACTCCACACCTTCTTGTTTCTATTGAACCAAAATTGTTGAAAGTGTGTGCTCAAATGCATAACTATACATTATGAAATCCTTGTTATAATCTAGGCAAACTAGAATTAGGGCATGAGCAATAGCTATCTTAATATCTCAGAATGCCAATTTGCCTTCTTTAGTCCAGCTAAAAGTGGCATTTCCCTTCATCATGTTTACAATATGGTGAGTCTTCTCAGCAAACTCAGGGATGAACCTTCATAAAAAATTCACCTTTTTAAAGAAAGAGTGAACTGCAGTCTTACTTGTGGGCAAAGTAAGCTCCTGGATGGACTTGACTCTATCTGAGTCAATCTTTATGCCTTCTCGGGAGACAATGTGTCTGAGAAGTTTCCCTTTTGTTACTCTAAAAATAAACTTCTTAGGATTTAAAGAAATGCCATTCTGGTGGCAGCGTTCTAGCACTTGTTGCAAATGGTACACATGGTCAGGGAGATGCTTGGAAAAGACTGTTAAATCATCCAAGTATACTACAATGAACTTATCCATTTTGTCTTTGAAAGCAAGGTCCATTTCTCTTTGGAAGGTAGCACCAGCATTTATCAGGCTAAAAGGCATTCTTTGATATGCAAAGGTGCCCCAAGGCATGGTGAAGGCAGTCTTATGTTGGTCTGTTTCACCAACTTCAACTTGCTTGTATCCAGAAAAGCCATCTAGCATTGATAACATCTCTAAACCAGTCACTATTTGAAGAACTTTATCCATGATGGGCAGAAGATAGTTATCCTTTAAGGATGACTGATTCAAATTTATAAAATCTACAAAGAGGTGAATTTTTCCATTATTCTTCCACACAAGTAATATGTTGGCAGTCCATGTAGAATGATGGATTGGGAAAATTATTCTAGCATTCAACATTTTCTATATTTCAGATAGAATAGTACCTGATATCTTTAGATTGTACTGTCTAGATTTTTGCTTGTAAGGTACCGAATCACTCTTGAGAGGTATCTCATGGTAGATTTCTTCAGGCCTGAGTGACTTCAGATCATCATAGGAGTATGCTAGGACATCCATGTACTGATTGAGTAGAGTAGTGAACTTGAACTTCTCTTTCTGAGTGCAGCACTTCCCAATGTTCACCATCTTGGGATTTTCTTTGGTACCCAGATTCATTTGATCAAACTCTTGAGAGGACCTTGAATCTATTTGCTACTGTTTGATGAACATGTCGTGCTTTTCAAATAGCTTCTCAAGGGAAACCAAGCCTTTTAGGATTTTATTTTATTTAAGTTGCAAGAATTCTTCACTTGCTTTTGCACTTGATTCAAGATTTGGTTCAAACTTTTGAGGCTCATTGCCTTCGAAGTGAAGCTGTTGAAAGCTATTTTTTTGTTCTAGGAAGGCAATGATTTGGTTATCACTATTAAACACTTGCCAATGATTGGCATTGTCAGGCACACTTGGTTGAAAGACAAGTTCAATGGTGTACCTATCTCCCTTAAAATTAGGGTGAGGAACTAATAGAGTTGCTAAAATAGCCAGTGCATCAGCTCGATCATTAAATTCCCTAGGTATGGCAGAGATGTTGATGTTGAAAGCATCAAAGCTTTCAATTTGATCCCAGACTAGATTGTGATAGTGGTGCAATCTCTCATTTTTGGTTTGATAATAGTTTCTCACCTGACAGACCACCAGTTCAGCATCTCCTTTAGCATGAAGGAGTTTAATGCCTTTATCACGAGCAGCCTTCAATCCAAGTAATAGAGATTTGTACTCAATTGTGTTGTTGGTGTTGTTGAACTGCAACTTGCATGAAGAAGGAAAGATATCTCATTGAGGAGATATCAACACAATCTCGGCTCTTGAATCGGTAGAGGAGTAGCTGCCATCAAATTCTAGAATCCATACCTTATCAAACACTAATTTTTCCTTAGATTCTTCTTCATTTGGAGGGGAAGATTCTTCTACACTTACACTGTGCTCCACCAATCCTTCTGTTGTTCTTTCTGAACCAATTTTTAGATTGTCACCTTTAGGAGCTTCATCAGCCACCTCATGAACTTCTTTCATGGATAAGAAGTAATTACCCATGCCTGAAGACTCAAATAGAATTTGAGCTTCAAGCGCTGATGTTTGAGTGACCACATATTTTGCTTTTTTTTCAAGGAGCAATCTTTGCATAACGCCTTTGACTGGGATCCTTACCTCAGATAGGTCTATGCTTAATTCACCACCAACATCCTTGCAAAAATTTTGCCCAAGAAGCATGTCATATGATGCTTTGACGTTGGCCACCAAGATAGTCATCTTGATTCTCTTGTCTGGGAATGTAGCAAGTGCAAATTGTGCATCCTTGATTTGTCCCAGCAGTGGCACTTGTTTGTTCTCCATGAATAAACATCTCTCAAACATTTTGGTCAGTGTGAGACTAAGGGATTCCACTACTTTGGTAGGCATGACATTGTCAAAAACTCTAAAATCAATGATGCAATTGTTCAGCTGATGTCCATTTATCAGTAGGGAGACATAAAATTGTTCAATCCTCTCGAGAATAGTAGGAGGAGTAATGACAAGATTATTCCTAGTAGATGTGTTCTTGGGGGGATCACGAGTTACTTTCAGAATCACTTATCCTACAAGGATGGCTTGGTTCTTTACATATTGAACCAACTTATCCAACTAATCAGGGATGGATTGCAAGAATTCAAATTCAGATATTTGAATTTTGGTTTTTTTTATATGATCAATTATGTCAAATGTTTGAAATGAACTAGGTACAGAAGATGGGAGTTCATCCTTTTGATTTTTGGGAGGGGGAGGACTGGTCTGCAAATTTGAAGTAGAAGGTGTAGGGATGTTTGATGTACTTACCTTTCTTGCAATCACTGGGTCCTTTGGCTAGAAAGGTAGAGTGGTTCCCCACTTAGCAATTAAAATTGTTGGTTGAGGTTGCTCCTCTATTTCTTTTCATCAGCTTGCTGGGCTGATTGATTCTTGGATCAAGTGAACATAGCATATGATCCCTCAGTTGATTTACCTTCACTTTTAGGTTCATCTTGGTAATTCAAGAAACTAATGTTGGAGTTGCCAGCTAATTCTTCTTCTTCCTCTATGAAGAGATTAGCATCATCTTCTAGATTCAACTCAGGCTGAAAGGAGAAATCTAATTCAGCTTCAAGATATCCAACTGTTGAATTGGTTGGAGGTGTTTTAATGGCAAGGTTCCCCCGTGGGGGAGGGAGATGATTTGTTTGCCCTTGATTCTTGGCAGCATTGCCTTGGTATTACTAATTGGGGAATGTCCTCCTTGGCACATCTTTATACAAAGAGTAGAAGACATCCCTTGTGCCATTTGCTTTCTGAGAGCTAGCAACTCATTTTTTAGCTTCTACACCATTGGATCAGTGGTGGCTATAGGTGAGTATTCAGAGGATGAAGAATATTTACCTCTATTTAGACCTCTCCTTATTTTTATTGCCAAGATAAGGTCATCTTCCACCTCAGTAGCCAAGTCTTGAGCAACAACAAGGTCTATGTGGCCAGCACATCTCGGCAAAAAACTCACTTTAGATAGCTATGAGTTGATGAAGAAGCATTTAAGATTCTCAGGGGTTGGCTGAGCAATGGTAGGAATCTAGTTCCTCAACTTGTCAAACTTGGCAATGAAATCCCTCATAGGTTCATGAGGTTCCTTCTTCATCTACATGAGCTAGGCTAGTAAGGCATGCACATCTTTTACAAGCTTGAACTTGGCTTCAAATTTAGCTTTAAGATTGTCCCAATCAGTCACTGACTGAGCCTGTAAATGGTAGAACCAGTCTGCAATAGCACCTTGAAATGTTTCCATGAAAATATTGACTACCACATCCTCAAATTCCATGCCTATCACACCACAAGCTATGCTAAAGGCTATAATGTGTTCATCAGGATGAACTCTCCCATCACCAAATAATTTAGAGAAATTCTTCCTTGAACTGTGTGGTAGCTCATGTAGAGGTGGAGTAAGATTGAGTGGGCCAAAAGAGTTACACCAAGGGCCTTGAACCGCCATGATTTGATTATGGAAAAGGGGGATAACAAATCTATGTGGAGTATGTATAGGCAAAGCTCTGTTAACAATATAAAAAGAAGCTCTACTTTGTGTTGGTGACCTAGTACGAGTAGGAAGAATACTCCTGGATCGTTGAACTTGAAGTTAGGGAGGGAATAAATCAAAATTGCCCTGTTGCACCAACTCAAAAATAGGGTCAATAACACCTTGGGCTCTTTGGATTCTAGTATAGTGTGGAGTTTCTAGATTGTAGAATAAAAATGAAAAATAACTGGTCCTACTTCAGCTTGAAGCTTGAGGCTTCAAACTGCACGCTCTTCCCCAGCAGAGTCACTAAAAAATTGTTGGGTGAATATTTTGTCACCAGCTAACTGATGAGAAAAATAGGTCTCTTAAACCATAATAAGGGAGATTAGTCATCCAAATGTGCAAGTTTACCACATCAGAGGTGGACAAATCTCTTCTCTCATCAAGGGGAGGTTCCCTTATAACTTTGAGGAGCTATATACTATATATATAAGCATAAAATAACACTCAGGAGTAGGACTACACCATCCATCTCTTTTTTTAGATATGATGTTTATAGACAAAGGAGAAATCCTAGTGATAATAATGAAGGCACTTCACTTCTTTCAGAAGTGGTCTTACAGTAGGGCACAAGAGTTCTTTCAGGTAGGTAACCAATAGGTAATAAGGGTGCGGTAACCAGCAAGATGAAATGGAACACAAAGTCTCCACCTCAACTGCCCAAAGAGTGAAATATGAAGGATAATGGGGGCACAAAGTCATCCTAAGATCCTTTACATAGAAAGAAACTAAAAACACAATAAAGACAATTATGACAGGACAAAATCTTTTCACAACTGGCTTTAGGACACCTTCCTGATTACTTCCACTAGTTCTACTTGTTAAATTAAATAAACAAGAATGCTCCTAGGAAATAGACATAAGAACAATTTCCTAAGATGACACAAGCTATAATAACACAAGTCTAAAAGTCACTTGCTTTCTCATTCAGATAAAGTAATATGATCAACAATTTGAGCTAAAGTCTCAGTAATTGCCTTTCAATTTGGGCAGAGTTTTGCTTCTATATGGGAAAAGATCTCCCTTGCATAAAACAAGAGATTATCATATATGGTAGCCAATAAAGGCTTGGCACTTTGTTCCATGGAATGGCCCATACTGCGTTCAATTCCTTGAATGCACTTTCAATTCTATTGAGGGGCCATGCTTGGAATAGTGCATTGCCTTAACTATGGCATGTCCATTCATCTTATATTTCTCCTCCTTAGCATGGGTTATTTGGTCCTTTTCCTGATGTATGTGCAGCTATCCATTTTTGCCTTTACTTCATGGAAGAAAAACAAGTCGCGTCCTTGATTTGGTGTGCTCAAATGACTACTTAGTTGACTGTTTCACCTACTGGAAATAATTCCCTTGTAGATATTTTTGATCTTTTTATATTGTTCTCTCTTCCCTGTAGCAATTTGAGCTCTCAGGCTTTCTTTTTAGCTGGTCACTTGGTTTATTCTTCAAGTCCCGCTCTATATTTGAAAATCAACGGATAATGCATTACCTTAAATTTGACATTCATGGGGACGTCAATGGTTTTTGGTTGCTTGAACCATATTGACCATGAGCCTTTGAACCTGTGAAAGTTCATTGGTTCAATGGTTCAATAGTTCAGGTGATCTTTGTCGATTCCTTTGTTCCATTGCTTCCTGGGTTCAATCACTTTCTTGCTCTTTAGTTGAACCATCCCTTTGCACCGGTCTTCTAGAATCATCCATTTCCTTCCTGTGTCTGGAGCTTCCTTTAAACCATTGAACCTATGAACCATTAAACTTTGAACTCTTTTGGTTCAAGGTTCAATTGGTTCATTGGTTCATTCTTTGTTCCATTGCTTTCTTTGTTTTTCTAAGTCTTTTAAACTTTACTGAACTGGTTGAACCTTTAAACCCTTAAACCCGTTGAACCATTTGGTTCAAGGTTCAATGGTTGAATCCTTATTCTTTGAAGTCTTCTTTTGTTTAAGTCTTTCGAAGCTTTTTTATGTGTCTTTATCAAGCCTTTATAATGCCTCAAAGAAAAGGTGTCCCTTCAGGTCTTTGAGAAGGGTCCATTTTATGGGTGCTGAGAGCCCCCCATAAGGGTACCTACCCTTTGGGGTCCTTTGGGTGGCCTTTAGGCTTCAATTACTTCAAAGGGTCCTCAGGCTCCAATTCCTTTAGACAAAATGTCTGAAGGAATTCTTTCAGATAATTTGTCTGAAGGAAATATTTCCTTGGTTTTGTCTGCTTTCCTTTGGGCTTTTCCTTTTTAGCGAATTCCTTCAGACAAAAGTCTAAAAGAATTCACCTTGTCTTTTGCCTTGAATAATCTGAAGGGATTCCAACTTTTCTACCTCGTTCACTTTTTTAAAGAAAATTTACCCTTTCAGCCTTCTCTTGATCTTTGAGCAAATGTTCCCTGCCCTCCGCAAGGGCACCTACCCTTTGGTTCACTGCCCTCCACAAGGGTACTTTAGCCTTTGGGCTTTGGGGCACTCCTTTGAACTGACCATTTGAACTGACTGATTGAACCAACTTTGGTTCAACAGTTCAACTGTTTAATCTCTTTATCGAAATCCTTTGTTTTGTCTTAAGTCTTTTGACTGCTCAAACCAAACCCGTTGAACCTTTGAACCAAAATGGTTCAAGGTTCAATGGTTCAAGCCTTCTTCTTTTCATTAAGTGTTTTGAAGCCATTGAACCTTGAAGTAGTTGAACTTGTTGAACTTTTGCCAAAGCGCTTAACTCTTTAAGCTTGCCAACGTCATTAAACCTTTGAACCCATTGAACCTTTGAACCTTTTGGAAGCATGGTTCAATGGTTCAATCCTCCTTTGAAGCTTTTCGATGAACCTTTTTTATTGAACCAAGGCGTTGAACCAATCCTGAAATTGCCTAAGTATTGGGAACTTGTTCCTTTGTGAGAATTTGCTTGTTGAAGCCATTGAACCTGTTAAACCTGTTAGTCCATTAACTAAAAAATCTTGAAAAATGAGGAATTTTAAATGATCAGAACAAATTTTGAGAAGGGAAGAGATAATTTTGGCCTACAAGACCATAAATAGTTCATATGTTTTACCAAAAATGAGTGACAGATTTTGGGAACAACACCTATATCCATCCCACATTTAGTAAATCAAACTAAGTCTTGAGCTAGTCCTTTTATTATTTTACATATCATCCTATCACTCTAGTCCACCATCATATTTTCTTTCACCTGTTATTATGTCAAACTCCCTACTCAATCAATAACTTGTTTACAACATATCACTTTGTCAATTTTAATTTAGCATCTAGTCATCCTTAATCCAATCGTTTATAATCTAGTCATATTACCTAGTTATGACTGTCATCCATCTAATCATCATCTTGTTAGTTTTAATCTAGGCATTCATTAAATCCCCATCCTTTTTTTAAATTGAAAACTAGGCATTATCGATAGATCATTAGCACTTATCATATTATCATTTTGATATTTGATCATACTCTGATATCATAATCCATTTAGTCTATCTCATCTTCACCATCACCTTTCATACTAGCTCTATCATTCATACTTAATTTATCCAAGGATCATATTTTTACCCAAGCCCTAATCTATCTTCACATCAGCCCCCATTTTTCATCTAACTACCTTTCATCCATCACCCATTTATCATCTACCCACATGGATTTGGACCCAGTTCTTGTAGAACAATACATATTTTCCGACAAGGATGATATCCTTTTATGAGCCCTATAAATGGGTTCCCACCTACCTTCAAACCTTGATTCCATCAAGCCTAAAGTAATGTCCCATATCATTCCACAATATCCATCTAAAACTATCCTACATGCTAGCCCACCATGATTAACCCCATTGTGCATTCATCATAACCATAGTTTTAACACCCCCTAATATACAAGTGATGAGGTTACCTTATTTCACAAGTATATCTTTTCTAACAAGGACGAGTGAATTTTAAGACTATTATATATAGGTGCCTACCTTTCCAATGATTTTAAACCCTTAAACTTAAGGTCACCTACCAAATAAGTGCATCATCAACCCTTATCCACATCTAATTTTTGTGACAACGAATCCCATTCTGATCACCCATCCACCCATCCTAATCTCAGTCATGACCTTCTTAGTCAGTATACTAAAAAAGAGATTACATTATTTAATAAATATATTATCACCAATAAGGATGCAGTCCTCTTGTAGCTCTTAGAAATAGGTTCCTAATTTCTCATAAACTTAGACCCCATTCAACAAATCTTACCTCCAATTCACACCCATCCACAATAAAATCCTTCATTTACCAGTCATAGTCCATCACAAATCCCCAATCTTATTATCAAAGGGAAGCCTAGGATGTCAACCTCATCTAATTCCCATTCATCTACTAAATAATCACACACATCACCATCTCCTAATATTATAACATCACCATTGCATGCTTCCACTCCTAAATCCAACACTTCAACATTTAACACTATAGACAAGCAATATACCCCTCTCTAAATATCCACAAAAGCCCTATTTTAGAAACTAGAGTCCATAGACATGATTATCTACCTAAAAACAAGACCTCTAAATTTGTCCAAACATACACCCTCATGATATTGATCAGAATAATTTTATCTATACCATAAAGTCCTTGGCATTCTATTAATATATGTCACCCTTTTAGAGATTATGTCCAAAAATTGGTTGATAATGTGACATTGAAATTGAGAGTGAATTCAATATGTCTACACCTAGAGTGTGGAAAAGGGGGTATGCCAAGAGGCACTTCTTACCATGATCAATCTTATTCCCTCTTCAATCAAGGTCATTACCGCAATCCTCACCATACCAAAACCATCCCTGATCAAACCATCCCTATATCCTATTCACATCAAATCCCCCCTTTTCACAAATCCATTAATCCTAAAGCATCCATTCATAAACCCAAAGGGAAGAAGGTACTTGCAAACAATAATATGCTACTATAAAAAAATCATCAATTGGCAACATCACCTCATCAAAATCGCTATCTGAGTTAACATCAGAATGGTCATATACATCAGGATCATATCCAACTTAAGCATATTAATTAGAATCCATGTTAGAATCATCATCCCTTATAGATGATGGGATTCATGTTGATACCTATCTCTTTGAGGATATCTCTAATATGAATGTCAACTAGTAAGAAGGCATGACTCTTGATCCATCTTAGGATGATGAAATCATAACACAATTCTTGGATGCTTTATCAATTAAATATCATCAAGTTGGATATAAATAAACTTTAGATGTTAATTCTACAAAGACTCTTAGTGATTCTTTTGAGATTCTTGAGGATACTTTTGTTGTGTTGAGGTTGGGTCTCCTAGTAGCTTTTATGAGGACTATGTTGCTCATTATTCCCTTAATCTACTCCTTTTAACACACATCCCTAATAATCCACATCTTGTTAATAATATTTTCATACCACTCCCTGAATAAGACAATCATGGACATACATTATTGGATTCCCCTCAACATGTAATATCTTGCACATAATCTATGTAATGATCTTGATATACAATATATGCAAAAATACCCTTAAGGTAGGGAAACACCATATAATACTCCTTTAGGAAGGACTAACTCCATAATGTCTCTTTGAGGGGACAACCTCCAATATCCTCTTACAATAGAAGACTCAATGCTTACTTGGTATATCTTTACCATGATATTCATCCCCTATATATATACATCTATCTAACCCATGGATGGGTAACCTCCTAATCCAATGTAGGCCGACCATTACCCAGTGTACTACTTCCATAAGTTACTCTATTATCCTAATATATTGTACCCATATAACTAACTAAGGGGATGTTTGCCACATGTCAGCATCTCCATCAACCCATATACATCAATACATCATATCCCTAGGTACATAGCATTCCTTCCCTCCTTGACATGTTTCATCCACGAAACATAGGAAGAAACCAAATAATGACTGTGCTTCAAATCATTGCACACTTGTCTCCAATCTCGATCATCTAGCCATCCATATGTGATCTTGGTAGGTGATAGCTCTCCAAGCTTGTTTCCAAATTTTATTGTGCTCCTCTGATTTCATTCATGATCATAATTATACTGCTTTGGTGTTCAAGCATAATTATTCCTCTTTTTATTCCATGTACCATATTCCGCTACACTACTCTAATTCCAACCATGACCATAGTAGGTATTCTTCCATACATAGTCATAGTGTTTTCCCCATTCATTCCATGTGCCATAGTATTTGTTCTTTGGATTCCATGCATATCCATAATGATTGGAAATTTTATTTCCTATATAGATAAAATGATTGTTGTTATGACACTTCCTCACTTGGTTCCATGATTTTTTCCTCTCATGATGATGTGGGTGTCTATATATCTCAACCTTTTCCAATACTTTGACCTTATCCACCTTTGCTTCTACCTCTTCCATCTTTTCCTTCTTTGTCTCTTGAGTAGATGAAGTGCTCATTTGTAGTGTGTCTTTATATATATCATCTGAATCTTCATCATGTTCTTCATCACCTGTTTCCATCTTATGCTCATGATCTACTTGGATTGTTATTGGTGCCTTTTTCACTATGATATCTTGTAAAGTGATCTTATTTTTCTTATACCAAAACTTCATGAACTTTTTTTGAACATTAATATTCATTGTTCCCAAAGTCTCTAACCATGGATATCCAAGAACTATATCAACATCATCCATATCCAAAGCATAAAAATCTGAATGCAAAACATATTTTTCTATAAGGAGCTTCAAATCTTCAAACATTGAAATATTCTTACCATCTACTTGAACCTCTTTGATATTCTTTGCTTGAACATGTAGATGCTTGGCCACATTTATGTTAATGAAGTTATACTTGTTGGTAGGGTTTATAGACATAACCACCTTCTTCTTTTGAATGCATCCATGAAATTGAAAAATTGACTTGGATTTCTTTGGAGCCAAATTATTTGAACCCTTCTTTTCTTCTTCTTCTTCATATGCTTCTTCTTCTATTGCTTCTTCTACTTCTTCTTCTTCTTGTTATTCTACTGATTCCTCTATTTCTTCTTCTTTTTCTACTTCTTCTTCTTCTACTGCTTCTTATTTTTCATTTATATCCCATCAATCTAGGAAGGTTTTCTCCATTGCTTCCCATGAAGAATATTGTTGCGCAAAGCTCAATTCATTAGTCCATCAATGTTTTGCAAGCCCAGACAAAGAAAAACATAATTCTATTTTCCATAAAATTTTCTTAGTATTCTTCTCCTTAAAATTGAGCCACCATTCTCTAGCATCAACATCATCTTCCCCTAAAAATTTTAGCAACTCCATGATCCACAAAAAAATTAAGGTTCATGAAACCCTAAAATATCAAAATTGATCCATAAAATCACAACAAATCACTCCAAACAACTTGAAGAATTCTAAATTTTTGATTGTACTTCTCTTATATCTTTTTACATCTCCAGGAAAAATTTTGAATAAAAATTCCTTATATTTCAGAAGATATAGCGTAATTATTATAAACCCTAAAATAGCAATAACTCCCTCAAAAAGAATTAAAAAATATCAATTTTTTAATTGTGACGTATATGAAATATTATCCATATCCAGTAAAAAATCTGTGAAAAAATTTGCAACCAATCAAAAGTTATTGATGATTCAAAAAAAACTAGGGTTTCACTCCACAAATTACCCAAATCGAAGCTCTGATACCACTTGTAATGATCTTGATATACAATATATGAAAAAATACCCTTAAGGTAGAGAAACACCATATAATACTCCTTTAGGAAGGAATAACTCCACAATGTCTCTTCAAGGGGACAACCTCCAATATCCTCTTACAATAGAAGACTCAATGCTTACTTGATATATCTTTACCATGATATTCATCCCCCATATATATATATATATATATATATATATATATCTAACCCATGGATGGGTAACCTCCTAATCCAATGTAGGCCGACCATTACCCAATGTACTAATTCCATAAGTTACTATATTATCCTAATATATTGTACCCATATAACTAACTAAGGGGATGTGTGCCACATGTCAGCATCTCCATCAACCCATATACATCAATACATCATATCCCTAAGTACATAGCAATCTACAAGTATCCAAGATAGTAATCAACTAATCAAGTCAGTTGTAATCCAAATGTAATGAATCAAATTCAAGAAGAGCTTCATAATCATCCAAGTAAAAAAGAGTCATCCCTTAGTAAAAATATCCTTGAATTACCAAGGGATCATCCTAGTTAAAATAATCCTCCTCCAAGTCTAAAGTCAAATACCCCTAATGAAGCCTAGTTACAAGTACCGAGGGCAATAAAAATCTAATCAAGTCAACAAACCAAGAATTCATTATAGCATAAATTACCACGTAAGTAAAACAAGTCAAAAGTAATGTGTTTGATCATCCTTCTAATATTTGAATCAAAGAGACAATAAGTCATAAGGTCTTGGATCCCTTAACCTCATCAAAAATGTCCCCTCCACCATATCCAATAGTGTATGCAACTATTGAACCCCATTTTTGATCTCTACCCAATCACACCATTCATCATCATATCATTCATCCACATCCTCTACCTCACTATCAAAACCATCCAATTCCATCCCTGCCACACATCACTTTTTTGGACAACATCATCTCTTGTATGGGTTACAAAGACACCTAGTTGAGACATCTGGAGGATGCCAAATCAAGAACCAATTAAGGTTACAAGGACATCAATATATATAACATCAACAACATGGTCCTAGTATCACATATATATAGAATAGGTGTTGTCTTAGGATCATGAGATTTTCATCATTCTTACATCTCTCACCCATATCCAATAAATCAAGATGCTAAAAATCAAAAAAAAAAATCATCTATCTAATGGTGAAAATTAGACTTTTGGTGCCTTGGGAAAGTACTACGATGAAAACTAGTTTTTGGCATCATGGTAAAATAGTCTATTATCTACATGTACCTCAACACTTGGGGGCAAAATCCATCCCTTGTCAATACCCTCCATGTCATCCTTTTCTATTTTATCCCTTTATCCATTATTTTTACCCATCAGATGCCATCATATTGTGCAACCTATTATGTTTATCCTTTCTTTTGGTGTTGATGTTCATGAGTAAGTAGAAGATGTATTGGGAAATGTTCTAGAATAATCTTGGCAGATCATCTAATGTAAATTTAGACAAATATATATTTGGTTCCTTCATGATGTGGTCATTGGCAATCCTTGGTCCATTCTTCCTTTCTCCGCATCCCCTTTTTAGTCTCACCCTCACCCTTCTGTAATACTATCCAACATTCTATCCATCATTATCTTTATTGTTGGTTTGGGTATTCCCTTTTCTACTAACCCCATTTGTATAATGTACATACATATTCCAAAAAACAAAACACTAAAAATTTAAATATTTCAAAAAACCCTAAAAATTATAAAATCCAAAAAAAACCCAAAGTATCTCAATTGTCTTGTCATATGTCATATTGTCTTATGTCCTAAATATCCTAGTCATCCTATTTAATTTCTTAGTCATCTTATCATCTTGTCTTTTCTTATGTCCTATTAGTCTTCTAATTTTGTCATCTTGTCTTGTCTTCTATCCTAATCTTCGCACCCAAGTCCTTATCCATAACCTTATCCTAATCTAAGTCACTAGTCTACTCCAAGTCCATACCTTGTCCAACTTATTAACCTTAATCCAAATTCACATCATGATAACCAATTGAGTCTAACTCATCACCTAATCAATAATCGTGTTGACTCTCATCGAGATAATTACACAAGACATAACGACACTGCATGTAGCTACTTATATTGTGTATTCTTTTTTGTTTGACTTGTTTGCATGTTTTTTTATCATGTATATATCTACATATTTTTATTTTCTTGTCTCTATTTGTTTTATTTTATTAATATTTTAATTAAGCCTTGAATCATGTCTCTTTTTTTCTAATGGGAAATTAGCGAGGATGTTATGATGACACCAATATTTATAATGATAATTTTAGGTTTTCTTAATGATGTAGAGTTTGCTAATTTCCCCTTTTATAATCAATAACTTTGGCACAACATCCTCTTGGTCATAATTATATCATGGGGCATTCTACCTAGTGTTATATTTAAATTATATTGCTTAGACTATGATAAGACTTATCATGGCAATGATGGCTTGACAATAAACTACACTCATCCTTTCCCCTATACTCTATCACCAACTTAATCATCTAATCATCAAGTCTATATCCACTAGTCGATCATATATTAATCCATATAACCTAACCATATGTCATAAAATCTAACATCTCATATTCAATCATTTCTCCTAGTCCTTTATCTTCATATATAACATCTCAATCACATCCTTTATCTAACAACTAATATGTCTAACAATCATTTTCATATTCTTCATCATGTATATCTTGTCATCTATCATTTTATCTAAACTAAATTAGCTTGAGGTTTCTTCAAACTATATAGGCAGTGCCTAATTACATGATATGCTTGAGGTTAGCTCGGCCACTCTCTCCTCTTTCCCCATCATTTTTCATCACATCTCTTTCGTTCCTCATCATCCTCAAGTCTTGAATTAGTCAAATCCTTGAGCCATAATATCATCAACCAGTATATTGATCAATCACCATCCCTAAAACCATCTCCCTAATCTTTTCATCAATCACCTACACATGTTGATTATTCCCATTAAATCATAACATCCATATTTTCTTCCATCAATCATTCATTATCATTGATTGATCAATTCACCATTTAAAGTTTATGTTTTCTTCCCTCGATTGGGGCATCACTAGGACCTTAAATTTATTATCATCTCTCACTCCCTTGCATGTGTCCTTATTAGGGTCATTATCACTATTAATCACATTATGGATCATTGATTTGATGCATTTTAGACTAATGCTTACCATTCATCTTTTGGTCACTTGATCATATTTTTTATTCTCTCTCATCTCCTTTATCATATCATTCAACATTAGCTTTGATCTAAACTCATTATTAATCTTATCAAATCATTATCTTATTTTGCCCTGATACTCTCCCATGCATGCATCCTTGCTTGGGATATGTTGATAGATCATGGCATTCTATATCAATCATCTTAGCCAGCATCTCTCCCTGGATTGTGTCCTTGCCTAAGATACATAAAAATATTGCAACCTTTTATCTTATCATCATCATATTATAGTTGATTCCCCCTTGGGATGTGTTGACAAACATAACACATTCATTTTTTCTCCCTGTATATAGGTCTTTACCAAGGGAATCATCAATTTGTATATCACTTATCATGTCAATCTATTTTTATCCATCATCGATCTTACATCTAACATCCCAACCCCTTGTCTATTCACATCTCCCACCCCTTATTTCTTCTTTTCAAGTTTCCATCTACCTCCTTCATCCTTGCATGTCCCTTCGAGGGGGTATCACCACATGTTCTCTAACATCATTTACTAGCATTCATACAAGAGTGTCTTTCTTATTTTAAATACCATTAATCCTTTCATTACTCATGTCGAGTTCATTCTCTTCATCATTGATCTCACATCTAACATTCCAACCCCTTGTCTATTCGCACCTCCTACCCCTCATTTCTTATTTGGAGTATACATACATCTCATTCTTCCCCACATGTCCCCTTGGAGGGGAATAATGTTTCCATTAACTTAATAATATTATTTTAATGGTCTTCTTTAAAATACCATTACTCCTTCCACTTCATCCACTTGTAATGCCCTTTCAAAGAGGGGTAAAATGTATGCATCTAAATTTTATCGCTCCATCACTAACATCATTAATTTTATCTATTTACATCTAATTTATACTAATATCATATTATATTAGTCCTAATATAATATTTATAATATATCCCCCATCTTAAATTAACCTTATAACATCCCCATAAACCAATTAATCCACCTAAGTCCCCATTATCTACTAACTAATCCCACTTATCTAATATTTGGTAATTTAAAATTCCCATAACCTACCTACCTACCTACTCCTAGGCTTTCTTACAAGCCTACCCTTTAATACTCACCTAATCCCCTTCTAATCCACATTTAGTCCTAACATGAACCTAGAGGCTTCTATTCTCTATTATTTTCTCGCATCCTCCACATTCTCTAGAATTCTCCATTTTTAGAGAATTCTAAGAAATTTTAAATTCCTTAGAATACCCTCCCTCTCTAGAGGCTTCCAATTAATTTTTAGTTCATTGGAAAAACTCCCTCGATTGCCTATTTAAATCCATGACTCCCTCCATTCCAAAAAATGAAAAAAAGAACTATGAAATCCATAAACCTCCCTATTATCAGCCAATCCATGAATCATTCATTAGTATGCTAATTTAAAATATTGTCAAACTAATCATATGTTGTCCAATAAATTCTAAGTCTATAATCAAATCCATGATCACGTAGTATTTATCTTGTTTTTATCTTGTTTAGAGCATTTAGCTTTATATTTTATATGTTTATTTTGTTTGCATTATACTCTAATGGATCTAAATTTATGAAGTAGATTGGTAATTTGAGTTGATTTTAGTGTATAATTTTCATACCATAATCAATTTCTCCAAATTTATTATCACATAGAGCAAAAAGAGATAATTCCATATCTCCCTCTTTTATTCAATTCCAAAGATATTAATTACATAGTCACAGATTGGATGATAGTGATGAGGATGATATGGAAGACCTTACAAATGATCCCTTACATAATAAAAATATAAATGCTATTGATTCTGATGAATATATATCTTATAATATGTTTACACCTATTGGTATAGGAAAATATCAAGATAATCCTTATGCTAAGAATAATGATAATTCATAGGTTCCTACTCAATCATAATTTACAAGGTACAAAGGCAAGACACCAATTTCAAATCATTAGATTCATCTAAATTCCAATAGTAGCTATAATGTTATTACACACCATAATTATCCTATTATAAAAACACCATTAAAGTGAATTTTTTTAAAGTCAAGTATGATGCAGGATCAAGAGAAAGTATAAATTTAAAAATATAGTAAAGTTTTTAGGCATAATACAGTGAATAATGTGGAATATTCAGGGGAAACACATGTTACTACAATATAAGTGACAAATATTCAAAACAAACCAAGCATTATCCTATGAATTCTACTTGTTAATAACTTGATCTCTTTACCAACTACTAGACATTGAGCTATGGGGCACTTATCACATCAAGAAGGTGAATTATACTATGATTATCATAAAATCACTGGGTATAACATAGATAGTTGAATTTCCCTACAAGTTAAAAGTTATTTAACCCTAAAAATATAAGGTTTGGGTATATAGGGTTAAAAATATATAAATTAATGAACATAAGGATGATAAAAAGATCTGTAGTAGTCAATTATTTATGAAACTCATATAGAACATATACTAAATTTATTATACTAAGATATGCTAAAATGGAAAGTACAACTATGCTATATATTAAAATGATAATGAAAACAAGTATTTAGTTAGTTTTAATGCTAATACAGATCTAGATCTAGAATAGGCAAGAAGCAAATTGGAAGAGTATTGTATAAAATTATCCAAATTCTAGATTTAGTGCCTTTATAGCTTCGAACACTTGCATCAACTTTAGATGGTTATGTTAATGATAATGTCTCGATTAGATATGGTTATACTATATGGAATACCTACTAGAATAAGATGAGACCACCTAGATGCTTTTGGGTTTTTTATCACCTTCACTCTAGTGTATTTAGATCTAGGTCATGGTATAGCATTCCTTATCAAATAATAAAACCCTAGTCCTTCCTCCTCATAGTAGATATGGGATAAAATGGGTTAGTGGGCACATGGTGTCAATCTACTCCAAATACCCCTATACTAATGAGAATTTCTTACATATTCAATACTCTAAAGAGGGCCTTAAACTTATGTAGTTCTCCCTTATGTGTTGGCTTGTGTGTGACTCATGTAATGTGATAAGCAAGTACAATAGTGACCTAGCTTGTTACTTAGAAAATATAGCTCTTAGACTTATCCTTTAGTAATTCAGACCTGTGTATGTGTTATTCCTATGATTGATATGAGGATAAGATAAAATAAGAAACCTTTGATTTATTGACTGTTTGATTGAATGTTTTTGATAGGTTGTCTTAGTCTATATTGGGTGTGGAATGAGTGAGGGTTGATTTTATACTTATAACAATACCTTTAGAGGAATAACTCACATTAAATCACTTATGTTGAATATTAACATATGTTTCATTTCCAAATTATATGACTTTTAGGACACTAGACACTTGCCTCAGAATAGGACACCTACTCGATGTAGTTGTCTATTCGAGATGCAAGTGTCTAGAGAGTAGGAAAATAGTTAAAGGCTCAGAACTTGTAGAGGTATAAGATAAACAAATTTTAAGAATTATAGGCAAGATAAAAGTCTTGGGTCATCAATATAATACTAGTTAGACTAAGATATAGGCTAAGGGGCATAAGAGAGAATAGATGCAAGACTTGTGGAATCAAGAAAGGTCTAGAACTGAGAGGAATAACCAAGGTTTAAGTTTTTCAAGTGTACAATATTGAGGTGATATATAATTCATAAATTTCATCTATATTTTCCCCCTCTTAATCTAGTAATGAAATTATTAGCTTAAAGGAAAGGAATGCATACATGGGTGTGTATAACACACCTTATCTTTGCTTGAGTCCAACTTGAGTGCTTTACTAATGACTGACATACAACCAAGATCATATTATAGTATACAATCAATGCATATAATCTAGAATTAAAATTATTGAAATTATTTTTAATTGAAAGAGAAAGGTTTAGACAATGCATATAATCTAGAATTAAAAGTATTGAAATTTTTTTTAATTGAAAGATAAAGGTTTAGAATTATACATGTGTATTGATGAAACCATCTTGCCTATTGGCAACTTGGTTTGAAATATGTGTCATTATAAATCACTAAAACTAAAATTAGGAAAATTATAAATCTATAAAGTAAATATATATAAGGAGATAGATAGAGAGATATAAGATGGTCCATGCCCCCAACCTTGGAATAAAGATGAATTGCCACTGGAAATTGAGCCTAGCTCAATCATGCAATCCAATAATATTTATAAATTGATGAGTGTGAGTGAACCAAGTCACATCACAATATCAAATGGGTTAATCTAGATGATACATTCAATTCTAACCTACAATCTTGGCAATATTGAGTGATTTGATCATCTCAACCATACCAAAAAGTGAACCAACTATTGTAGTAGATTGGCTCAATATAATTCATAAGAAATTGACTTGATGGGTGGTGACAGTCCCTAGAAGTGTTTAGAATCTGAAATTGATTTGTACTTTGAAATATTAGGTGTATAAAGTATAGCATATGCACCTAATATATGTCTCATGTTAAAACTACGTATAACAATGGCACCAATGTATAGAATTATGCCACAAATGTGTATCTAAATCATATAACTATGTGTTTTAGCCAATTCAAAAACTATGTAAGTGTGGATAACATACTTCCAGAGTATGCCCTCACTATGCATGGAGAATTATAAAAACTAATATAAGTTCCAACATGGATAACATGTTTCTAAAACATGCCTCTAATGTATGTTGAATACTGAATAAGTGTGGAGAACATGTTTATAAAACATGCCCCTAATGTATGTTTTAAATCATGAACATGTGGAATCCATGTCTCTATGACATGACACCAATGATATGCCTCCCTCTGAGGTGAGGGAAGATAGAAACTAGTATTTACCTCACCTCAAAAGGATAAGATAACTGCATAACTATGAGTGAACCATGTACCATATAGGAGAACATGTATAGGTAAATGTATCATTTAAATGCATAAAATGTGATCACATCAAGGCCTAAGATACATGATAAATATCATGGAAACATATAGATAGTAATAGGATAATAAAATAAAGTAAATCAAGCACACACATAAGAGCACTCAAAATCAAGTCAAAAGGCAATGGTTTAATGAGACCGCAAATAAGGGGCATGTTCAAACATCACCCAAGAGAATGGACATGACTTAGTAAAATTTCCATAAAATAATAAATGACATATTCAAATGTCAAATAAGCAAAAAAAGGCATGAGGGCCATAAAAAATGGATCATATTTAAATGTTCAATAAATAAAACAATAACAAGGTAAGACACTCAAGGAAGTGCATAAAGTAAAACATAAGCAACCAAAATAAAAATATAATATTAGCCCATGGATCAAATGTGCTAGCACAAAAATCATATACATAACATATTGAGTACATTTTACAATATATAATCATGAATAAAGTCATGTGTAAGTACATATAAGAGCTCAAACATGATAATTTAATGTGGCCATAGAGTGATATAACCTAGAAGTATTGTGCTCATAGAGGTGGATTCCCCAAACATCTTTGTGACATGAAAATAATTAAATCCCAACATCTATGAGTGCATAAATCATGTATTTGAGTATGTGTGTTTCACACTCAAGTAGAAACATGAACCACGTGTGTGTAAAAGTAACTGATATGCTATCCATCAACATGAAACTAACATATAGATGCTGAGGAGCCAATAGAATATGTAGATGATGAAAATATTTTTGGATTTTTTAATATTTTTGGTATTTTTAGAATATTGGAGAGCTCTCAACCTTACATTGGATCTTTTGCATGGACTCGATCATGATTTGATAAGTTGAAATGGTACATAGAATGTTCCTCCTTGAATTTTACATGTGTATTATAATAATTGATGCTATCATTTATAATATGTATTCATTTTCCTTTATGATAAAAATAAATACCTTGGTAATTTTGCTCAATTCATGCTTACATTTGATATAACCAAAATCTATCTAATGTAAAGGACTATAGCAAAGTATGGGGTAGGACCCATACTTTTGTAAGTACAACATGAGGCCTAAATAAGAAGAATATCAAAGAAACTTAATGAATATTTCCATTTCCCCTTATCACGTAAATCTTTAGCATGATACGCAAGTTTTGAAAAGCATCTTTCATTACAATATTTTTTTGATTTTGTAGTATCAATGTAGTTATGCCAAAAGTAAGCACCACCCATGAATAAATTAATCATTAAATCTTGGTGACATTAACACTTTTTGGTTTGTTGAATTTGAGGATTTTGCATAGAATGTGGGCCTTGAATTGGCCCCATATTAAGTAACATTTGAAAACCATTCATATAGATATTAGGGATACCACATTTTTTTTCATAATGCTCCTTAGTTAATTTATCTCCCTCCTTTGTGTAAGGGATAAAACTTTGGTATTTTGAGGGAGATATGTTAAGCTCTTTTGGTTAAGTAAGTATAAATGAAGAATGTCTATGTACATCAGTATATAAATGAGTAAATGAATCATATTTTTTATGAAATTCTCTTCCCTTTAATGGGGAAAGAATCCCTCTACTAAAAATGAATTGCAACTCCAAATTTGAAGGTCTAAATGCTAGCTCATTTGATGTACTTTTGAATCGAATAGTATAATATTTAAGTTATTCATCCTCATGTTGTTCTAAATTTTTAAAATTTTCTAATGTAAGTTTTGGCACCTTTTGGTTATTGAAATCCATAAATAAATAATCTTCCAATTGTGAAAAAGTGGTTAAGTAACCTTTTGGTAGGCTATAAAACCAATTTTGAGTCTCATCAGCAATACACATATGGAATACTTTTAGCAATAGTTTGTCATATTTTTCCCATTGACCAAAATAATGTAAAAAAATAATCATGTGGGCAAATGGGTCCTTATGACTCAAAAAGAGAGGTAAATCTAGTAGTTAAAAATCTTGTGGATAAGGATATTCAAGTACACATTCTGTAAGAGGTTGTTTGTTGAATGAGGTCATATTTACATTAGTATTATGGAAATCCATTTGTATTTTAAGTATAGAAATCTATTTTTGAATATACCTAATAGTGCTCATTATATAAATAATATATCTCATGGGAATGGTGGTATTTGTCATAGGTGTTATCATTTATTCTAGCCTGCCACCTTTTTTGAATACAGGCATATGAGTATCATCATCCTCATAGATAAAAATTTCAAGTTCATTATCACTAAATTTGGGATACTTTGGTAGTGGTATTTAATATTTTAATTTTGGTACCTTTGGTATATTATTTGAATAGCATGGAACATTGGAAATTTGTTGGTTCATTCAATTTTGGTAATGATATAACAATTGGAATTTGAGGAATATTTGGTAAAGGCACCTTTTTTGGTATAGTGGTAACTTTTGGTGTAAATGCATCTTTTGGAAGATAAAGATCCTTTAATTTAGGTTCCCTAGTATATATTGGTAATAATGTCATATTTGGAACATTATAAGCCTTTTTCACTTTAGGTTTATAATGCTTTCATCTTCTTGATGACTTAATATTACTTGGTAAAGATGCCTTGATCTCTTGGTTAACCTTTCAAGAAATTTCAATATAAGGTAGAAAAAATTCATCTCCCTTGACAAGTGGTATATTATTTGAAAATGTCAGAATAGGAGAGGTTTTTATCAATAAATTTGAAGAAACATCCCCTTTGTAATTAGTTTGTAAATACTCCATGACATTCTTATGGATTTAGTGAAAGTTGGCATGATTGAATTAACACTTTTTCCATGTGAAATTAATGTATGTGTAGGGTTTAAAGGATTTTTATCTTTCATAAGATGGAACAACTCATTTTTGAGATGGTGGGAGCATAGACCTGATAAGAGGGATAATGACTATAATAATTCAAAGCTTTGATATTACATGCCTTAGTACTTGGAAGAATTCAAGAGTAATCAATTTTGATTCCTTATTTGAGAGAGATAAGCATCTAAATATAATTCTTATACAACAATGATGCTAAAAGATCAGGTTCCCCAAATGTTTAACCCTAAAAATCTAAGGTTGGGGTATCTAGGGTATTTAGGTTTAGTCCAATTATTTGTGAAACTCATATAGAACATATATTAAATGTATTATACTGAGATATGCTAAAATGTAAATTACAACTATGCTAGATATTTCAATGATAATGAAAATAAGTACTTAATCAATTCTGATGTTAACATAGATTTGGACCTAGAATAGGCAGGAAGGAAATTGGAAGAGTATTATATAATAGTCACCAAATTTTGGATTTAGTGACTCTATAGCTTCAAACACTTATGTCTGCCTTGGATGGTTACATCAATGCTAGTGTCAAGGTCAGACATAGGTGTCTTGTATGGAATAATTATTGGAATAGGATGTGATCACCTAGATTCTTCTAGGTTTTTCTTCACCTTCACTCTGGTGCATTTAGATTTTGGACATGGACTATCTCTCCTTTTCAAATAGTAAAAACCTAGTCCTTCCTCCTCATTATTGTTGTGGGGGAAATGGGTTAGTGGTCACATGGTGTCAAGTTACCCTAAATACCCCTATATCAATGAGCATTGCTTATATATCCTATGTCAATGAGCATTGCTTAAATATCTAATATTCTAAATAGGGCCTCAGAGTTATGTATTTATCCCTTATGTGTTGGATTGTGTGTGAATCATGCAATGTGATAATCAAATACAATAATGACCTATCTTGTAACTTGGAAAATATAGCTATTGGTTTGTTCCTTTGGTACTTCAGACCTATGTATGTGTTGTTCCTATGACTGGTATGAGAATATGATAAAATAGGCAAGCTTTGCTTCATTGAGTGTTTGATTAAATGCTTTTGATAAGTTACCTTAGTTTGTGCTAGGTGTGAAATGAGTGAGGGTTGATCTTATATTTATACCAATCCCTTTGGAGGAATAACTTACATTAGAGTACTTAGCTTGACCATTAGGATACATTTGATTTACATATTAGATGACTTTTAGGGCACTAGACACTTATGTTATAGTAAGACACCTACATCAATGCAGGTGTTTATCCAGGAACAAGTGTCCAAGGAGCAATAAAATAGGTACAGGATCAGAACTTGTAAAGGCATAAGATAAGTAGGATTTAAGCATTTAGGGTAAGATATAAGGCTTGGGTCATAAATAATACTAGTTAAACTAAGAGATAGGCTAAGGGGAATAAGAGAGAATAGATGTGAGACTTACAGAAGAAATAAAGATATAGAACTGAGAAGAACATCCAAGGTCTAATTTTTCTAAGTGTATAATATTGAGGTGCTATGTAATTCATAAATATCATCTATAAAATTAAAAAATATAAGAATGAGGGTGTTATCAAATTTATTAGATCACTTAAAAACATTAATCATCACCAAGTTCCAAAGTAACTCAGATACATCAAGGTAAAAATAGTAGTCACAAGTGTTTTTAACAAGTGATAATGGCTATTGTGCTCTTTATTGAGGGAATATATCAGCATCACACCTAGATTGATGAGAAAAAATACTTAAACACATGTAATTTACCATTTTATAATAACTAAGATATAACATTGATCATTAAAACATATGTTACCTTATCTAAGGTCAATTGGACAAATCACCTTTTAAAAACATGCATATGGCTAATACATCCCACAACTCAGTCAAAATTTTCATTGGGTTAGTAGTGGTTACACCAACTACAAGATTTTATCGACAAAGTAAATAGGACCATCACTTTCTCATCTAAACTAAATATATTCAAAATTCCACTTGATGCTAGTGATTTTGAACAAGAAGGGCAACCTCAAAAGAGAGATCCAAATAAAATATGCAATTAAGCATTAGCAAAAAAATCATGCATTTATACAATCATCCAAAAAATGCCAAAGTCAAGGACAAGCTAGATGACATACATTAATGGGATGTTTGGGATGACATATGATAATTTCTTCACATTATTATATTTCTTTCAAAAATACCAAAAAAATTAAATAACTTAAAAAAAACAAAATATATATATATTCTAAAAAATAAAAAATCAAGACCTAAACATGAATTAATTGCTAGTTTACATCATTTACATATGTTAATTATCTTTTTTTCCTCAAAAAAATTTGCAACTTCATATTAATTAAAATTAGAAATCACATTTTATAGATGCAATAGCATTCCAAAAGAAAAAATTCCAAATAAAGGAGGGAAAACCACCCCAACACAAAGCACCCCAAAGGGTGAAATAAAACAAACCTCACCCATAGAGAGTGAACAACAACCCCCAAAAGCAATGGGGGAACAAGAATAAATGTAGTAGATAATACACAAAAAGAGAATTAGAATAAATAGCCTATAAAAAATAGACTAAATTAATGAGAAATATATCCCATTTAATCTTTTATTCTACCCATTTTTCCTTTCTTTTTAACCTCCTATCACGCCCCTTGAGAGAATATATCGTGATTATTTATAAAGCTGATTTTTGACTATCTAGAATAAAAAGTAACATCAGTTGTTTTGAATTTGAAATGGTCACTAAATCCTTATTAGATTCAAAACTCTTAAAATCATGAACTCACTTTACCCCTCTTAAATTTTTCCCATTTAGGTCAGTTCCCATCGATGGATTCATTTTTGGTCCTCTTTTTATCTCAGTAAGGACAAATGCCTTGGCCTGGGTATCCAAGTCTTAATCTTTATTCCTTTTTTGTTTTGTTGTATGTTGACCTTCCTCATCTTGAACATCCTCTTCATTCCCTTCCTCTTACACCAAAAAACTCCATTTTTTGGAAGTTGTGTTCACTCCTTTTTACCTAGGTGGATGGGCTCATACCTGGGGGCAAGCAGTTCGTAAATGTCTTAGTAGTTTACAATATCTACATCAAAAATTTGTATTCTCATAATCCAATAGATAAATGTGTTTTTATTTTCCACAAATGATAGTGATCTTATCTAGTAAGCCCTTGCATATATTTATCTCTACACAAATATGAGAATAAGTAAACAACCTAACAAATCCTCTTTCAGTATCACTTTTGATATATGTGCCCAATGAATTTACTATCGCTACAAAATCATAAGCAAAATATATTGTTAGATTGGGTAGCTATATCCAAACCAGCACTTTGGTGACTGAAAGAGAATTTGGATCAAATTTTGGAAACCATGGATTGATGAAGAGCCTTACATTTCCCCAAAACCAAGGACCTTTTATTACGATTTTTTGATAGTCTTCCTCTTTATCAAATTATATAATGAAAAAACCTTTGGAGCATAGCATGATCTCACACTAATTTATCCATGTAGAATGTACCCATTAATATAATGCCATTATGGATGAAAAAAACCCATTGAATATGTAGATAATTGCAAGTTTTTATAACTCTGCCTAATATTTTAACACATCTTTGTCGATCATATGAACTGTTGGCCCCTCTTCAACATGATCCACTACATAGGATTTGGGTATGAAAGAGGGATTAAATACACTTGGTTTTTTTACTTTTGTATTTTTCAACACTTATTTAAATGATATGGGTTTGGATGATGAAGACATCCTTGAATCAATCACTCCTCCACATAGTCTAAGCATCAAATAAAGAGTGGAATATTTGCCAATTTTATAACTCATTAGAGGATAATGATCCTCAAGTTGCCTACCCTAAAAAATGAGGTGTTGTTGATTCTATGGAATCTTTTATGATATCTCTAACTTTAATTTGATATCAATCACATGGTCTATTAGTTAAACCCATAGATAAATAGTTTCCCTAGATAGATTTTTTACCATTATCTGATTTCATGTCTTTTGTTTACTAGTTTGCTTCACTGCAGTGTAATCATTATAAAAATTACATGCCAATTCATTAACAATCAGTTATCCACTATTGTTCCCTTGGCTCTATATCTAGGAGTCCACATTACGTTCAATTATTTTATCAAATGTTTTGTGAGCAGCCTCTGATTATCCCATATTGGAATTCACACCCACTAAAAATTTTGATTTTTGTATCATTATGTCAAATAGATTTCATGCATCCATATTTTTTGGAACTTAAATGAATCAAACCTGAGTGGATCTAAAACCATAGTCCCTACCCACTCCTTTTTCCATGATCACTAAAATTGTAAAATTGATATCCCTTGACTCTACAAAGATATACAAATAGTTTTTAATTTTTTAGTTGGTTCTTTGTCTTTGAATGGTCACCCAACTAGCATCCATTTTATTCCCTATCTTGATATCCCAGGTGACAATTTTTATTCAGACATTTTATCTAAAAATCTGAGTGCATCTTCTTCTTATACAATATTGAAAGACCCATTCCATAAGTTAAAATAACCCCATGACATTTTGTCAAATATTTTCTGAGCAGTTTCCATGATAGGTGTCTTTAATGTTAACCATGAAGAGAGTTCATAGCCATGTTTTTTTAATCTTCTCCTACATGTATACTCTGGTGTAGGGAAGGTTGAGGGCTTGTATGAGAGAGGACAAATTCTATCTAGGCATAGAGTTATAAGCAATATAATACCCAAGGATAAAACCTAAGGATGAGTCATTTATCACAACCCTGAAGGCTTCTATGAAATTTTTATGCACTTGGTTGAAGTCATCCATGAGAGATAAATAGGGCTCATCACTGTAGAAAAGAGACACCTCCACAAAAAAATTCACACCAAATCCTACTCGGGTTCCATTGTTTCTGCATACTTTAAGATCCCAAGGCATAAACTTTACTTGTGAAATCTTCTTTGTGAGGTTGTCTTGACCCTCTCCTTTAGTGGTGCTACTAAACAATGTGTCAAATATAATCGATTTTGCCATTATTTTCCTAGTATTTTCTCAACATTTTAGCTTTCAAAAAACCTCCCTTGATTGCCCTAGATCCAAATTCCTCCTCTCCTACATATGTTAATTGTCACATGTTTGGTTGATTGCATATCCTTTATATACACACATGCATTTCATGGGGTGCATGAGTGATATGCAGGGAATAAATATACACATGATAAATAGATGCGTAGATGTTGGATCATTCTTATACCCAAGGGCCATGTCAAAGTTGGGGGCATCTTCTTTCACAAGTTACACTATTACATGTTATATCTTTATATGACCTCTTCATCTACCATGTTGAGCTACTTTGATTACTTACATACACCTCAATATTTATCATGCTTTATATAAGCTTACATGGATATATTAATTTACTATGATGTTATATTTACATATTTGGATGGTGTAGACTACATTGTATGTTATATTCTTCTTTTATGTTGTTTATTTTTATAATAGGCTAGTCATTAATAGTCTATTGTATGAGGCACCTTGGCCTTGTTTGTGGCTCCATAGATTTTTTTTATACAACATTTATTACCCCTTGTTTATGACTCCTTATAATTTTATGTTTTGATATTTATCACCCCCTTTTTATGGCTCCTTAGCCTTGTATATTACAACATTTATTTCCTTGATTGTGGGTTCTTAGCCTTATTTGTGTGATATTCATTGCCCCTTATATGTGGCCCCTTAGCCTTATGTGTGACATTTTGTGTTATTGCATGTACTTATGTTATGTGAAATTTCTTGTTGATTTTATCATGATTATTGAGTTTGTGGGTGTCAAGATCCATATCACACACCTCCCCCTTGTGTGTTGTTCCTTGATTTATATCATTCACTTTTCCTATGTAGAATTATTTATTAAAATTATTAGTTATGTTTCTTGATGTATGCGTAATTTATATATACATCTTTAAATTAACCCTTATATGCCTTTCTAGTACATATGTTTCATACATACTTTGATGACATTCAATACTATGATGACAAACTCTCCACATGTTAACATGATTACGTATTTCTACATAAAATGATACAACTAAATCATTTTTTTGAGATGAGTGACTTGTAGGCAACATCCTTCACCTAAAATGGGGGAATATTAGTGGTATTTTAATGTATACTTAATCCTTCATGAGCATAGATTAACTATTTTGACACAAATTATACAAATAAAAAAATAGAGTGGTTCAGATATTAGATTGTGATAGTTGTATATAAATTTTACATACATTAGGGGCATGTCTAAGACATAATCACTCATTTCATATGACATAAGTTACATATTTTCATATTCTTTATTTCTAAGACACACATTTCATATATATTCATAACATTAAATATCATATTCACACTTAGCAATTCAAATTATGGGAATGAAATTTTTTCAAGCATACACATTTCCATAATTTACCAATATTAGCATTGAGGAGTTCAGATTATGGGGCATGAAACTATTCTTGCACATTTACACTATATAAATATATATTTTTCAAGTAAATTTCATGGTACTAAGTATCGAGTGAAGTTAAATCTATAAGTCTATTTGAATAAATTGATTCATGTTTAAATGAGTAGTATGGTTGAGGTTATGTGTAGTTCAATGAACTAATATCACTCCTCGAACCCAATATGTGGCTCCCACATTTCATCTTTGGGTTAAAATATTTATGCAAATTAGTTACATGGTAGTTTGGTTGATGTTCATGCTAGTGCAAAAATCTGAAATGATTACCTTTATTTTTATACAATGAGGGTTGGGAGCATGTGGCCTTCCCAACCCATGGAACTTGCCTTAGTTATAATAATTGGGGATTGATCATCCCAAATTATCTAAAAGGATTCGATAAGAAGCACCATTTTCAAATGCTTCAATAAATAAGTGTCATCTTTCAAAATATTACATGGAAATGTGGTCACCCACACACGTGTAATCTTTCCTTCCTCTTCAATTCAAATCTCAATTTATGTAATTTTAGATTTCTTTTGTGGTCATTTCCTACCACATTTTCAATGTAAGTTTTTCTTGGATCAACTTGCACATTCAAAGCCTTCTCTCAAATATAAAGTGTGTTTTCACACTCAGGGACAGTTTTATCCTTTTATTCTAGTATTTATATCGCATTTCAATATTATAATTAAAGGGGGGAATTTGTATATACTAAAAATATGGTAATTGATACATGACACTTCCAAATTTTTCTTACCTTCACAATACATGACTTGTGCTTATAAACATGATTCTCATTCACCATTCTCTCACATCTACATGCATTCTACGAGCCTTAAAATTCCTAATTTATTCTCATTCACCTATAGTAAATCCCATAGTTTGCGTCAAACTAGTTGGTTATCTTACTTAAACATCTCTAGGTTATCAGACCAATATTCCTATCTCTTGGATAGTAAACCTAGATATAAAACATACCATTTGATAGTATTATCTGAGAGTTTCATCTTATGGAAAACAATGATTAAAATTCAAATTTAAATCATTCTTATGGGTCGGTATATACACTTCTCATATTGACGGTGTGATAAAGTACCCAAAGAGTCTCCTATAAATTAAAAACTGGTATAATCCTATTATCAATCTAGAAAGCACTTATTAATCATACTCAAACACTTTCAAATTCAATAGGTTTTATTTATTCTTACCAAATTTCCAATCTCACTAAAATAAGGTCCTTGATAAGTCTAAATCACTCAAGAGCCAAGTTAAAATTGTTAATTATCATGTATGGAGAGCTAGATCACAAGTTTCATATATTGAATGAGAATGATTGCACACATCCACCTAATAGGGATAACTACATGTAGTTTGAATTCCATCTTTAGAGTATTGGATATGTAGGCAGTGTTCAATGATTGAACAAGGAGTGGTTTGAGTTAGCTCAACCCATATTTTTTGCCATTTTGTAGACCTAATCCTATCATTATAAGTGGACCTAGGGTTTCAAGTGAATGATAAACACTTATATGAGCCACACACATAATCAAACCTATAGATCACACATATATGTAAAAGAGAAGTAGACACACCTACCTATACCAAGTATAAGATAAAAATCTACACATAAGGAACCATCTGGGAGGGAATACAACATCTGATGTTATCAACCTAAGGCTAATGATACCATCTAGTTTTACACAAAGGCCCAAATCATGATCCAAGTTCTTCTAGTCTAGTTTTTTATTCCTACCACCTACCTACAATCTCACTATTCTATAGAAAAGGTAACCACTAATTATATTAACACTTTGTTGTACTTTTCATATTTACTAAGCTAGATTGTCAAATCAATTGCAATATTTTACATTCAAATTTGTATATATATATATATATATATATATATATATATATATATATAGTATTCTAAAGTAATTAATAATATTTTTATCTAATTAAGGTTAATTAATTTCATTAATTATATAATAAATAAAACACCCACTCATCTTTTAAGATGCAATGTTTTTATTTCATGGCCTCTCCTTCATTCATGTTGGTTGCATTATAAGGGAACATAGAGGTAAAAAAAGTAGAGGATTGAAAAAGAAAAAATATAATACAAGAAGGTGGGAATTTTTAGGAGTGTTTTCAAGTAGGGCATATACCTTATTGATGTGTTGAAAAAGTGTGCATAAATTTGGTATTTTTGTGTCAAAAAGTTATTTAGAAATTGGGTATTTCTATGTTTATAAATTATTGTTAGGGTAGTTGTGTACTTGAAGCTTGATTAGGTCACCACTATTTTCATGTGAGATTTTTTATTGTGTAATTTAAATGCCCACAAATTGTGATTCTTATATACATAATCAAAATGCTATGAATGATAC